>JAAWXA010000007.1:28121963-28833546 GCA_038090715.1 Florisuga fusca | reverse complement strand
GACAGCTTTGAAATGTTTTTTAATTGCAATATGTTTCTTCTCTTTAGAAACATATTTGAAGCTGTCATTTCCTTCCTTCCTTCCTTCTTTCCTTCCTTCCTTCCTTCCTTCCTTCCTTCCTTCCTTCCTTCCTTCCCCTCGGTCTTTCTCTCTTTTTCTCTCTTTCTCTCTTTCTCTCTTTCTCTCTTTCTCTCTTTTTTTCTCTTTCTCTCTTTCTCTCTTTCCCTCTTTCTCTCTTTCTCTCTTTCTTAGATAATTTAAAATTATGATGTTGATTGATACAGTTAACTTTAACAAATTATGAATTCTGGTTTAGTTATATATTTGTGAGGGAGACAGCCTAGGAACTTTGTCAAGTCAATTGACAGTGGAAGGTCTGTGTAAAAGGCTGGCGAAGAGATGAAATTACCATGCACATAACTCACTAGGCATAAAGTGTCTTTGTGTCCTAGGACTTAATCCTACTTTCTACTGCTAAGTAATTCCCATAAATTCCCATAGACATTGAAAGGAATTTAGGGTGTTCAACATGTCACAGTAGGTCCATAACATCTGTCTGGCTTCTGCCCTAAGTTTTCATTTTCTGCAACATGTTTAGTCTTAGCATTTGCTCATCATTCCTCCACTTCCATCTCAGATTTTCAGCTTTCCTCTAACTAAAGTCTCAGTCATATTGTGATAGTCTATCAGTTTGATGAATAACTCCATTTCTACCAACCTGAACATGCAGTAATAAATAAAACTGCCCACATTCTTTCATAGCAGTTCATCTCTGGAATGCAGAATGTTCTCCTGCTATTGTCCAGATGTCCTATAAACAAGATAAAATTTGCTTTGCAACTGTCCATGTCTTGAATATATCATTATGTTTTCAGCAGTTTGAGTTCTCTGTAGTTTTCTTTAATACCTTTTGTCAACATGCATAAATGAGAAAAGTGAAAATGACAAAGCCTTTCCAATAAAGTGAAAAATGCTGCCCTATTTATAATTTTCTAAGATTTGGTAGTCAGAAGTTATATTAGGAACAATGCATTTAAGAGCTGCATGTATCCCGGCTTCCCTTTCATTTCATAACATCAGGATGGGATAAATATGTGTTCTACACATATAAATTTGTATTTTACTTCTATGTTTGTTCAGTAAATTTATGTAGCTTTAAAGAAACTTTCTTTGGAGGTATGGCCTCATAAACCCTAGTAATGTGTCTCTAATTTTGGAGGTTTTTCTGTAAGAGGTGGAGCAGACTTCTTTCCCTGAGTATGTTTTAACCATTATTTAAAAATTATAGTAGAGTATTACACCCTCGAAATATCCCAAACAAATAGCTGCTCAGTCACTAGCATGACAAAGTGATGGCACATTGGCTTCGATGTTCTCCAGCTTGCAGCTTAGAGAGTCATAAAACACTGTAAAAAAGAGCTGCTTTAAGTACCATTCCTATACGTGGTTCTAATAGGGTGGAGGGAGCTTACTGGGCTTGTTGAAAAACAGAAGCATAATTAAGACACAGCTTTGGTTATTTAGTATTCACCATTAAAAAAAGATCCTTCATTTATTCAGTGTTACAGAAATTAAAGCATACACTGCGCTTGGATAACTTCGTCTCATTTAAGTAAGCCCCCATCACTGTGCTGCAGCATCTCTTTGCAGTACCCAGTAAGACATTAGTTGCAAAGAGGTAACTTCCAATTAGGTAGTAGAAATCCCAAATGGCTGGGATTTCTTAGTCCCAGTTAGATCTGCATATCTGTTTATATCACATTCAATCATTATTTCTATTATTCAGAAGTTTCGTATAATTTACAGGATTCAGTGATTTGTATGGAGCAACAGACATCATTCCTGTGACTAAATTTGAACCACTGAAGTACTTTATTCAGATAACTAGAAAATTATCTTCTGTCTTCATGCATGCCTTAAAACTACCACACTGGAAGCTATTAGCCACACCTTTTTCTTATTTCATCGTTAATTCATGGACAACATTAAATATAGCTGAAACTAAAAATTAAATAAAAATTACCACACTTTAACAGCCCAGTGTCCTGTTTTCAGCAACTACATGGTGTTTAGAGGAAGTGGTAAATGTAATGACCTCTGTGTGTTACTGTGAAGTAACGTGCCTGTAGGATTTTTTCATAAAGTCCGTTAATCCAAGTTTGGTTTACAATCTGAAGGACTGAACTTGATATCTACATTTTTCAGACCTATGTAATTCAGATGAAATCGCTGACTAGGGGTGAGCTGGGGGTCTAAAAACCTCAAGAAAAGCAGTATTTGTCTTCCAAACACCTTTGTCTCCAGTCTCTCACAGAAACTGTCCACCACAGAAAGCCTGGACACACTTTCTGTAATTTAAAAAAAGCTAAATACAGCCATGATGTGGAGCAGGAAGGAGTTTTCAACTGTTAAAGCCATGACTGTGTTGTGCAAGGGGAAATGCAACTATCCCTATGTTGTACTTTGTGAAGACTGCAATTGCCTTAAGTCAAGTTGTCACAAATCCATTCCTGGTACAAATTTCCATTTTTGAAGGTTCATCGGGAATCTGCAGTTTTAAACATTAGATTTTATTTTTCAGTGTAAGATGCAATTCAGCTTACTTCTTAGTAATGCTCAATCATACAGACAACTGCATTTACACATAGTATCTAAATTCAGAAGTATGATAATATTTATCTTGGTTTAATTTCTCTGACTTGCCTAGTTGTGGAGATATTAATTGTTCCCTTAGCTCTTATAACAACAATTTAATTAGACCCTTAAAGGTCATAGGACACAGGTATAAGGAAAGAACAAAATATGCCTATAAACATCAATTAATGTGTTTAGTTTAGAAGACTTTGGTGCACAGTCATGAAATTCTCTATTTAATTTTAGTAATGTATCTGAAATCACTAGAATTGTCAGTTAGGAGTCTGATTGTTCTAGATTCTCTACAGTTGAGAGAAAGAAAAGGAAAAGAGAGGTATTTCAGAAGCTGAATCAGCCTATGCTCTTAATATCTTCCTGAAAATATGAATCTCATTCCAGTAACCCATTCCACTTCAGTCAAATAGGTGGAATCATCAATTCAATCAACCTTAGGCAAGTACCTAAAAGTCAAGTAGAATAAATTTGCCCTACATGGCATATGCCAAACACCTTCTGTTACATAAGCAGATTTCACCTGGTCTTTGACAAGCAAATTCTTGCTGATGTTCCATTAAGTACCTAAAATTAGGGACATAAACCCTTTTCCAAAGTGCAGTTTGAATTACTCTTAAATAATACACTTAGGGTAGTTTTCTGCATCCAGTTTATACAATGATCCCCTCATTCATATTTAGTTGTGAAGGCACATTCATGACAGAAATTTCTTCCAAGTAAGGCTGAGAATATATTTGTTACCAACTATCTAAACACTACTCCTTAAAAATGACAGTTCTCCCAAAATGCAAAACTGGTAAAGCTAATTCTCCACCCCAGTTTGGACCCTGACAGGATTTAGTCCTTAAAAAAATTAGCAATCTATTATTAATTAACCCTTAGTCAATGAAACAATACACATAAACTACAATGAATCATACCCTTAGCACTGGAGTTCACTAGATGTAATGTATTTCAAACTAAGTAAATAGTTTGACAGTTACTAGGATATGTCATCAGTGCCTGAAACCAACATCAGAAAAGAATATAATAGCAAACATACTTTAAGCACAGAACGCAGAAAGAATCTGCTCATTAAAGACTGAAATACTGTATAGCAGTACAGCATCTACTAAATAAAAGGAAAGCTGAAGAAAAGACAGAAAGTCAAAGGATCGAAGTGAATGGGAAGCTACTAATTGGGAATGATATCTGCAAAGTGTAAGCAGATTAATTAAAATATTTAGTAGTGATTAGGTCATCATTTCTCTAACAGTAGCAGGTTATATAAAATCAACAAAGTATGGCAATGGAATAGAATAACACATCTGAAGATGTCTCCTTAGATGAAAACTTTTTGCTTGACATGAAAGGGTATCTATCTACTTGCTGATTTTTCATAGGACTTAAAGAAGAAAGAAAAGTATGTAGAGATTTTGTCCCTGCTTTGCTATATATATATATGTATATATATATTTGTACACACTTATTATTATTGCTGTCCTGAAAGATGAGAACACTGAGAGGAGATAATCTAGAAGCAGGCAAACTCCAGGGTGAAAAACTGCAATTTTTTATTATAATGAAGTTCTACAAATAATACCTTTAGCTTTTCTGATTGTTTACTAAAGTTTTGCTAACCTATCATCAGACCCAAATAAAAGAAAAGGATATATTTCAATAGCTATGTATAGCCTTAGTGAATTGAGGCATTGAATCACAGTTTATCTATTATTTTTTTTTTAGTGTTATTTTGTGGCAATAGCTGAAATATTAAGGGGAAGAGGAGGGAGAGGGAAAATCTGGTTTACCTTAACTATAATATAAAGAAATATCTTGTTATTTGGTTTCAGTAATAATAAGCATTTTGAATAGTGTGGTACTAAAAGCAGTGTTTTATGGAGCTGCATTATGACTATCTTGCCATAGCTTTATTAATCAGGTTTTATCATGTATCATGAATTGTAAATCTCATCCTGCATACAAACTCAGTTTATCTTCAGAGAGTTAGATAAGGAGGTGGGAAAAATAACCGCAGATGTGAAAGTGTTAAAAAAAAAGGCAGAAGTTAGGGTTGGATCTGTAACACCAGATAACATGCTGAGATTACTGTGATAAAAAAAGTTAACTCAATCAGATTTATTTTTTTTACATTTTGAACTGTAAAATATTCAAGAGGTTAAAAATTAAAATTTCAAAAAGATTTATTGTGTTGATAATTGGCTGTCTCAAGGAAAATGTGTTTTTCTTCCCCCTAGAGAAAGAAACAAAAAGTTCTAACAGCAATAGATCCAACAAGCCTGCGTTTATATATACTCTTTTAATTCATATCCTAGAGTGTCAGGAATTACAAATCTAAGCTTTTTCCTTCAATATTCTACCTGACATTCTCAATTCTTCACTTGCAATCTTTGTGGAGCAAAACAGAATGAAAGTAAACAAAAATAATGAATCAAATAATGGCTTATTACAGCTAAACTGCCAGTTTTGCCTCAAATCAGGATCTAGAAAAAGACCACACACCTCTCACTTAGACATTTTTGCATGAGGATTTAAATTACAGCTATGTGTTTCAAAGTTTGTTGTGTATACTTGGAGATTATTCTCTTTAATAGATTCAATAGTGTTTTTTAAAGTGTCTTATCAATGAAGGGAGCTGAAAGCTAAACAGTAGACTGAGATACTATTTTTATCAGCCTCAGTGCTGTCCTTTGATTTCCCAAAAGCCATAGCATTTAGCTTACTTCATGACTGAAGCATGTAACATAACATCAGGCTGATGATACTTTCATATCTCATCAGTGATGAGAGGGGCTATTTATATAAGTAAATAAGGATTTGTTTTGACGTTTATTAAATCACAGTATCATGAGATGTAATTTCCATTGCTAGTAATGGCTTACATCTCTGGCATCATCATGGCTCATGCATTGTTACCACAGAATCATCAGAGTTGGAAGGGGAACTCTAGAGACCATCCAGTGCAACCACTCTGCTACAGCAGGATTGCCTACAGCACATTACACATGATTGCATCCAAGCAGGATTTTAATGTCTCCAGAGAAGGAGGCTGCATAACCTCTCTGGGAAGCCTGTTACAGTGACTTGTCACCTTCAGAGTTAGGAAGCTTTTACTCATTTTAGGTGGAACTTACTGCTTTCTAGCTTGTGCCCATTGCCCCTTGTCCTGTTGCTGAGTACTACTGAAAAGCCTGGCTCCACCCTCCTTACACCCACCCTTTAGATATTTGTACACATTGATAAGGTCTCCTCTCAGTCTTCTCTCCAGGCTAGAGGAGAGTTTTCTCCTATTTTCTCTCTTAACTGTGTGGTGTCAACACTGTCTCTGGGAGTGCTTAAATGTTGCATATAGTATATGTTTTGGGATATAGTCTCATTGCCCAGAGCAGAATATTGCACTCGTAAGTAACTGCACATCACTGTAGACATGCAGTTCGACCTCAAGCATTATCTTCAACCTTGAGGCACAGCTAGCAGAGCAGAATCTTCAACCTTGAGGCACAGTTAGCAGAGCAGAACAGAGAAAGTGGTTTGATACATTGTAAGTAGGCATAGATAATGATAGTATAAAACCAGACATGTCTCATAAAATAAATGCTGACGGTTGAAGACTCCATGGTGTCAGTCATTATGTGTCATTGCACATCACAACAACCATATCTTGCCCCAAATACTTTCCTATACCCAGGCACTTGATATGTACTTGAATACACAAATGTGATAATGGTCTTATCCCAGCTCTTCATGAGCTGTCTACCTAATCACTAAGTCTGCTGCATTGTTATTGAGCATTACTAAGACAGCTGTTTTAAAAGGCAAAAACTCATGATTGGCTTCTCAATGTTTCTCTTACTAGAAACTATTAGTGAATGACATTTCTGCTTTTTCAGGTCATAGTTTATTTATGAGAACAATTGATTTAGCAATACATAGCAGTAGCAAAACTTAAATAGATTACATGGTCCATGCTTCATAAATCACATTGGTCACACATTCTTAAATTTTACAGAAAGCTGAACTGTTCTAACAACAGTGGATGCCCCTCTAATAATTACATTAAAGCCCAATTACTTAGTTTTTGTAGATTATCTATAGACAGATTTAAAATGTGGATTTGTATTTGGAAAATGTTTTCCTGTATTTTTCTGAAATGAAGTGTATCAGCAGCATTTCACACTAGGAAACACTACTATTCTTACAGGAGTATTGCTTTTACAACACTATGTACTCTGCGAAGTGTTTGTGTTCTTCACATATTATCTGCTGTGGATGATGTACTGAAAGTGATATGTTATATATTTATTCACACTTCATTTTGAGGCCCACAATTGCAGCATATACTTCCCTTCTTACACTTCTCCAATTACCTTAACCCTGACCTGCATGAATGTAATTTTCTGCATTAATGAGAAGTAACTGTCTCTGTGAAGAGCCTGAACTGAGTAAACACTGTCAGCTGTGTCAAATGGTGGTGATAAACAGTTTTCACTATGTATTTAGGGCTGCTGGTACTGATAGAAGAATTCACACCTACTCAAATACCTATTTATTTGTAAGCAAAGGACTACTGTGAAGTCCTGAAGACTCAAGGAACATGAGTTCTAGAAACAGTTTCGGTTTGGGGTTATACTATGACATAGTTACATGAATTTTGTATTATTATTATATATATATGTTATGCTGCAGTTTCTGATTCTGAATGGGCACTGTAGAATGATAACATATTTGTAAGTACAATTGGAGCTTGACAGATATCTGAAGTTTTCCTGAATTCAGAAATGAGAACTAACCAATACTCAAGGCTTCTGTACCAATTTTGTTTCCAAAATTGTAAGTGAAAACCTAAAAATATTTAGAACTCTCCACAGATCAGAAATTCTGATACTTTTCCCCATTTATAGATGTTTAAATTTTGATATGAATAGTCAGTCTATTAATGACAGAGACATTTGTGATGAGCCCCAAAGAGTTCTCCATGCTTCCATAGATTCTCAAGCACCTCTGCACCTCAGTGGGAGCAATCTACCACCAAATGTGCATATTTGGGTACATGATGTGAGGACCAGAAACATCACTTTCAAAAAGAAAAAAAGGAAGTAGCTGATGATTTTTTGGAATGTGAGGTGAAGGTAGACAACATCAGATGCTTAAAAAAGGACAAGTTCATGGGCAGTATATCCATAAATACTTAATGGGAAGATTCAAGGACATAATTTCTAACCTCCTTAACATGAAAACTTTGGAGATGGAATACAGGAAGGGGTGAGGCTCATGTTCTGTTCCTGGATGGCCAGTTCTGTTGCTACCTTCATAAACTAGTATAGTAGTCTAGGTATGACTACTTCAATACGAAACAGGGCATTTCTTGGTGCAATTAATAACAAAAATTCATTTTCTTAATTACTTATTTTGCAGACTGAGTGTAGAACTCTAAAATAAGAAGAATTATGCCTATTCAAGAACAAAAAAGAAGGGAAAGAAATGCAGTAAGAAAATGGTCATTAAAAATGTTTGAATACTGCTTACCTGTAAAAAAATATTCAGCCTGTTGGCATATGCACACAAAAACACTTGCAGAAAAATAACTGACAACTGAGATATTGATTCATGACATAGATGCCAATTTGGGCAAAAGTTTTGTTACCTAAAATATATCACTCCATATTATCTTATGTTGAGCACTCTTTAACTCAAGAAGAATTATATATGAATTTTTCTAATTGAACTTGCATATTAAAGTTGCTAGCCAGTGTAGGATTTATCCAAAGTACAAAGTCTACTGAAGTACTTTACAATTCTCCTACCACTCAGGTCTCATACACGAGTTAAAATGCTTGATAGTAATGCAGGCCAAGCCCAATTTGGGCAGCATGTGGGGGTTTTTGTGGTGTTTTTTTTTTTTTTAAATACCTGTATAAAATGTATAAAGAAAACTGCAACTGGAGACTGTGTGTTGAGCATTTTTTTTTCCATTTGGCTTCCTGTTTTCACTACTTAATCAAAAGCTCAACCTCAAAACCACCCTATTGCTCTTCCAATTTGGATGTAGAAACACACCTTCAGTGTAAAAAGTTGGATTTTCTCCCACCCAGGCTACTTTGATGATGATGTCACCCCTGCCTGAAAAGTGGGAGCTGTGACATTGATTTTCTTTAGTCCAAAGTAGGAATTCACATGAGATGTTTTTGATTTCTTCAACATTCTATGCTGGCTCATAGAAAGATGAACAGGAGCTCCATTTCAGTATCTGCTGACGCTGGCATTGTTTTGAAAAGTACATAAAATATGAAATTATGAGATGGGAGAAATACCTATGCACCAGAAAGGAGTAGAAGTGCTGAATTTATACTGGCTATTTCTTTGTGCCCTTTGTTTTGTGATGGGAACTCTGACTCGCCTCTGAGAATCCTCCCACTTATTGTTGACTGGATGGATGAGGGGGTTTATGCAGCCTTTTGGGGCTGTATTAATGGAGGAAGGGTAACTGGATGATGCTTGGAAAGAGGTTTATTTTTAAAAATCAGGCTGATTATGTAGCTGAAATGCTTATGGCTCACAATGATTTTAAGTCTTGTGGGTTGCCTGCTTAGCTTGGATGTGTAAATGAAGTATATTATACTGGCATTCAAAACCCTTGGAAACATTTAAAACAAATGTATAATTATTGTTAGCTTTGGCTATAATAATTTTGCTCTGTTAAACTTCTGAAATACTTTGACTTAGACTTGGTTATTTAACGACTCTAAAGCAGCAGGCAGATGGCTTTTCATCTACTGTTAAATTTAAAAGGCTTACTAGTACTAATTATTTTGAAATGGATTCCTACAGTATTATGCATTATTTCAATGAATAATGCAGGACTGGCAATTTATTGGCAGAATATTCACAGGAGTGCCATAAATCTAGAAATAACATAAAAGCAGAGTGGATACATATTTTAAAAGCGCAGCTTGGGGAATCACATTAGTGCAATTCTGCAAACCTTTTTATAAGGGCGCATATTTTTTAATATGATAAAATAAAGGATTTTCAGTGAGAAGTTGGCGTTTATTCTACATATTATTATGAGAGCTAGGAGATTAGTTATTGAGGCTGAAAGTTGTGTACTACATTCTGTGCAAAGTGATGAGGAAAAAAGCCCCAATCTGTACTCTCAAGCACTTGCAAACTAAATATAATCCCCAAATGTGACACCTGGATACAGTCACCCACAGGTGAGCAGATGAGGTGAAACAGAAAGACATGCATAGCTAATGTCTTAGGCTGTGTTCTCTGGGCAGCAGCAGCCCACATTTTTTTCTAAGCACCTCTTCAAAGTTGGGTATGAGAAGAAAAATGGCATCAAATAATGAAATAGGTCTGCAGTTATTTAAAGTGACCCCTTGCCAAGCTTGAAGAGCAGTTAGAAACTTTAACTGTAGAGATATACCCTGCTATAAGTATAGAGAGAATAAAATGTAAAAAGTTATTTATTATGTTATTTAAAATAAAGTATGGGTTTATAAAAGACATTTCAGTCTAGGGATGTTGACATTCATGAAAATAGATCTACATATTTTTGGGGGGGTTTAAATCTCTGACAAATTAAAGCAGCATCAGCTGTATCTGATATATACTGGATTTGGTTACATGATATACACTGGATTTGGATGCATTGTAGGGCACAGGGATTTGGCAGTTATTTTTGCAGGTGTGATGACATTTAAAGACATTTAAATTATCTGATAAGGGCCATTAATGGAGCAGGGTATTAATCTGGATAAACTTTTAGTGTGCTGTATCTTGACTGCTTCTGTGTCCCTTCCATGAGATCTGCCTGTAGTTTTGATATAAATCTTTCAACATTGATTCTTGAAAATCTTTACAGTGTCAGGCAAATCCCATAGTACAACAGGAAATATATACAATGGGAAGTACTTCTTCGAATTAGTGTTATGGAGTAAATAAAAATGACAAGAGAGCAACAAAACCCTTGATTTGTATAAGAAAACAAAAGAGTCACATTAATTTTTGTAGCAGAAAAGTGTTAAAAAATTTGTATCATATATTGAATATCCTATAGATTATTTAAGGAAATGAGCCACTACATTCTTTTGAGATTACTGATTACTATTTTTATACTTAATGTATTCAGGGTAGGGTTCACAGTACTTTTCAGTACTTGAATTTAGCATAAGTATGTAGAATGTACTGATGCAATATACTGTAGCAGCTCAATCAGGTTAACAATTTAGAAACCCGAGTGTGCAGGTAGAACTTCATGGACAGGAAGGTGATCCAAGATAGACAGCACAGGTTCACTAAGGGTAAAGGAACCTAATGGCTTTCTATGATAGGGTAACCACATCAGTAGATGAAGGACAACTTATTGATGTGATTTATCTGGACTTCTGAAAGGCCTTTGATGCAGTCCCCACAACTCACCAAGTTGCAGAGATATAGATTTGATGGGTTGACTGTTCAGTGGATAAGGAATTGGCTGGATGATCACATCTATAGGGCAGTGGTCAACAGATGGAGGTCCAGATGGAGATGAGTGACAAGTGGTGTCCCTCAGGAGTCCGTACTGGGACCTGTACTCTATAATATTTTTATCAATGATATAGACAGCAGGACTAAGTGCACCAAAGTGGGCAGATTGAAAACAAACATAAGGTTGACATACAGGATTAAAAAATTAATCTTTTCAAAGAATATAAGTAATCATCATGGCCAAAATAACCAGTTGGAAAGATATAAATTTGTTTGAACATAAAGAAACGTAGCCGGCAAATAAATATACCATAAACCAGCATGCATGGAAGTCATCTCATATAGCTGGGATCCTTCAGTAATCAAAAGAAAAAAAGTATCCACCTATAAAACAAATTCACCCTGCTTATCTGGGGCACCTCTCTTACTGTGGACTGAAAAATTCTGTGGAAGTATTAATCTCCCTCTGTTGAGGACAGAGGTATCCTCAATGACCAGAACATAACATATAAATGAGTTTTAAAATGGGTATGTGAAGTGAAATCATAATAATTGAAATACTTGCCTCACTTTTTAAATTATCCACTTTTTAGAAATTTCTAATGCAAATTTCCTGTACATTCATAAAGTAGGCAGGACAAGTCCAAAATATAGAATCCGAGACCTGAAGGATCCTTGTTAGACCCACCTGCATGGGTAAATTTGGAATAAAACAGACTTGCTTCTTGTTTATAATGTTGGATAATGTAATGAAATTCATATATCCATCAGCTTTTATTGCCAAAGAAGATTGTCGCATTGCTGCTGCTGCAGCTGTGGAGGTGTTTAACAGCTGGCAGTATCTGTAAGTAAGATAAAACTTCTCATAGGAACAAAAAAAATCCCATAAATGAAATAGTGAGCAATGAAACAATGATTTAGAAATTAATTATCTTTTCAGGAAAGCATCCATTAGTTATAAACTAATTCCATCATATCAGTCCATTTGCCTGTAGGTTCAATACACACTGAACTGAAGCTGAATGTGCTACAGTTTCTATCAAGAAGGACTCTATATACATATGCACAGTTTCAAAAAAGTTTTTCTTGAATAAGACTGTTTTGATAACTATAATTGAGGAAGTATTATGGGTAGGCAGTTGAAAGTCATCTTAAGGTAAAATACAATCAAATTTCTCAAACATGATATTCTCTCTTACAGCAGGAGTATCTCCTGCTCTGCATGGTGCAGATTGACCAAAAAGAGGAGAAAGTAATATTATTCCGAAGACCTAAAAACTGTTGGAAATGTGAATAGAGCCAATTGTGTCATCCTGACTGCTTTGTTAATTCAAATACACTTTTCAGAGAGGTTGTTTCTGTGATGGTGAAAGGATAGATGTCTTTGAAGGAAGGGTCATGCTTTAAGATGATATTTTAGATTATATTATTTTTCCAGACACAATGAGCAGGTAAAAACATTGTGTGTTTATAGTGAATTCTGGTGACATGATTTTAAACCAGTGGGTTGCTCATTGGCCCCTATCACTAGATCACACCATCTTGTTCTGCAGCCATCAAGAAAAATGCATTCTCCTTTTTTGTACACAACTTCTGCAGATGCTTCATAAAAGCATAATTCTTCTCCTAGAATTCTTCATAATTCTTCAAGCCACAGTTGTGCATCTGAAAATGGGATTTTTGAAACTACATAGTCTAGTTATCATATATGCTTTCTGTTTTATCTTAGAAGGTGTGTTTGTACTACTTGATGTTTTGTCAAGTCTCAGGAGCAAGGCAAGTGGACTGAAGCAGTATGTAGATGACATGTTATCACTGGAAGGCTGATATTTCATTTTCCGGAGTTCTTTTCTGGAGTTCTGGAGTACAAGTCAGTACAAATATAAGCCCATGTCTACAACAGAGGGTAGAAGGGACTGGAACTTGTACTGCACTCTTGTTAAGAAATAATATAGATAGTGAGCAGAGTATTGAGCAGAGACTTGTGGAGATGTATGCTATGTTCCCAAAAATGTTAGATGACACTGTGCTTCTTTTAGTTATCTGTAAAATAGATAGAATAGGGTAAGTCCTACATAAAATAAATATACTGCTCTAAAAAAAATTAAAGATAAAATTCTGAACCCTGACACTGTACATTTCCATGCCTTTTTTTTCCAGAAATTCTGAGCACAACGTCCTGGCCAGTTTTCTAGCCCTCCAGAATTTTCCCTTCAGTTATCTTCAAGTCATTTCACATTTCAATGTGCTATTCAGTGTTGTATTGTTCAGGTGAACTGCTGTGTTCATCCCTAAAGCTGGTTGCTTTTCAATTACTGTATATATTCCCTACTTAATTCACAAGGGAACTGTGAGATTTAAAAGTTCATTTATGCCCTTCTCAGGAACAAAAAAATAATGCCAAGTTTCTGTCCACAGTGTTATCATATATATGCTCCCTCCTTTTTTCACCTAAATTGAATACCAGTCCTTTTAAATCTACTTTTTTTTTTTAACAGACGATTTTAACTAATATTTAACAAATTCAACACAAATAGCAGTAGAACCCTCTCTTCTCCCCACTGAAAGATAACCTTGTTACACATGCTTCCATACAATCTCTTTTAAAATGCTTTCTCATTTGTATGTGTACATTTATTTTAATTTTCTGTGTGTGAACCTATTAATGTTAGCTTTACTTTACAATTTCAAAGCTTCCCTAAATGTTTCTTGTAAGAGAATGTGAAGTCCTCTGTAAGACATGCTCTCAGCTCTGCATCTCATCTCTCAAGAGTAGCTTTCTTTGTGCAATATGAATCAATCTACCAGCATTCATATCGTGAGGACTACATTTTCTGTACTTCAGCCACACAACCACATAAAAGCAATGATACTGTGATATCAAGGCTCCTATTCATGAAGGTCATAGAGAAGCACAAGCCTGTGAATAAAATTCTGAGTATGATACCTGTGCTGATAATGAAGGTCATTAACTAATGTCTTTTCTGTATTATATATGCATTATCATTACTGTGTAGATTGCAGTAAACCACTGAAGAGAATGGACACATTCCAAATGAGGTAGAGGAGAGCACCTTGGTCCCAAGGAAATTAATGACTTCCTTGGGAATTTCAAAGCAGAATTAAAAATACAAGAGTGTTTCTACATAGAGGCCTGGAAACTGCATATGCCTACATTCCATCTCTTTGGGTACCTACTGTCCTGGACACACTGCCCATTTTCATCTCATATGTTTCCATATGAGTGCTTCAGTAAACACTGATCAGCTATTGGGAAGAAAGGACTGCAATGATTTCTAAAATGTATTGCAGTGCAATATATGGTTGATGCTGTGCAAACAGCACACTCAATTCTTGGTGCTGTACAAACACAGAATGTGGTTCATTATAACTACTGATAGGTGCTGACATGACCAACTTTATTCAAAAGGAAACTTGAGCACGCAACTCTTATTCACTCAGACATTTTTCAGTTAATCAGTAAAGGTTACATCTCTGTTTTATTATCCATAAGAGAACAGTTTGAATTTTTTTTTCTGAAAAGAGAAAGAGAAATACCCAGGATTTCTCCTAGAGTAATATTATGTGCAACTAAAGTTTATATCTTACTCAAGTAAACTTAAATTTGCTAGCCTGTGAGCTTGGGGGTGTAAATAAAGGATACTGATAATTATCTCTGAAGAAGAGCAAAGTTTCTCAATTTAAAAAAAAAAAAATCTGTTCTGTTAACTGCTGATTAACTCATAGAGTAAGAATTCTTAAAATTACTTTTTTTGGGGAACAACAGCACAGAGAAACCTGTTCTTATTTCCTTCCCCAGGAAAATAGATATTTTCCTTTCTGTCCAATACAGAGACTTTACAGTTGTATCAAGACTATTGTCTTATTCAGAATTCATATTTATGATTTTTTCCAGGCAGACTGAAGTCCCTGTATACCTGCTTTATTCAGCAACTGAGAATAAAATGTAATGTTTATCTTAGAGCTATAATTTCTTTAATTGTTTATTAGTATACATATGACCATATTGAAGTTTCATTCTGGAAAACTAAACTGCTCTAGAACTCAATATTTGGATTGAATAATCTGATATAAACCACTGAAAGTCCTATGAGCAACCTGAATAACAAAGATGGTGATGATTCAGAAAAATTAGCAATTTTCTGTGTAGTATCTCAATAATCATATAGATACTTAGATTGTTATATGTATGTGTTAAATTGTTACCTGAAATTTGTAAAGGAAGGGTTGAAACATAGGAAAAAATGCTTATTGACTGGGGTCTCTCAGTGTGAGTAAAATATTCAGTTTCTGCTTATTAGACTTCGGGATACTCTTTTACTATTAAAATTATGAAAAGTCAGAATATGAATTTACTTTCTGTGTAGAAACACAGCTTTTTGTTCCTAACTTTATTTCATTTCTGAGTCTGGTACTGTCCAATATACAACCAGTGGAAGATAGAAAATAAAAAAAAATTATTAATTTACATATTCAAGATAGGTTAAGATTTGGTGAATAACATGAGATGCTCAAAATTATAATAATTCACTAAACTTATTTTTTCATAAGGAGATGTATTTTCTATTACCTCTTATTGTGGTAAACATGTAAGATAAATGGAGAAAAGATTAATTTAAAAAACCGAGAAGAGGAGGTGTATGAAGCCTTTCACTTTAATATCTTCACAAATAGAGATAGTGAACTCATTGATGGCACAAACTGTTTTTCATAAAAAGGGAATGGAGATGAATTACATCAACGTAAAGTATTATTTTTTGATAATGTGAAATGTAACAGTCTATCCTCTCTTGGAGCGCCCCAATGAGGGACTATGTTTTAGTAAAGTAAATTACTTTGCCAATTATACATCTCTATGTTAAAGGAAGAAGCACACTCATTTTCTTGGGAGCTGGCAATATATCAAGAAAACTGTTGAGTGTATTTTGTGAAGGTTGGGATAACCCATACGTACTATATTCTAGTTTATCGAAGACATGAATATGATTATCTCTATTTCACTGAGGCTAATATCATCTGGGACATCAACAGGTAATAAATCTAGGGTAATTGATTCAAGCAAAACTAATTGTATCAATCAAAAGTTCATTTTGAAAGAAATATTGAAGATTGCTCCAACAACTGAAAACTATGGCAAAATCTCACTTCTTTCTACAACAGTAGTCTTCATAGGAACAAGAAAGGGCAGTTGAGAAATCAGAGAACACAGAAGTCTTCGTGGCACCAGATTCTAAGCTCTCAGTAATTTTAGCTTGACTCTAACTTTGGAGGACAGTGTAAATTTATAAAAATGTAACAGTTTTTATGCAGAAGTGGTTGGTAAACTGAGACAAAAAGCTATTAAGCAAAGGGCTTCCAAATAGATTTTTCTTTTTTTCTTGCAGCTATACAAACCATTGAATGTTTTAGTGTTCACATCTTCATAGCAGTTGATAAAAATTATTCATGGCTGCTGCTTGTTGAGTTTTGTTTTTTCTTTTTTTTCTTTTTTTTTTCTCTACAGTAAAAGAATATTTTATATCAGAGTTTTTATAGATGGGCATAATATCCCAGAACTGGGGCTTGCAGTTTCATACCTGAACCATCTGTTGCTTATATGGACCAATTATGTCCAACTCAGTCTGTATTCATTCTACTGAGTTCACAGGATAGCCATATGAGCAATATGAGCATTACATGAGGAGCTGCTTGAACTGGTCAGCTCACTGGTTCAGGTATGATTAACATCACCATAAGCAGTGGAATACTAGAACTAAATCAAAAGAAAAAAAATTATACTGGGAAAATTAGAAATAGTTTTCTAAATCCTCTGTTTCATTCTTTCCTTTTGGGTCTTTCAATATCTGGGATTCTTTTTCTCCATGCCCACCCTAGAAGCTATTAGCATCTGATTTGAATTTTAGATTAATATCTGGGATCTTATTTTTGGGGGTTTTCTGGGGACCAGTTCTTCTCATCTTAGGGATGCTTGCTATTCAGTTTTTCTTTGTTTGCCACACAGTTATTATTAAAACAATTAAAAAGGCAAATTCTGCACTTAAATGTATATACATGCGATTCCTGCTAAAGTTAGTGAGAATTGTATTATTGAAAGAAACTAGTCTCCATTTGCTAAAATGTATAAAAAATGCTCAAGATTGTGAGGAGGGATTAGGAGGGCAGAAAAGGGTTTTTTTTAAATACATGAAGGAAATGCATATGAAGCATGGAGGAAGAAAATGAGATGGAAAGTACTAAAAGGAGTAGTTATAAGGTCAGAAAATGGAATTAAAACAAAAAAGGAGAGTGGTATAAAGAAGTATTTAAAGATGAGAGCAAGAAACTTTCATAGAATATGAAATGCAAAGGAAAGTTAATGAACATATTCTAATAGCTGGCTCCTAATAAGAGTAAAGGATGAGATGGCATTTTTGCTACATTCTTTTTGAATGACTGGATACAGCAAATTAAATGAGGTGCTAGCACTCCATTTCAGCCTCTTGTAAGTATTTAATTTTCTGTAGCTAAATTGTTCTTAAACACCTGTTGCCTGTGAAATTTCTGAAATGAACTTAAGTACAAATCAATGTATCAAAATCCTAAACATAGATGATTAAAAACTGTTTTCTGGCAAGCAAATCTTGAATTCCTCATCATTACATTCTAACTAAGACAGGTGTCATGATGATTTTATTCTTTTTGTTCTAAGAAAGACTTAAGATCTGAAATGGGAGACAGTCATATTGATTTATTGCGTTTTGTTTTGTTTTTCTTTTCTTCTTAATTTTGTTATGAGCTGATTATTTAAGCTATTCTCAGTCTTGTTAAACTCTACCTACAGTGGCTTTGAAAACATCTCTGAACAAAACGACTAGCTATATCCTTTTAGATTAGGCTTTTTACAGTTTCAGGATATTTATGTAAAAAATATATAGGTTGTTAATAATGCTCATTTCGATCCCCAGCTTCCCAGGTGAACTTCATGAAGGATTATTGAATGAAGGCACCTGTCCAAGAGATATGATAGGGCTATCAATATATATGTTCCTGGAGAGTCATGGAGCAGCACACAATTTGGTTTATGCTGTTATAGCCCACATTGGAGCCATGAACCTGAGCTGCTATGTCTGTCACTTCTCTCAACCACCTTCTTATCATGTGTTGTCTCTTCCCTGCTTTCTATTAATTTCCCAGTTAATAGACTTCAGAATTACATTTAATTTATTTGTAAATAATTTTCTTCATCTCTTGAAATAATGTGCTAATACTCATCTCTATGAGTTTCTTCACGTCTTATGTACCCACGTATTTGAATGTTGAGCCTTTAAAAGTGTCAGGTACCACAGAGAAAACTCCTTAGGGCAATCAGCAGAAGCTGGGATTTGTTGAATCTCAAGTTTTTCCTTACAGAAGAATCCTATACATCCCTTAGAGGATTCCCCATTGCTTTTGTGATGCACTGTTGGGGAAAAAGTGCCTGTCTCATGCAAGGACACCCATTAAGCCCAGATAAGAACATTTTAGTTGGAGAATACTAACCTCCATCTTCTAATATGAAATTCCAGGTCTAAATTTCTAGGCCATGTCTAAATCTCCCAGAAGTGGTCATAAAAGTTGGGGTAGATGAAATTTCTTCTCTCTCTTAATTAAAACAACCCACAAAATTTTATATCTAATTCTTGTTTTCTTTACAACTTCCAAATTTTCAAGACAGATTAAGAGGTGCAGTGAATCTAATCTGTCATCTAAATTTCTTTGACACTAATATCTATAGGTTTCTATCTCAGTTTTTTTTCCCTCTTTTGTACTGCAAAATTAAGACTAGTTCTCTGACTTTGCGAAGTCTTGTCTTTGTGACTTTTTGCAGTCTTCTAGTATTAGAGACACCCAATGAAATCTAGAAAATAATCTTAGGATACGTCCACTTATGCCAGAAGACAACACTCATAGAATCACAGAATGGTTGAGATAGAAAGGGACTTCTAGTGGTCATTTTGTCCAGCCACCCCTGCTCAAACAGGGAGACCTGGTTGCCCATGACTGTGTCAAGATAGCTCTTTAATATCTCCAAGGATGGAGACCCTACAACCTCCTCGGGCACCCTCACAATGAAAAAATGTTTCTTCATTTTCAAGTAGAACCTCCCATGTTTCAGTTTTTGCCCATTGCCTCTGGTCTTGTCCTTGGCCACCACAAAAAGAGCATGCCTTTACCTTCTTTCCACCCTCACTTCATATATATATACACAGTAGATACACATTGAGAAAAAGCCCCCATTATTAAAGGGTGGCTCAGAACTGTTAAGTTCAATAAAGGTGGTGTAAAGCTTTCTCCATCAAGCTAGCTCTTGCACAGTAAGCAGGAAGATGTGTCTCTATTTTTTAAGACAAACATGTACAGTTAGAGGCAGAAGCCTTTTCAAAAGAGTTTGAAATAAAGCCCTGCAGCCAAATCAATTTTAGTGTTCATTTTTCCTCTCACATGCCTCTGCATAAAGTACAGATGTATTGCTCTCTGCAGCCACAGAATGTTTTTAATATGCCTTATACATGGCATTTCTAAGGCACTTGTTTCCTTTCAAATGCTAAATATATAGAGACTAGAACAAATTGTAATAGAATTTAAATTTAAAAAAACCCGCAGCATTATTTTTTCCTATTTTGCTATGAAAAGGTGTATGTATGCACAATTTTTTGCTCTTTCATGTATGGATCCAGCCCAGTGTAATATCAACTATTGTTATAAAATCCATTTCCTAAATATTGCATGGGTTTTACACAGGAAGGAACTAGTATTCAGCATTATGTTTTTTGTTTAATTTTCTGTAGATCTCAGGTAAATATATATTTTTTATAATAGCTGTTGAAAATTACCTTACCTTGACAATAGAATTTTTATGTTATATTTTATATTCCTTCTTTCTATCCTTTGGATGAAAATATGATCTTAGCTGCATTCTTCAAACAAATCAGTGAATATTTCCTGTTGTATAAATGTATAAGAATAATTCAGATAAGAATTTTTCCCTCTCCCTTCCCAGCTACTTTTATAATCTATGCATTTTTTTTTCATGTTGCTATTCTAGCATAGATTGAAATTGAAGAGAAATCTGATAAATTATGTTAGGTGCCTACTCCCACAAAAACCTCTTCATGAGAACATTTAGCAACAGATTCTATTGTTTTGACATTTGAAAAAATTAATTAAAATACAGGTAGCCAAGTGTTATGCAGATTTAGCCAAATGTACTCTTTTGTTTATGGACAGCAGTTTTCAGAGATGCTGTAATAGCTTTTGTTGAGGCAAGCATACTGCCTGCTCTTATTACCCTGATATTTAAATAAAATCACAAAGTAACAAAATTGTATTTCTCCAATATATAAAATTTTTTCTTATATTTGAAATAAAACTAAAATGTCAATGGCTATAGTCTCCAAAATAATAATTGGATATAATTCCTTGTACATCTCAAGATAAAAAGTGAACAGATACCTTCCCCCTACTAATCTGCACTATCAGCAGTACCCCACTAAACTATACCCAATAGGATTTGCAGAAGATTTCTGCAGATGGTCAACATAATTACAGCCAAAGTTCAAGGAACTCTTTGTGCCTGTCTTGCCTTATTTTCTTCTAGTCCTGAACTAAAGGTGAAAGAAATCACCTAAAGCACTTATTCAACCATGGACACTAGAGATAGTTCTATATTTCTCTGATCTGCAGCAATTTGTAAATTATTTTCATATGGATGTCCAAGTCAGAGAAGAACGGAGAAGTGGAGAATGTATTTCTAGTATCCACGTCACTTCAATGTCAGTGTAAAGTTCTGCTTCAGAGCAGAATTCAGCTTCTCTTGGAACTGTTAGTACTATTTGCAGTGGTAAAGCTATTACTTGTGCTGTGGAAGGAGAAGAAAATTATCCATTTCAGATCTCAAATCCTGGTAATTTTTACCTTAACATTCATGTTTCACCATGTTTTATGTGTAGGGAATTGCTGGCTTCTGAAATACTTGGTCCTGTTTTAGTATCTTTTATAAACATAGAGTTTAAACTATGATTGATTTTATGGGGACCGTAAAGAAAGCAAGGAAAACAATCCAGAACCTGAAGGTATTGCATCCTACTGAGGGTTTTACTGTAATTACCCCTGTCAAAGAAATAATATTTTACAGTGTCATTGTTTAACCCCAGCCAGCAACTAAGCCCCACATGGCCACTTGCTCATTCCCCCAGTGGGATAGGAGAGAGAATTGGAAGGATAAGAGTGAGAAAAAACATGGGTTGAGATAATCACAGTTTAACAGGTAAATCAAAAGCAAAGTAAAAATGGAATTCATTCACTACTTTCCATCAGCAAGCAGGTGTTCAGCCATCTCTGGGAAAGCTGGGATCCATCACCAGTAATGGTTGAAGACACCATCCATCTCAATGTCTCCCTCCTTCCTTCTTCTTCTCCTGGCTTCATACTGCTGAGCATGACATCATTTGGTGTGGAATATTCCTTTGATCAGCTGGGGTCAGCTGTCCCAGCAGTGTCCCTTCCCAACTTCTTCTGCTCCCCCAGCCTACTCACTGTTGGGGTGCTGTAAGAAGCAGAAAAGGCCTTGAGTCTGTAAGCACTGCCCAGAAATACTGAAAACCTGTGTTAGCAATACTGTTTTCAGCACAAAGCAAAAACATAGTCCCATAAAAGCTACTATGAAGAAAATTAACTCTATCCCAGCCAAACACCGCACATACAATGTGAAAAAGTTATTTAGCTAAAGTGGTTTGTAGAACCTTTCTTTAAAAACATTAATACTGTTTGTAAATTACATTTTACAAGAGTGATTGTATTACTATTACTTTAAATTCCTAGTTTAATGAATAGTCATTAAATATGAAGAATGCTATTCTGTATATAAAGTGCAGGGCATTGCTTTTTTAACTACCATTACAGTTGCTAATCCACTAAGGCAATAGCAAAATTGTTCTAATTTACACACAGTTGATGCTTCTGTTTCTTGAGGAGAGAACTAAACCAATTCTGCATTGTTGTAAGATTAGAAGATTTTCTGAATATATAAAAATTGTATTAATCCATGTTATTTTCAACCTTGTGAAAATCATCTACAGTGTAAAAAATATTTTGAAGCTCCAGTTCCTAGTTTTATTTTGAAATGATGGAGTATGCAGGAAAAAAAAAAAGTTACAAATTCAGAAAGCAGAAACAGAATAGTTCATCTTTTAGGAGGGAGGTAAAAAGTAATTTCTCATTCTGTAAAGGCAAATGTTCACCTAAGGTTGTGAATGCCCTTTGCATCTGTTTTCTGTGCTTAGCTGATGAATTCTATTGCATTTTGCCAAGTGACTACATTGACTCTACAAATTATTTGTGTAGTCACCCAAAGAAAGGGGAAAAAAACACACAATCCTATAGTGATTTCTGTAGGTTCAGTACATAGTCATTTCTTATTTCATGGATGTTTTGTAGGGGTAACACTGCAACTTGCAACTCCAGAAAAAAATTAGGTGGTTTGACCTTTGACTTGCCTTTCTCCACCTCCAAGTTTTTGTGTCCCAGTGGAGATTTTTTTACAGAATAGCAGAATTTGAGACTAAAAAATATCTTTTTTTAATCACTTTTTGTGGAAACACAAAAGGCCATGCATTTCATTTCTTTATGGGGCATTTAAAGAGAGAAATTCTGAGCAAAAGGGTATCACTTATGTATTGTATTATTATATCTGAGTTCATAAAAGGAAACATCTGCATATTCTGGCAAGAAATAAATTTATTGTAGTGTTCTTCTCACCCTACTATAGACATCTATAGTGAAAGTGGTTTCATTTTAACTAGACACCTAGGCATCAATTGTAGCAACAAAGCTAACTGTAGGACACAGTCCATTCAACTTATTTAGTCACTCAATGAGATGAGCCATTATGTAGAAGTAGCTGTTACTTTCCTTAACAGAAAAAGTCTGTAGTTGATTGACCTTAATAAACTCCATCAGATAAATCATCCTTATAACATATGGAATTTAAAGTAGGAAATTAAAGACAGGAACTAATTAGTATAGAACACGACCCAATATATTCCTTGTCTCTTGGAAATAGCATTAGCTTAATTTAACCATTTTGTCTGACCCTCTCAGTTTCAAGAAAAATCATTCTACATGCTGCTGCCAAAAATCCCTTATTTAATATGTCAGGTTTAGGCAATCAATATCATAATTACCTCAAGAAAAAAACAAATCAAAACAAACAAAAAAACCCAACAAACCAAACAGTCCTTGTTGATTAGAATTCTCTTTGTGTTTAGAGAAATTCATCCATTCCTTGTAGGCCACTTTGTAATCACAGTTCATGCAAATGCAAAGTTTTTAATTTATAATTCTCTAATTGTAACATTTACTATATTGCTGGATAAATATATTTGATTCTTCAGCTAAGTGAGCATTTTGTTTCACTAATTTGCTAAATGCATGATAACTGTAGCAATGCAAGCTATTAGACTGAATAGCTATTAAAGTGAAACATGAAAAAAGGACTCATTCCTTACGTCACTTACTAATGGACACAAAGAAATATCTGTGTTTCTTGTACCTTTAATTTATACAAAATTGCACTGCAACTTTTTCAAAATGACAAGTTCAGTGGGGAAGGGAAAAAAACTTCTGTCATCAAGCCCAAGACCCGGGTTCTTGATCTTAATATTCTTTAAATTCTTACCTCTTATAAATTCACTAAAGAACATAAAATCATATAATGATAGAATTTTCAGGGTTGGAAGGGACCTTCAAGATCACCTATTTCCAACCCCCCTGCCATGGACACCTTCTACTAGATCAAGTTGCTCAGAGCCCTTTCCAGCCTGGACTCAAAAACTTCCAGGGATGAGGCTTTCACCACGTCCCTGGGAAACCTGTTCCAGTGTCTCACGACCCTCATCGAGAAGAGCTTCTAAATCTAATCTAAATCTACCCTCCTCTATTCCTCCTAGTCCTATCACTACCTGACATTCTAAAGAGTCCATCACCAACTTTCTTGTGTCCCCCCTTCAGCTGGAAGGCTACAATGAGGTCTCCTCAGATCCTTCTCCTCTCCAGACTGAATAACCCCAATTCTCTCAATCTGTCTTTGTAGGAGAGGTGCTCTAGCTCTCTGATCATCCTTGTGTCCCTTCTCTGGACACACTCCAGCATGCCCATGTCCGTCCTGTAATAGGGGCTCCAGGTGGGGTCTCACTCTCAAGCCAGTCACTGCCTAGCCTATATCAGAGGTTGGGATTGCCTCCACACAGATGCAGGACCTTGCACTTGGTCTTGTTGAACTTCATGAAGTTGGCATGGACCCACCTCTCCAGCCTGTCAAGGTCCTTCTGGATGGCATCCCTTCCCTCCAGTGTGTCAGCCACACCACACAGCTTGGTGTCACCAGCAAACCTGCTGAGGGTGCACTCAATGCCACCGTCCATGTCGCCAACAAGGATGTTAAATAAGATTGGTACCAACAATGATCCTTGTCCCTCCAGAACTCCCAGATCAAGACAGTTCTTTATCAATCTTTCAATATTTCTCAATCCAAGTTTTGTAGCTTGCACTTAGTGTGTTATACTAAGTATATATCCCACAGCACACTCCTGAAAAAGCTGTCAGCCCACAGCTTGGACTGGAGCACCCTGTGCTGGGTTAGGAACTGGCTGGAGGGCCGGGCCCAGAGACTGGTGCTGAACGGGGCTGCATCCAGTTGGCGGCCGGTCACCAGTGGTGTCCCCCAGGGATCAGTGCTGGGCCCAGTTCTGTTTAATATCTTTATTGATGATTTAAATGAGGGGATTGAGTCCATCGTCAGCAAATTTGCAGATGACACTAAGCTGGGAGGAAGTGTCAATCAGCTGGAAGGCAGGAGGGCTCTGCAGAGGGACCTGGACAGACTGCAGAGTTGGGCTGATTCCAGTGGGATGAGGTTCAACACGGNCTTTTGTTTATGGACAGCAGTTTTCAGAGATGCTGTAATAGCTTTTGTTGAGGCAAGCATACCGCCTGCTCTTATTACCCTGATATTTAAATAAAATCACAAAGTAACAAAATTGTATTTCTCCAATATATAAAATTTTTTCTTATATTTGAAATAAAACTAAAATGTCAATGGCTATAGTCTCCAAAATAGTCATTGGATATAATTCCTTGTACATCTCAAGATAAAAAGTGAACAGATACCTTCCCCCTACTAATCTGCACTATCAGCAGTACCCCACTAAACTATACCCAATAGGATTTGCAGAAGATTTCTGCAGATGGTCAACATAATTACAGCCAAAGTTCAAGGAACTCTTTGTGCCTGTCTTGCCTTATTTTCTTCTAGTCCTGAACTAAAGGTGAAAGAAATCACCTAAAGCACTTATTCAACCATGGACACTAGAGATAGTTCTATATTTCTCTGATCTGCAGCAATTTGTAAATTATTTTCATATGGATGTCCAAGTCAGAGAAGAACAGAGAAGTGGAGAATGTATTTCTAGTATCCATGTCACTTCAATGTCAGTGTAAAGTTCTGCTTCAGAGCAGAATTCAGCTTCTCTTGGAACTGTTAGTACTATTTGCAGTGGTAAAGCTATTACTTGTGCTGTGGAAGGAGAAGAAAATTATCCATTTCAGATCTCAAATCCTGGTAATTTTTACCTTAACATTCATGTTTCACCATGTTTTATGTGTAGGGAATTGCTGGCTTCTGAAATACTTGGTCCTGTTTTAGTATCTTTTATAAACATAGAGTTTAAACTATGATTGATTTTATGGGGACCGTAAAGAAAGCAAGGAAAACAATCCAGAACCTGAAAGTATTGCATCCTACTGAGGGTTTTTCTGTAATTACCCTCGTCAAAGAAATAATATTTTGAATATTATGTCATTGTTTATGCAGTGCAGTGTCATTGTTTAACCCCAGCCAGCAACTAAGCCCCACACGGCCACTTGCTCATTCCCCCAGTGGGACAGGGGAGAGAATTGGAAGGGTAAGAGTGAGAAAAAACATGGGTTGAGATAATCACAGTTTAACAGGTAAATCAAAAGCAAAGTAAAAATGGAATTCATTCACTACTTTCCATCAGCAAGCAGGTGTTCAGCCATCTCTGGGAAAGCTGGGATCCATCACCAGTAATGGTTGAAGACACCATCCATCTCAATGTNCTGTTTCTGATACAGGCCAGGATGCCATTGGCCTTCTTGGCCACCTGGGCACACTGCTGGCTCATGTTCAGTTTCTTGTCAATGCAGACTCCCAATTGATAAGCTTCACTGTCACTTCTCCAACCATGATCAATTGATTTCTTCCTGTTGTGGGAAGACCAGAAAAAAGGAGTCAAACGAGTCAAACCAGATATTAGGAGTTGATTTGGGTTGTTCTTCAATCCTAACCCTATGTAAGAATTATGCTACTTAGACCAAAGTAAAGGTGTTGCCTGTCAAACTAATTAGTGTGAAAATATGGTGGAGCAATGAATTATTGCGGGCATGGCTAACAGAATTTAGCTTCCATTCTGTTGCTTCACTGTGACAAAAGCCATATTATACTTCATTTCTGTGCTGTACTGAGCATCAAGAGAACTTGATTGTGCTGCTTTCTTCATACAGTAGTTCCACCTGTAAATTATGGTTCTGTGGTTATCTGTCATATATATGTGTGTGTGTGTGTATACATGTAGGCTTTTTGGGTCTGTAGTCATTACTGTTAAATAAGCAGTCATCACAGAATAGGCTCTCTAAGACTTCTGGTACATTAAACCAAAATGCAAAACACCTTTGAGGTGTAAAAAGCGAGCAAGAAAGTATAAAAAAGTGCCATGGAGACATGGAGGAGCAGAAAGTTAAGTGAGAAGAAAGGAAGCAAGGTGCCTGTCAAGACCATTGAATGGTGATTGCTGGAATTATATTGGCTTTGAAGAGCATTTCTGTCTTCAGCGAGCAAATGCATAAATATGTGCCTGTGGATCAGAATCAGGGGGAAGGCGAACAAGGCTAATATCCTGGTGGGAGTCTGTTAAGACCACCCAATCAGGAGGACGAGGGTGATGAATTATTCTACAAGAAGTTAGCGGATGTTTCAAAGTCATCGGCCCTTGTTTTCATGGGTGACTTTAACCTGCCGGACATCTGCTGGGAACTCCACACAGCAGAGAGGAGGCAGTGTAGGAGATTAGGTGTATAGAGGATAATTTCCTGTTCCAGCTGGTAAATGAGCCTACCAGGGATGGAGCCGCGCTAGACCTCCTGTTCACAAACAGAGAGGGGCTGGTGGGAGATGTAGTGGTTGGTGGACATCTGGGACTCAGTGATCATGAAATAAGAGTTTTCAATACTCAGGGATACAAGGAGGGTCATCAATAAAACCTCTACGTTGGACTTCCAGAGGGCAGATTTTGGCCTATTCAGAAGACTAGTTCAGAGTGTACCCTGGGAAACAGTCCTTGAAAACAAAAGGGTCCAGGAGGGATGGACGTACTTCAAGGAGCAAGTTTTGAAAGCACAGGAGCAGGCTGTCCCATTGTGCTGAAAGGCAAGCCGATGGGCAAGACGACTGGTCTGTCTGAACAGGGAGATTTTGAAAGAAATTAGGGTAAAGAAGAGGGCCTACTGATTATGGAAAAAAGGGCTAACTACTCAGGAGGAATTTAGGAATCTAGTTAGGTAGTGTAGAAAGATAATTAGAGAGACAAAGGCACAACTTGAACTGAATCTCGCCACTTCTATGAAGGATAACAAAAAGTCCTTCTACAGATACATCAATAGCAAATGGAGGGGCAAGGAAAACCTCCATTCTTCACTGGACATGGGTGGGAATATAGTTGTCAAAGATGAAGAAAAGGCTGAGGTATTTAACACCTTCATTGCCTCAGTTTTCAACAGTAAGGCAGGTTGTCCTGAGGACAGCTGGCTTCTGGAGCTTATAGAAGGTGACAAGAATCTGAACAGCCCCCCTATAATCCAGAAGGAAACAGTCACTGACCTACTGAGCTGCTTGGATCCCCACAACTCTATGGGACCAGATGGGACCCACCCAAGGGTGATGAGAGAGCTGGCAGAAGAGCTCAGGGGCACTCTGTGCTGGGTTAGGAACTGGCTGGAGGGCCGGGCCCAGAGAGTGGTGCTGAACGAGGCTGCATCCAGTTGGCGGCCGGTCACTAGTGGTGTCCCCCAGGGATCAGTGTTGGGCCCAGTTCTGTTTAATATCCTTATTGATGATTTAGATGAGGGGATTGAGTCCATCATCAGCAAATTTGCAGATGACACTAAGCTGGGGGGGAGTGTGGATCAGCTGGAAGGCAGGAGGGCTCTGCAGAGGGACCTGGACAGACTGCAGAGTTGGGCTGATTCCAGTGGGATGAGGTTCAACACGGCCAAGTGCCGGGTCCTGCACTTTGGCCACAACAACCCCATGGGGAGCTCCAGGCTGGGCACAGAGTGGCTGGAGAGCAGCCAGACAGAGAGGGACATGGGGGATCGGATCGACAAGAAGCTGAACATGAGCCAGTAGTGGTCCCAGGTGGCCAAGAAGGCCAATGGCATCCTGGCCTGTATCAGGAACAGCGTGGCCAGCAGGTCCAAGGAAGTGATTCTGCCCCCGTACTCAGCCCTGGTGTACTGTGTCCAGTTCTGGGCCCCTCAGTTCAGGAAGGATATTGAGGTGCTGGAGCAGGTCCAAAGGAGGGCAACCACGCTGGTGAAGGGACTCGAGCACAGATCCTATGAGGAGAGGCTGAGGGAGCTGGGGCTGTTCAGCCTGGAGAAGAGGAGGCTCAGGGGAGACCTCATCACTCTCTACAACTCCCTGAAAGGAGGTTGTAGCCAGGTGGGGGTTGGTCTCTTTTCCCAGGCACCTCTCAGCAAGACAAGAGGACATGGTCTTATGTTGTGCTGGGGGAGGTTTAGGTTGGGTATTAGAAAGAATTTCTTTACGGAGAGGGTGATCAGGCATTGGAATGGGCTGCCCAGGGAAGTAGTGGATTCTCCGTCCCTGGAGATATTTAAAAAGAGACTGGATGTGGCACTCAGTGCCATGGTCTAGTAACTGCAGTGGTAGTGGATCAAGGGTTGGACTTGATGATCTCTGAAGTCCCTTCCAACCCAGCCAATTCTATGATTCTATGATTCTAAGGTCACACAAGGTCACAAGGAATGCATCCAGGTGGGCTTTGAATGTCTCCAGGGAAGGAGAGTCCACAGCCTCCTTGGGCAGTGCTCTGTCACCCTCACAGTGAAAAAAATCTCCCTAATATTTATACAGAACCTAATTTTATCCTTTCTAGAGCCACACATGGAGACACCAACAAGCACATACTTGATGTAATACATCATAATTGTCCTGAAAAAGTTATGACTATGCATTAGGTCAATCCTTAATGTAAAGCTATTAAAATGTTAATATAGATAAACCTTTAATCCAGAATATATAGAGAATTCTGCAGCAGCAAGGCAGCTAATTTTTAAACATTAACTCAAATATAATGCTGGGAAAATTTCATTAAAGAAATAAATAGGGCTAGACAGTGCAAGCATGTCAATGAACACTTTTGCTTGCTCATGTAAATAATCTATTTTCTAATGGCTATGTCGTAACTGGGGCAACAGCAAACAATTCTGGTGAAAATGTGGTATGTAAAATAAATATTAAAATAAATATGTTTTGACTTTATTTTGAAATTGTTTCCACTATATCAATACACTCAGCAAAATGCTAAGATTGGGAAGGTTGCATTCATTTTGGGGTCCCTACACTTTGTTTTTCTGTAAAAACTACTAATGCAGAACACACAATGTGCTGGTACAGCAGGTAGATATCTAAGGGTTAGATAATTCACAGTTTAGACAGCCCTTTTGTGCTGTATTGACAATGGCATGCGTAAAGAATTAATTCTGTTTTGTAGCAACATATTCATGCAGTGTATAAGGAAGCCTAGTTATGTAGATCAGTCCATTATGAGTTCAGCTGTCAGATTTTCCTAGATTTTAAGTTTCCTAGATGTATAAGTTCTATGAAAGATTTATGTGAAAGATTTTATTAAAATAAAAATAAGTACAAAATTCTTGGAAAGGAATAGGATCCCACTAAACCATATGTAGCATAAGGGAATGATTTTCAGGAGTCAGATGAGGGCTGAAACACTATCACTGAACTGAATAACAAATACATCAGAGCCTTCTGACTCTAAGGTAGCAAGTGCACCAAGATGCGAAATACTACTTAGTAATACAGATGATTGACTTTCCCTAAAACACAGGCTGGTATTTCCAGGGTGAAAAATAAGGGTCCTCTGAAAGCTAAAAATTCTGACACAGGAATAATTTTTTTTACTATTATTACTTTTATTTCAGATACCATGCTTGAACTAATAGCACTGAAACAAAAAAGCAACCTAACCCTCTGTTATTACTGTATTCCTGAATCATAAGGTCATAAGCAAGTCTGAGAAATACGGGAGAAATAACATATCATGTCTTGTTCTTCTACTTATGGAGAGTTTATATACTTTAATGGGGTATTTTACAGAGATGTTTTACAGAGATGTATTTAATGTTCTACATTTCAATTCCATTCCAGACATTTTCACAGGATCTATGTTATTGAGGAAGAATGCTAGGAAGAATTGCTCTCTGCACATGACCATGTGAAAATATATACAAATCTGAATATTTGTTTTTCCCATTGAAGTCAGTGACAATATGAATGTAGCACTAAATACTGAATTATCAGTGCAGCAAGACTCAGATGCAGAAAGGAATTAAAGACATCTGTGTCTTGTATGCTGGTCTTCAAAATCTCACACTGCACACAGAGGTTTGTGTTATTGGGCTGAGATGTAATAACTTCTTGTCATTTGATACTTGCCAGATTAGAGGATCTGGTGTTAAGAGTTATAGAAGAGGAAAAACACTCACTTCCTGAGATGAAAACAGACAGCAGCTGCCAGGTGACAAAGCATGGCTGTGGGCTATGAGTAGGAAAAGAATGGCCAGGGATGATTCGCACATAGAGGAAGTGATGGTCATGTCAAACCAGATGTTTGTAGAGTTATTGTGTCTAGTACTTTGTGATAAATATCTGGTGGTAGAAAATTCATCCAGCAAAACATCATTTCCTTGCATATGAGGATGTAGAATTTCCCACATTTTTTACAGCATTGTTGGTTTAGTACCTAAAACAACAGCACTTTGAAAGAACAACATCTTGGATTTCCTGCCTTGTAACTGTATACTATACCTTAATAATAACAATTATTTACTTTAACAAGTACATTCGATGTACTTGCTAAACAATACAGTACAATGTTTTTGTAATACAGGCATTCTCAACTTCCCCTTCCTATTCTCTTTTTCTGTCAGAGAATATATCTTATAAATTCTGCCTGAAAATGCATAGCACAGTGCTCTTAACTGTACCATATCAAGTTATAAAACTACCACATATGATTTCAGGTGACTGTAATAGCTGCCTGATTTGCAATGTTTCCATCTTATTTTGAAGATTCATTTACTGACTTTGAGACACCATCAAAACTGAAATGTGCTGAGAAAAAAATTCAGCTGTTTTTTCAAATGGGCATCATAATTCAGTGTATGGTTTAGCTTCACATCTTTTTGCTGTAGAAGTAGGTTCTGCACCAGGATTTATCAGAAACGAAAAAAGACATATAGCCTTATGAAATCAGAAAGATTTTTCAGGATTGAAAATAGCATTTTTCCCACTGATTTAACAAATCTGTATATACTGAAAGTGCTTGTGTTCAGATTATATCTTCGTAAAAAAAAATTATGAGAGAATAAATTATCACTAGTACTCCATCAGAGAAAGGTGAGACTTCAGTAGGAATAAACACAAAATGAACATCTTGAACACAATGAACTTGTGGATTGATAGATGCAGAATAAATACAGTGACATTTTATCCACAAAATATGAAGATTAAAGTCCTAACTCCAATTTTAAGACCAACAAATATATATCATCCAGCACACAAACATCTATTCTCTGCTATTTGGTTAGCATCAGAGACACTGAAATAGAATTATAGAATGGCAGGTTGGAAGAGACCTCAAGGATCATCTGGTCCAACTCTTCTAATATTACTGGTTATATGGTATATCCCAGCATGCTGTCGAGCTGAGAGTTAAAACTTTCCAAGGTGGGGGAATCTACCACTTCCCCTGGGAGACCATTCCAATGTCTGACTGTTCTTATGCCTAACTGGCAATGTCTTCAAGTTTTGTAAACTGAGGTGTAATGAAGATGTTCAAAGAGGCTCAGATTCTTTTAGAATCACAGGAAGCTAGATTTACATTTGCTTCAATCACTTGAAGCTGGTGGATCATAGAACAAGAAGAGAATTTGATTCTTTCTTTGTCTCAGTTACATCTTCTGTAAAACAAAATTCCTGTGATATTCCAGATGGAATGATCTGCATCGTGACTCCAGAAACAATGTGTCCTTCAGTCTACACTTGCAATCTTATGGTCTAAAAACACATTATCAGTTCCAACTGCCTCGAAAGTGCTTACTGCTGAAAATACCTTTCTTTTGTTGAGACATTTTAGAATTTAGATGTGAAATCTCACATAATTTTGTATGATTACTTGCCATTTTCTAATCAGTTTTAGACAGTAAGAAAACAGTGTTATTTTGTCTAATTTCAGTACTAGAGGAAATAGTTCTTTAGTGGATGGTACAAGTTTTAACAGTTCATTTTTTGATAGCAGTAGATCATGTCAGATTGTGTCAGATTGACAATTATGACAATGAGCAACAGTCATGCTTATGAAAGCCTATGAGCAGGATCAACAGAAAAATGCATTGTCCTCTCTCAAAGCAGTATAGTACTACTTTGCATGAAGTTTTCTGTAAATAGCATTTTTTGTGAGATGGAAAAAACCACTTATATGGGAAAAAAATCAATATATTTTTCAATATTTCTCTATTCAATATATGACAAATAAGAGGTAGAGAATGCAGTAACAGAATGAACTTAACCAACTTTAAAATCACAAATCACACATACCGGTTATATAAGTGTTCATAAATCCATGATCATAATGAATAACACTGGTCCCATGGTAGTTTAATGTCAACAGTGCAGACTGTTCAATCAATATGATCACATATTTTACATCTCTCTTTTGTTAAGGGATCACTTTCTTAAATTTTTCTTTCATTTTAGTTGTTGTGCTTGAAAACGTGAAAATAGAAATCATATTTTATCTTTCTGTTCAATTGTATGAGTCTGGCATCATTTTGCTCATGCTCTGCTTGAGCAAAATGTATGACAGCCCATACAACCTCACAGGACTACATGGAGAAGCATCTCATATTGAGAAATGCTGCTACTTCATAGATATATCTTTGGATTCTAACCAGATTATCTAATACCAAATGGTTCACTTGCATCATTTATGGGCTTCAAATGTCCCAATGCTACATCTAGATTTAGATACTTTTTGTTGTTATTAATCTACATTTTTCATGTAATACACTATGGTAATGATTGGAGTCAAAACTATTCTTGTATTCTACGCCTTAGCCTTGTAATAACTAGAACTTCTTGTGAATCCTTGATAAGGACTGTGAATTAATTGGTTGAGGATTCATGTGGATTCAGTCTATAAAACTGAAAAGCTCTTCACTGGCTTCCTTGACTAAATCTCCTTTGAGTATAATGGGAGCTTGGCTATCTGGCACACTTGTAGACCTAATGAAAAAGTGTGTTAAGCTGTGAGCTAAACACCTTTCATGGAGGATAAAAACTTTTATGTGAAATTAGAGCAAAGTAAAAAGGAAGGGGAAGGTGAGTGATGTGCAAGTCCAACTACCTATTAACTTCAGTTGTTCAAGAAAAGAGGGTATAGTTGCTGATAGGTATATAGAGAATCAGGTGACCTAAAAATATTTGAGCACAGAATGATGAGAGAATAGGGAAGAAAAAAGGTGATGGGTGGAAAGGTTTGTCCTTTTTTTGAGCTTTTTTTGTAGAATTGTTTGTACAGTGATATTGGAACAAAATAATACCATTGTCACTATCACATCAATAATGTTGTTATAACTTATAGTAATCAAGAGGTTTTGGTGGGTTTTTTCATTCTTTTCCTTCCGTGCATCAAGCCAATAATTCCCTCATTCCATTCTTTCAAATCTGATTTCCCTTTGCCTGGGAGTCTGAGTTTTTCTCAGTGTTTTGAGGCAGCAAGGATCCTCTGTGTCTCTGCAGCCCAGTTCTTCATGATGGTTGCATAGGATGATCATGCTCTTTTGTTACAGAAGGAAGCTGTTGAAATATGTTCTCAGCAGCCATATTTCCATTAGTCAGAGTAACTCTCCTGTGTAAAGGATTGTCCTGTCCAGTAGTTGACATGTAGTCAGAGACGACGACCACAACTGCTCTGTGAAATGATCAGCCTTCAGGGACATGACAAACACCTGTCCTCAGCAATGTAGTCTTCTGGAATACATCAAGATAGATTCAGTTACTTAAAGGCCTTTGAGGCACTCAGTGAAGCAAATAGCTGTGGTATCTAAGGCATTGCAGCTCCTAGCTGCTCATTCTGCCCTTTTACTGAAAGTTACTGCCATCATAGAAAAAGCTGACAAAAACGAATCTGCATTCATATTTCAACAGTTGCCGTTTACAGGTTGATTTATGAGGGCAAAATCTACAGCTGAAGTATGGATTGACAGCTTGAGTGGCTGAGGTATTGACTGTTAGGATCAGCAACACGTTAAAACATTGCAGCTAAATCTAAGAGTGACTGTAACTTCATAAAGCTCAAAGATATTAGTCTGAAATTTATTACACACTATACCCCTGAAATTGTCTTATGAAACTGGAATAATGTGAAACTAGGCATTTTCACAATGTCAGGTTTCCAAATTAAAAGGATTTCAACTTTTTAAATTCATCATCTTAACATTGTATTACTATAAAACCGCTTGCAAGAGAAATTACAGAAAGGAACAAGAAGAATGAGTGGAGTTCTTGAAAACATGACCTCTGAAGAAAGTATAGGATTTGAGGAAAAAAAATGACTGGAAGGGATATAAAATAGCACTCTTTGATATGCAAAAGGTAGTTACAAAGAGGAAAGGAATAATCTGTTCTCTGTGTCAGCCTTGGATAGAACAAGAAGTAATGGTCTTAAATTAGAGCAAAAGAAATTTAGATTATGTATTAGGAAAAGATTTTCAACCACAAATCATTGAAAAGGACTGTCTGGGGAGACTGTGGAATTATCATTATGAAAGTTTTTGAGAACAGACTGGGCAGACAACTTTCAAGGCTGAATAAGGTGGAGGTAAGCATATGCTGTGAAAGAATGACTGACTCTTCAAGTTCTTTTTTTGGGACCTGTTTCCTTTGATGCTGGAATATCTAATACATGACACAAACTTAAATAATATTTAACCAAAAAAGGCAAACCAGCAGCCAAACACTGTGAAGAATGTAGGACATTCTGGTTTGCTGACCAACTGATTATGCTGGGACTGATTTACTACTGTGCTGTGAAATGAATGACATATTAATAGCTTTATCTTATATACAGCTGGGGAACACACTGAATGAGTCAGAGAAGGCCAACATGCCTTAACTTTCTCTATCATTTTACCTTTAAAGCTACTTTTAATTCTTCTTTGTGTTGATGCTGCTTAAGCAAATAAGGATTGGGAATTTCTGGTTCCAGTCACAAACCAGATGTAAGAAAGTTAGAAAAATTCCATTTACATTTTTCAGATGAGCTTTTTTTGCAAGGGAGTGGTCATTAGCCTTAATAAAACTTACTCTAAAAGAGCTCTTTTTTTGTGAGATTTTGTCAGTTTATGACAATGATGTGTGGCAAACCAGATCTGTCTGGTGAAATGAGGTCTCAGATATATCTGTGGTCAGCAATAAAAAGTGCCCTTTTCAAGGTATTTTAGGAGAGGATCTCACTGTGGCAATACTTAACACTGCACCTTTCACTATGAGATTATAAAGACAACTGAAATACCTTTACGATAATTTAGCTCAAATATTTTAAAGGTTAATGGTTTATTAGGATAATGAGCTCCACATAAGGTCATACCAGGTAAACTCATAAAACCAAACACACTGAAATCAAATTATAGATTCACAGAAGTATTGAGGTCAAAAGGAGACTCTGAAGATGTCCTGGTCCATCCCACTCACTCAAAGCAAGGTCAGCTAGAGCAGGTGGCTTATGGCTATGCTTATTTGGATTTTGAATATCTGTGAGGGTGGAGGCTGCACAGCCATTATGGGCAACTATTCCCATACTGTGTGCTCAATCACACTGTAAAGAAATTTTGTCTTACAGCATCTAAGAGGAATTTTCTCTATTTCAATTTGTGCCTGTTGCCTCTAGTCCTTTGACCGATTAACACTGAGAAAGTTCTGGATCTATCTTCCTTATTCTGCCCGTAAGGTACTCATACATATTAATAAGATTACCCTTAAGATTTCTCTTTTCCAGGCTGAACAACCACAGCTCCCTCAATGTCTCCTTAGCATATCAGATGCCCTTTATTGTCTCCCTTGCTCTTTGCTGGAGCAGTATGTCCATACTGCTCTTGTACTTGGTGAGTCCAGCACTAGAAACAGCACTCCATGTCTCACCACTACTGAAAAGGATCATCTCCCTTAACCTCCTGCCAATGCTCTGCATAACAGAGCAGGAAGCTGTTGGCTTTCTTTGCTCCAGGGTGTGCACTGCCAATTTATCTTGGACTTGTCCACTCACACTGCCAGGCCCTTTTCCATGAAGTAGATTCTGGTCAGCCATCAGCCTGTACTATGGGGTTAATCTTCTTCAAGCATAGAACTTGTCACTTCCTTTGTAGGTCTTCATTAGGTTCCTCTCCACCCATTTCTCCAGGCTGGTTAGGTCTTTCTGTGTGGCAGCATGACCACTGGACAAACTGGACAAACCTCAGCAGTCCTTCCACAAAGTCTCACTTCTGAGTTCCCGGAAAGCTTCAAGCACTCCTAAGCAGCAGATCTGGTCAGAAAATGGAAATCTTTGTCTCCCCTAGCAGGGAGCCTTCCACTGTTACTGACCTCTGCTTCCCTGTGGTGCTGCTGCAGGGCTCAAGCTTGGCCACATTAGTTGTTCCAATAAAAGGGAATTCTAAATGTTCATGACTGAGATTGCTTTACAGAGTTCATACTGGAAACTACAATAAAACATAATGGGAGTGGGCTACAGCTTAATAGAGCACCAGGACAAAGCATAAGCTTACAGTTGGTACCAGAATAAATTTTCCATATCAGAGAATTGCAGAATCACAATTTCACAGAATGATGGAGGTTTGAAGAAACCCTTCTCTTCAAGCAAGGGCCACCTAGAGAGAGTTGCACAAAACTGTGCCCAGACAGTTTTTAAATATGTACAAGGATGGACATGCCACAACTTTCTCTGAGCAGCCTGTGCCAGTGCTTGGTCACCCTTGCATCAGCTCTTAAAGCTACTCAACAAGAATCATGTATTTTGTAGAAAATGCAGGATGACAGCACAGAGAGTATTAGGTTCAAGAAGAGATAAAGCTACTTAAAATCATATTCCATAAGTGCATATATTTTGAGAAGTTTAGATCTACCTTCCTACAAAAACTGTGGAGACACCGGAGCCCCCAACAGCATGAAGCATTCAGTTTTGGGCGGGTGGTCTCCTAGCTATGGTGGACTCTGAAGGAAATGGAACAATCCTTCAAACCTCCAAAGTATCATTGAAAAATAATAATGTGTCAAACAGCTCTCATCTAATACTCCAAAGCTAGGTACTGTTCTATATTGAGAAGGCAGACTCAGCTGATACTGGCTCTGCTGCACCTCTAGAGTGAGCAGGTGATTTACCAATACGTGGTATCTTTCTTCTTAAGTCCTATTTATTTACATGTATTGAAGAAGACACAACCTGGAATGAGGTTTCAGTGGCCTACTTTAATGAGTTTCTAAGAAAATGGCACTACAAAACCTGGTGACAGATGATAAAGATAATAAATAAGGTATTTGATGTTTCCTTTTAAGGAAACATCCTTATAGTCATCAACAATATTGCTAGCAAGTGTAGTTAGACTATTGGACCAGTCAGGCTTCCACACTTTTAAAAAAACCTCCAAAACACATACCTCTAAATAAAAAGCATACCTTTATTACCCTGATGCAGGTAACAAACCACAGTTTCAGTTGCAATCATGTAATGGGTCTATATTACACACTTTCTCAGAATTTCAAATTTGAAATCTCTCTGCAAATAAGGGTAAGATTTTGAACATCCTGTGGAGTTAAGGATCTGGAATTTTGGCATTTAAAAAAGCCCAATAAAACTTCGTTGATATGATTTTACCAAATGCTGGAACAGCTTTCAGTACTGTTGCAATGCAGGCATTGAAGCTTTAAAGGAAATGTCAAACATTAAGAACAGGTCTGGAAGTTCTATACTTTTGGTAGCTCAATTTTTATCAGTGTTTAAGTCTTATTCATGTATAAATTCATTGTGCTAAAGAAGAGGCAGATAATAGGTCAACATGTAATTTATTTCTCTTCTTTCTTTTCTGTAGTATGAAAACAGACACTTTGTGCCTTTCAACAAATAAAATTTTTCTCCACAGCAGAACTGTGTAGGGCCACTTAATCTGACGCATCAAAAGTTGGAGTTCCTTTTCTTTTCAAAATTTAAAAAAATGCTCATAAAAGAACAGAAAATTTGATTTAAGATTATTAGAATTTTCTATATTGGAACTTGAATGTGTAATTTACATCATCTAAGTCGATCTGTCTGAATTTTAGTCATCATCCCAGGCATCATGCAAGTTAACAATTTAGGCACTGTGGTGAACACCCATTAATACATTGGAAAAAGTGTCTCTCGAGCCAGCAAATGACCATTACAAACTGCCTATGAAATGGCTGCCAGCTTTTAGCTATTTCTCTATCACTTTTTACTTCTTCAAAGGCTTTTTTTTTCAAATATAAACAGCCATTTGGAGCAGCAGGCTGAGCAAAGCTGCTCCTGGTACAGGGAGACAAAGCTCTAAGCTGCGGAATGCCTGCAGCCATAAAACAAATTCCTGACAGTGATAAAAGGCAGAAGTTTTTGGCTATAAAACCAGATGATAAAGCAGACAAAAAAGCGCCGGAAAAGTTGTGAAAACCCGGGAGAAAAAAACGACGGAGAAGACCGGACAAAGACGGACAACAACGGACAAAAAAGACTAAAAAAAAGAAGAGGAAGAAAGAAGGAAAACTGCATTTTTCAGGAGCATTTTGGAGGGTGAAATTGCGAAATCTCTGTTCCCCTTTTTCCTAAAATTTGCTTAAAAAAAAAAAAAGTTTCCCCCACTTCTTTTTTCTCTTTTTCTAATTAGGTCATTAAGGTCATACTTATGCTAATTAAGTAATTGAGGACACACTTTGTTGCTCATTGAGGAGTTAAGCTGTTAAGAGCAATCAGTTCTGCATTGTTTACATTGTTTCCCTCATTTACCTAATTACTTACCTCTTCCTGAAACTTTTCCTCTAACTGGATGCTTTTCCCTTAAATAAACCATGTGATTCGTTTCACTCTTAAGTGGGTTGCTTTGCAATTTGTGGCATTTATGCGTAGTGGCCAATTTTTCCTCACAAAGAATAAATAAAATAAAATAATAAAATAAAATATAGTTATGGACCGTGACAGGCACCTTTTCTAATCACTGAGGAGGGACAGGTTCCCAGCTATAAACTCTGAAGGCATAGTCCACCTGATGAAAGTTAGCCATTTAGCCTAGGATGAGTTAGATTTTTCTTCTGGAAGGGTAAGTATTTTTCCTTTACAATAGACCAGATTAGGACAAGCTAAGTGCTTTGGTAGTTAAAGTTAAGCAAATAAATTGCACCCAAAGGGCTTCTTCAGAGCAAGCACATGCTATCCAGCTTAGGAGTGCTTCCAGGTGTCTATTCTCAGATACTACATAACTTCTGGGCCTGCCTAAAACAAGTCACTGATATTTTTTCCCTTGCTGTGCTATTCAAGAACCCTGTTTCTATAAAAACAATTTCATAAAATGTGTGTTGAGTACCAAGACTCAGCAAAGCCATAGCTGCAAAAAGTTACTTTCTTGCCAAAATAGAGAGGCCCTTTGAGCATGTTTTGCCCTGTTCAGTTTCTTGGGTTTTGGACTTGTGGATTCACAGTGGTTCAGATTTAGCAAAGAGAATGCCAACACATTTCCAAAATATTCTGTAACCTGGTGATGACGGTGTACACTCCTGGAAAGTAGGTAATGAACTTTCAAACCCCCTCCTCTGGAGGAGTTTAAAAAAACTCCCAAAACAAACCCAACACAAAACCACGATAGCTTGCATTAACTTTAGTATCACAATCCAGGCGTTTCTTTAGGGAGCTCCGTGTCCGAGGTGAGCTGGAAAGATGTGTAACAGCTGTTGTCTGGGAGATCCTGCATCAGCAGGGATGGTGCCAGTCGCAGGATTTGTTGCAGACCCTGACTGGGGAATTAAGAGGGCAAACAGGAGATCCAGCTGTAGAATCTGGATGGCTGGTATGGCTGTCTGACTCAGCCTAAGGACATAACGACGGAGGCTTTTTTAGCTGATGATTTTCAATGCAGGGAGGCAAGTCCCTCTTTCTAGTCTAAGCTCTCCTTTTCCTCTCACAGCCCATGTAATTTCTGGATAATTTAAGCAGCTTCCACTCAGATCCACTCAGATCCTTTCACTCATTAAGCAGCTAATGAAAAATTTTCTCTGTACCATCTGCACTGAAGAGGAAGATGGAAATTGATGGAAAACCCCCCTGAATGTCAAGCTGTGTACAGAGTCCTCATTGGAACACTTATCTGAGTGATGCACAGACATCTCTGATGATGCAGACCTTCAGAGCTGTTGTATTGCTATCTTTTGTATCTTTCTACTTGCATGCACAAATTTCTCACATGCAAAGATTAGTCTCTTCCCTTCCTCTCCCGTCATTTCCACTATGCATTTTTATATCAATATCAGCCTCATATGCAGGAAACATAATTTTTTACTTCTCATTAGTGGCAGTGGAACTTCAAATGTGTTTCTGTCACCAGCAACCACAGCTGCTTGTCCTGGAAACACCTGTGGCAGGTAAGGGCAAGTGTAAAGCTGATCAAGGGCAGACAGGAGGTGGGGGATGCAGTTCCAGCCCTGGGTTAGTTTTCTACATAGCACACTTATCCTTGGATCACCACTGGGCTTGTGGCAGTGCAAACAAAAAATAGATAAACAAAGAAAAAAAATATATAACTGCACATGACTTTGGTGTGAAATGAGTTTATACAATTAATTGAATGATTATGGTAATATCTCATGGCTTCTAATATTACCCCTGTACTAGCGTTACATTTCTTTTTTGTGTACTTGTAGGTCAGACCCAGTCATGTTCTCTAAACATAAGGAAAAATGCTCATAGGATTTTTTTTTCCTTGAAAAGCAGCTGTTGTATGTGAGCAATCATCTAAAAAAAAAAACCCAGAAGGAGCCTGGTATTGGATTTAGTGTGTCTGTATGGCAGCACAATTACATGATAGACTGTAATGGTGCTACAGTAAATAGTACAGCGTAGAATTAGACTTTTGAAATAATTTAGCATCTCGGTTCACAGAGTATTTAAAATTCTCTCATCTATCATTTGCTTCCATCAAATATATTTTTCTTCTTTTGAGTTCAGCATTAAGAGTCAGGGAAATCCAGAATTATTTTACGGTGAAATAACACTAGGAGTCTCCATTAAAATGACATATAAATCTATTTATATCCTGCTCACCAATATGAGTCCTGAATCCTTAACTGCAATTACATTCACCTAGAAGCCTAGCCTAAGGTTTGCTTTCGATAGTTTCCTTACTAATAGAAAGCAATCTTAAAGCATTAGGTGTTTCATTTTATCTACCAAAATGAAAATATTGTGGATTCCTGTGGTTTCACACTTGATAGCAGTGGTAAAAAGGATGCATGGTTTTGTTTAAATTTGGGGGTGCTCCACCTTCTGCAGCCTTAGATATGTTGTATGACAAAACGTCTGTTGCTATTATTAACTTCCCTCCTGAATATTGAAGAATACTGAAGACTGAAGAATGGTTCCCTTATTGAAGCATATTATTGAAGAATAGTTCCCTTGTCAATCAGAATAACCAATATTTCAGAAAAGAGGGTGACTTTATGAAAATTAGCATGTTAAACTGTGAAAATGTGGAAAAACTTGTACAGGAATTTTCTATCATAAAGAGGAAGAATTCCAAAAATCAAACATATCTCTATTTAGCACCATATTGTGATTTCAACAAGATCAGCTCTATCTATTGGTCAGATTTAAGATACTTATGAACACTTGGAGAGAAAAACAGACTGGGAAGGCAATCTAGACACGGAAAGTTTTGAAAATGTTCCATAAACTAGAGTGGTCCATTGACCTATTTTATTTGCACTGGTGAGGATTATTTCTGCATCTGTCCATACAGTTTATGGGGCTGCTCCTACCTATGCTGCTGCTCAGTTGTACATGTTTATATGTTCAGTAACACTGCAACATGGTAATTCTTGTGGTACCCAGACCCTTGAGCTGGAAGACAGGAACTGAAAGAGGAATGGAGCCCCATAATCCGAGGGGAAATGGTTAGCAACCTGCTACACCACTACACTCAAAGCAGTCTATGGCATGGGATTGGGGTTGGATGGGATGGATGGGATTCACCCAGGGATACTGAGGGAGCTTACAGAAGTGTTCACCAAGCCACTTTTCAAAAATTAACAGCCACCCTGGCTAATTGGGGAGGTCCTGGTCAACAGGAGTTTAACAAATGTGACACTCATAAACAAGAAGAGCTGGAGGGAGGATCCAAGGAGCTACAGGCCTGTCAGTCTGACCTCAATGCTGGGAAAGGGCATGGAGCTGATCAGCTCCACTGTGCTCCTCCATGGGCTGCAGGGGGACCATGGCATCTCACGATCAGCTGTGAAGAAATCTCTGCTGGAGGCACCTTCACCCTTTCCTTACTCACTGACTTTGGTGTCTTTGCTCTGGCATTGCTCTCACCTCTTTCTCTCCTCTGCTCTGCAGTTCTTTCTTTTCTTTTCTTTTCTTTTCTTTTCTTTTCTTTTCTTTTCTTTTCTTTTCTTTTCTTTTCTTTTCTTTTCTTTTTTTTATTTTATTTTATTTTGCAGATTCATTTTCCCATTCTTGAATATACTAGCCACTGAGGTGCCTCCAGCTTTCCATATCTGCTCAGGCCTGGCCAGAGGAAGGGCCAGAATTGGAGATGTAGGAGCTTCCAGCAGCTTCTCACAGGAGACACCCCTGTGGCCTCTCCTGATTCTGAAACACCACTGCACTAACCCAAGACACTACAGAAGCAAGTGCCTCTCAAAAAGTGAACATAACAAAACAACTGCAATGGCAAAACCAAAACAATTTGAGAATCACAAGTTTAACTTTTATTAGAACAGAATTCAGAGCAAAACCAAGATTTGTTCTGAAAGTGGAAATAAAACCCTGGTGTTTCTTTAGTGTACATTATTTGAGGAGAATTCTGACTTCCTTGCTTTGAGTACACTGTGGTAAACCACAGGGGGTTATCCCATTACAAAATCCTATAACATATAGTGCAGTAGCATTAGAGATTGGCTCATGAGGATGAAAGTGTTGTTTAAATGTAGCTAAGAGAAAAGCAAAATGCTGTACAGAAGTTTGTTTTTAGCTTTCCGTATACTGTTTGATAAATGGGAGCATGAGATAACAGACTCTGAAGTTACGGCTGCGAAATTAACTTATAGATTACAAACTGCCATGCCACATTTAGAATTCCTTGTGTCTGATAGGAGTCTAGATGAGGTTAAGTTTCATTTGCTCATGTTAATCTTCTTTTAATGCTTAAAAGAAGACAAATATTTATCACCATGAAAATGTTTCTGATTGCACCATTTTGCTTACCCAACAAAACCAAACCCAAAGTCTCTCAAAGCAAACACCCCAATGAGTATGGTTTTTAAAATATGGGTTATTTTATAATATGGCTTTTTTTTAAAGGTGGAATTAGTGTATGTTTTTATGCCAAATCTGAAACTAAAAAAGACTATTATAGGTGATCTATAACATCTTGAAAAGTTATATTTGGAACAGAAATTTTCACAGAGACCAGTATATAGTAGGACCTGTGGGTATAAAAAATAATAAATATATCTTAGTACTATGTCGTGGTTTAACACTGGTCCGGCAATTAAACTGACTAACAGAGGCTTTCTATGAATCCCCCTCTCCTCCCTAAGGAATGGAGAGAGAGAACAAGGGAGAGAGGCTTATGGGTTGGAAACTAAACCAAGCAACTTTAATGAAACAGTAATATACAGGAAAAAACATACAGGAAAAAATTGAGACCGCGTCCCTCCTCCCTTTCCCCCAACTCTCACGTCAACCAAGGCCGCAGGGCAGCCCTGGGAAAGTCCAGGCCGGACTCCTGGAGCCGGGCAGCAGCTGGGAGCTGGAGGCAGGAACACACAGATTCAGGCTGGCACGGATCGGGACCACAGGCAGAGGAGCAGGAAGAAAGGAAGAGCAGGAAGCAGGGAAGAGCAGGAAGAGAGAGCGACCCCTGTGATCCCCCGAATTTATACTGAGAATGACGTGTATGGGATGGAATACTCCGTTTGGTCAATTCTGGCATCTATCTTGTCCGGTCCTCCCCAAAGGAGGGGTTCAGGTGGGACCTCTTTACTCCTTCTGCAGGGTAAAATGTTCCTCAGAGCTGAGCAGTGTTCTTGGCTCTGCACACCAGCTTCTAGCAGTAACTATAAACATCCAGTGTTATCAGTCCCAGAAGCAGACACTGTCTGAGAAAGTTGCTGTTAATTCCAGAAAGTGCAACCACATCCAGGAGACCCAGCTGAAAGCGAAAGTACAACCCAGAAAATCACCTTCATCCTGTCCCAAACCAGGACATACTATGAAATAAATTCATTACAGCAATTTTACTCTATTAGTGTACTTTGAGCTCAAAGATTTTCTTGCTGGTGAATATGCTGAGCTTGTAGACTTCTTTACACATAACACACAAATTACAACTGGAGGCTGTAAAAGCAAAATTAATTGATGGTAAATGTAAATATTAAACAAATAGGAAAAAGTTTAATTCTAAAGATCCATAATAAAGAGGTAAAATGGAAGAAAGAGACACTATTATGGCAGGTGATTTGTTTTCATTTACTATTGCAAGCACTGATTTACCATAAAAGTAGAAGCTGATTTTATTGCTTGAATTATACTTGTAGATATGTGGTTGGTTCTAAACATAAACAGCTTCTAACGATCAAGAGTGTTAAACATCTATCAAAAACATTCGAAAATAAAACCTGTACTATTACCTCACATTTTACCCTTGACCAGCATTATATCCTAGAGGCCTTTTAACTCTATAACACAAAAAAGTAACTTTAATAGAAATGTTTTTTAAAAAATTCTAATGAAGCCAGTAAAAACTTGTTTCTGAGCTCCAAAAATCCTCATAATTCACAGAGAGCTCTGTACTTATCAAGTCTTGAATATGACAAAAAACAAACCAAAACAAAGAAACAAAAAACCCACCCCAAAACAAAGCAAAAACCCCATGATCTTGGAACTCTGTCAATATCTTAATTTGCAATTCAAACCTCACAGGGTTGCTACAAGTAATGCCTCCATGCCACAAAAATGTTAAGGAGCATTCATTGGCTGACAGAAAACAGGAATCTGATAAAAGACTTTCCACAGGACAGCATACACAGGGCTCCCAGTTCTAGCTGACACTCTGCAGCTTTATTTTTCTACATCTTACAGGAACACCAGTGTAGTGACTTAGAAATTACTTGAGTGAAAAGTATAGTTACTAAAAAGAAATTTGGTGCTGTCCTTGCTCAAACCAGGACAGGTTCCTTTTCTCCAGGCTAAACAACCTCAATTTCCTCAGATGCTCTTCAAAAGCCTTGTCCTCTAGACCCTCCACCAGCCTCATTGCCCTTCTTTGGACATCCTCCAGCACCAAAATGTCTTTCTTGTAGTGAGGAGCCCAAGAATGAATGCAGTATTCTAGGTGTGGCCTCATCAGTGATGAGTAGAGGGGCACAATCACCTGCCTATTCCTGCTAGCCACACTATTTCCGATACGAGCCAGGATGGTGTTGGCTTTCTTGGCCACCTGGGCACACTGCTGGCTCATATGCAGCTGGTTTGTGTGACCCAGACACAGGACCTGGCACTGAGCCATGATGAACCTCATACAATTGGCTTTGGTCCATTTGACCAACCTGTCCAGATCCCCATGTAGAGCTTTCCTAGCTTCAAGAAGATCAACACTCACACCCAACCTGGTGTTATCTGTTATCTGCAAACTTACTGAGAGTGCACTTAGCCCCCTTGTCCCCTTGATAAAGAGAACTGGGCCCAACACTGATCCCCAGGGAACATCACTTGTGACCCACAACCAACTGAATTTAACTCCATTCACCAGCACTCTTTGAGCCCAGCCATTCAGTCAGTTTTTTACCCAGCAAAGCATATGATTGCCCAAACCATGAGCAAGCACGGACAATGAACAGAGAATGACAGACAATACTTGAGACAATTTGTCCTCATGTTCAACTACTGTATTTCTTTATTCTTAGCAGAACAGTAGAGGTTAGAAAAATCTGTTCTTCCAACACTATAGCTTCATGTTGTTTCAGTAACTTGATGTTTTGTTTTATTTTTCCCTGTTTTTACCCTTCTCAGTTATATACCTCGTCCATCTATTTTCTGCATGTTTTTCAGACATCCTAATATTTTGGCATCAACCATTCTGTATTGCTTTTGCTTATCAAAGGGAAAAAAAAAACAATAAAACACACAAAAACCAAACCAAACCAAACAAACACTAAAAAGGCTTAAAAGCTACTTCTTAATAAAATGGAAATTTGAAAGTCCTAAGGATCATAGAATCGAGAAGGAAAATATACCTAGGGAGTTCAGATTCATAATATTTAGGAGTCTTTTCATAGAGAATTTTATTTTAAATCTATGTAAGAAAAGTGTGTTCATGAGTATATATTTGCAAGGAAAATATTCTTCACAGCAAGTTGCAGAGGAGTGAATATCTGTGTGTAGATTTTTTTTCTTATTTTATTAAATGCCATTGAAAGGCCTGTTTTATTGATGATCTTTCACACAAACAAAGCTTTATGGTTAAATAAGGAGAGCAGTATAAATTATTATAAGATTACACCAGAGATTTTATGGTGGACTCTAAACTTGACAGATATTGCCGAGCTCTCAGGATAAATATCTGTCTGACAGGCTATCCATCAAATTTGATTATATATGAAGAAGGACTTGATCAAGGTTCTTCAAGATACCACAACAGTGTTATTTCTATTTGTAAAATGATGCAAAAGAGAAAATACAGAATTTTTTTTGAGTAAACATTAGCATTCTTATTTTCAATAAGCTTTTATAAAAATTAATCAGCCTGGTATGTGCAGGAAAATAGTTTGTGACTTTTTTTAATACCATGAAACTGCATGGAAAGAAACATGAAACATTAGAGGTAACAGAGACTGAGTAACAAATCTGAAAATTTCTGCAGAAAACTGAACTCAAGAAGTGTAAATGGAAGAGGAGGTATTGACTATCATCTAAAAGACAGGCAACATTTTTTCCTGAGGTCTTTCACTGAAATTTAAGGGTATACATTCTTAAAAGACTAACAAACAAACAAACAAACAAAAAACCAACCCCAAATCAAAACAAAAAAATACCCCCAAAAACCCTACTAAAAAAAAGAATTATATTTTGCTTTATTTTCCTTTTCTTTACTGAGAGAATTGCAGTGACAGTTAAACAAGCACCAATAGGTATAGGACTGCTATTAGATTAGACAATGATAAAGAAATAGACTTATGAAAATTTATATCAGGGCACTAGATAATATAAAAAAGTGTTGGCCAGCACTTCACTTGATTAATTCCATCTGTAATGATCCCTGCTTGGGATTTTTGTACCTTGCCATGGGAATTCTTTGCCCAGAGTCAATGGCAAGATTCTGTATGTCCTGGGATCTGACTGGCATGTGCCAAAATGAGAAGTTACTAGCTCTAAACACCTATGGGTGGGGAACACCAGTACTTTGATAAAAAAAGAGTATGGATAGAACATAGGTACTTGAAGTACAAGCCAGTGTGCAAAACCGATATGCAGAGCAGCTAGGCATAGTATTCTCATTTGATTCCACTATCAGCTAAAAGCAGTGGCTCAGACAAGGATACTTGAGAACAGCATTTGGGAAAAAATGGAGAAGAGAGGACTACATGAAGCCCAACTACTTACTGAACAGGTTTAGAAGGTTGCCATAAAGTATTAACTCTCACATCCAACAGTTCAGCCTCACATGACACCTAATCAGCACACTGTTCTCTCTTGCAGAAGCTAATCTGCTCCCCTTTAGAGACTGTGATTAACAATGCATCCTCTTCAGTATCCTGCTGTTAGCTTTGTTCTTTTCTCACTGCAGCTTTTCACACTCCTGCAAAACTGACCTGCTAAAATAGTTTCCCTCAGCAGAAAAAGTCTTTTTGTGGGTCCAATGATCTAAATTTAATGAAATAATTTTCACCCTATTTTGTAAAGATCTATCTCTTGACCAAAAACATTCCTGGTCTAACTAGCCTTCACCCTCCAGTCCAGATTTGAAAAAATATTTAGCATATACTTATGTGTTAAAATGACTAGGCAGTTCTGCATAAATGATGTGACCATATTGACAGAGGTAAAAAGGTTGAAATATGTAAGTAAATACAGTCTTTTGAGTACTGTTAATGTAGAAGTCTCTTTGTATTTAGTTAAAGGCTTGTGAACCCAATTAATATTGGATAAAAATCCCCTGTTGGCCAGATTTTTCAGCTATAGCTTTTCCTCAGGTGTTGGCAATTCCCAAGGGGTCACCTTAATCACATGACAATGATGTACTGTATCATGTTCAGTGGTTTACTTATCTGCTTGTGAAACTGATGGATCAGATACAGGAGCTTGTTTATCATGTTCAACTCCTTGTCTGTTTGATTCAGTAAAAGTTTTATCAGATTTAACATGCTATGTATTTATCAGGTGATATGTGTGTTTAATGTGCAATGCAATAGATAACAACAGTGCTGTGAGGGCAGGGAATCTGTCAGTGTTTCCATTATAAACCCCATTTGCTAGGGTTTATCACTGACTCACAGATCACTGGTTGTCAGCTCAAAAACACCTTTTAAAAATAAAAAAATATTTATATTGGTTTGACTGTTTTGTATTGAGAAAGCAGATCTCAGGCATGCCTATTGTTTCAGAGGCTTTGCACTTAATACCGAAAAAATTACTTCTAAAGGCAAGGAGAAGTGTTTTGTTCCACACTTTGTTGCACAGAATTCACATTACTGTTAATGGGTGTAATGTCTGTTTCTCAGTTGATAGATCTACATCTCTATATCTTCAATAATGGGCAACACAGCTCTTTTGGCTTAAAACATAAATAAACAAAATCCTTTTGAAATATTTTATGCTTCTAGGGTAATCTGAGACTTTAATAAAAAAATAAAATAAATTATACTCTTAAAAAATTAGATTAATAGATTCTTTCCAGCATAATTTCTGTTATGTAATGACACAGTCTTTCTGCTTGAGAAAGAGCTGTCAGGAAATTCTTCCAGTGAAAGAGAAGTTGCTTATGTCTACCACCTTGTGTTCCTGCAAGGGGTGTAACTGCTTCAGGATGCTCTCCTCAATTTCCTCAAATTACTGGTTCCACATATTTGAACCCTGCCCGAGTAGGAACATAGATTTGGACAGAAGCTGTTCTCTACAGCAGCCTCTGTCTAGCAAGTGTCAAAGGAGACAAGAGCCTGCTGTGTGCATTCAAGTGAGATCCATCACTATAGCCTGGCTCATGCAGAAGCAAGCAGCATCCTGGACTCCCACCAGCACAGGGCTAAATAAGCTGCACTGATGAGAGCAAAATTTCATCCACAAGTCAACTATGTGGATATTTATATATATATATTTACTTATTTTTATATATATATATATAGTCAGCTATATATATATTTATATAAGAGGATTCAAAGGGCTATATATGCATCGAAGGGATCCAAAGAACATATATAGATGGATAAAATGTCCCCAACTGCAATATGACAGTTCAGAAAGCTCATAAAGAACATTTCAGTGAGCAACCAGAATAGCTAAAATATACCAGCAGTGAAACAAATGGATTCGTGTGTCATCGCTTTCAGGCAGAAGGTGCAGAAGGTTATAGGCATCAGCAAAATATGAGCACTGGTACCAGTGTGCATGTCTTTCCATAATTCAGGAGAGTTTTGAGTCTGGAATCCTTTCATCAGCAAGACCTTTTGTATTTCACTTTATCTCAGTTTTCAAGATTTAACAGTCATATTGCAATTGATCTTTCATCTATGAAAGGCAGCAATAGAGTTTTGAAGCTTGGCCACGATACTCCTGTGACATCTGCAGTGTGTGCTTGTGTAACCATACTCACAAATCTGTGCACATTAGGCTGGAACTTAGGTACAGCTGTGGTTTCTACACCTTATAAGAATAATTGTTGGGCCTTTGGTTTTTTTTTCCCATGGTGGACAGAAGATCTGTAGGTTCAAACAGATGACAACCTACTGTCTCCTCTGAAATGAGAACAGATCCTCGTCAAAGTGACTCTTTTATATCTATGTTAAAAAATCTACAACTTCCAGTCTTCTAAGTGACCTCTACAGATCTACATTTGTAAAATGAGTTCTTCTCTTAGAGATTCATCTCTCTCCATAAGATATAAAGGAATGTTTTCCTTTCCACTTCAGTGAGACCAGGATTTAAGCCTAAGAGACTCGTCCATATTCAGAAATGAAGTGGTATCTAGTGCAAGTCTTATTTTAACACCTTTATCTCAAAACCATCTTCGCAAAATTTTCTGGTTTCATTCTCCTTTGCCCTGTGTCATATAGCACTTTATGTCTTTGGAAAACTTGCCATTGTAATACGGTAGCCTTACTGGCATAGCATGACATCCATGAATTACAGTACAAAGTGCACAGCAGTGGAGAATCAGGCCATTTAAGTGAAAAATATTGCGGGATTTTAATGTGTTTTCACTAAATGGAGGGCTTTGCCACAACTTCATTGCTCTGATGAAAGTTCTTTTTTACAGTTAATGTCTGTGCCATTTCATACAATGTTATAAATATTTATTGTGAGCAAAACACCTCTTCAGCATTCTCAGCAAGTATTCACAAACAGCATCCATATGGTATTTTCAATATTTTATGTTAATATTTGAGTTAGTGTTATAATGTCAGCAGGAGCTCTGAGGCTGGTATGATTGAAATCGAAAACTGCTATCAACATTAACACTGCATTCCTGCTGTCTCTTCAATAGCTCATGACAAATGTCAATGCTAATCTTACCCTGCTGATGTGAAAAATGCCCCCAAAACAAACTGTAATACAGAAATCATTTGGAAACAAAAATAAAATGGTAGAAGTCTTGAGTATTTAAATTGGAAGTAGAAGCAGATACTCATGAATAATGCTATTGCAAAGGAAGGCAGAGCATAGTCATTGGATGTCAGGAAAGAAAACAATAAACAAAAAATTCCATTTCTGCTGCTGGTTTAATCAGTTATTAGTTGGAACATTGTGGAAATATTTTTCATGAAATGGGGAATGTGATGGGAATGGAAATCAGAGTCTTTACTCTAGAAAAAATTTGAAAAATTCTTGTTGTAAATGTTAAGTCAGTGCAAAAACATTGCATTCTTGGTGAAAGAAAATGTATTAATTAACAGAGAGATTTTTCAGTGAACTTTATAGGAATCTGGCTACCAGATGGCAAACACAGTGCTTTAAGAAATTTAGTCTTTCTTACTGAAAAATCTAAACATGTCTTTCTGAGTCTGCTTGCATCTTTCCAAATATAATTAAACCAGTATAGATTCAATTCTCCATTGTTGTCATTTGTGTTTGATTCTGAGAGCAGGTATGGCAGAGCAAAACAAAACAATGCAAAGACTACAGAATAGCTTAAAAGCAACTTTATGTGACTTCTCTGAGTGTATTATAGTATTTTGGGTGGTTGGCCCAGCTGTGAGTAAGACTACTTAATGGTGAAAATTAGATATCACAGCAGGAGGTAGCTGCTGCAGGTAATATATACGCAGGCATCAATTTTGGATAAGTTGGCAAGACTGTATTGGTGCTAAGTATGACCAGGGGCCTTGTTCCTCCTGGCACTGAAGCTTCTTCAATTGGTTACTTTGGATTCTGAAGTTCATATTTGGTATAAATCAGATTGTGTCTGTGTTGGAAAACATTAAAACCAGAAAGGAAAAAAGTTTCCGTCTCAAGTGCTGACATAATTCACTTCAAAGAATAATTCCTGGTCCCTTGGCATATGATGCAAATACATTTGTCCCCCACTGGTGAGGGCTAGCTCTCTCCTTGGAGCTGGCCAGCCACATCCACACAGCATATTTTGAATGTGATGGGTCCTATGATATAACTTGTGATTTTCTCGTGTAACTGAAATCCTCAAGTATCTGCAGTACAAAGAAGACTATGTTAGAAATCACAGGAGTAGTGTAAAGTATTAGTGCATACCCCATTACATGGCACAAAGGTCTATGTCAGAAGGAATATATTGATAAACTTATGATAACAGTGCCAGACAAGCATGGTGGGATTTTATCTGCACTGCTTAGTGTAAGGATTGTCTGGAATTACCTGTATCCCCAGAACGACATCCAGATTTTGTCTTAGAGGACACAATCTGCGAGAGAAATATTTCACATACAGAAGGGGTAAATATCTTGTTTGACCATGCAGAAAAAACAATACACAAACCCAACATAATTCACATTTTTGTTTAGGTTCCCTAGAGAAGAACCAGTAATTAATCCAAAACAAAATTTACAAAGTGAAAAAATTGATATATGCATTGGCATGTGAAGGGAAAAAATGTGTATCGGTCTTGTACTGAATAATGAGAACAAGAAACAGTAGAATCATAGAATAGGTTGGAAGGGACCTTAAAGATAATCCAGTTCCAGCCCCCCTGTGTGGGCAGGGACACCTCCCACTAGACCAGGTTGCCCAAAGCCCATCCAACCTGGCCTTGAACATGTCCAGGGAGGGTCATCCAAAACTTCTCTGGGTAAATGGTTCTAGTGTCTTACCACCCTCACATTGAAGAATTTCTTCCAAATGCCTAGAATAAATCTACCCTTTTTCAATTTAAAGTCATTATCCTTGTCCTGTCATTTCATGCCCTTATAAAAATTCCCTCCCTAGCTTTTTTGTAGGCTCCCTCAGCTACTAGCAAGGTGCTTTACAAACTCCCTGGATCTCTTCTACAGGCTGAACAATCCCAGATCTCTCAGCCTGTCTTTATAGGTGAGGTTCTCAGCCCTCTGATCATCTTCATGGCACTCCTCTGGATTTGCTCCAAAAGCTCCATGTACTTCTTGTTTGGAGGGCTCCAGAACTGGACACAGTAGTGCAGATGGTGTTTCACAAGAGGGGAGTAGAGGGACAGAATTACTTCCTTCAATCTTCTGGCTATGCTTCTTTTGATATAGCCCAGGATATAGTTGTCTTTCTGAGCTGCAAGCACACATTGCTGGTCCATGTAGAGCTTCTCACCAACCAATACCACCAATTCCTTTTCCTCAGGGGTGTTCTCAATCTGTTCTCTGCTCAATCACTATTTGTGCTTGGGATTGCTCTGACTCATGTGCAAGACCTTGCACTTGGCCTTATTGAATTTCATGCAGTTGGCGTGGGCCTACATTTCAAGCCTATAAGGGTCCCTCTGGATTGCCTGCCTTCCCTCCAGTGTGTTGACTGCAGCACACAGCTCGGTGTCATCTGTTGCTTCTTGATAATTTCTTTCCAGGGTTATGCTGAGGTTACCTAATTCCTCTTTGGAGTGAGTACAAGACAAAACACTGAATTTTACAATCTGAACTCTGGAAAAGTAGTTCCACATCTACACACTTCAGAGACACCACTTTCCAATGATGATTGGTAACAATTTTGCAGTTCCTAGTGAAAGGCCACAGGTTTTCCACTTGACTTGGTATGTACAATATGTTCTCTTTTTCTCCTAACAAGATTTGAAGTGTAAAAGAGCTTAGGAAAAAAGAACTGAACAGGGGACTCTGAGTGACTTTTTCCCTTATCTGAAATGTCTGCCCTTCATAATAGTCAGATTAGTCACAGTGAACCATACACAACAAACGCAAAGAAATAAAATTCACTTTAGTTATCTTTTGAGTCAGTCTTTACTGTTAGCCTGCCTTCTTTTTAAGCAATGGCTCCTAGTTACTGTCTTGTTCACAAGAGGTCACTGTAACTCAAGTGCTACCTGACACGTCTAAGACTGGATTAGAGCCCATCTGGTGTTACAGCTGAAACCTACGTTGCAATTAACCCCTACTACCCAGACTATAGTGAGGTCTCAGACTGAATTACCCAAGTGCAGATAGTCCTGACAAGATTTCAAGTACTAGTTCAAGAAGAGGAAGACAGGTAAATTCTCTTAAAATGAATGAAGAAAACCATAGAAGAATGGAGCTTGTTCAGATTAAAAAAACACCAAGGACTCCCAACAAATATGAACACAGGTCAGTTATATGACTATACCTCAGTGAAACAGTATCTATAGGGCATGTCAGATGCCTAGATCCTGCTGATTTTCTAACCCTATCATTTTATTGTTGATTATCTGGAGTCAATCTGCATGAGTATGCTTGGCACTTAACCAGTACAGTGGACACAGAAATGCTAAAGCATTCTGGTCATGCCTGGATACATTCTTGTAGGCTTACAAAGTAGAAAACTGTTTGGAGTTTTCTTGAATAAAGATAAATATCTACATCTGTATCTAGGCACTGAGAGGACTTTGCTGTGTGCCTGATGGCATTTTAAAAAGGATTTATTGTGATCATAGATGCATTTTGTAGCAAATACACATTTGCAGGCATTATGGCCTGCTTACATTCCTTTAAAATACCTTTGCTTCTTTCCTCTAGTGATCTGGGTATGAAATGAATACATACACTGGGTATTCAGTGTATGTATTCAGTGTACTAAGACCTACCTGCAACAAATTGTTATATATGTGTAAAACTATTCACTTTATCTCTTCATTCACAAGCTACTTGCTTTGTGAAGGAAGAAAAGGACTTCTGCCTAAACCCAATGATTAAACCTTTATATTTTAATTCTGAGGTAGACATTTCAATTTGTGATATTTGCAGGAACTGCAAAGCCACTGTGAGTAACTGTGCCTTCTGGAATCTGCAAACACAGCAGAGAAGTCTGACTCCCAAATTCTTATGTCCACTTACGTCAAAATCAAAACTTTTTTCTTATTACCTACTTGTGATACAAAAAGAGATTATTGGATCATATCAGCAGAGGGTGGACACTTTTGCTCCTCAAAGAAAAAAGCTTGATCTTACTCATCTTGTAATTTTGCTGACCGTTGGCTTAGCTCAGAGCTTGCCTTCAACTGCTGCAATGCACTGGCACTAAAGGACCATACTCAGAGGCCATATAATACAGATTTGTTTTCTGCAAGTTTGTCTATTGATTAGACGTCAGTATCCGATACAAAATTCTCAGTTTTCTCTAACTATTGGCTTCTGTTTGTCATCACCTTATTCCTCTCAAGGGTTCAGATTCCCTGAATTGAGTCTGTAGTGTCTGCTCATAAAAGAAATGTTACTTCTCTTATATTCTAGATCCCTTACAATCCCCATTACTACTCTGATTGGAACACACACCAACATTTTCTTTCCTTTTAGAGTCTTATGCATTTGGGTATCACTTCTATTTCCTTATGAGGTGGCTGAGTTGCACTCTTTCATTTTGGTGTCATAATACAGCATTTCAACGAGAAAGTTGCAATAAAACCCCTTGAAATGACCAGGGTAGTGTCTATGACAATTGCTAAGCACTGATATTATATTTTTGTATTTTGGGGAGTCAAGAGATTATTTTTTGTCCTACAGCTTCACCTCAATACCTTTTCTGACTCCTTATCTCTTCTTGCCAAGAAGACAGTCTTGTAGGCACACCAATATATATTTCATTTACTCTGTTTGACATGATTCTTAGTATGAATAATGCTGAACTTCATAAAAGTGAGGATGTAAGTTATTAATTTGTGACTGTTGCTGGGAACAACATTTGTTTGATAGTTATCCATTCAAAGTTCATATCACTCCTGCAGGATAAAAATTAAAGTCTTTCCTGACATTTTGCAGTTGAGAGTCACAGTTGTTCAGCTCCAGTTAAACGAAAATATCATAGAGAGCTTGAACTCATATAGTGTATCGAATAGGAGATAATCCATTAGTGATAATGGATAGTGTATCCTGGAAACTAGATGTTTATCAGCTCTTTTATAAACAATAATGAATTAAGCCTAATACCTCCTCTGAGGTAGATAAGTATTATTAGCCACTTTTTCTGTGTGGAGATTGAAAGGCTTGGAGACGTGATTTGCCCAAGGCCAATACTTGAAACAGCAGTGCAATCCAGCATTATTAACTCCAAGAGCCTTTTAACTGCTATTTACTGCAAAAGCTGTAAAAATGAATGAGCTGAGTTCTTGAATTTATGAAAAAGTAGCTAAATTTTATTTCTACTATGTATCCAAGTGGGAACAGATATGTTACATTTTATTTTATTGAAAAAGAATATTAGTAGTAATAGCAATATCAGAAAAGCAGAAAATTTATATCATCGTTATGAAAATTTTGGCTAATGTCTATCATATTCAAATATGGATTCACATAAAATTCCCACTGGAAATGACACTACACTCAAGTTCAGAGATTAACATTAACCTGACGTGATCTAGAATTAAATAGTTTGAATGCTTCTTGAGCAAGCACAAACAATTTAAGATTTTAAAATAGGAATATTGATACAGTTTAGTGAAAAATGTTGAAAAGATCTGATTATTTTAATTCATTTTGTGGGGAGGGGGCATTTGTATATGTGAAAAGGAACAAGGAAACTATCAGAATCCCCTAGTCATTGTAAATTTTTTTTCTATTGGGTAAGTGATAATTGCTTTGAGGCGACAGAGCAGTCATGAGCTACAGAAAGAACACCACCCATTATAACTCCACTGTGCTGCAATTTGCATTAACACTGGAAGCATATTAAAGTGTTATTGTCTGGCACTTATCAGCAATGTAAATAAATGCTATGGAATAGTCTTGGCATTTTTGCTAAGTCTTCCTCTTGTTGACTGGAGAGGCATATTTTATTTTTAAGTTTTAAGGATTTTAAGCATCTTTTTTGTGGCAAACCTTTTGGTACTACTTTCATGATAAAAACCATCATGTTCAAGCTCAGGATTATCATTATGTCAAACCAAGATTACTATGCAGCTGGATTTCTCAGGTTCTGTCTATCCTCTCTTCTGGTTTATTTTGTTTTGTTTTTTTGGGTTTTTTGTTGGTTTTTTGGGTTTTTTTTTGGTTTGGTTTGGTTTGGTTTGTTTTTGGTTTTGTTTGGGTTTTGTTTTTTTTTTTTTTTTAAATATTAGCTTATGCAGGTGGAATATGAGTATATTTTTCTATTTAACCACTTTTCGGGGCATCAGCCAGGTTGCGTGGAGCTACTGGAAGTCACCAGACAGCCTTCCTGTGTTCATGTGAATTCCAAGCAGTGCCATTTTTACTACTCACACACTGTACAGTTACCACACACACTTAGCTCAACACAGACCAAAGGCATTGGATCTTTTATGCATGCAATGCAGGCATATGTATTTTCTCCAGGGAATATTGGATGGATATAAGGTAGTTCTACAGTCACTGCTTCCACATCTGTAATTTGCGGCTACTACTTAATTATTTAGTAGATAATTTAAGGCTTTGAACTTCATTTGGTCATAATCTTGTAAGTGATTGTTCTTCTATGACAGTTGTCAGAATAGTTTTTAAGACTCATCTGGGTGGGGAACAGGAACAATAGCTTTTCTGTTGCTATAGACTCCTTGCCCCTTCTTCCCCCCCCATCAGGCGAGATAGGGCTGTTAATCTGATACAAAACTAAGAATCAATTATGAATTTTGCAAACTTGCTTTTGCAGGTGTCTCATTACTATAAGAAGACTGGGAATAATTCCATGTATAGGAGAGTTGGGCTGAAGAATGTTGAGAGAAGGCTGGAAAAACCTGAGATCCAGAGAGAAGATTTTGGTTGAAATCTGTTTCTTGATTGTTACGTATTTTCTCTAATCATTACTAATAAGATTACCTCCGTGGGTTCCTTGAAAGAATTTCTTCCTAGGAGAGGACTCAGTTTCAGTCCTCTATATATAACCTTTTTGCCTACATTTCCTTTATATGTGAAATAAAAGTACATGATTGTTCTTGTATGTTAAGGGGCTTTGGGAAGTCATTAAACTTGCCAGAGTAGTAGCTATTTCTCTCCACTGACTTTAAAAATGTTTGCTAACTAAATCATCTGTAGAGTTCTACACTGGAGATGTCTATAGTTGAATGAGATGGGTTTCGACTTTGGAGGGGATCTTCCTTTTAAGGAAGGATATGCATACATCCTTTTTTTTAAGGATACGCATATGCATATATGCATGGACACAAACATTAAATGTCCTTCACCTATAGTCAATAGTTATGCACTTGTGCACTATTAATTTGCTCCACCGACTCTGGTATATACCTCTACCAAAGGACTGGAGTATAGGTTCTGGAAAACAGTAATAAGTACTCATGGCATGATGAGTGACCCTGAAGTTCTGGAGAAAGAAGCCTTTGAAGAAAACTGTGAGGAGAGGGGGGAGGGTTTCTACCACCACCCCCTTGCTCCCTGCTGTACCCCAAGATCTTTCCACCCTCCTTACCCACCTCTTTTTTTTGACAGATCTGATGGATGGAATAAAAATGTAGATGTGTACTACATATCTTCTCAATTCACAGGAGGTTTAAAGTCATTTTGTAGCTTTCACAATGCCACATTTCTCTGGGAGATGGAGAGAAAATTCAGGCAAACTCCTTGAGCAGAGCCTCTGCCTGGCATATATACAGTCTGTACACCCAGCACAGTGGTGTCACTCAGTTTTTAGAGCAGATTCTCTCTAGACTGCCCCCTATGACCCTGAGGTAGGCTTGATAGCTCTCATGTCTTTCTAGCTCTGGAGTTCTTTGTCTCCTCAAGCAGACTCATCTGAAACTTCTTTTTTTTTCAAATTTACCAATGAAAAGTAATACTTGCAGTGCAGTTAGCAAATGTCTTTTTGCCTTTTGTCTTTTTTGCTGTCATTTTTCATTGCATGCTGAGATCTTGATGACAATCTGGATATCTTTCCCTCCAGCTACAGCCATCCTGTTGGTGCTTACATTTGAATGACTCTCAAGTATACTGTGCCTGAAAGATATGGATAGCTAGCCTTAGGCCATGCTGCTACTTTTGGCAGCAGGCAGCGCCAGATTACGGAGATACTGCTTCCTGATCTGGAAATACTAGTTCCCATTGATGTGTTTTCATCTGTGATGGTGCAACTGTTTGTGTGGCTGTGGGGTGGACAAGACTGTTTGATCAACCAGGATTAATTATTAGACAAAAAGTTTATTTTTAAAGCAGTGATGTTTAATTTTGTTCTTGGTTGGTTATTTTTTTTTATTTTGGGTTTTTTTTTTCATCTTTTTGAACGTCTTTGAGAAGTTGCAAAGGAGGAGCAAAAGACCAGAATAAGAGAGAGGCAAGGCTGTGTGTGAAGGAACTGCCACTGGAATATATGAAAATACACTCCTAATGGCTGCTAGCTTATTAAGTATCATGCAGTATATGAAAAATACATTTACCAATGCAACTGATGCAGGAAACCAAACAAATCTCATAAATTTCATGTGGAAAAAGTACCTATTACATTACATTATCCATTAAAGGGTACTGAAATGGAAATTGACAAGAGCATTAGCAGTGTGAAGTACTGGCATTAGGAGACTTTTTTTATTAACAGGTTCTTACAAGACCTGAAGAGTTTGCCAAGAATACTACTGCTACTGGTTGCTCTGAATGCCTGTGTTTCACTAGCCCAAGTACTCTGAGCATCCAGAGAGGAAGAATGGTCCTTTCTCTGAGTGTTTTATCTAATGTAGGTTAGAATTTGCTGCAGTTGAAGAGTAACATGAAAAAAATCCAATATCCTTAGAAGGAAACTATTTATAGTACCAGGATGATCAGTATTTCTGAATAAGCGTGTCTATATTTACATGAAGTGAAAAAAAGAGTGGAACCCAGCCCTGATGTTTCACCTTGAATTAGTTATTGTGCTTTTAATTTTAGTTATGAAATACTATCTCTTTTGTTTTTACACCACTAAGTACAGGTATCCGAATCTCAGTCACAATATTCAGTTCTATTTTATTAAGCTTTACACTTTGCCTTCAAGACAAATAAACAGAATGTGGTGACATACACCCTCTTCCTTTATGTAATTTTCCATAACCCTCACTTCCTTGCCATTAGACCTGAGTACACCATCATATCAAGACAGAAAAATAAATCACTAATTTGGGTAATACAGGACAGCCCATTTTCACCTTGAATAGGCAATACAGAATTCACATTTGTTATGTCAGCATTCAAACAATATTTTGTATTAGAAAATCTATTATTGGGACTGGAAGTCTAGGTCTAGGGAAGGTCTAATCAGTATCCATGTCCACTACTATTCCCCGGTAAAGGATAAGAAAGATCCTTCAGCTATTTTTTTCATTTTTTCTTAATTTATGAAGGGATCTGTATGGAACACTTGCTAGCAAGCTCTAAAACTTTAAAAACAATCTTCCCAGAAGGATGAAATACTTCAGTCTTAGCAAAAAGCCTTATGAACATGAGTCACGTAGAAAGATGACATTAAAGTGTTCCTAAGTGGGAGAATATTCAGACTTGGATTTGAACTTCAGGGTTCAGACACATTTCTGATTTTATGACATATTCAAGTCACACAATATGCTGCTTTACTTTCGTTAGCCTATTGGGTCACTGAGTTAACCTAATTTACTTGCTTCTTGATACAGTGGTAACACAGAAAGTATTCCTTATTGAAATGAATACTACTACTAATAGTAAAATGATTTCTGTAAAATGTATTACATTAATTACTTAAGTAGAAAACTAGGAGTTCCAAATGATGTTTAACAGCTGAAGTAGTTATATGTAGTAGACTAATGTTATATACATCATTTGTTTATTTGCATGTGAAAAACAAACAAAAGAAATGCTATGATTAGTATACACTTCAGAGTAGTAAACAAAAAATCTGCATGTGATTACATCTTGTCAAGCATATCCCTACACCAACCTTGTATCAGTAGCCAGTCAGTGGGTCTAGTTCTTTGTGAGAGTCTGCTCTCTGTCAGCAGGAATTGCTCACATTTCTCTGAGAGAATAATGCTTCTTCAGCGTTTTTCATAACAACAGAGAGAGCAACAACAAACCGTTAGGTCTGACTTCTAAACAGCATTCCTCTAAGTTAAGAAGAACTAAATCAGTTAATCTGTACTAGTCTCCAGTTTCTGTCACCTCAACACAAGAGTCTTTTACGAAAGGGATAGCAAGGGATGAAAAAAAGCAAATCTGTAACCAGTTAAATGGTTTCTTTTAAAAGGTGTTTACACCAAATAGAGAAACAAAAAAGGCAATAAGCAGACAAAATGAGAGATATGACAATTCAGTGGCACTATAGTTTATTATGTTTTCCATGACTGGTTCTTTAAAGTTATTATTCCTGCTGTTTGATTAATAGATAAATAGGGAGATTTTGAGATCCACTGAAGTCACCTTGAACTTCACAACTGGCATATGCTCTCCTTTGGGTCCCTGCTTGCCAGGACACAATGACTGTCTACATCCACAAATAGTGCTGTGTAACAACAGCAGGTCTGCAGAGCAAAATGACTGGTACTGAGGAAGAGATATACACATAATATGCATATGTGTGTGTACTTGCTCTTTACTGACTCTAATCCAGCTCAATGTACTTAACTTCTGTTAGTATTTACAGTGGTTTAGATGCAGTTCTGAAGTGATTCTTTACATTCCAAGAATTCTCCACAAAGCAAATCAGTGTGCAAAGGGGAGCAATGAGATTTGCTCTGAAAGCACACACTAAAATTACGTACCTGGCCCTACAGACAAACCTCCCATTATCCAGTTTTACTAATAACTAGTTTTACTAGTACCATATGAAATGTAGATCTTGCAGTTCCCGTCCCACTCCACAACCAATGTGAGTTGTGCTATTAGTTAACAGGAACAAGACATGAATACCAGAGATCTCATAGCTCTCTACTTTGACATTACATGCCATCAGTCCATCCTTCCACTGAAAGCAATGACTGTATTAGTATCAAGTTACCACAATCAGGATACGGGACTCACAGTTTCATGCTCAGTTTGCTGCAGGTATTTTACCAGGTATACTTTTCACGCTTAAATTTTTTAGGATCACTCACTTGTCCTTGAATTATTGTTTCTGGGGTCATAAATGACTGGACCTTGTCATCTACCTCACCGCAATACACTAGAGATAGATATCTGCCATATCCGGATCTATTTGTCTATCTTGTGGGTTCTTATTGAGAACTTTAAGGTTGTAAGAAGCAGTGGGAAAACACAGCAGCAATTTGTAGCTTCTGAAATAAATGGATGTTTTGCAGTTCATGGCTTAGAGCAGGGCTTGGAGCCAGGGTGCCTGTAATATATTACCGGTCAACAGCAACCAAATCTGTAGGCTTTCATGACTTTGACAAAATACCATTACTGGACCCAGACACAGGACAGTCTGACAAGTTCTTTAGTCTTGCCAAAAATGTGCTATACAAGGAACATGGGATACTGTGCATAATACTGCACACATCAAATTCAGATATATTTTTCACACCTACTCTGCTGGACAGAGAAAGAGCATACCTTTTGAATGATAGTAGTCTGTCCATTAAGCTGTATTTAGCAAAGACTATATCTGCTTTTACACCTGAGTCTTTGAATCTGATGGATTTTTTTTAGGTGTTAGCCATGCTGCAGCCTGAAACACTCGTTTGATGAGGTGACAATGTCTTTAACCAAAATGTCAGCTAACAAAAAAAGAAAAAAAAGGCTAACAAATTTTCAAGTGGTTAATCAATCTTACATGAACTGATGAAATGTTTTATCAAATTCTTTGTACTTATCCTAGTACTTTAAAAGGGAAAAATCAGTCATCTCCCCTGTAAAGGAAAGATGTGAGAGAAGAAAGACTGCACAATATATGTTTGTAAGGATGAAATCTAGAGAGTGGACAGAATGAATAAAAAGAATTTTAAACCTTTTTTCCACTTTCTTTGAGCCACCCTGATGGTTATTTCAGGAGATAGCACTATTGTAAGGCAGCCAAGAGAAAAAAAAGAAGGGGGAAAAAAAAAAGCATTTTCTCCTGAATGGTACTCTCCATGACCAATAATATCAGAGCCTGCAGTTTTCTTCAGTAATTTTTCTTTCTTCTGGTTTCCTTCTGCAAGGAACATCAATTTCAGCATGCAATCTTAAAGTGATGTGGCTCAGTCAGACAAAGACTTTTTTTTTTTCACAGTCACTTAGACACAAGTAAGTGGATTTACTGTTTGTGTTGCTTGTAATTTTTTTTTTTTTAGATAAGGGAGATGGCCTATCTTTAGTTTAATAGCTTGAAAGCCTGTAAATGAATACCTGAAAATATCATAGCAGTGTTCTCACAGAAACACTGAAAATGACCTTTTAGGACAAAAATTGTTTGAAAATACTTAATCCAGAATGTTAATGGTTCCATTTGATGCTTACTTGAAAACACTTTAATGGCTTTCTCCAAATAGTCCTGTTTCTGTTGTCTTCCTCGCTTCAGTACAACTGCAAAATTTTACTGGGGCATGGCCCAGCTCAAAATAGTGATTAGTGACATAAAGAAGAAGAGTGGCTGTCAAGTTCTACATCAAAAAACAAAACAAAACAAAAAACAAAAAAACCCCACCACAACTTACTTACTTATAAAAATAAGTCTATATATTTTTCTAAAATATGAATTTTAAATTAGATTTCTACATTTTTACTCTTGGTCTTGAATTTCCATCACCACAGGATTCTTGGCACTTCTAAAATGTAGGTTGCTGATCAGCATCCTGAACAGCAGTGTGGGTTGTATTTAAGCATCTGTTTTTGACAACTTTGTGTACAATCAAGACCCCCCAAATAAGTGACATGTAAGTGGATAAGTACAAGTCCTGCTAATATTGGCTTTGAAATTTTTCTGCTTTAGGGCTTCTCAACTATATTGTTCTCCAAAAATATGAGGAACACTAATGACCTCTGACAAAGCAAATTAGCAGGTTAGGCCCATTTACAGAATTTTACACTGATACCTAGTTATTTGGAAACAAAACCAACTTAGAATAACAAATGTAAGGATCATAGCATTCAGTCAAATACAAATGAAAGCCAGTTTGACTGATTTCTTCAACTAATTAGTTAATAATGGTTGCCAAACTGAATTGACTGGAGACGGTTTTCTTATGGTCCAGATTTGATTGAGATAATTGTATTTCATTTTGCTTTATTTTTTTCAGAATGGTTGAAAAAATCCCTTTATTTTTCAATGCAACCTTTGTTCCCTGCTTCTATTTTGCTTTAAGTATAGCAGTTCTAAAAAGTAAAGCCAAAACCAAGTCTTCCTTCATATTCTAACAATGATACTGCAAATTATAAAGTTAGTTCTCTCCCATGTGACTGTTGTCTTCTTTTAGCTGACAATGTCAAGAACAAAAGGTTGTGGTATGACAGATTCTTAGTTCTGAACCTTCACTTGCTGTACAAAAAAGTCAATAGGAACAAATAGTACTTGTATTCTGATTGTCTGTAAGCTTCCTAATTAGTTTCAGGATTAATTTAAGATGCCAGTGATAAATTTTAAAGCCTTGCATAGTTTCCTTGCTAGAATCCAGCATGACATTTCAAGTTCACTGAGTCATCCTGTGAATTTAAAACGAGCCTGACTAAACGGGCAAAATAGTTTTGGTTGACCAACTCTGTATACAGTTAACTGTAATTTAAATTTAAAAACTTCTGTGAAACATCAAATTTATTTTCAGAGCTTATTCATTATGATCCCTTTATTTAGGGAAACAAATTTAACTGCTTCTTTACAATGTTTCCTATGGGAAAGCACTTATCTATATGCATACAAGTATGTCTGGTTTTACATGTATGCCAGTATTCACTCACTGCATTGCAGACAAAAGAAATAGCTTTGATTTTCTTTGTAATTTATAATTTTTCTGACTCTAAATAAAACTAATTTCCTCTGCAATCAAATAGTCTTATTAATAAATACATGGCATTTATTTCAGCAAATGGGATTACAAAACAGTGGTCACATGAGTGGGCAGAGATAGCTGAAAACAGAATACAAAATAAATTGCTGGAAAATGCTGAAAATAACCATCACATCTGCAATTTCTCTAGGTAATTTTCCAGCTTCAGTATTAGCAAGGTGGTATAAGGGCTCATAGTACAGATATTTGCCTGTGCTAAACTATTCATTTCTAATGTATTAGTAGTACTTTTGAAATTTTGGATGTCATGACTTGCTATGCTGGACATGAAAAGTAATGAACAGAAAAAATATTAAAAAAACATGGAGAATTCTATGATGCAGTCTTAAAATTTCATGCTATTAGCAATTTCAGTATATGTTTAGTCTTCCTGTAGAATATTACACAGTAAGTTAGGAAACCATTTGGGTTTTTTTGTACTTTCATTGATTTGTCTACAGCGCCTACAGCTTGTGACTTTCCACATCAACAACGTAAGTCATACTTTCTTCCCAAAGTCACCTCACTAGCAAACAGCATTTTGACAGGAAAGAAACTGCTGAATTATTCCAGTTTTGTCCTTTATGAAAAAGAGATGGGGAGTGGAATGAACCTTGTTAGAAAATAGTATCAGAAACAGTGCTAACAGTGTTTCACTTTGTAATTTGATTTATGATAATAAGAGGAGATTTGTCCATCTTTTAATTCTTTCAATGGCACATAAAAATAATCCTTTTTTTCTTAAGTATACCCTTTATTACATTTTTATATTTACCTTCCATCGTATATTGACAGTTTCCAGCTTACTAATATGTTTGCTTCAGCTTAAAAATCAATCTATTTCCTAAAATTACTAGAACCAGGTGTTAAATTGACAAAAAAAGAGCATTTTCATTCTGAAATTTCTTCTCTCTCTTTCTGTCATTAAAATAGTAGGTATGAGGATCTAGAAAATGCAGAAAATATTTCTGATGGCTGGCTTGTAAACCATATTTTCTATCTGAGTTTGTGTGATAAGTGTAGAGGACCAATTTTTTTTGTTTAAAAAGACATCACTCTCACCCATAATTCTCAGCTGAATGTTACTGGTGTTTATCAGTAACTCCCAACAGAAAAGGTGTACATTTAGGCATAGGTGGAAGTTTACTCTTTACATTACTGCAGGCTTCCTTGATAAATATATCAGTTTGGTGAAGATAAGGAAAGTGGGGAGGAGACAAAGCTATTGTCATCCCCATGAAACACATGAAAAAGTTAAACCTTTCTCAGAATTAAATTTGGTGTGGATTTGTCTCAGTAAAACAAGACTTTGAGTACGGACAAACCATGATGCTTAACCCATTTGTCCACAGCGTGCTGGTTCAGTGTTTCTACCTGGTGCTAGCTTCTGCCTTCTGAGTGGGTTTTTTTGTTGGGTTTTTTTTGTATGGTGAAAAGTTGGGCTTGCATTCATCCTATTTAATGTAAACTTAGGAACCTAAATTAGAACCCTAATCCCCCTCAGCTTTATTTATAGTCAAAGACAAACACCTTTAATATGTAATTCAGTTATTAAATGAACTATTTGCCCTCTAGAGGCATCTTCTTTCCCTCCATTCCCTACAGGGAGCTGCAGATATGTGTTCCTAATTAAGAGACCTTCTGGTCATGGTTAATATCAGGTGGGTTGCACTGGTAAATATGTCTTATCCTTTCCTTTCTTCCTTTCCCTCCAGCTACTTTGTTTATTTAAATTTCATCTTATGGTTTTCCAGGAATTTTTCTAGAAACTGGAAATGCTACTAACACAACAACTTTTTAATTACATCAGTGACAAATTTTCAGATTCATGCCCTCAAAATTTCAGAAATAGATAAAAAATCATGAAATTCTATGGCCCGTAGCTAAAATGCCTCATTTGAAGCATCTGGGACAGATCTCCAACTGAAATACTTTGTAATAGCTGTGTTGCACTGACCTGCACAGGACAAACTTTATAAGAATTTAAAAAGAAAATGAAACTACGATAATGATCACAGCCCTGTTAATTCATTTAATTGTAAGTGATGTAAGTAGATATTGTACCTGGAAGCTCTCCCTGTACATGTTCTGAAAATAAATCTTATCAATCTCCTAAGTTCTAAACATTTTAGTAAGAACGTATTTGAGGAAGCTCTTGGTCAACCATGCCTTTATTTTAAGCTGAAAATTCTATGCAATCTTATTATTTAAAAAATGTTATGAGCCATTGGGTTCCTCTAAAGAATTGTTAAAGATCAATAAGACTCCTGCCGGAGCACGTATTTTACTACTTTTAATGACATTTTTATTTTTATATAGCACTGTTTTTGTTTCAAGACTTGCATACGTGAAGTATATAAAAATTGAAAACAGCCATTTTTCTAGTGCCACTTTCTCCCTTTTATGGGAAACAACATAAAATGAAATCAAATGTATCATTAAGCAGTAACATTAAAATGCCATGTACCTCTAGAAGCATATGGAGCATAATCTGTTACATCATAACTTTGTACACTTAAACTTTGTCATTGGCTTCATAACTTTGGTAGATTTAGGTTTTATCATTGCTAATTTATCATACATTAAAAATGTCTGTTCTCAAATATTTAATCACCTTCACTTGTTCTTACAACAAATATTCTGGAGGTAATTTTTGTAATTATATATATATATATATTTTTTTTTTTTAATGGAGTATATTCCATGAGGATTATCCCTTCTATTATGGAAGCTTTCTGATTTTATGAGAGTTCTCCTGGGTAGATTGACAGACCCAATTAAGAAGGAACAAGATAGCTGATGGCATGCCATCCGAAGTGACCAAAGGAGAAATAAAAACCCACAGAAATCACAGACTAGGACATGTCACAACTAGGTTTTGTCTTTCCTAAGACCCTATCTAATTTAGAGATCAACATGGAGAGTCCTGTAAAGTAGGCGCCTTCCGAATGAAAGATGTAGTCAGATGAATAATTTATGATTTTATTTTTCTCTGATGAGAAAGGAAAACTCTGATTAGGATGACATGCTTTGGATGACCGCTTCAGCATCCCAGTATAGCACTGTGTATGTAGATTTTTTAATCACTCTTAAGCTTAGGCAATTGACTAAAAAGTCCTGAACAATTTTGAGGAACTTACACTTAAGATGAAGATATGGGGTTTTTTTGCAAGCAGGTAAAACCACACTGATTTGTTTCCTGGTAAAAAGTATTCAAAGAGTATTTTATTAACAAGGCAGAACTTCATATAATTTGCAAATCCAAGCACCAAACATCTATTACACATTTTCTAATTACCTATCCAAAATACCACCATTTTAATGAAATCATAGAAGTCTCTCAAAAATCTTTTTTTTTTTTTTTTTGTATAAAACCAAATATCTGCTAACATTTCACTGTACATTGGAAACAACTGCGGTGAGCCCTGGGCACAAGGACTTGGGTGTGGTGGTGGACCAGAAGCTCAACATGAGCCATCGGTGTGTGATTGCAGAAAGCCAACTGGGTCCTGGGTTGCATCAAAAGAACCACAGACAGCTGGTTTGACCCGGTTGAGGGAGGTGATCCTCTCCCTCTACTCTGCTATTGTGTGACCCCACCTGGAGTACTGTGTCCAGTTCTGGAGTCCCCAGCATAAGAAGGACATAGAATTCCATGGAGTTCCACATTCCTGGAATGTGCCCAGAGGAGAGCCACTAAAATGATCAGAGGGCTGGAGAACTTGCCCTGTGAAGCCAGGCTGAGGAAGTTGGGGTTGTTCAGCCTGGAGCAAAGGAGACTCCAAGGTGACCTTATAGCAACTTTCCAGTATTTGAAAGAGGCCTACAAGAAAGCTGGGGTAGGGCTTTTTACATGGGTGTGTAGTGAGAGGCCAAGGTGAAATGGTTTAAAACTTGAAGAGGGGAGATTTATATTAGACAATAGGAAGAAATTCTTCAATTTGAGGGTGGGGAGACACTGGAATAGGTTGCCCAAGGACATTGTGGCTGCCCACACCCCCAGTAGTATTCAAGGCTGGGTTGGATGGGGCCTTGAGCAACCTGGTCTAATGGAAGGTGTCCCTACCCAAGCAGGGGGATTAGAACTAGGTCACCTTTAAGGTCCCTTCCTGGCTATTCTGTGATTCTATCATTCTATGAAATAAAGTAAAACACAATGTGTGCATACATGAAAGCAAACATAACTGCAACACAAAGGGATAAAGCTGAAGCCCATATTCTAACTTTGCACTTATTAGGCACAATTTTTTCTTTTTGTTTTTCCCCCTATCTTAATTTACTTTTGCTAGCAAGATCAATAAGAAACACTGCATTGGTACACAAAGAAGTTATGAAAAACACTATTTTTTTAATTGACTACCTCATGTCTTGCTTTAGATTGTTTGACCTTCATTTTAATAATTTCAGCATAGGTTCTTGTTACATAGCTGGTGCAGAGCACCATAAATTCTTCTACTTTTTCATACATAATGAATGACTGAGATTTGATTTGATATATATATTGAGATAATACTCCACAGCTTCTAGTTATGAGAGGCATAAAAATCATGATACATTTTGTTCCAGTACATGTGTGATTCAGGTAGATTTATTTTTATGTTCAAGGGCAGTATATTATAGATGTTTTGTTGAACTTGAGGAGACCAAAAGACCAAGCAATCAATAAAGACTGATTAATAGGAGTGACAGCAATCTAGACAAAGATAATCCTCTGAAATCCTTTTAGGCTTTTTAGATATGTGGAAACAGCTCTGCAAGCAAAATTGTGATCTTCACCTTTTTGTTCTCTCTCTTTTTGTACGGTGACACCGTGTTAGTTCATAGTTTTAGGACCTTTTTCAAATTCCTGATTTGAGTTTTGAATTTCTGAATAACAATGGCAAGTTTAAGAAATGCATATATGTATATAACATATTATATTTATACATCTATAGGTCTCCTAGCCTCTGCCTTTAAGTGGCTTTTTAAAATTTTTAAGTTGCATTTTGCAAACTAAGCAACAATGTGTTTCTGAGAACAGAGAAAGAGGGAAGTGGGCTGCATTAACTGAAAATCAGCATGGAGTTTAAAATGGGAGTTGGCTGCAGTTTGTTCGATTTAGTTTTATGTTTTTAAATTTTCTAAATCCTAAATGAAAGATATAGAATAAGAAAGTGAAAACATCTTACATTTCATCAAATTTCACAATTTTATCACATTTCAGTGTTGATACGTAAAGAGTTTATTACAAAATATAAAACAGTAATTTGAGTTTCTACTTTGGTGGCACTGCCTGCTTGTTGGCTGCTGATATTTGAGTTTGTTTGGTTTTTGTGTTTTTTTGTGGGTTTTTTTTTGTTTGTTTGTTTGTTTGTTTGTTTTTTGTTTTTTCTTTTATCTTTTTTTTTTCTTTTTTTCTTTTTTTTTTTTCCAGACATACATATTTGTTTATAGGAACTTCAAGAAACAGAAAGGATACAACAAACTTATTTTGCCTACTTCCATGCTATCATCATATAACTTAAATGGAGTTTTATATTTAAGGTCTGATTTTGCTGCAACTTGAAAAAATGCTTTTCATACAACAAAGAGCTTGTTTCTTAATTATGCACCCAGGGAGAGAAAAAATTCAAAGGACAACGGGGTTTTTGAAGAAAATGCATTTGTATTTTTGACCTCTAGCATGAAAAGAAGTGTTTTTTTGAAAAAGGTTGCATTATTTACCAAAGCTGAAGGGCATCAGTAACTTATGCATAAACAAATTATTCAACACTTGATTATGTATTTCTTTTGGTTTGGCAGGACTTTTCAGCTGCCTCTGCTGTATTAACAAATGTGGTTTTGAAAGAGTGTATTTTCAATGGCTATTGAAGCCAAGTGAAATATACTTGTTTTCATTTCTTGGAGCTCTGCTTCAGTATTTTCAGTGAACAGCAAGGCATTTTCTCGGAGCGAATGATATTTCACTGTAAATATGTCCATCTCTGTCCTCCTGGGTGCTGGAAATATTTTTTGATTGTAAGCATTTATTATCAGTAGGACAAACAGAGTAGCTAGGTTGTCACAGTGAGAATTACTTTATGTGTTCTGTTCTAAATTAGTATTTCAATTTTGCAACACAATAAAAAATGGCTTTTGCCTGTGTAAGGGTAGGACAATTTAGCTGGATTCATTACTGGTAGACATCAAGGACAGACAAATGTTTTCCTCATGGGTCTTGGACATGAATTTCTGCAGTGAGTTCTCAGAAAAGTCTGTTAGGCACAGCACAGCTTTTGGAGCACTGGGATCTTCTGGAGAGGTGGACAAGGTTCATGGTGAAGCAGTTTGGCCTCTGCTGGGAGGTTCCCAAAGAAAGCAACCAGTGAATCAGCCTGAGCAGGTATACAGCCAAGGGATGTCCTATGTAATTTCAGACAGAAGAGTCTAACCCATTTTAAAAGCAGGCACATACAAAGCTATTCAGACTTCTGAGACATAGGTTTTTTTTTTTGGTATGTGTTTATTCAGCATTCAGGTGTGAATTTTGAGGATCTTCAGAAACTTCAAAGACACTGGCTTCCTCCAGTCTCTTACACAGGGGTGCTCCAAATGCTTGCACATGAAATAGAAGAAATATGGGCCATTCCAATGGATAGCAATTATCAGTAACATTTGAACTCTCTATCAGAGAAACAGTTCTTAAAATATTTTATATCCGTAGGTATCATCTTCCTTCTATTACATGTGTACCCCTAGAGCTAGATGGCTATTATATTTTTAGTAGATATTTTATCTACTGAAAAATGTGGCTTTGTAAAAACTTCATGCATATGGAAATTGAGTTCAATTCTAAGAAAGTATTGTAAAAAAAAAAAAAAAAAAAGTTTTGGTTTTACATTTTCAAATGGTTGAGCTTGGAAAAGATGTCTGGAGGTCATCTAGTCCAACCTCCCTGTTCAAGCAGGGTCAGCTACAGCAGGATGCTCCATGCAGCTTCTGAATATTTCAATGGAGACTACACAACATTCCCAGGCAACCTGTGCCAGTGCCTTGTCACCTTCACAGTAAAAGGATGTTTCCTGATATTCAGAGGGAACCTCCCGTGTTTCAGTTTGTGTCCACTGCTCCTGGTCCTATTACCAAACACCACTGAAAAGAGCCTGGCTCCAGCTGCTTTGAATCCTCCTTTCAAGTATTTACATATATTAACGAGATCCCTCTGACCCATCTCTTCTCCAGGTTGAACAGTCCTAGTTCTCTCAGCCTTTCCTCAAAGGAGAGATGGTCCTGTCTCTTTATCATCTTCCTGGACCCTCCCCAGTAGCTCTGTATCTCTCCTGTACTCCTGAGTGCAGAACTTGACTCCGTACTCTATATTTGGGCTCACAAGCACAGAGTACAGGGGCAAGATCACCTTGCTTGTCCTGCTGACAGCATTCCTCCTCATGATGCTCAGGATACCACTAGCCTTCTTTGTGACAAGGGCACCTTGGTGGCTCCTATTCAACCAGGACCCCCAGGTACTTCTTTCCATAGCTGGTTTCCAGATGTTCAGCCCACAGCATATACTGTTGTTTGGAGTTGTAGAACTTTTCACTCCCCCTTGTTGAACTAAATGTTCTATTCTGAAAATTATAATTTTGAAGCAAGGATCTAAAGCTCCTACAGAAAAGGAAGTTAAAAGTATTTCGCTTAGTTATTTCAGTTTATTCATTGTTCCAAAAAAAACCTAAAAAAAAAATATTTAGGTCTCCTCTTGGGGATTTCTCATTTGGCACTCTACTTTCCTCTCTTATTTTTAGAGATTCCTATAGCAATTCAAATATCAGAAAACAATACAGCAATTTTGGAATATGAGATAGAAGTGTTATTGACTTGGTGGTAGAGACCAGTGAGAGAAATTACCTATAGATTTGAGGAGATTAACTGTGCAGTAAAATATGATTTTCCATAAACTTTATGAAAAGAATAGCTAATCCGACTGCTTAACTGGAGAACTGCCAGACACTGTACCACCTGTAGCCAATGTGTGATCAGCATATTTCATTTAGAAATATCCTCCATATGTTTTGTCCTCACTTTAGGAATTTATTTTATTTAGGAATGGATATCACACTGCTGGTAGGAAGCTTGCATAGATGTTCATCAGGTGGGAAACTAAGAGCAGCTATGGAGCAGAATTATATTCAGTAGGGAAATGTCTTTTTCTATATTTATACAATGTTTTTTGCCAAATCTGCTTCAGTAAATTTCCAACAGAAAAAATAATGATGGAAAAGATGGGAGGGACTATCTCAAGTGAGAAAAGATAAACAAGAAGTCTAACAGTAAATACATTAAATAACAAAAAGAATTCCTAAGGACTGAGACTGTCAGGGCTTTTTGTAAAATTTGAGATTTTATCATCAAGTAAAACATGGAAGAAGTTTTCTCTCATTAAACTTATCTGTAAAATCAGTTCTGATTTACAATAAAGGTTTTGAATAACCAGCTTGTCCATAAAATTTTTTATTTCTAGTAGTCTAGAAAAACTCTGCATATGTATAGTAATAAAACAGTTATAATAAATTAAGACAAAAACATTTAGTCTTATGAAGATTAGGTTATTAGGAAATATGACATAGTTTTTGAATACCAGGTATGTGAAAGGAGGAAATTACTTGACTCCATGAATGTATTGATTTTTATTTATTCCAGTGCTATTTTTGTAACATTTATTTCTTTACAAGCAAGGGAAATTATTTGTCTTAAGAACTTTCCACCTTTGAACAAATCAAGTATCTAATGACAATTGTCTTTGTGCTCTGAGTTCACAATTACCAAATAAAACAAAGGACTGAAAATTAGATTGTCTCTCTGCATAGAAAGCAGACTACTATTAATTATATATAAGGCATTAAGTTTAAGGACAAAGCCACTGCACTTTTGACCTCTGAAACACATAAATTCTTTCTTGAATTTTATAATGTTGCCTGCATGAAGAACTTTCTGACAAAATTTGCTTTGCTTAATAAAATAGCTATATGTGAGCACAGGAGCTGAAACTCTGAAGGAGTGCCTTTGCTTTCATTGAACAATGAATTAGCTGGTATTGCATATGTATCAGCTTGTAGTCTCAGGGACAGTTTCATGGTGATAGTTTCATGAGATTCTTGTATAATATAAATAAAAATAAATATTGCTTGACCTTTCCTACTAATGATGCAGGAATATATAATGGATGGCCCTATAAGCCAGCCAGCTTTTAAAGGTACACAGGCATCTCTGTTCATGTTTAAAATTACAGGCTTTTTTCCAGTTCCTTTGAAGATCATAAATTGGGAGTGGCTTAAAATAACTCATTCAAGTTGCATTAACATAAAGTGAATGCAAATCAACTGACCATAATGGAAGGCTGCTGGAATAATTAATTGGGAGTTTGCAGTTCAAAATTATCACAACCTTCAAAAACATTGTATCAGATGAAACTCATGGTTGTCTGGGGGAAGGACAACCATGTATTAATGTTTGATTCAAAATGTTCCTTTTGACCTAGAAGGAAAAAAATGGCAAGGAGTCTTTGTAAAAGGAATGGAAATGCAGTTTTACCAAACTGTTAATAGAAAGCAAAGCAACAAGCTGTTTTACACAATAGCTCAAGAATTAATGTTCTTACTGGAAATCTTGTTGCATTTATGCATTATGCATTATCATACAACAGTTAGATGCAGTGATCTTACAGGTCTTTTCCAACAGTGACAATTCTGTGATCATTTTCCTGATCATTGGCTCAACCTTAAATAATGTGAAAGACCTTCAGTAGGACCTAAAAGGCACTATACAGACTGGCTAAGGTTGAAAGGGACCTTAAAAACCATCTATTTCAACCCACTCACCATGGGCACTGACAGCTCTCTAGAACACATTGCTCAAAGTCCAGTGTCTCACCACTCTAACACTGAAGAATTTCTTCCTAATATCTAGCCTAAATTAACCCCCTTCCATTTTAAAACCATTACCCCTTCTGTGACTACACACCCTTATAAAAAGTCCCTCCCCAACCTTCCTGTAGGCCTCTTCAGATACTGGAAGGCTGCTATAAGATCTCCCTGGAGCTTTCTCCAGGCTGAAAAACCCCCAGTCTCAGCCTGTCTTCATAGGCGAGGTGCCCGAGCCCTTTGATCATCTTTGTTGCCCTCCTCTGGACTACCTCTGAGAGCTCCATGTCCTTCCAGAACTGGACACAGTATTCCAGGTGGGATCAATCTATTCATCACTGTAGATGAGCATCTCTAGATGGGATTCCAGATGAGGCCTAGCATAGCCATTCTGAGTCGCCTACTGGAAAAATCACTCTCACACACTGACTACACATGGAGATTAGAGAAATTAAATTCTACAAATTAAGTAACCCTTCCTGAATATTCCCCATGGCCCTCTTGAAAATGTTACCTCATGTCTTTAATGGAATTTATATTTCCTTCTCATAAATACTTGAGTAATATTTTGAAATAGTGTTGTGACAGGTATTTTTTTAGTGAGCATTTTCTGTGTCTTGTATGGCCAAAAAACCTTTGATACTGAAATTTATTTACTGCTTCTTTGACCTGTTTTATTCTTTTCACCTCTTCCAGAGAGATCATTATAAAGTCTGGAGATTTCTGAAGCCTTTTAATGTTTTTTGAGCCATGTTCCCAAGTATAATCTATCTTTCTGGTATCTTGATTGTATAAGAATTAGCAATTTTCTCTTCTAGAATCTCTGTAACAGGCCATTCAAGGACAATGTTCTTTGCAACTAGTGTTGTATGAAATTACAATTATGGATGAACTGTAATGATGGATATAATGTTTTCCTAGCCGAACAAAAATCTTCAAACTCCATTCAGCTGACTGATCTGGCACTGGCAAATGCAATTACAGAGTCACTGAAGAAGGCTCTTCAGTAGACGAGTGACAATGACAAGGACTATCCCACTCCATATTCACAGGAAAGGCTTATGCCCTGTCTTAGGGCAGTGTTGGTGACTTCTTTCTTCTACGGTCAGAAGTTTATTACTCTGTTGTTAAGTCTGATTTTTTCTTCAGTAGTAGTGCTACATCTACATATTAGTGGCTTACAAAATTTTGTCAATCTTAGGGGGTGAGCATTTATTAACTCCTGCTGGTAATGCACTTTTGCAAAAGTGTTTTTTTCATAAGAACTGGCAAGGATCAGTAGACAGCTAGTAATTTTTAATTTGTGTAAACAAACCCAGATTCCTTTGTTTGGGGCAAATTTTTGTTGCCCCAAAATGTTCTATAGCTATACATCCTCAAGGCAGTTTCCTGATTAACGTTGCTTAGCTTTTTGTCATACTCTATCTTTGAGGACATGGCCTGCTAAAATGGTTGGACAACCAACTGTTAAGAAAACAGTTATTATGTCTTTCAGAAAAAATATAAATTCTTTTTTGCACCTTCTTTATGTTCTATTCTTCCTCCACCTTTCTGATACAAAATGCAAATTTACTGTATAAATATTTTTTTTTAATTTTCTTTTTTCCCAATTCTCGCTTTTTACTGGGACACTCACTTTTTGTCAAAAATAGCACATAAAAATTAGAAGGTATGAGCAGAGAAATCTGGAAAACAAATATAAACTTATGTATTTTTTTGATTTATATTTTTTTGAGTTATTTTGCCACCTACTAATTGCAGAGTTGTCAGCCAGATATATCTTCAAATATGCTTTGGATAAAGATTTCTATAAACCATCACAGTGTCTCATGGAATAGGAAGACTACAGTTCATTTCAGGAGTATTGGTATTATGAGTACTGTGAAGAGATGACATGTCCTAGGAAGACAAAGTCATTGTATAGCTTGTAATTGAATAGCTTTCACTCAATGTAATTGTGCCAAAATCTTCAAGAAGTTTCTCTTTTCCTTAGTACCTGGTGCATGTGAGGTTATCTGGGATGAGCTGGGAAAATGGCTGGTGATACCTTAATATCTACCAATTTCCTATCTAGAGTTTTCTGTTTTGCATCTAAATATGTAATTGATCCTTATTTCTAAAGAGACAAAAAATTCATAGTCCTATTCATGAATATTGACATTATTTGCAACATAGTCTGTTTAACAATTTATGGTGCTTTCATAAGTCTTTTTCAATAAGTTTAGATTAATTATTTTGACTGCATCCTTTTTTACAGTCTCATAATTAAGCTGTAGGTTTTTTTTTTTCAATGGTCATTTAAGTGGAAGCTGTTGCATATATTCTTGTCAATGTTCATGCTATATTTTAGAGTCAATTGTTTGCATGTACTATGTAAACACAGGCATTGATATATCTCATGATATGCAGTCAGTTTTCATCCACATAAAAAGTTACTATAATTCACTTACAGCTATATGTGTGTGTCTATCTAGACATCTGAATTCTGAGAAAAGCTGTGGAGCTGCAAACACCATGTGGAAGCTGCTTGCATAAAAGGCCACCTATGGTTTATGCATGATACAGAAAACACAGTAATAATGCCAAATGTTTAGACTGATATGATAGAGTGGGCCTGGGCACTCATTTCAACTCATTAATGAGTTGGACTATTTGCAAAACCGTTGACATTTCTTGGACCCCAAAATGATATTGTTAATGTTATGTATTTAATAAAGCAGTATTAATACCTGACATTTATCAGGCACACCTCCTCAGGCATCTCAAATTGGATCGCATGCTGTATTACTTGTACTAATGAAAAAACAACATGCCTGAGAGCTTGATTTCAGACAGTATTCGGTTTCTAAATAGCTTGTTTTTGATAGATACAGTTAACAAATAGATAATAAACCCATCTCAAAGCACAAATCTTTGGAGAAATTGTTCATAATAATACCATGTTACAGAACAAAGAGGATCTAGAAATGCATGAAGACCACCTGTGTTAGTGACACTAATACACAAAGGGAACTCATCTCCTTTTTTAATTTTTCAGCTTTTCTACAAAAGAATAGCTATAATGAAATTAATTTAGATTGTAGATAAAGAATGATTTCATGTATGGTAGACAGATCATTAGCTGGAATAAATGTTAATCTTTTAATTGCTCTGTGTGGCAATGTATCTGACCCAAAGAAGATGAACTTGTAATGGATTCAGATATTCCTTCCCATTAGAAAAAAAAAAAATTATTAAGGATGTTAAGTAGCCTTATCGCTTGTGATAAATAATTTCAATATTATTAAATTTAAGAAACATTTCCAGAGATACAAGGAATCAGACTCTCAACCGAAGGTCCAGGGCTGAATGAGTAGCACTAATCTCCTTCAGTGATGGGATCTGACAGAAGCATAAATGTAGGTGATTTGCTGACACCTTTTGAAGCTGAGATAAGAAAAGACTTAATTCAGAAGTATGGTCTTGCTTTTGATCTGTCTTTGTTTTTCAAATGATGAGGGTAAACTGTTTGAAAATTTGCATTCTTTTAGGGTAAGATGGTTTTAATGCACTTTGAAAATGACAGAAGATTCTGTCAGACTGAGAAAGGTTTTCCTAAATTTGCTGACAGAACAGCCAGCAAAGTAAATTGAATGGCCTTGGGGAATGTCTTAGATGTTATCTAGTGTTTAGTATAATTGATAAAATAATTACACTTGTGTGATAGCATTAAACTTTCAAAAACTATCCTTTCACAAGTTCCCATTCTCATGAATTTCTAAAGTAAAGCAAAACAAGAAATACGGAGTCAGTTACCTAAGCACACCTTTCCTTTCTTCCTTAAATCAGTGGAAAATTGTTTCAGGTAAAATATGATGGATTGAACACTGCTGAAGTCAATAAAAAAACCACTGTCTCACATTTTCCAATAATGTGACAAAAGGTTGTATTTGCAAGAGACTGTGGACAGCAATAGTAACAGAGTGTTGCACATACTGATAAAGCAATCTGATTTTGTTCCAAGAGCTTTATTTATAATGAATAATATATTTTGAACACATACTTTTAATAGGCAGTAACAAAGAAGTTGCATGTGTATTACAGTACAGAATCAGAGAACCAATGAACAGTTTGGGTTGGAAGGGACCTTAAAGATCATCTAATTCTGCCATGCCATGGGCAGTGACACCTTTCACCAGACCACATTGCTCAAAGCTCTTAAACATTTCCAGGGAGGGGCAGTCACAACTTCTCTGAGCAACCTGTTCCAGTGCCTCACCCTAAAGAATTTCTTCATAAAATCCAACCGAAGTCTATCCTGTTCCAGTTTAAAGCCATTACCTCTCATCCTATCTCTACATGCATATAAAAAGTCCCTTGCTTTCCTTTAGGCCCCTTTAGGTACTGGAAAGTCTGCCTAGAACTTTCTCTCAGCATCTCTTCATAGAAGTGGTGTTCCAGTCCCCTACGAGGACAAGGACTTCTGACTATCAGGCTCTGTCTGTCTAGGGTCTCATCTGTTCCATCTTCCTGGTCAGGTCTCTGCAGCAGACTCACACTATAGTATCACCTGTCCCTGCCCTCCTTTTAGCTCTGCACCATAAGGTCTTGACTGTCTCTTCTGGAAGAGCCTTTAACCTTTCAGTCCAACATTTCAGTCTCAGAAGCCATCCCACCCTGTCTTCCATGATGCCAGTAACATTATGGCCCTGCAGAGAGGCACACGTCTCTAACTCCTCCTTTATTCCCCATGCAATGTGGGTTTGAAGAGAGGCATTTATATAACATAGATGGTTTATTATGCATATATATAATACGGACCTTTTATAAATGTTAAAAGATACTGCCTTTTTTACAGCATTTAATATGTTAAATTAGTTTGAAATATGAGCAAAATAGCCACTTTTTGGATGCTTAAAGGTTGGGCAAGTTCTTTTTATTGTGTGTCATGCACAGGTAGTGAACTCTAAACTCATTTAGAAAATTAATATTCTTTTTAGTCATAAATATAATTAAGTAGATCTTGGTGACAATGCATATATTTAAATTATACCTAATGTTGATCTTAACAGAGCATACTAAAATGATCTTATGTCAGATTTTAAACACAAAATATCTTTCTAGTTTTTATGTTTGGAAGAGAATGAGCCTTTGGTTTATGTGAAAATATATTTTAAGGACATTACATGTCTTCATGAATCTCAGCTCAGTTTTGCATACCCATTTTGTATTTATTCTGAATCAGTTCAATAAATAGTTCAAATAAGAAGGAAAAATTGCTTACCCAGATCCTGTTCCCACATTGCTGTCAGTGGTGGCATTAAAGAATAATTCTTCCTATTAGGTCACATAGTCACAAGGTGATTTTTTTTAAAGCTTTCATACAGTGACTTTAACCTGAAATACAAATTCACCTACGGAAAGCAAAGCTCTAGGTCTCACATATTAAGGTTTGGGGTTTTTTGGGTAGGTTTTTTTGGAGGGGGTTTTGTGTTTCGTTTTGGTTTGGGGTTTTTTAATTTATTTTTGTTTGGTTTTGTGCGCTTTAAGGGTATTTTTTGTTTGTTTTTAAAGTGTGATGTATTCAAGTGTTAAAATAGTAAACGATTGTACAGCCTTTCACAGGATTCCTTAGGCTGCTTTCTGAAATCCCATTTTACTGAAAGGTAAAGGACAAGGTGTCAGCAAAACTACGAGTCTGAAGAAGGATTTGTGTAACTGAAAGCTCACCTGTGTCTTTCATTGATATCTGTTGGTCTAACAAAATACAATTGCTCTCTGCAAACCCTGTCAGGTGAGGGCTACACCCATGCACAGACAAATCATGACAGAATTTGAAATGCCAAGAATTTTTAAAGAAATTAGTTTTGTTTTCTTTAATTTAATTTCAGGGACTGGAATTATTTTAAGAAGAGGAAAAGTTAGTATGAAACTTTAACATTTGAATCACCCAAGTGATAATTTTGTAAATATATAAATAAAAAGGTGTTCTGCATGTCATAATCTGAATAAAAGTGAGTTTTTGGCAAAGGTATTGTTCAATTCCTCAGTGAAGATGTCTGCAAGAGACCTTGCCTGGAAACTCCCCATTATTGTTTGGAATCGGCAGTTTGGAATCAGAACCTAGCAGTGGAATTGGAAATGAAGTCTTGTTTCTTGAAAAGTGTGTAACTTCTAAACCAAAAGACCCACTTTCATCTTCCAGCCAGCTCCAGAATTTGTGTGTGAAAATCTGTGTTGCCAGGAGCAGATGCAGAGGCTCCACTAACACAGGAAGATCAACAGATCCTCAGCTGGGACAGTCTCCAAACTTGTGACTCTTTTGTGAAAATCAGTTGACGGGAATTATTTAAACTAACCCTCTTCACGTGCCTATTTGCAATCTTGTTCCCAATACAATGACAGCATGATTCTGACAGCCTGTTAGACTTCATGGTGCTTGAAAACTAGCAGTGTACAACTGGCATTGAGTTACTGTGCAATGGAAACAGTGCAGAAGTCAGTGAAGATCATCCAGTTTGCTTGCTTGGTAAATGAAAATCTGTGAGAATTTAAAATGATATAATTTTTGTTGGCAGGCTAGTGTTACTGAAAAATGAAGAGTGTGAAAAAGCATGGAAATCATCTGTTTTATAAAGAAATCATCTGTCTATTGTTATAGAGTAAAACCAATTCCACTGATTTAATTAAATGGCCTTGTGAAATATAGATTGCTAATATTAACTTGAAGGTTATGTGTCAATACCTTTCTTTGCAGCATCTGAAAGCTTACAGGTCAGTTCAACACGCAACTTGTTTTTTCACTCTTTTCAGTACTTGCTGACACACTTGGTTTTGCCAATTATCAAAAGTAGCTACAGTTGCACTATATTAAATTAAAAGAACAGTAATGTTAGAAGAAAAACATATAATGCACATAACTGTAGATATGATAGCCACGCACTAACAGTGTTTCTTGTTTTGAGAAATTATAGAAAATGTTGGTCATGAACATTTGTTATGTAAAAAAATAGTTTGATACTAACTTAAGTGTTTTGTTATTGTATGAGGTAATTTACATATTTAATGGGCTATACTAAATATTCTTCTCACCTAATATTAACCATGAACAAACATTAAAAAATAAACATTTATTTCTTCTCAGAAGAGATTCTCATCTTCAAGCTGTATGTATTTATACTCAGAAGAGAGAAACTGGCATTCACGTATGCTCCACATTTCTTTGTGTTAACAAAGGTTGACGGTGATGTTAATGGGCTTAGAAAAAGGAAGCTTAGTTTGTGACACTGCTCCAGGGAGAAGTGTGTACATCTGCATTTCAATATATGACAGACATTTCTGAAAACCTCTCCTTTGTCTTTGGCTTATCTAATATTCCTCTGGAAATAGATTTCAGTTTTACCACTGAAAGTAAATGGATTTTCTTTTATGAGTCACTATGGGGTCTGAGGTTTTAAAGCTGAATTAATAGTATTTATTAAGTCATGATACAATTAATAAAATTAATTAATAGAATGACTGTGTAATACTTCATTTTGAAGATATAGCCATCTTTGAAAATAAAACCTGACAAAATCTGCCAGTATCTGTTTTTTGAAACTATAAACTGTTATATATGTAATAGCTATTACTATTGTCATTCATATAGCTAATAATGGAAACTTAAGGTTTACCTTATAAACATTGCATATCCCAGAGCAGACTGAAAAGTAGCACAAGGTCTATTATTACTAATATTCTAAGGCACTTGGTTTTCTAGCTTGCTTGCCCTCTTACTGTGATTCTAATGTATTTTACATACATGCAACCTAAGCATGACACTAGTTGAAATTAAGCTCTCACAGTCCAGTTTATTAACTCTCACTGGTATGCAAATGTTGATTTTCTACCAACAATAGTCCTTCTGAAATTACACAGGTCTTGATTCAGTATTTACATATTTACCTACCTTGAAATGTGTTTAAAACTCTATTTCCTTAAATACAAATACTTTATTTTTTGTTTAAAACACAAACAAACAATAAAACCCAATAATTCTGCAGTAGATAGGGAATCTTCTATCCTTAGGTTATTTGTTCAGTTACGTATTGGCTGATAATGACTAAATGTTACACTGTGATGGCAGCTAAGCAAATTTGTCTCATTGCAACTGTCAAGGATATGTTAGTATCACAAAAAATTCTTCTCCATGGTCATGTAAATAAAAGATCTTGTAGCTAAACACATCTTTAGCTTTTTGAGTATCTAGTCACTATTATGTATCCTTAGTTATGCTAATTTCTATCTTTCTGGTGTTTTTCACTTTGTCAGAATATGAGATGAAGCTTTAAAGGAGGTAACTAATTAACTTCCATTCATCAGAGCAGTAATTTTTTTCTGCTGCCACTGTTTGCCTCTTCTATAGGAAAAAAAACCAAAACCCAACAATGTAAAGGAGTTATGTCCATGTCTCTGAAGGTCCTGGGTCCTGCTAGAACAACTTGTTCAATACTGTCCAGTTTCCATATTTGGCTGTTATCTCTGATTATATGAATAAATAATATGATGTATCCTGAGCTCGGGGTTCAAAAGAACTGTTAAGTATGATAGAAAGGTAGATTTACATGCAAGAAGAACTGTTTCTTAGGAAACCAGTCAGTGGAGACTCCCCTAGAGAAATATTGTGTAAATATTCTGGTCAGGTTTGACCACACTCTTTGTGTCTGGACTGATCCAGTGTAATCTGCATTGATTATTAGAGAGCAGAGAGATCTGTAGTAGTGTCTTGTAGTATTGCTGTGCAAAAAATGTCATTACTGTTTTGCACAACAAAGCAGTATTTTTAAATTTGGTTTCATACTACTCTGAAAAAACATTCTCCTCTGTCTTCCCAAATCTCAAACTCCTCTGGAAAAGCTACAGCACTAGTGTCTCTGAGTGCAGAACTGTCAGAGTGGCTTGCTGCCTTTAAACTGTAATCCCTGGATAATTTATGGCTCAAAACTGACTGAAACCAGCCAGTATCAAAATAATTCAGTCTAGCCGGCTAATATAGTCGTTCTAACTCCAGCTTTCTACTTGTGCTGCTGAAGATTAAATTTGCTTTGTGATAAATTTTAAAGAATCACCATTCTTCAATTAAAAAAAAAAAGACAAGCAAAAAGTTCTATCAATAAATGTCTAAAACAAGTGGGCTGTAAACCACCTTCTTTTCAATTTAATGCAATTTCTAGAAGAAATTATTTGTTTAATGAACACAACATGCTTTCTTTAGAACTAAGGTTGGTACTTCTCTGTGCCTACCATCAGATGAAGGTCCCTTTCATAGGTGACAAAACTAAATATTAACAGCTAACCGAAGTATTCATGGGATCTTAGTAGACATAGATGTGGAATGCCATATGTCTTGACATTAATTCCAAAAGACAATTTATTCTGATTCGGAGATCAACTCTTAAGAGACACTTTGCTACAAAGATAGTACAATGTGGACTTTTACAGAGAATTTTTTCTCCCACTACGTCCACAATGACCAGACATATATTCCTATCTGCGAACTGTTCCAGATCCTGTCAGATCTTTCAGCACTACCCTCATATTTTGATTTGTAAGTTAAATTTTCATCGTTTTATTCTTTCTCTTTTCCTATCCTCTTTCTACCTGCCAAAACAGAAGTGGTCACTCTAATTGAAAAGCTCTGAATTTGTCAAAAGTAATACCCAGCTCTGTCTTTATGATTTGTGATTAGTTTATAGGCATGTGTCTATGCTGAAAATTGTGAGAACAGAAAATGGAAAGACATGACACTGATCACTACATTTAGAACAGTCTAAGTCTGAGAAATTCTCCAGAAAAATGGACCTGAGTTTCCCTTTGTAGTGTGACTTGCTTAGGTTGCCCTGGAATGGCATGCCTTAAGATGAGAGCTTTTGCTCCACAGTACCAAATGTAATACTGGGCAGAACAACTATTCTTTTATATTCACTGCTCCCAGAAACCACATTCCTAGAACACTGACATCCCTCACCTTAGCAGTTACCTCATTAATTCCAAATGTTACAGTGGAGATGGTATAACAAGTAATATTTGTCCTTGCAGATTTACCAGCTGAGTAAAGAACTACGTATATATGGGCTAATGATGTGTTGAGACTACTCCTTACTGACAACAAACCTATGTGCCTCAGTAAGGTGGAATTTTTGCATCTATAGTCAAATCTCAACTATCAGTGCTCTGTAATCTGATCAATGATCTGTTACCCCCATATTTTAGCAGTCAACACTGTGATTTTTAATTAAAGTTAGTCATTTGTGTGAAATGATTACTCTGTTCATTATCTTGACAATTTCATTACTGTATCAGGTAAAATAAAACATTTATAGCAAGGGGAAAATATATGAGCTACTGTAAGGTTCAAGGAGGTTCATCATGGCAGTTGTCTGAGGCTGTTATCATTAACATCAATGGAGTAGGTCACAGTTCCTGGTATGCCACATGCCAGTTATCTCCTTTTAAATGAATTATACATGTACTCATTAAAATTCCCCAAGTACTCCTGGAACATGAACATTACAAGCATTTATACCCTGCTTGCACATTCACAGTTGTGATATGCATGTGCAGTGGATGTTAGAAGGATTTGACTATGAAAGGGTTTGGATGCATGATAATGCTTCTAGGAACTCTGATGAGTATTCCATATTCCATATGAAAAAATTGTGTATATGACTTTGATCTCACACCAGCTGAATATCTGACAATGTAACTTTGTTCTTTATTTTTTGGAAGTGTGCTTCTATTTATTTCTCATGAATCCCAGGGAGAAAGGTAGTGCATGCCCTAAGGAGCAGCCAAAACATTTGTTCATGTTTGGACCTGGGGGGATGGGTGGGAGAACAAACAATAGGGTAGCACAGCAAGGGAGCACTAAGCCCATAGAGGACCACCTTGATGGAAAGTTATACATATGCCATCATGTGCAACCCACCAAAAGAAGTTATCAACAGGCCACTCTAGAAATGAAGATTATTTTTGTTCTGGTGCTCATACGTCTACAAAAGCTTAGCTTGTCAAGAGTCACAGAGATTTTGATTTGGTGGAAATATTGGCAGATGGCCTCTCTACCACCTTTTAGTGTCCTGAGGCTGTTTCTGCTATAATGTCCCATTTTAAGACAGATACACAGATGACAGGGGCCATTCACTGGAGTAAAGGTGTCATTTTTCTGAATAGGACAGAAAAAGGAGAGAACTGAGGTGAGAAGGGGAAGCATGGAAAGAGTGGGCTGGTTTTCTCAGCATCAGGGAAATGCTATTCTTTCCATTGAAGATTACAGCTTTAATTTTCTAGAGGACTTAATAATTTCCTTAGCATGGGATATGATTTTTTTTTTTAGTTATCAGTAAGCCAGTAGAACATTTTTTTCCCCACAAGGAGCAGCTTCAAAATGATGCAGTGAGCAAATTTACCAAGAATTATGTTTCATGATTAGGGCAATAGGAAGAGATGCACCTGTATTCCAGCTCGTATTTTCCAGCTAATTTACATTTCAAAGAGGTCCAGAATCTTCACACTAAGTTAAATTCATCTCCAATTCTTGTGCTACAAAGTCTGGCTCTAGCTTTGTTGTTTTGGGAGTTCAAGCTCTTCAGCACTCTGACTCTCAGTGAAAGTGTTCTAGTTACCTGCTGGCTGCATAGAAGATCAAAATGTAATAGCATCCATTGACCTTCTGATAAAGTGTACTACCAGCACTAATTAGACATGATCAGACTGAGTATCAGTTCTGAGCTTGTTCCAGCTCTGTTTCTATATCCAAACTGAATAAAAATGTAGAAAATTGGTATCTGCATGCTCACACTGAGCCCTTTGCAAGGAAGAATTTCTTAACTCTTATTTCTTCAGATGGCATACAGAAGAGCTCTCCCCACACAGTTTGTTGATGTTCCAGCAGATTTCCTGAATTATGAGATTCTGTTTTTTCTGTAACTGAAGTTACTAATTCCCAAATAAAGCAAAATGTGGAAAGTAAGGAGTATAGCCTAGTTCAAGAAAAAAAAAATATTCTAATGACTTTATGTAGTTCTGGCATAAAAAGCTACAAAGCAGAAGTAGGAACTGCATGAACTGCAGGAAACCTAATTTTTTGATGCTCGTTTCCATGATCTTAAGGAGTTCTCTGTGATAGTCTCCCTCACAACACCCTTTAACAGTCATGTTTGACTTTCTACACCTAGTCACCTAACAACTGTGATGCTGTGGCTGTGTACTTCTGATTTTGATTGTAATTATGTCACTCTTGTGGAGTAATTGTTGAGACATCTCACTACCCAAGGGATAATACTGCTTACATTTTAATTCACTTTTCCTACTACAGCTATTGACTGACATTTGAGATTCCCCATGCCTCTACCAGTTTGCTTGCTATGGCCAGTGTGGGAAGCCAGGTATCCACACCAAGTCTTTTGGGTCTGACATTCCTTTGTTGGTATTTTATCCACGCTTACGTTTAGGAAATTGAGCTAATTTGTCTCTAATTATAAGATCTCCTTATTAAGAGATTTTGTTGTATGTGTATGTAGCCCAGGTCAATGGAAACCTGAACCCAGATGGAGACATCCAGCTGCCACTTTTGCTTAAGTAACAGCTAAACCTGTAACGTCATGAAATTACAGACATTTCTGACTCTGGATTAAAAATTGATATGTGTTTTCTTTAAATGACTCTATGCAACACAAGCAACTAAAATCCCATCATAAAAAACAGAAGCTCAATTGAATTGGCCACAGTCTGAGAAATCTTCAAAGGCCTGAAAAACATGAAAAAAAGACCTATGAAAGACTCAAGCTCTTCTGCAGCAGCTGGATTTAAGTGGCATAGTGTTAATTACCACAGATTAGGCCCTAGGAACCTATATTTTGGCTACTGAACAGAGTCACAAGTGTCTTAATTTCAGAATAATATCACCTTCTTATTCTGTCCTTAGGTTTCCATATGTTTCTGTATTATTGAAGGATAGATTAGTTTATTAAAGCATAGCTGTTGACTTAAACTCACATTTTTTGCTTTGGACTAAGTTAATTTTTTTTTTGCCTTTCTCAACTATTTTTATGTTGAGGCTTGTTCTTCTGTTTGTACCTCAATTTCTATTTTAATTGAAATTTTAAAGAATTATTTGTATCCTAAGGAAATGTGGCAGACAAGTTGATTTATTTTTTGGCTCAGGAAAAAAAGTTATGAATAAGCTTTTTTTTTTCACTGGGTTTAATGGGTAAGGACAATGTGACAGGCTTTTGAGTATTCTTTATGATTTTGTAAACAGTAGTAAGAGTTCAACATCATATAAGAATCTATAAATAAGAAAACCATTAAAACCAGCAAAGCACAGTGTTACCCAGACATTTCCCAGAACAGGTGTTTCTGCATTTTTCGCACTGACACGATGTGAAAAAGGCAAAATGTGTGACCCAGTAGCTACCCCATTAGTTTGTAGAAAACTACACCGGAAACATGTACATACAGATATAGGGTGTATCACCCAAAACAAAAAACTTCCTCTAACTAGAAAACACCTTTTTTAGCAGAGGGAATGTTTTGCCATTGTAGTGATGACACCAGGAATGCCATCTGGATGCCAAAAAACTTGTAAAATAATAATAACTCTACAAAGAGGTTTCTGCAAAGAACACATCATTGAGACTGTGTCATGAAGAAAACAAAACAATTCATGAGGGAAAACTGTTTGCCAGAGGAAAATTAGAATGTGAATCTCTCTATTCCATATCTATGTATAGTGATTTGTAATGATCAGAAGGAAAATATTATAATGGCTTAACAGTATTACTGAAATGTAAATGGGAAGAAAACCAACAAAACAACCCAAACTCAAAAACCCAAAGAAAACTACAAGATAGCAATGAAACACAAACTGAAATGAGAACAAATGTGAACTTACTCTTAGAAACCACTAAATATAATTTATGGTTTAGAAACAGAGGAAAATCAAAGAAATAGCATTAAGCTGGTTACTAGGAAATTATATATTGGTTACTTAGCATTCTTATTTTCATGTAACTAAAGCACTGGGAGCATAGTAAATGCACAAACATATAATAAAATTCAATAAAACCTCCACTTCTGCATTGTTAAGTAGTTTTCAGAGAAAAATAACTGTAGTGATAAATAATATGACCTTTGTGAGGGAAGCGATGATGGGGGGGAAAAAATACAAGGAAATAAGAAAGGAAGAACATGGAACCTAGTCCTTGCATTCCTATTCTCATGTCTAGATTGTAGTTACTTTCTGAAGACATGCACTGAAGCTACTTTGAGTTGCACCTGCAAGAACAAGGAATAATTACATTTCTCAAGCCTTTCTGAACATGGAATATACAGTCTTCCAACCAAAAGAAACTGCTGAGGTAAATACAGACAAGGAAGAATCAGTAGCAGAATTCTACCCAACCACAATGCAGCTAAAGATATCCACAAAATTTGATTTACAGATGTGTTTTAGGGCTGTATTTTTGCACCTTTACATAGAAACTGGCAAAGGTGAGCAGTTGAGCTGTTCCTCATGGTTGCCCTTCTGCATGCCCTGACACTGAAATAAGTTAGGATGTTTCATGAATATAGATGACATCTTTTTAAATAAGATAGAAATCAGTAGGTCTGTGGAACACTGCTATGGAGTATACCCAAAGCACCTAAGGGAAGAAAAACCAAGGCTGGTGAAAAAATACTTGAGGCTGTTGATACATATATAAGAAAATTCTAGATTATCAGGTGGCAGATCCACTGAAGATTATGTTGCATTTTTGTCAACATTTACTTGTACAATAAAACATGCAATTAATACAGAATCATAAAATCTTGGGATGGTTTGGGTTGGAATGGACCATAAATATCACCTAGTTCCACCTCCCCTGCATGGGCAGGAATACCTCTCACTAGATGAGATTGCTCAGACCCCATCCAAACCAGGCTTGAACACTCCCAGGGAGGGGGCATCCACAATGTCACTAGGCAACCAGTTACACTGTCTCACACCTTCATAGTGAAGAATTTCTTCCTAATGTCTAACCTAAATCTATCCTCTCCCAGTTTAAAGCTATTAATCTTTGTCCCGTTGTTACAAGCCCTTGTAAAAAATCCCTCCACAGCATGGACCCACCTCTCAAGCTGTCAAGGTCCCACTAGGTAACCTCCCTTTCCTCCAGAGCCACAGCTTAGTGTCTTTGCACTGAGGGTACAATCCATTCCACTGTCCAAGTCACCAACAAAGAGGTTAAACAGCACCAGTCCCAATGCTTCTGTGGTATCTTGGGGCGATGAGACACTAACATTTAAAGGCTACTTGTAGCCATCTTGCCATGTTAAGTGACTTGAGAAAGGCTTTGTATAGTTGAAGACTCTGGGTGAAAATTTAATATTCTAATGTAGGATGAAGGTCTCATACTGAATTTTGCAAGCATAGACACAAAGGAAATTAATATCTCTTCAAGAAGAACACACATAAAAAGCAGAAGTGTTTTGTTGTGTTCTGTTGCTTTTCAAAAGATACAGGAAAAATGAGCAAAAGAAGAGAATCCTGACTTTCTAGATGTTAAAAGACACTGTCACTTGATACCTATTAATAGTAATGTATGCTGCAGAAATACTGGTGAATTTGATGGCAAAAAAACAATGGGACATATACTGAAATCATATTGCTCCTGGGGCCTCCTGGAACCAAAGGAAAGCTTGAGAAATGTCAGCCTGAAACTCAATCTAAGCTGGGATTTTGCTGGTATTTGCCTTAGTGAAATATGTATTCAGATTAGGAATTTGTAATGAAAATGAGTAACATTGGGGTTTTGTAGCTTTGTTTTCCCTGTATGTAAGATGGACCTCTTAGAGTGAAATAATTTCCTCCCACAGAAGTCTGGGCTCTCCTGGCCTCCCCCCACTCTCACAAAGTGAACTATGGGGGACAATTTTCCTCTAAATTTGAGGAACATTGTCCACTAAGAAACATGCCAGTGAAAATTACAAAAAGGCTGGTATTTTTGTCTTATTGTAAACAACCACTTCACGTTTCAAATCTTCTAACCTTTGTGACTCAGATATTACTGAGTAAACTACTGTCATGGTTTGAGCACACCCGGTAACAAAGGATCAGGCGGCCACTTCTCCCCCACCCCATTTCGAGATGGAGAGATGCAAATCCACCTAAAACCTTGTGGGTCAAGACAAGGATGAGGAGGGTTCTGATGTAAGGGTTAAAATAAAATGCCTGCTAGTAACTGTCTAGGGGTCCAATTGACCTGATAGAAGCTGCCACAGAATGCTTGTTTAATAGAAGGTAAGAAATTGTTTAAGTAGTCATCACCTTATAAAGGAAATATATGTGCTAAACTGATAACTATAGCAACCTTGAAACAAGAAACAGAACACGTTGTCTTGGATGAAGACTGAAGAAATCCACATGCCCGGAGATGAGGCGAAAAGTTTACCCAGTAAGACTTTTGCTTCATTTTTACTTCATCCCCACGACCCCGACCACCACAAGGAGGCACTACGCAAGCGCAGGAAGGGGGAGGTTATGTAACTGACCTCTTGGGACTAATTTTAATACGAAGCGGGAGTAGGTGATGCATATATATAGGCGTATTGCGAAATCTAATGAATATGTAAAACTTCAGTGTATATAACAAAAGCCTAACTGGGAGATTGGTGCGCAGGGTTTTTCAGAGGAATTATCCCCTTGTGCTCCCAGCGCTGAATAATCGTACCGCTCGCTACAAGTTTCCAAGTTGTAGACTCGTTTTCCTCAAGTCAGTTCCACTCACCAATTACGGTCACAGGCAAAGCAGACTCAGCGAAAAAAAATCAATTTAACTTTATCATAAATCAAAACAGGGCAAAGAGAAAACAAATTAAAAAGCCCAGAGCTTAAATACTTTTGCCCACCCTTCCCTTCTTCCCGGGCCCCAAATATCCCGGTATCTCTACCTCCTCCTCCCCAGTAGCACAGAGTGCAGTGGAGTGGGGTTTACAGTCCGGCCGTCACAGGCTGTTTTCTGCTGATCCTTCCTCCGCAGGGAGAAGGATTCCTCACAGTCTTCCCCTACTCCAGCATGGGGTTCTTCCCACAGGAGAAAGTTCTTCACGAACCCCTCCAACCTGAGTCCCTCTCGTCAAGCACAGTTCCTCAGGGGCGAACTGCTCCAGCGCGGGGGGCCCACAGAACTAGGGACTGCTTCGGGAACGGTCCCCTCCATGGCTGCAGGTCCGTAACCGCTCCAATGGGTTCCTTCACGGGTGGCTTCACAACTGGTGCACCGTGCTCCTTCAAGGTCTGCTCCATGGGGATCTCCATGAGCTGCAGGTGACAGACTGTCGTCTCACCACAACATGTAGGGAAACAATTTCCAGGGCACCTTCGCTCTCTCCTTTTGCACTGACCTTGGTCTCCCTGCTCCAGCACTCCTCTCTGGAATTGCACGCTCTCACCCCTCTCTTTGTGCCCTGAGCTCTTGTCACCAGGAGTTCCGCTTCTTGAATATGTGAATCGCAGAGGCACGCATCCATTGTCCTTGATAGCCTAAGGTGGGGCCAGACATTTTGGAGCCGGCAGAACTTTCAGAAGCTACTTACAGGAGCCATGCCAGTGGCCCTCTCCCCCTCTACCAAAACTGGCACGTAAGCCCACAGCACCTCTGCAGCTTCCTGTAAGATGGCCTCTGAGGGTTTAGTCCTGAGCCGCCTTCAGCTACCACAGCCCGGAGCAGCCTACTGTCTGCATTGTGAGGTTTGTTTATGTCAGGGCGCTGAGGCCTCACTGCACTTCCCAGGGCTCCTTCCTCCCAGTCCGCGTCTCAGGATCCCCTTTCAGCCCGTCTGGTCCTTGGCTGACAGTGGAGCAGATTTGGTCTCCAGCTCCATGCAGCTCTGACCCGCCATGGTCCTGCCACGCCAGGACCCGCTCACAGGCCCACAACCCAGCCCCGTCTGGGCTAATCTCCACGGAGGTGCCTGGTGCCTGCAGCTGTGAGGATGTAAACGTCCATCTTACCAACATACGTGTTATAAATGACCAATGACCGAGACCCAATATTCTCGTTAATAGCTGTTTTAATGAATGAATTGCAGCATTTCATTGCAGCAATGAATTTAATGAATGAATAAGCAAAGCAGTGCTGGGTGCAAGAAGGATACCCAGTATTGTTATCCCTCAAGCACACCGAACAAAGCCCTGGCATTGTCTTGTATTGAGTCCAATTCTATACATATTCAAAGGAATGTGAGTTTACATTAATATTCCTACTAGACGATGTCTGGGCGGAGTCCAGGCGGAGTCTTCTTTTTGGGGAGATGTGTCGGGGCCTCTGGGGTCTTCTAGATGAAGTAAGGAATCTTCCTCAGGGTTAAACTGTAACCTTGCTCGAAGAATCACAGGAAGATGCGCATTGTCCCTCTTATCTGTTCTGTAGATGCTCACATTCTTTTGGGGCCTAGTCAGCCATTGAAATGTAATTAACCTGGAGACAGGAGTCTGCATTGTTAAGAGTTAATCTCTGTTTCTTCAAAGTAGTTAACTCTCACAGACTTCTGTTTCTTTTCAATACAAGGGACAGAAAGACTGCTTACAATTTGGTTAGCTGGTTTTTGTACATAATCCCCCCATCCTCCTGTATTTTCCAAACTTGCATAACACGAATCATCAGAGTTCACATTTCTCACAATACGCAAACGTCATAAGCACCACAGATAATGTATCCAGAAATGGGTGGACGTGAAGATGGAGATGGATTCTATCTGGAGATGGGAGCTTGAGGAACCTGGAAACCTTTATTTTTTAAAATGGTGGCAATTTAACTGACAAGGGTTCATATCTACCTAAATGGTATATGTATGCTAGGTGTACAAAGAGACAAAGGACAGGGGCTGAATCACGGATTATCCAGACTAAAAATTGTCCAGCAGCACCTTTAGTTCTGTTTTCTAACAACAGATTCTCAAGGTGCTTTATTTTCACTGTTCGTACAAAGTGCACATCTAAAGATCTTGTTACCACATATATATATATTTTATATATATGTATATATATCTGTGATTAAATATATACGGAACAGCTGATATAAAAATGTTAAACTTTAGATGCTTAGCCTGCTGTCTAAAGTTGAACTACTCCAGTCCTAGAAAAATCATACAGAGATAAAAAGTGAAAGCTCTGATTTTTTTTTCCCTGGATTCATTGAGACTGAATAAAAGTTAAAATTCTCTATATTGCTTTCTGTCAGTAAATAGCTTCAGTTTCTTTTCTCCCAATTTCAGCTACATAATCAAAATACTTTCATCAGGAAGTTGCCTGCCTTTTGACTCACCTTATAATGAGAGAAGAAAGAGAAACATTTTAAAAGCAGCAGGCACTCGACCAACCCATGAAACGAATCATCTGCAGGAAATGTCCATTTCTAGCTTTTACTAAATGAAGTACCTAGGGTAACTGTAATATTTCATTAGCTACCTCCAGAGAATGTTAATGTCAGTGGTATAGCTTCTCATCAGCTTTCTTGGCTTCCTCTTAATCATATCAAAATGTGTTGTTCCACAAGTAATATAAACAGTAACTAACACAGTGGAAGAAAAAAGTAATTTTTAAGTAATTTTGTTACCAAAATAGAGTAAAAAGGGAAAAATTATTAATGTAGAAATTAATGATGCAAGAGATAGAATATAGCATAAATTAAAAAAATATTCCAGCATCTTATTTTCAGAAATAGTGCAAAACAGGCTTTCAGGTGGAAAATAATTTAATGAAGCTGATTAAATAGTCAGGGGAATAATATACTTTTCAATACATTAAAGAGCTGCTTCTTGAAATAATTTCTGAATAATTTTATGAATTATTTACATTTACCTTTATCTTAGAATTATAAGAGAGATGAAAAAGAAAGCAAGACATAATATGTTGTGAACAATATTTGGAGTGAAATTATTTGGATTCTTTTACCAGTAATCCTTTACTGAAAGTGAAAATAGGGATGAAGAATATTGCTGATGTTTAACTTTGATGGAAATTTCTACATCCACAATAGTTGAGGCATTTATGCTATGTTTCTACGTGACTAAAATTTCCTATTTTTTAATGAATTCAGATCCAAAATCAGGGTGGTGTAAATTTAGAAAAATATTTTATTTTTAAAGTAATCATATAAATCCCTGTTCTTAGGATTAAGCTATTGCTCATTTAATCTCTTGTAATTGTAGAATTTAAGTAATACATCATCCACTGTTGGTTAAATTGTATCTTTTCCATCATCAGTCATTTAGGATTACCTCGTTTGTCCACTGGAGTGAATGATAGCTGTGCTAGGGAAATTGCTGATAAACATTTTTAACTACTGACCTTTCTAAAGCTTTTCTTTGTAAGGTAGTGTTAGAAATACATAATCTTTATTTTTGAAGTTTTGAACACATTAATTTAGGAAATATTTTCTTTAGAAAAATCTTTTTCGTTAGAAAAGATTTGAAAAGAGAAAATAGTTGTGGAAATGTTAAAATATATTTTTTCCAAGCAATTTAACCAGACAGATATATTAGCATTATTTTTCAAGAACTGCTTTTGAATTAGATGACCCCAAGTTATGTTTTAGCCTTTGCTGTATTCATCTTGAACATGTAAATGCATAATCATTGTCTGTGTTCATAATCATAAATTATACAGTAATAATAATTTGACTTAGCTTTTAACTTCTTAAAGTGTTTGTCTTTTAAATGTCAATGACAGAAACTGAAAATGAATGGTTTGTTTACACAATGCAGCAGGGATCTGTCTGTTACTGTGGGAATTGGCATGTTTCTATTGCTTAATAATAATCTTATCTTCTTACTTAGGCCATATTGTCCTCAGACACTTCTGCCAGTACAGACTGTTTGATACTTAAAAAAAGATGGCTAATGACTGAAGAGAGAAGTGTGGAGAAAGAGTGGCCTAAAGGTACAACTGTAGTGATCTGAGAAGATTAAGGGGGAAAAGGGAAGAGAAGAATGAAAAGAAGAAATTGTAGAACAAAGAACTGATGCAAATCTGAATGGAAAAGTCATAATTATTTTTAAACAGTGAAATAAAGCATCTTTTTAGAAAACGTCAAATTTTTTAGTATTGTTCAATTGAAGTTTATCACATTCACACTTCTATACCATTATTCTGTTTAATTCAAATCTGCCAGATGCTGTAACACTGCTCCTTGAAAAAGCTATCTGATGGGGCAGGTGGAGTGTGTGTGTGTGGTATTTGACATCAATATAGCCCCTTCACCTCCTAGACAGTGAAAAATCACTGTGTTTATTTGAACTCTGAAAACGTAGCTAGAGCAGCAATTTCACACCCATTGAATTAAGTAAAGCTCTGTTAAAAGTGCAGGATGTTTTAAATGCACACTTGATAAAATCTTGTTTAGAATGTGGAATATAAACTTCTTTTTTGCTTTTTTTTAAATAATATTTGACCTAAATTGCATTTAGGGCACCAGTGGAAAGAGACTGTATTTAAAAGAATAGTATACAGTGCCCTCCTTGCCAACGTGACATATGTGATAATACCCAGTAAGTGATCTTTTTACCAAGCACATATGTTGGTACATATGGATACCAGTAACCTGCAAGATACCCTTAAAAATATTTTAAAGACATTATGCAACGTATTTATAAATGCTGATGATTTTGAAGCTAAAAAACTAGATGCAAAACTAGGTATAATAATAACAACAAGAATACCAGCAATAATAATAATAGTAATAATAATAATAGTAATAATAAGATGAGAGGCAATGATTTTAAATTGGAAGAGGATAGATTTAGATTAGATAATGGGAAGAAATTCTTTACTATGAGGATGCTGAGACACTGGAACAGGTTGCCCAGGGAATCTGTGGATGCCCCAATCCTGGAAGTATTCAGCACCAGGTTGGATGGGGCTTTGAGCAACCTGTTTTCAGTGGGAGATGTCACTACCCATGGCAGGGGGTTTGGAACTAGATGATCTTTAAAGTCTCAACCCAAGCCATTCCATGATTCTGTGATTCACATTTCCAAATATCAGTTTAATTTTCTTATCTTAATCCTGTATGACATTATGAAATTGCACTTTTTCATCATGTTTACACCTGCCATCCCTAATGCATTACCAGGTGTGAGATTTATGAGTAGAGCACATGAGACCTGCCACAGTTAATCACATTTGTAACCTTGCAGATACACTGTAGAATTTTTCTTGCTGTGAAACATGTTTTACCTTTTAATCTCTGCTGAGTGTAATTTTAACACAATACTGTAATTTTTTTCTTCTGTATTTCAAATTCAATCATCAAATAATATCCTAATTATTATTACTCTTTCACATTTTTCTGCCAAAGAACTATTTGTATTTCAAGGAAGTAGTTAATTTGGTAGGGATAAGCATATATTAACCTTTTCTGGAATGAAAAATACATGTAAATAGATGTGAGTGAGGTAGTAGTCTTACTATCATGTATTATAGTACATAGAAGTAACAGAGTAGGAAAGAATTAATTCAGAAGCTAGGCTTAGTGATTTGCAGCTTTAAGTAAAACCTCAGAAGATCATTTGAGAGTATTCTACAAATATCAAAGTCAAGGTAACTCAATGGGACTGTATATCTGGTTTAGGTTATTCATGTGCTTGTATATGTATCATTGAATCTTGGCAGAAAAAATGTATGATTTTTAAATCACAGAAATGTCACAGTTGGGAAAGATCTTAAAGATCACCGAGTCCAACTGTCAACATTCCCCCCCTCCCCCAGAATAAAAATAAAAATCTATATACCACCATGCCCACTAGAGCATGTCCTGAAGTGCCTCATTTACACAGGTTTTAAATACCTCCAGGGACTGTGATTCCACCACCTTCTTGGACAGCCCGTTCCAGTGCCTGACTACTCTCTCATTAAAGAAATTTTTCTTAATATCTATTATATACATCTATATCTATATCTATATCTATATCTATATCTATCTATATCTATATATCTATTAATGTCTAAACCTCCCCTGGTACAACTTCAGGCCATTTCCTCTAGTTCTGTCATTATTCACTTGAGAGAAGAGGCCAGCATCCACCTTCCTAAAACCTCCTTCCAGTACTTGTAGAGAGCAAGGGGGTCTCCTCTCAGCTTCCTCTTCTCCAAATTAAACGATCCCTGTTTCCTCAGCCTATCCTCACAGGACTTGTTCGCCAGACCCTTTGCTAGCTTGGTTGCTCTTCTCCTCTTCTCTGAATTCACTCCAGCAGCACAATGTCTTTCTTGTAGTGAGGGAACTCAGAACTGCACACACTGCCTGGGGTGCAGCCTCACCACTGCCAAGTACAGGGGCACAACCACTTCCCTTCTGCTGGTCACACTATTCCTGGCACAAGCCAGAATGCTGTTGGCCTTCTTGGCCACCTGGGCACACTGCTGGCTCACATTCAGTTCACTGTCAACCAGCATCCCCAGGTCCTTTTTCTGCCTGGCACCTTTTCAGCCACTTCCCTAAGCATATAGTATTGGGAAGCAGGAAATCTTTGTTGGTTCAGCATTGACAGTCATAGACTATGATGGATCCTGTTGGCACCTTTTGTTCCTCAGGCCTACAATGGAAGGGTATTCTGAGAGTCCAGGCAACCTAGACAGCTGCTTAATACTGTCAGTCTCCACAACTGCTACATTGAAGACCCATTTACACTCCTTAAGGATCCTTAAATTACGCTTTCTGAAGGAAATCTATACTGAGGATACATGTAGCATCTAGGCTGGTCAGAACTGCATGTTTTTCCCTGTTGTGCCCAGTCAAACTCACCTCAGTTTCTATTACTGATAGGTTTTGAGAGCCTCCTGTAATTCACAAATTGTGATGGATTCTTTCCCTACATGGTTTGACAGAATCAGCGTACACTGGGCAACAGTACCTACCAGGGCTCGATATTTTTTGGGTTCTGGCGTGTCAGGTAAATGTTGGAGTTCTTTTTCTTTGTTTTGTTTTTTGTTTGTTTGGGTTCTTTTGTTTTTCTTTTTTGTTTTTCTTTTTATTTCCTTCTGTATAATAGTTTCAGTGGTGACATCACAGCTTTTCTGTATTAGTTAGGACCATTAGAAAATCAAAACTTTAATTAGACGAGCAATGAATTCTTAGCTCCACACATATGGTTTGTTCTTTTTTTCCTACAACAAGACTTGAAGTGCAACAGGTGTCCCAGGAATAAAGGAAGTATAAAATATGGGAGTCCTGAAAAAATAATTTTAATGTTAGCTTCCCTCGGCTCCTAAAACATTCAGTGGAGACAAAGTCCTATTAATGCTCTTCATTCCAATTTCTGGATTGAAGTGCTCACTTCACCCACTCATGTACCAGTAATCACAATGACTCTTCCTTTGCTGTTTCAGTGTCCAGAGCCAGAATCATGAAAACAGACCAAAATCAGTATGCAATTAGGTTCTTCAAGGGTTAAATAGTCATTTAAAAAAGCCATCTTTTTTCTTGAAAACAATGTTGTGAAATCACTTTCATTTTAAGATGAAAGTGGCATTTTAAGATGTGGCCCCATTTTCAGACATAGTGCTCATTTTCTTTAAAAAAAACCAGCAAAGTTATTCTAAATATAATGGTGAATGCTCTGTATTATTATAATGCAGATACTTTTTAATACTTCTGAACTTTCATTGGTTTGGGAAAAACACTGACTTTAGTTAAATAAATAGCACAAGCAGCATTTTATGAACTGAGTTCTGCTATGATAGTATGTAAAACCACCTTCATAGCTCTGGATAGTATCACAAGTATCAGTATTTAATATAGTATACATGCTTATCTTCAACCTGTATTCTCAACATTTGTTTTACATCATTGATCCAATGATACAAAATATAAATGTACATTATAGTAATCTTATTTAAGCCTGTATCCCATTTTGCATTTTTTAACATTGTATTCTTCTTCACTGTTCACATAACTTCTGTGAGTAAAAGTCTGCATCCTCTAACCTTACCTATTGCATTTTATAAGGACCCCAAGGCCAGTATCTAAAGCTGATAAATACTGAACAAAATTTTCATTATTAACACTCCCTATTTGCATCAGTTTCTAAGTCTGAGTAGCCCTGAAACTTGTCTCATCTCATCAAAGCTGAGAAGCTTCAGAGCTGTATCTCCTATCAAGATTCACAAACTATGCATTCCTTCATCTAATTCCCCTGAGGGACCCCATGCATATGATCGTACCTACCAGATGGCTTGATCTTTATGAAACAAAGCAGTGGCAACTGCTTTTAGTAAAAACACAGATGGGAAAAAATGAAAGCAGCATTCTTCCCTCTGCATAATAGCGTACAAGTTAGAATTCACACACAGTATGGAAAAACTGGGTCCAGTGCCCTTCATAGCTACTCTTCTATCTTCTGTGTCTTAACCATCAGGATGTAGGCTATTATCCAATGAAGCTGTTCCAGTGTGGAAAAAAATTCTATATCACTGCCAAGAAAAGAGGCAAAATGAACGTAATGTCGATGTTGATGTAAATCACTCACCTGGAATGCAGAATTAATCCTATTTTTGCTTGAAGAATTATCACTGCTAAGTGGTTGGTCTGTGGAGGAATCATGCTTCATCATGGCTGACTCCAGGAATTCCAGCAGAGAGCTGCTCATTTGTTTCTTCTCTTTTAGTTCATGTATCTTTGATGTCTTTCTGAATTGTATGAACCGAGTGATGCTCTGTTATTATTAACAGTAAACATTACCTCCTTCTAAAGCAATCTAGGGGAGCTGTCTTTGCACATATCCACAGAATCTTTCCTTTATTAATTTATTATTGAAATAAATAGGAATTTAGGGGCTGAAATGTAATTGAGAATCCAAATGTACTTTTTGGATTTGGAAATATCCACAAAGTTAGGCATTGAAATTCATATCCTGCAGATAGAAATTCTTAAGAGAATTCCTAGCATTCAGACTCCCATTCAACATCTTGAGAAGTGGTGTTTATAAAAAGTGAGTGGAAGAGGGAGCCACATTAGCTAATAAGAAGAAAATTAGGAGAGGGAGGAGTTGCTGGTATCCAAAGTCAGGTACAAAAAAACCTCTTTTTTTTTTTTTTTTTTTTTTTTTTTTTTTTTTTTTTTTTTTTTTTTTTTTTTTTTATTTATTTATTTATTTATTTATTTATTTTTAATTTTTTTTATTTTGAGGATTTATTTTCAGGTATGGCCATTTGTTAGCATGGAGTTAAAACCATGCAGAAGTTGTAACAACCAGTTTTCCCATACTTATTTCCCTGAAGGATGAGTTCCACCTTGCTCACAAGCTATTAAGAGAAATTAAAGTATATCACTCTGTCTTCTGCAAATCTTACATTTTTACTCAATTTATAGGTAAGAATGTTAACATGTCACTATGTAAGTAGACTGTAAAGATACGTACTTACAAGTAGAGTACTGTGTCACTCCTCACCTTGTGTTCTACACTCAGCTTTCCCAAACCAGCTCAGTAGCTTCAGCCCCGGTTACTTCCCATCTCAACTTTCCCTAAATCTGAACTTTAGCTCTGTTCACCTAGAGAGTGTGGGCCCTTCCTCTGGTGCTGTGTGGCATGGTCCAGGATCCTGCAGTAACAGTGCTGTGGGATAAAAGTCTGCTCATAGTGCTAGCCATGGTCCAGTGAAGCGGGTCAAGCAAGTGCCTTGCCAGTTAGGGTTTCCCACAGACCATTTCTGCAGAGACAGAACTGTCCTTGTTCTCTATGTAAAATGTGTGCAAGATGAAGAGGTATCAACAAATTAACAAGTATTATCACAGAGTATGGATCATCCTGGTGACTAGTAAAAGATATATGTAATTGTTTCAAACCAAACAGAATACAGTTTAGATAACTATCCCTAACATTTCTTGAATGTGTGCGTTTAGCTACTAGAAATAAAGGGACAGTAGCACCTGTCAGTCTTTGAAAGGTTTGTCTGTGACTGTCTCATGCGGTGCTTGGTAGTTTTATCATGCTATCAGATCACTTACTGAGATAAACCTTATTTGGAAGGAAGTACACTGCCCCAAACCCCTTGCTGGAAGCTCAGCAGGTGTATGTTAGCACTCCTAGTGTCTTGGTAGCCACAGGCCTTTGCAACTCTTTATTCATCTGCTGGTAGAAATGTAGAATCTTGCAGAGTTAATTGGAAGCCCAGCAGGGGTTTGGAGGAGCTAAGGTGACATACTGGAATATAGATTTTTAAAGGGGGTGAGACATATTGTGAATTTATGTTATGTCAACTGATGCATTTTTAAGTATGAGGTAACCTGAGATACTCGGGCAAGAGAAGCTTCCACACCTTACAACAGGATGGTAGCAGTCATATGGGCAATTAATGGAAGCCTTAAGATCACACAGGAAATTTCTTAGCAAAGATTTTAAATCCAGCTTGAAGTCCAGATGCATACAGGCACCCCTCCCTGCTTCTCTTTTCTTTTTATTTAAATGTGAGTATTTTAGAAAGTTTATTCAGTTCTGCATTAATCAAGCAGCATGTTTAAGCAAATCTTAGGTTACAAGGATTATCAGTATTCCCTACACTTTATCTACAAAGCAAGTCTCAATACACAGACTGTAGGAAAATACAAGCTTGAAGTCAACTGCTGGTGATTTCAGTGGGAACTGCTGAGCCCCTGCTGCTCCATTTCAATGGGAGTCAGCTGTGGGCTAACTGCTTAAGATATGAATGCTCTGTCAGCTTCCCAAATGGTTGCCTGTAAGAATGGATCCAAACTATTGCTTTGAGCTCCTGCAACTGCTATTTCTTTCTCTTTTTCTTTATTTTTTTTTCTTCCCACTTTTCTTTTAGTTTGCCAATATTTTCCCCTTATTTTTCTAATTAAATAGGCTGTCATTCAAGAGAAAAACATCCCAGTCCATATGTCACTGTGTTCATTGCAAACAAATGTAAAAATATACCAACCTCTTATGTTTTGGGGTTTTTTAGTAGACTGTGAGAGAACTGTGTTTATCAGTGATAGTATTTTTGCCTTCTTTTAAAGGAAACTAAAACACAGTCTCTTGAATACATAATCAGCCTTCTTAAACAAGTAAAAATGTGGGTTTATTAAAAATTTCCAAAGCTTTTTCCTCTGTCTTTCCTAAATGAGGCCATACACCTGAATTTCATTCAGAGAGTCACAGAACTGTGAATAGATAAATGTCTGTTTCATTTCCATTGCCCACTGCATTTCTGATTATATCTGTGCTACTTTTCCAGTAGATGCAGGTTATCTATGAGGAAATTTACTACCAATATTGTATGTCGTTCATCACTGAGATGATTGTGTGACATCTTAAAACTGAAGTGGGGGGAACTTTAGATTTCTACATCCAGAGCACTGGAAATGAAGTCCTAAGATTGAGCCAGGAATGTTTCTAAATTGCATCCTCAGTCCAAGGTAGAAAGAAATTTCCATGGTTTTGTAGAAACCAAAATGTGACTGTTTCACATCTTTTCTACTGCTAACAGGTTCAACACTGGATTTTAAACAGATTCAGATTAAAGGAATATTTTTGCTCATGCATACTCAGGTATTTCCTTCATTGTCTTACAGAACTTGTCTTCATGTTTTTAAAATCTGATCCTGCTTCATGTTTTTCATATCCATATTTCAGTGGCTTTTCTACATCTGGATTCCTAATATTGACAGTCAGGCAAATTTGGCTACATACATTTCTGCATGTGGATGTGCAAAAGACTACTATCTGCATAGGCTTTGGTTTGTCTTTCCTACTCGTTTACTTAAGAACATAGGAAGTACCATACATACCCACACTTATTGTACTGGTCAGAAGTCTGTCTTTGACAGTGGCCCAAACTCCTGCACTCTGGATCAGGAATTATTAGCATTTTTTTTCTTTTAATAATCCTTGTTTAACATATTTTCTATTGATTTATCAGGCTGCTTTTCAGAACTCTTAAAACTTTGGGTTCCATCCCATGGGACGATTTTTGAAGTTTAATTTTGGACATCTTCCTGCTTCTTTTCTCTTCCTATTGAGATGTGGAGAAAAAGGGAACCTGTACTTCATGCAACAGTCAAGATGTCAGTTCACTGTGGATTTAAGCAGAAGCGTATTCATATTCTGTATTTTACTCTCCACTTGTTTTTTTAATAGTTCCTAACATCTTGTTCATTGTTTTTTGACACCTATTGAAAGCCTATCTGATGTTTCATAGTGCCATCCACAGAGTTTCAAATAACTCTTTCATGAATTGCAGCAGCTGATTTAGAGATTGTAAAATAATAAATGCAATTTATAGTTCCTAAGGATATAAAAGTCTTATTTTTTCTGGCCAGAAACGAATGTATTAGTAGTGTTTTCCTTATAGATTTCTGTATTTTATTTTGTATTTTATAATAATAATTCAATTTTAATTGTTATTCTCATATCAAATTTTGTTATCATCTTGGGAGAGTTCCCTCTTGATCACTTTTTTTTCTAGACAATCTTGGATGTAATCTCTCCCTAAGAAGTACATGATTGTTATTTTGCTGTGAAGTCTATAAATTATTTAAATTCCAGATTATCTTGCCTGTTGCCAAATGGAAGTAAGTGGTATGAATTAACTAACATGTAGAACATGTGATGTACTTTAAGTGGTAAATGTTCATCTGTTTTACTATTTTTGCTTTCTTGACCTGCAAATCTTTCTTTGTCCTGACGTGCTGATATGGAGTGTATCTTTGCATTTACATGTTTCATTCCATACTTAACAACTCCCTTTATTGATATAGATAAATTCTACATTCTCCACTTCTGTTTAAATATTGAGTGTAGAGATGCAACTAAAATTTGAAGAAAAGTTTGTGTGGGAGAGAATAATTCTGAATACAGCAACTGGACAGTCCGTGAAGAAATGAAGCCAAATTAAAATTAGGATATTTTTCTCTATTTTCCTTCGTTATCTACTTAATCCAGGCCATGTTGTATGGAATGGGCCACATAGCTCCTTTTCTTTCTAATTCTTTCTAGATAGCTGGAATTTAACGTATTGAAACTGACAAAAGACACTATTGGAAATGGATGTGTGGTAATGGCATTGCTGTGTATTAGCCTGGATATTTTATTTTGATTGAATATCACACCACCTGTAAGATACAGCTGTGGCCCTATTGAAATTCATTATTTTCTCATTAACTTCTAAAGGTGTAGAATATTATACATCTTGTTTTCATATAGTCTCCATATAGATGAACAGTCCCTTTTATCGTGCTTCACCCCTAACCCTTTAGATTAAATATAATAATAATAATAATAATATTCTCTGCCATAAGCAGCTCTGAGTTTCAGCAAATTTGGGTTCTCAAAAAAATTTTCAAGTATTAATCGCGTTAATTTCAAGATGCTTAATCCTGATTTGAAAATTTTTTGAATTGATGAGCTCATAATCAAACCTGTTAAGAGACATGTGAAATCGGTGGTAAATAGAAGCAGAAGTCTGAAGAGTGATTCAAGAAAAAGTTAATGTAAGGCTTAGTTGTCATTAAATTTGATATTTTTTCCTGGATCTTTAATGCTAGTGTGTGTGTGTGCAAGGGTGTGTGCGTGAGTGTGTCTGTTAGGATCCCAGCGATTTTTAGTTGCAATATGGCAAAGAATCTGTGCAACAGTAAACAGAGCATAAACAGCAAGGTTAATAGATTAGACTCACAAAAGCATTAGGTTCACATTTCTGAATAACACAGCCTTGTAAAATAATGTAAGACAATTTAAAATAACATATGAGTGGACTATTTTCAGCAAAATGTGCAAATAAGATGGTGAGAGATTGATCCATGAGCCTTGAGGAGAAGCACGGTGCAGCCTCATAACTTTTTGCTGTTCTTCTACCTGCAAGCACTTCCAAGGGGCTGCTCCCCATATTCAAGAGCCCCATACCTCTGTGGAACAGCAATATGCCTTCCTCCAGCATATCCCTGTTGTTTTGGCTATGAGCAGTCTGAAGGGATGTGAAGGCAAACATCAGGCTCAGAGAAAGTGGAACTGAAGAAGCAGAGTGGCTGATGTATCAGCAGGGGGGTCATTTTATGCTGATTCTGACCTTCAGACAGAAATCAATTCCAGTATTACACATTTGATTAACTCTTGCAAGCATTCAAAGAACACTCATTTTTATCTGAGCAGAAACACAAGCTACTTTATTTCAAAAAGATACTGTCCTTTTTGCTTGAAATATCTTTCAGTTCCATAATACTGAAGTCAAGGAAACACTAAATATCAAGGACAAAGGATAAAAATGAGAATGGTTTCAGATAAGAGATGCCTTTAAAGTAATTTCTATATTTAGGAGAATTTATAAACAAAGATCCTTGAAGATTTATCTGCATAGAGTTGCTTAATTTTATGGGTTACTAGAGCATTCTCCAATAAATTTGAAGACAAGTCCTTAAGAAACTGGTCATATACATATGTACACGTATGCACAGACACACACATGCCTTTTTCACTGTAATACACCTACTTCCTATCAAAAAAGCAAAGCAAAAAAGGATTGTTTTTATAGGCACTTGAAGCTGAGTGAGTCTTGGTCTTGATACATCGCAGTGAAAGACAGAGGTATTCTTCTGACTGTTTTTACTCATTATAAATGTTGCTTTTATGAATGCCATTTTTTGCATTGCGTAAGTGGTCATTTTTGCCACAACAACCCCATGCAGCACTACAGGCTGGGCACAGAGTGGCTGGAGAGCAGCCAGGCAGAAAGGGACCTGGGAGTCTGGATTGACAGGAAGCTGAACATGAGCCAGCAGTGTGCCCAGGTGGCCAAGAAGGCCAATGGCATCCTGGCCTGTATCAGGAACAGCGTCGCCAGCAGGTCCAGGGAGGTGATTCTGCCCCTGTACTCAGCCCTGGTGAGGCCACACCTCGAGTACTGTGTCCAGTTCTGGGCCCCTCAGTTCAGGAAGGATGTCGAGGTCCTGGAGCAGGTCCAAAGGAGGGCAACCAGGCTGGTGAAGAGCACAGGCCCTATGAAGAGAGGCTGAGAGAGCTGGTGCTGTTCAGCCTGAAGAAGAGGCAGCTCAGGGGAAACCTCATGGCTCTCTACAACTACCTGAAAGGAGGCTGTAGTGAGGTGGGAGTTGGTCTCTTTTCCCAGACGACTTTCAACAAGACAAGAGGACACAGTCTTAAGTTGTGCCAGGGGAGATTTAGGTTGGATATTAGAAGGAATTTCTTTACGGAGAGGGTGATCAGGCATTGGAATGGGCTGCCTGGTGAGGTGGTAGATTCTCCGTCCCTGGAGACATTTAAAAAAAGACTGGATGTGGCACTCAGTGCCATGGTCTAGCAACTGCACCGGTGGATCAAGGGTTGGACTAGATGATCTCTGAGGTCCCTTCCAACCCGGCTAATTCTATGATTCTATGATTCTTTGGGAAGCCATGCCTAATCACAAGGTGTGTCGTGTTACATATGAAATGTGTGTAACTTACATTATGAGGTACCATTTCAACTTGGCATTATTCATCATACTGGGAAAAAAATCAAGCTGACAAAATTCAAAATTCATCCACTTTGGACTGGGTGAGAAAACTGGCACTGTAGACAGGAAAAGGGTTAGAGATTATTGTGGGTATGATTAGTACGTCTTCTTTAGTACTTTTTAAGGCTCTTGGGAATATAATGAAAATAGTTTGGATACACTCCCACAAATAAGTATTCCCAGAAGGTGCTCTTCCTAAAGTGATGTTTCATATCATTAAGCAATTAGAATGCCTGTGTGATTGGAACTGATGAAACTGGTGAAACTCTGAAGAAAGCAAGCATCAACAGGGTAGGTTTTATTTACCCTTGTTCCTATCTCTAAGCTCTGATCATAGACAACAGATAGTAGAAAGATGTGAACTTTCTCAAAATCTCCTAAGATGGTCTGCCCTGTTCAAGTCAAGGCCTACAATATCAACTGTGTATATTCTTTAAGGTAACTTGCTACTTTAAAAGGAGAAGAAAAGAAAAAAGAAAGAAGGAAGAAAAAAAGAAAAAAGAAAAAAAAAGGGAAAAAAGAAAAAGGGAAAAAAAGAAAGCATTGTGTAAAAGTAATGCTGCCCTCATCAATAGCTGCCAAAAGGAAGCAGATTTATCATTCGTATCAGCTAAATGGTAATGTTCTTCAGTTTTTAGATCAAAGCTGTAAGTAACAGACCTATAAGACACCTTTTGGTCTTAAATTTGAAGTTTCTTAGTTAACAGAAGTCATCAGGTTTACTAGAAGATTCCTGAATAATTTTTCATGGCCTGTGATACAAAGTATCATCCTGTAGTTAATTATGTGCTCTGGCCTAATTTCCAAAATAGCTTTGTATGGATTGTATGAGACCTACCAGGGGCCAGTATCATCATGGAGAAAAAAAGGCATAAAAACAAGCAGTTCATTGCTTTTTCAATTGCAATGGAAACTAAAAGATAAAATACAGGAGAAGATGCTACTCAGTTTATATTAACTGCATAAAAAATCAGGTACGGAAGGTATATGAGCTAAGGAGCTAAAGAAAATGCATGCCTAACAGATACTTCACATCAGATAAAATTAATCAAAATCTTCATTTTCAGATAGATCATATGAACAGACAATAATGACTGAGATAATGTAGTTCTTTGTGTGTATACAGTGCATTCTCTTCAGAGGAAGATTTACATTTCCTTGTTAACTACAGGTGATGAACTCTTTATATACATCATGGAATGATCCATGTGGTCATTTTGGGAAAGATTTAATAGCAAAGGGCAGCCAATCAAATTTTCAGATGATGTAACTCATTCCTTTTCCTTTTACTTCTCTCGTGATACACCGCTGTTTTCCATCAGAAAATTCAGTGATCAGATGCCAAGTATAAAAACTTCATACAGTTCGAATATCACTTATTTGTATTGATATTCTAAATACTGTAGTAAATCAAATCTACTTCTGATGGTAAAACCAGTTTTACAGATCGGCAGCATTATACACAGAATCTGGATTTTGTTTGCTATTGGTGTTACCTAATTGTGCAAGTCTTTGCAAGTTCAGCAACAACAACAACAAAAAGATAGCCTGAAGCTATTTCACAACAAACTCTGATCTTGTCAGATCTTATCAACTCAGAAAAGTTGGTCCTGGTATGTAGCTGTGGAGACTTCAGTGGGAAAAAATGAATCTAGGAGTTGCCTGTATGTTTTGAGTTTCAATCTGGTATTGCAAATGGTTTCAACAATGACTCCATGTTTTCCAGCTGATTTTTTCATGATTTAAATTCCTTCAGTTTGTGTTCCTGCCTTCCCTGAGTTTGAAAAGACTGACTTCTGGCTTTTTCCAGCAGGTGGGTGGGAAGGCAGAAAGAAGGGTTTCATGCTCTGCTTGTTGGCTGCACATAGGCCAGTATTAGTTTTACAGGAGTCTATGGTTGCATGCCATTCCCATAAGAATAATTTAGTAGACTGTCTTTTTTTTAAATCTTAAAAAAAAATCTTTTGGCTAACAATGATGGACATGAAAATAAAATGGCTAGGTGAGGGAAGACTATATGTAGAAAAGAAATAGGAACAAAATCAAAAAGAAAACTATATGGAGAAACATATTTGTATCCCTTTGATCCGAATTCTCGTTTGGAAATTAATGAAGACAGGGGTTAACTCTTCTTTGTGTATTCCTGGCTTCATTACACACATGGTTTGTTGTGCAATGAAGGACAAAATAAAATGCAGCATGCTGGGGATTGAGGGAAAAAATGAAGGGACGTTACACATGGCTGCTAATATAGAATGAAAGAAAAAAATAGATAAAAAGAGAAAAATAAAAGTGATAAAAGAAGAAAAATAAAAATGCCAAAGAAGGTAGACTAAAAGACAAAATGAATAAGGAAATATTCTAAAAAGAATGAAACGCTTAGGATACTGAGTTCACTTGTCACGTAGAGATGTGTATAAGACCTAACCTCAAGTATCTTATCCTCAAACTGAGTCAATGCTGAGGTGCTTAAGACATCAAAAATATGCATCTGTTTCCTGTAGCTGATGTCTACACATCCCTGCAGTTTATCTGCTTACAAAGTTTAGCTTCCTTCTTATCTCCCTCATGAATCCTTTGTGTTCAGTATAAATATAAAAGCCACTTCACAGAATCAGATTGAAGGTACATTTATCCCACCTCCAGAAGATGATACTTAAGGACCAATATAAGAACTCTTGATGTGGAAACATTTATTGAATTCAAAAATAATGTGTTCACCACCATACTTAATAAAGGAACACCTGAGTATTTTTCCTGTTTTCATTCCCTAATGAGAACTGTGGCATTTTTTTAATGGGGCAACTGAGAGCTTCACTGTGTAGCTCAGAGGAAAAAGTCTGTTTCCTCAATACCCTTCTTTATTAATTTCCATTGTTCTGAGGTGCTGCACTTGCTGTGAAAGGCCATGGGGACAGAAGAAATCTTTGTGGTAGAACATCTCTTAATTAGTGAAGTCTGCAGTTTTTTCTGGCCTTTACTGTATTGCAGATGTTTAGAATTCATCTGTGTGAGGGTGAGACATAATACGTCCTGTTTCAGAATGGAGGTAAGTCAAAAGAACATGTTCAGTTTATGTTTAATTTAGTAATTCAGCCCTGAAAAAAATTCTTATTCAGATGTATTATATCAAAGAATAAAAGTAAAGGCAGAAAAGGAGAGATGATTCTGTATAAGCTTCTTCACTTATGAGAGGCTGCATCGAGCACAGAAAAGATACCATTCAGAAAAAATACTTGTGTTTTCTCTAAATAAATTTTGATGAAAACAAAATTTCATATAAATCAAAACTACGAATACAGGTCTGTAAATACTGCAAAAATAAATGCTAACTTATATGAAAAAAAATATAGGTCCCTTTGGCCATGAGGTTCAAGGAGCAGCGTTGTGAGAGCTGTTTCACTCGCACCTGTATTATATGGATGAATCCCCAGTAAACTTCTAGGGTTGCTCCAAAGAGAGAGGCTACAGCATGCTGTGGACTGATCTTTCTGAGGCACACACCACAGCTGCTTTTTGTTACAATCCCATTCTTTTTAGGTATATTTGTTGATAGAGCTCATTAATTTCTGTTGAGATTCCTATTGAATATCACCTGTTAGGCTCATAAGGAGATGCATATGAGATACTGCTGTTATTATTTCATGACCTGGAAGACCTTTCCCAGATGTAGAAAGTAATCTTAAACAATCAGCGCTCAGTCTGCACTGAGTTGATTGTAAGCCCTTATAAATGTTGTTGGAATATCCTTGTAATTCTTAAAAGTATTTATATGTTAGCATATCCAATTGAATGGTGCTTCTTGATACTCTGAGACATTTTCATTGTTTTGAATATTTGGTATATATATTTGTGTGTATATATATATATATATCTTATATCATAATATCTGCCAAGAAGAACTTGAAAGAAAATTTGTGAAAGAAAAATGTATCATGATTAAGAATTGTGTCTGTGATTGTCTTTAGTAAGGAATGAGAATTGTGTGAAAATTTCAGCTTTTCAGTTCCTTTGGTTTATTGCAACCACCTTCAAGTGTTACAGTATTGATTATTTAAATATATGTCGCTGCTTTGAGTATTTTCATGCTGACTGACAGATCCCATTACTTGATCTGCTGAGGAATTCAGATTTGTTAAAGTTATGAAAAACATCACTGTATACGAATCATCAATCTCGCTCTGTTGTTAGCACTGAGATGTTATGGAGACAGCTGGCATTTCCTTGACATGTTGTACAATGTCCCCAAAATCTCTCATCTTTCCAGACTTGACAGAAAGAAAATTAATCGTGCAGACAGTGATTTGTCATTTTGATGATTCTGCAGGCAGCCCAGTAGCACTGCAAGTACTAAATGCACTGTTTGCCATAGTCATTTCTGCACAGATTCCGCAGTGGAATAATGACCAAAGTGGCATTTGGTGGGTTGCACAGAGAGGTTAATTGGTCTATTTCAGTAGTGGGCACTTAACAGCATCAGCACCAACTGGCAGTGCATCTTGCTTGTCTTAAGATGGCAGTAGAGTACTGCGACTATGGGAGAATTGCAAGCTGAACATCACAGTGGAGCTGAGGAAAGGGGATTGTACATAAGAACTTCTGTAGCCCAGCATGAAATTAAATAGGGAAAAGACATTTTAAATCTTAATTTTGTGTTTCATCTAACAACATCTTTGTATTTTTTAGAAGGAAATAGCTATTGTTAAGGTAGGAAAACCTATTTAAAATCTGAAATATCCAATGATAAAAAGAATGGTACTTGCAGAAAGGAATTTTAAATCACACCATCAAAAGCTATCTTGTGTTTCTTGTCTGGAATACTTCATTTGCTATTTCATTTTAAATAGGTACTCAAGGATTAACACTAGTTTTAATGTATTGGACACTTGATTTTAAATTGATACTGTGGAATTACAATCAAATTAATGTAGGAAGAGCTATACCTGTTCAAAGACATTCATAAAAGCAGATCAAATCTTCAACTTAGAGAAAAAAATATAGAAAATATTAAAAATAGAATTAGATAACTATCTTCATTCCCCACAATTCACTAAAAAGCTGTTGTTTGTCAGGTGTGCAAACAGAGCCTGGCTCTCTATCCAATAGTAGATACAAAACGTGTGGTGAGGGTCTCTTACAGTGAGGATGTGCAAAATATCATGATACCTTTTATAATGCCCTCTCTTTTCTGCGTTACGTTCTTCAGGGAGAACAAGTTCATCCTCCCAGCTGGTAACACTCCATCACAGTCCCAACAGGTTTTGGCACATAAGGGTTGTATGGCTGTATTTCTGTTTATTTCAAGAAACCGTTTGTGAACTGACACAAATTCAATAGCTTCTCCTGGAGGAATGGAAAATTATTTTCAACTTTAAGTTGTTCTGTAAGCCACAATAGGTCCCAGTGTATAATTTTAAAACAGAGACTGCAGAGTGTATTTTACATCTGTAGAACTGGAAAGTTGGTGGTTCTGTCTATCATCTACTATTAAAAAGCAGAGCTCCATATGTTAGTTCCTTCAGATCTGACTACCTAGGAACAGACAGAATGTCAGATGTAGAACCTGCTGTTTGTTTTAATCTCAAATGTATTGGGGGTGGATGAAAACATCTATTATCCCTTTTAAGTTATTTAATTTTTAATTTAATCCATTATATTCATCTGTGTCAAGTCTAAATAATGAAGTCAGACTAATAGTTTAATGTTTTAGCCTTTAATTTGCATACAAGGGATCCAATCGGCCATTCTTTAAAAATGAGATAGTAAGAGATCTAAGCTATTCAGTGCTGACATAGAGTACTGTATAGACTTAAAAAAAAAATTAAATTGAAAAAAATATGAACTAGAGCACTAGGGGATTTTTTGTGTTAATCAACTGACAAAAGCAAAAGATTGGAGCTAAACCTGTAAGTTACAGCTCTGAAGTTTTACAGACCTATGCAAAGCCTGTGTCCTGAAACCTGTGAATTTCTCATTGCAGTCTTCTCTTCCACACCCTAGCAGTTCACATTTTAAAAAAGCTCTGTAGAAAAGAATTTCTTGCTTTATAGTCTTTTCAAAGGTATTTGTGCTTGTGCATCCAGTATATGCACATTTTACTTCAAATATAGCATATTCTTGATGTGAACAAACTTCTGTCTCACCCCCTCTTCAACACTGAGTAGTGAGCAGTCACATCCTGTCCTGCCTCGTAGTTATGAAGATAGGGTTATGGAGAAAAAACTAGAGCTAACTTGGTGCATCTGCTACCCAGGATGTATGGTGACAAAACAGATCACTATTTTGTTTCTACTTCTGGTATTCATTCCACCTCAGACCAAATAGGAAGGATGCTTTTTTATTATTATTGTTTTTATTTATTTATTTTTTAACTTATTATTATTTTCTGGAGATCCTTCACTTTTTACAAGTTAATTAATTAATGGATTACTAAGTATTAGTAAAACTACAGACTGTTGTTGCTATCCAGGCACTCATCTGAGAAATAGCTTAGCTAGAGGTCTAGTCCTGGCTGTAGCACATTTTTAAACTACTTATTCAAAGTGAATGACCACCAAAAAATCCTTCTGAAAAATACAGTGTCCTGAGCATCTTAGTTGGAAGCCAGAAATGCTAATTCAAACTCAGCTGAATAAAGGGGAATCCCATGCCAGAGTTTCACATACCTTGGAGAAGCCAGGTTTACAAGACACAAGGTAGATAGTAAATTATTTTTTTTACATTTCTTTTCTGGGAAAAATCCCCAAATAAACTTATATAGCTCTCAGACAGCTGAAAGGTGTTTGTAGAAAAAGATATTTTTAAAAAATATTATTTGTACTAAGTAAGAAAAATACACTGTTTTTGTTTAATTTTATTTCAGTTTCACATTGTCTTTTTATTTCTTTCATTGCTTGGTTTTTACTTTTGGCTAAGCTATAAGGGTAGTACTCTCAGCAGTTATTTTTAGAAATGGATTCTTTTTCTACACTCAAAGCATACCCAGTACTTTTGGAACTCTACCAACTCTCCATTTCTAACCATCCACCTGACATTTCTATAGCAGTGACTCTCTGCCAGGACAACTGTACATGGCTCAGTAAATGGCACTCACTCAGCACCATGAACAGAAGCTCCTTCAGTATCTTTAAACAGAGCCTTGGGGAGCAGACAGTTTTGCTCATGGTGCTCCAGTTTTTGCCAGGAAACTGTATATTTATAGGGGAATTAAAGTCACACTATTTGTGACACATGCTAGCCAATTATTCTGATACCTTCATTGTGGTTAGCCATCAGAGATGTCCATCTTGCTCTGCAACCATTTTCAGTTATCTCATGAGTAGATAAAGGCAACTCATTCAAATATGAGATATTTTCTAAAAGTAGTATTAAACCAATGCAATTCTAAAACCTCACAACACAGTCGTTGAAAGTTAAGTTGGTTTTATCATAATTATTTTTTTATTTCTTACATTTGATTGTCATCTTTAGCTAATCATGAGATAGCTGAAGACACAGAGCCAGGTGGACATCTCTGGTGGCTGAGGACAGTGAAGGCATGAGATTAGTTGGCTAACATGTCACAAATGGTGTGATTCATATACTGCTTTCTTCGTCTTTATTCACTGATTCCCTCTTCCATGGTGTATTTGTTTTACTATATATGGGATGGTTTATGTAGGTTGCATATTTTGTATGTTGCTTGTTTGATTTCCTCAAAACCGTTTTTTCCCAGTTCACAAGGCTGCATGCCTTTAGTCAATAGTAACTGAATATTTGTGACACTATTCTGTGTCCCTGCAGTGGCCAGTATTGTGTACATATCTTTACAAAGTCTACACCATGATCTTTTCTCATACTGTCAGGGTATCTGTTTCAAGACCTTCATTTTCAACAGCCTTCAAGCTGTGATTTCCTGATAGCAACTAATATTTTGTGAACATGAACTAATCAGAGAAACATAATTTCTGGAGTGACACTGAATAGTTCAGTCTACAAAAAATAGCGATCTATGTCAGAAATATATATTTTTTCCATCTATCTATAGATACAGATATGTAAGTACAGAAATTATACTCTAGTTACTGCTAATGGTTAATATTTTATTGTTTCAGTGCTATCACTGGCATGTTATAAAAATTGCTTTGCTCTAACATAGGAGATTTCTTCTTTGAAACATGAATGAAAAACTGGAGGCACTATACTTTGGAAAATGAATCCAAAAGTTCTAAAGTTTTGCCAGACTTGTGGAGTAAAATCACAGCCATTGAAGGCAGAAGGCATGGAAAGAGTGTTGCTGATCTTCTTCAAAGGCCTTCCCATGAGGTCTTTGCAGGCAGCATGTTGTTTCAGGGTTTGTGTCACATCCCTGCCTTTGTGAAGCATTGATGCTAAAAATGTAAGTAATTGCCACATACACAGAGTAAGCAACACAGCCTCTCTTAAGAGAAGTTCACTGTCAATGAAACTACTGTTTTCATTTTGTGTTTTACTCTGCTGAATGAAAGGCTTTTTCACTATCAGCAAGGTAATTAGAATGTCATTTGAGGACATGGCACACAGGATGAATTAACAGTTGCTGAAGAAGTTTTAGCTTTATACACAATCTATGAAGTCAAATCTATCCCACCCATACAGTTTGCAGAGCATTAAATGAGTTTCATAGGATCACAGATGGCTGGGTATGTTTTGGGGAAAGCAAATCTCAATCTGCATCTCGTGGCTCAGAACCTCTAGGCTACAGACAGACAAATATCAAACGTAAGCAGCCACACTGAGATATGCTCCCAAAGGATCAGGCATTTTATTTGGAATGTCCTAATATTTTCATGAGAAAAAGAAGTAGTATAGTGAAGAAGTGATTACAACAAAAAGAAAATGTTGCTTTGATTTGAAAAGTGATTTACCAACAATATTACATAGTCTTCATTTCATCTTAGAAGGAAATACCAGCTGATGGCATATTTTGTAGTAGAAGTTATACATTGGAAGTTGTACAGGCTTAAGAACTTGGCTGTTTCTTTTGAAGATTTTGGTAAAATTTTTTTGTTCCTTTTTGTTTTATTCAAAGGTAATCTAAATTGGAACTCTTGGTGACCTCACTGGGAACTTCATACAAAAAAAGAATATGGATTACATATTGTAATGACACAACAAATGGACAATTAAAAAAATCAAACCGTCTTCTGTAAGGAAAAGAGAGCTAGAAATCCAAAATACTTGTAGCTAGATTCTGCTCCTGGTACCACAGAGCCTGTTGTCTAACTTTGATCTGATGATTTCCATTCTTTGTCATTTTATCTATCTATAACAAATGTTCCCGGTTCTCCCCAAAAACAATATTTCACGACTAGTTCTCTAAAGAAATAGTGCTATTGTCTAGTATGCATGATAGATGTTTTCCAATCATATGCGTAAGTTCAAGTATCATAGTACATGTTCCATACTCTGTACTAAAAGGTTAGTTCTTGATAGCTATATTTTAAATATCAAGTAACCACACTGAAGAATCATAGTAAGAATAAAATGTTCTGCAAAATCTGTTCTCTCTTTCAGAATTGAAGTAGGAAACAGTTATCTGAAGCTGGTAAATTTCTTTTTTGTTTGTTTTACTTTTTTTTTTTCAAGAATTTAAAAAAATTAGAGAAACAGTTAAATGAATCCTGGGACTAAGGGTATGAAAAAAATTAAAATAATTTTATAGCTGAGATAAAATTTGCAAAGTGCTTTACCTAATGATGATATTTTATAATTGATTTATGATTACTGAAAATAGGAGCTTCTGAAGACAGCTTCAAGGGACCTTTCAATACAGTTGTTCTAATAAAATCTATTGAAACAATTAATAATGCATATAGCACTCTACAATGTTGTCATTTTTCTTTCCTAGTTAATGGATACTGCTTTTGATTTTGAGTTTCATTAATCTGATTAATTAAGCCATTTTGTCCTCTATTTCTATTATCAGACTAAATGTTATAGATATTACTTTGGGGTAATGAAGCATCCATTTAATAGGGAAAACTGATTTTTGTTTGTTTGTTTATTTAACTTTAAATTATCCTTTGAATCCTGCTGGTACTTTTGTCTTACAAAAAGCCAAGAGGGAGAAATAGTGATGCAAATGCTTCAGAATTTACCTCCTCATTTTTTTCTCTGTTTATGAACTAGAAAAGCAAGGAATTAGAGCATGAGGGGAGGGATGCAGGCATTGGATCTGCTAGGTAGTCAGTGTGGCTTGTCTTCTCTTTTGCTGCTTGAAAAGCCCAAATAGACACTGTCCCACCTATGCTCACCTTCCAAATAGTTTCCAGTTGGAAAATCCAGTAACTGAGATCCTTACTTAGCTCAGCGATGTTCAGCTCATATGTCACAAATGTAAGAGACTCAAAAGACTTCCCAGGTCTTAATAGAAGATCTTTAGGACTCAATTTCCATCTAAGCAACATTAATAAGAGCTAGAAGAGATAATAGGAAATAAATCAAGACAAGAGAAACCAAAACAAACCCCCCAAATTAGTAGGGATTAAGTTACCACAAGATTCCTGCTTTACTGTTTAAACATGTTTAGCCCCACTAACAGGAGCTGAGTAGGTGACATTTTCATTGATTTTGTCACTTTGGTGTGACACCATACACATCCACTTTCAATTTGGCTTCTCTGTTGGAAGATTAATCAGTGTGCCATAGCTGTGGCCCCTTAGTATCCTCACTAAGGAGAAACGAGTGTGAGCTGTACACTGTTTTGTACGGATGTAAAGTGAAGATAAAGATGCTCCATCTGAAACCTTCCTTGAGTTTGTCTTAGGAAAATTATTTCATTATCTGCAAAAGAACCAAATTGGACATGAGGTGAGATTCAGCACAGAGATAAAATGGCTAAATTTAGTCCTTTGGCTCATGCTAAATAGACAGATGGTGTTCAGTTTAGTTTCCTAAACACAAGCATCTAGTGCCTTTTGACTTGCCCTTAGGTAATCTGCCTGTGTCCCTGCTGACTCTCCAGAAGGGCAGTTTGTAACATGTGCTGGCCTTCTGAGTGTTTGTCAGACACCTTGAGATGCCTAAACTGGCAGTAGATTACTGTATTTAGGCAACCAGAACCCTGCTGTTCTATCTAATCAGACGAGTAGCTGTTTAGAACCCTTTGCATTAGTCAGGCCTCCACCATATAAAGGACACTTAGTACACAAACAGTCAGCTACAAGATGACACCTACATTTATTTTATTTTTATTACGATGTGATTCCTATTATGGTTTGATATGTTTTTGCTATAAGGGGAAAGTTACTTCCCACTGTAATTTTCCCACAAAAATCCCATGGAACGCTACAACTTGGGTAATAGTGGCTGGAAAATTGCCCATCAGAAAAAGACCTGGAAGGGTTGGTCAACAGCCAGCTGAATATGAGCCAACAGTGTGCCCAGGTGGCCAAGAAGGTCAAGAGCATCCTGGTTAGTATCAGAAATAATATGGCCATCAGGACTAGGGAAGTGATCATCCTGCTGTATTCAGCACTGTTGGAGCCACACCTTGAAAACTGCATTCATCTTTGGGCCCCTCACTACAAGAAAGACACTGAGGTGCTGGAACATGTCTAAAGAAGGGCAACAAGGCTGGTGGAGGGTCTAGAGCACAAGTCTTATGAAGAGCATCTGAGGGAACTGGGGCAGTTTAGAAAAGGAGTCTGAGGAGAGATCTTATAGATCTTATGGGTGTTTGTGTCTTCTACCAAGCAATAACATTAGAACAAGAGGAAACTGCCTCAAGTTGTTCCTGGGAATAAAATTTACTTCACTGAAATGGTTTTCAGGTACTGGAACATGTCCAGGGAAGTGGCAGACTCACCGTCCCTGGAAGGCTTTAAAAGATGTGAAGGTGTGGTGCTTATGGACATGGTTTATTGGTGGACTTGGCAGTGTTAGGTTTATGGTTGGACTTGGTGCTCTTAAGAGTCTTTTCAAACCTAAACTATTCTATGATTCTATAATCAGAACAAGGGAATGATTAGGATCCCAACACAGCACTAGTGATGTCATCCCACTGCTATAAGAACAATTTAGTTTTAAAACAATACAACTGTGCTTTCTGAAGCCATGTTTATCTTCTCATGATCACAGTTGAACAGCATGCAGTGAGTCTTAGAACATAATGACTCAGTGGAACAGAAAGCGTAACAAAAAAATCACAAATCCTTTGTCCTCAGCCCATGGTTATTTTAAAACAAAAAATGAAGAAGAGAGTAAATATGGGTTCACTCTGACTAGATTTGTCTTTTCAGGCCAAAGAAAAGGTAGAAGACAATGAGATTAAATTCATCACTTAGACAAAGATGCAAGATAGTAAAACATTACAAGGCAGAAAACTATTGCCCATCTGTACAAATACAGTCAGGTCGTCCAAGTTTTTTACAACCAATTCATTTTATAGACAGTTGATGCAAAAGAAGCCTTAGAAATCCATAACAACTTGAAGGTTATTCAGTCCTGTGGGCTCACATGCTTCTCTAGCTTCCCAGACCAGCTGTAAACAACTGAACAGTTGCTGGAAGTCCTGCTGGAATGCACTGTTACTAGTGTATTTAGTTATCCACAAAGCATAACACAATGAACTTAAGCTGTTGTGATGCACTTCGGAGGAACTGTTACAAGTGAGAACATGGACTCCAACTTCATCCTTTAATGTCATAAGCTAATGTGCTAGGTAGATAGAAGGCAGCCATGAAAACTATTCTGGTCTTAAGCCACAAATGTAGTGATGAAAATCAGAATCACTTTTCTAAAGAATCTCTTCTACTCCCTTTCTTTAAAAATATTGGAAGAAATCTATGTATGCTCACATTTTTTTAATCTATACTCAGAGCGAGTGGTGTACCTGATTTGTTATTTATAGGCTCAGCTGTTATAACACTAGTATTCCTTTATTCTTTTTCGCAGTTTTAGTATGGTGTTGTCATAGTGAGCACAGGAAACATTGTCTGATATTCATGAGTCGCTACTGACCTTCCCAAAACCAAAACAGTACACCAAAAACCTTTTTCACGTGAAATAATAGATATATTATATGAAGTCATCATAAGATCTTAAGAAGAGTGGGGAATGTAGGGAATTTGAGCTGCCTATACGTTTCTTATCTCACTCTGATACAAGGTGAGCCCATTTTTCATGGAAGATCTCAGATATAGTTCATGATTTTCATTTGTGTGCAGGAAGAATTTAAGAAGGCTTACTGCATTACAAAAGTAAGTAAAATTACAAAATTCTGTTAATTTTGCATTGATAATAAGGAACCTGTTTTTATTTATTTGTAACATGAAAATTCTAGCATCAGCTTATACTTCACACTGACTTGAAAAATGCAGTTTAGTCCTTCTGTCTGCCCCAGAAAAACCTTGTTTATTCTTTGTTCTTTAAACAAGCATTAAAAGAAAAATTCTGACAGTTTCACAGACTGCAAAGATTAAAGAAGACTTACGTAGTTCTACAATGTATTTAATATATATATCAAATTTCCTGACTAAAAGTATATCTAGAAGTTCTATGGGGAATAAGATTATTTCTTTTAGATTTTTCTTTAAATTTAACTAGAAAAGAATGGAAGTTCTGGCACTCCATATAGATTTTATCTATAAGCCTAATACCATCTTCTATTTGATTTAATCTTTACAACAGGCTCTAGCCTTTCAAGACTCATGCAACCTAAAGCACTTTTTAGGTGCTCTCAGTTCAATACTTACTATGTAATTTGTGTTGTGTAATTTGTGACTGCAGCAGGCTAATAACTAATTGTATGAAGCCCTCAAAAAAGCCCAAATTACATCATGCCAGTATGAATTCTAATGAGCTTCATATCCCCTGTGAAAGAATCCACATTATGAAGAAATATATGCTGAGAAAAGTATTTCATAAGTGTATGCCATTTTGGTGGGTCTTACAGTATCATTTCTCTACCGAAATAAAGATTAATAAAATAAATGCTTGACCATATTCAAACTTCAGAGAGCAAAGATTGCTGTAAATTATCTTTGATTGCAAGAAGAATGATGATATTGATCCGAACGTCTTCAGATTTCCTTTTAATTTTGCTGATAGATGAGTACTAAGTGACACACTACTGACAGAAAATCTAACAATCAGCTAATTTAGTAGGATTTTAGCATAGATCTTTTCAGTATTGCTCCTTGAAAATCCTATACTTACTGGGATTGAAACAATAACTACCTGAAATTATTATGAATATACTTATTTTTCATTTCTGCTGAGATAGGGATAAGTGATGGCCTTCATCATCTGTAAGAAAAAGGCTTTGAAAGATATTTAGAAGAAAACAGTTATCTGGATTGCACTGTATGGTACAAAGATTGGATCTGAATTTGTTTATAAAATTTTGCACTGAAGAGGAGAAAAAGCAATGGTTGGAATCAAAAGGAAACCATCTCAGGAAAGCCAGGTGCTCTAGAATCAGAAAATTCTTGTCAAAAAGAAGGTAAAACCTATGCCAAAAAGGTAAAACAATGCTTTGCCTGATCCCTAGGGCCAGCTAGAAAAAAGTGCTGTACTGGGAAGCTGTCTGATTCTTAGAATTCAGGTCTGATTTTTACCTCAGACTTTCCACAAGACCAAGGAAGGATTTGTTCCATTCATTCTACATCCCCTGTGCTTTCTTGAATACTTTGCTTGTTCCTATTTTATATCTATTATTTCTTTTTCATCCTTCTCTTCAGGCTCTATATGTCTGCTTATATTAACACACACATAAATAAGAGTTCTGTAAGTTCTTCCTAGTGAAACACAGAGAAAACCCTAGAAGTATTAATTTGGGATTGCTACATGTTTAAGAATCTTAAGAGATTTACAGCTGCTTTCAGTAACGTCTACTAAATTTTATCCAACAAACTTTTACTTGTGCAAAATGCTCTGTTAAAGCTTGTATTACACTGTTTCTCCTAAGGATGAGAAAAGGGCAAGAGAAGGATTGGCAACTATTAGCAGTTATTAGCAGTTACTACAGTAGAAGGAAGATTTTAATTTGTGAAAGGACTGCATTGACAACAATTTCTAATCCTGAGATGTAGTTTGACTGACATTTACGCTGTTCTGCAGTGTTTCTAATGAGACCAACATCTTTTAACATCTTATTTCCAGTGTGGAAGCTGTTATTGTTTTGATGGTAATTCATGATTTATTTTATTTTACATTTTACCTAGATTTCTCTGATTCATTGGTTTAATCCTTCTTTAGTTCACTATTAATCAGATATAGGTAGCTTTTTCTGTATTCTTTCTTAAAAAAAGAAATTCATGATGTTAATACTGGGTTTTATTTGTTTTAAGTACTAATCCTGGTTTAGGGCATTTGAGAACCTAATCAGCTTCTCATGTGAGAACCTGATCCATTTGAGAATTTTGAGTTAGATAACAAATAGCCTGGATGAGGTTCCCTTATATAGTTTTGTTTTCTGTTAAGATTATATGGAGTAGACTCGTACAATTCACTGTCAAAATGAAAAAATATGCCTAAACTGCAAGTTTTATTCTTTACATGATATAGTGTTTATTTAAAAGAGAAGTATTAGTGTCAAATTCTCCTTAAATTGACAGTGTTCAGGGTCTTTCAGAGGTATGATTACAAATCTGTAAATGTGTAGAAAATGAGGTTGATAACAAACATAAACAAATACTGTTCTCTTTAGTACAGCTCTCAAAACAAGGCTGAAGGGAACTGTTGAATTTTTTAAAGAAATTTTATAAAGTATTCATTCAAGAGGAGGAAAATGATCAGAGAAAGGACCAAGGCAGCAAGCTAGCTGGCTTACCTGAACCCTAATCACATTTCCTAACCTAAACAAGCTCTTAGAAGCTGTGACTGCTGAGGACCCTTACAGTGAAGTCCTTTGCCAATGGGCCCTTTCAGAGGAGCTTTCCGATTGTGGAAACAAATGATGGTGGCAAAATCTTTATGTTTAATGTTGTCTTTCCTTTTCTCTTATCCCATGTCTAAAAATGCTTCACCAAGCAGGAAGTAAACATTGTTTTATACCAAAAGAGTTCCAATAGCATTTAATGCCATTACCTTATTCTGTAACTTTTAACCAAAGTTAGGGCACTCAAAGGGTTTGTCTGCTTTATTCATGCATTGCATTGGCACTGACTCTTGTGTACAGTTTCACTAAAATTGGCCAGTGGATAGGCAGGACTACTTTTTATGGGAAGCCAAGGTGAAAGCAAATTGCATGTTGCGTTCTCAGAATACACATTGCAATATGATTTGTTTTAGAAATTCCCTACAGGCCATGGTTGAAAAAGGCGTTTTTTCTAGATTTTCTGTGATTCCTAATGCTGTCTCTGTCAGCAGCATCCATGTGCTTGAGAGCACTGAGACTATCTCCTCTTCTTAAGAAGGTGAAGATAGGAAGCTTTAGTATATGCTATTCATGGTCACTTCTTGCCTACATTTTAAATTAATTTCATGGGGTAAGATTATCCCCTGAACATGCTTGTGTTGGCACCAAGGTTTTTTACAACTCCTTTCCTTAAGTAGTTTTGAATAATCTTCAGTGAAATTAAAGAAACATATGCCTATGCATAAAGCTTCATTTTAGATCTTAATCTTTCAATTTATAACTAAATCAAAATAAAATAATTTTTATCTTCTTTTGCTATGGCAGGCACTCCCACAGTGGAAACGTTTACTTTCTCAAAAAGACCCTGCAGCAAGACATTGAGTCTGACTCAGTGCAAATCAATTCAGTATCCCTAATAATATCTTCACATGATCAATATTAGAAGATTTGACATATACTAATATGGCTATGACAACATAGAGTCACTTGGGAATGTAATAGCTGGACATAGGTACTCTGCATAGGTATATATTAATCTGTGGGTTTAGTGACTGGATGCATTTTATGTAAATTAACATTCTATTTTTAAGTGTATCAAAGTATAACTAATACAGCAGTTGTTTTAAGAACAATAAGTATCAGACATCTATGAAATATTTAAATATAAAAAGGAGAAGTGGAATTGAATTTAATGACCATGATTTAAATTAAACTCATATTTCATTATGATGTTAAAGTTACCTTTTCAGCATGTGGTAGGCTGACCTCAGCCCAATTGATCACTTGTTTCCCTAGAGGGTTGACGGGGAGAATCAGAAAGGCAAAAGTGAGAAAAAATCATGGGTCAAGATGATTTGCAAAAGGCAATTTATTAGTTGGGAAGAAAAAACTTTTAAAACAGAAGTGATACAAAGGTTATTACCCACCACCTCCCACAAGCAGACTAATGACCATACAGTCTCTGAACAATAGGTACTTTGGAGCATTGCTCCTTTGCCTCTCCCATTTTATGGCTGAGCATGACTCTTATGGTACAGAATTTTTTTCTGTTCATTTGGATAAGCTGTCGTCACTTTGTCTCCCCCCAGATTTTTGCCTTCCCCTAGGTGGATGTATCCAATGAATGGAGTCAACTGGGGGAATTTCTCTAAAAGTTTACTATTGAAACATCACTGAAGATGCAGCCTGGATTTTAAAATACTGAACACTCTTTTTCAATACCTTGATGATAGAATGCACTTCACTGGTTTTAATTTTTTTTTCACTGATTAAGTTACTGGCAGGAATGGGTTTCATCCTGACAAGTATTTTGTGTACCTCCTCAATCCCAAAATAAAACTTACAATATTGACTTCCACAAGTTGCTCAGCTTCTGCATTAAGGTCAGTGGTGCCATTGTGAGAATACTCCATTGCAGAATATGAGCTGCACTATAGAGGCAAAACCATGCACTGTATTGCAAACTGCAACTGGATGAATTCATAAATTCAAGTTCTATTGATCTGTGATTTTAAAAAAATTAAATTCTTTCAGACCAAAATATATTGGAGCTACCACAGGTGAAAATAAACTATGGTTTAAAAAATTTTGGTCATAACATAGACAGCTAGATAGTCAGATACAATTGGGGAGTGTGCTGTAAAAACATCTTTGTCTTTCGACACTGAAATTCAAAATTAGCATTCCCTTGAAAGTTGACAGCTGGATCAATGGCTACACTGAAACAGATGAGAATTATTATGAAGGTGTAAGACTTTTTTTTTTTTCTTACTTTTTTTCTTTCTCATAAATTAATAAAGAAAACCAAATCTATATATTAGGGAAGAAATAAGGCACTCTGCAGTGTAACTCTGCTGTAAACAGACTGTGACCTTAAACATTTGTTCAGCACTCTATTTTTTTAACAACATCAGATTCAGATCATTGGCTCGTATTACCTGGAGACAGAAAGAAAATTGCTTGAACTAATTAAGAAATTTGCAAGACAGGTAATTCATGTTTAAGGCTCCAGAAAACATACATCGTATTTCATAATAGGAGCTGAATTGCTCATCTGATACACAGATTATGTGCCATTATAGCCTTTATTTATACAGTAGAGGTACACAACAAATCCAGATAGAAGTGAGAAATCTTATGTATCAAATCAAAGACTATTAATAGGAAATGTTTAATTTGTAAGGGCTTAACATGCATGCAATTTACATAAAACACATTAAAAAAAAAAAGAAAGCTTATAGGGAATATTTCTTATGCACAGTAGGAATCAAATGTATGCAAAATTTTTACTCCATTGACTAAATTTGTTTATAGAATTACCTTAAGTGATTGTAGTGGAATTATGATGAGGACAAACTTGTACATTCTGATTATAAATCATGATGATGGACACTTTATGTTGGTCTTGAAAAATGAAAACATTTAAAACATTTTAATTTGAAGGGAACCTTATATGCCCTTTGTATGACTCCAATGGAATGCAAAATAAGGGATGACTGTAGCATCTAATAATTTTCCTTCTTTTTTGAAACTAAAAAATCATGGAAGCCAATCATAAAGCTAACCAACTTTGAATAAAGCTGCTATCTTTGCTCATCCCAAAGGCAGTTTTTTCATTGACATAAGGGAAAGTTAGGTAAAGTTACAGCAATTAGACGTGTTAAATTCAAGAGCCTACTGTGAATCATGTCATTTTAATAATATGCTATAAATATCAAATACATCTGTGAATTGGGCAAAAAACCATTGCACTGTGTTAATATGTATTTTGGTCCACCATGGAAATAGTTTTGTATTGATACAGTAAAATCATTACTTTCAATTATTTTTCAATGCCTCTGAATTGTTTTTCTTTTACCTGTTGGCTTCCTCTTCTGAGGTAGTTTGTATTTGCTTTTCCAAAGTCTACATTTAATAAAGGAAGAAGGAAAAACAAATAGTGATAGATCATTGATAGGAAAACCCTTAAGATATGTAAAAATTGAAACCACTGCATTTAAGATACATTGGCCTAAAGTATATACTATTTCTACGAACATTTTCAGCAGAAGAAATGGTTCTGAGCTTCTTATTCTTAAACGTCTGCATAGTTTTTCTACTTTCTTCACTTTCCTTTACATGATTTATTAATTTCTGATTCATAGGATTGGATGGAATGACAGACTTTTCTGAGAAGTGCAGGTGCTTGTGCAACAATCTTTTATCTTTTATTTTACCAGAGCCATAACATTTTACAGAAGAAATCTGTTCATACAGATAAATAAAATTGGGATGTTCTGTTTCTCTATACCTGACTGAAAAGTGTGGCTCAGAAAACCATAATTTTGTGATCTTGTCCATCTCTGACCTTTTTTAGTTTACTAATAGAAAAATAGCCAGTAGGATCCTTTTAGCAAAAGAAGAAAAAAACCAGTTCCACAGTTTCCACAAACTTGTGTCAATGTTAAATTTATTTTACCATAAGAAGATTTTCCTTAATATCTGTTAGATCGCCTCTGTTTCATTTTAAGTTTAGTGGTGAGGCATGAGGAAAGCAGTATATAATATATATATAATATATATATAATTTATATAAAATAATATAATATTACAATGCCACGAATATAATATAATTAATATAATATTATGTAGATATTACATTAAGAGAATATAATTAAAAATTCATCATCAGAGGAAAGGAAGTCTATTCAGGTTAGGTATAATTTGAATGTATGATTTCTTTGGCATTTTCTTTATTCTTCTTCCCTGTTGCCCATCTTAATGAGAAATTAGATTGACTGCCACACTTATTTCCAAAAAATTGATGATGACCATAATTTCTCTGCATCTTTTTATGTGCTCCTAACCTTAGATATAGTTTGATTAATGTGGCAAATTTAAATAATGCTGAGTGGTCTATAGTTTTCCACTCACTCGTGTAAGTCAAAAATAGCTAAGAATTTGTCCTTGCCTAGTGTTTTGCAATTCCATATATCCTCCATGGAAGCTCTTGGGCAGTTTGCATATACTAGGGCAAATTTAATTCATTTATATTAACTCAAGAGTACCTAGAAAGCTTGCTGTACCCCTTTGCTTATTTTCTTTTTCCTGCTAAAACCTATCTCTTTCATCCATTACTTTCTAATCATCACCAAATTGCATTCAGTGACATCTATTTAGCAATGTAAAATTTACAGTATTAGATAAGTCATATTTGATTTTGGTGTGATGAAAAAATTCTGTCTCATTAATGTGAGGAAGAGTAAGCTTTCCTGGTGAGTACAGAGAGAGACCACAATTTGGCATTCTTTCTCCATCCTTAATTTTTTAGGATCAAAATTCTTAATTTCTTAATGTTCTCTTTATTAACTAACTCAGGTACTCATTTTTTCTCTCTGAATTTTCAACACCACTTCATTCAAGTTTGAGTAATTAATCTGTATAACTTAATCTTCTACTCCTTGGCCCACTAAACTTTTTTTCCTTTTTTTTTTTTTTTTTTTTTTTTTTAATATGAGTAATGTTGTTTCTCAGAATTTGACACAGTATGATTGATTGAGCAGCTTTAGTTATTGGTTAAGAAAGTGTATTACACTAAAATTACACACACCCTTCATTATTTTTGGGGGGGAGTGGAGGATGAACATTGCTCAAAATGCAAACCATATATAAAAGCAGAAAGATTTGCTTTATGTAACTCAGATACACAGTTTCATAAGGTTAAAATCCCAAGTATGACACAGAAGTGAAGAAAAAGCTTAAAACTACATAGGTGTTCATATGTAGAAAGCCACATGAATGTGTTCTTAGAGTAGGTCTTTTGTTGACAGCAGACATGAATATTGGGTGAAAGGACAGTTTTTTTAACCCCACAAACAAAAAAAAATCTTCAGCTTGTATCCTCAAAAATATTATTGTGTGAGAAATTGTGAAATCAATGTATGGAGGTTTTGAAGCCAAAAGTTGTTTTCGTTTTGTTTCTTTGTATATAAAAAATAATTATGCATTTGAATGACAAGCTATATTCCATGTGTAAAATGAAAAAAATCTTCAAAGAATGAAATGTATAGAATATTAATTTCAGTTTATGAGATACTCATTAGCAAAAATGAAAATCACAAGTCTCAAAGAGAACAGTACTGGAAAAAGGTTTTCCTAGCTGTTTTTTAGAAATAAATACAAAATTAATTTGAACTTTAGAACCTTAGGTAAGTTTTAGCAAGTGGCTTAGGTATCTACGGCTGAATTCTACTATAAAGATATCCTTCTGTTTGCTTGAACTGTACCCTGAGAAGATGAACTTGAGTCAAAGCAGTGAGTAAGGTGTATTAGTTGAAACAATGAAAGCTTATTCTCAGATTTCTAAGTTATTAAAAAAGTGTTGGTTGTTTTTACTTTTGTTAAACTTTTAAAAATTCTTTTACACCCAAAAAGTAACAGAGTACATGTTCTTCATCTTATTTTTCTCCTTCGCCGTAAGCTTACTGGTTTTAGTCTGTCTCAAGGTCACAGTAAAGGTTACCACTGTTTGACTCTGAATTATCCTAAATGAAATCAATTGGTGACCTCAATCTAACCCTTGCGGTGTGCATCCTCATCACAATTCAGCAGAGTGAAGATTCAGTAAATGGACGCAGAATTTGAACTCAAGAGATATTTCCTCCAAGCCTTAGTTAAGGCATACTACATAGCCACATAAAGTCATTACTTTTTATTTTTTGTGTTTTATGGTTTTTATTTGGATGGTTTTTGCTTGTTTGGTTTGTTGGTTCATTTTTTGTGTTGATATTCCTGTCTTCAAAATGAATCACATTTTATTTTAATAGAGGAAGAAATTTTTTCGAGTAATGATTCTTCAGGAGTTTCTGTATTATGTTTTCATTTTTTCATACTCTTCTCTGAATAAGAGCTTCAGGTAGAATATAAAATGCAATGTACTGCTACTACAATGCAAATAAGAAAAGAAATGAAGTAATATTCATGCTATAGTCATACACTTATCATATGACTAGAGCAACTACACTTCGTAATGATTTGTATTCTTGCTTTGTTGTTCCAATTTGAATCTCATGTGCTAAGAAGTTAATAATAAAGCAATCTCTGATAACAGGAATTCCACGGAGATTTTAAAAAACGGTTAGGAATATTTACCAATTTATGAGATACATGAAAATAAACTTCATACCAGTGATAAATCTTGGAACTCATCAAGATCTTCCTTTTACTACTTTATGTCTAATCAATGTGGTATATATGTCTAGCTTTGCAACCATTATTCACCAGACTAATTTAAATACTAGTACATATTATTGATGACAGTACTCTGTTAAAATACATAATTTATGTAACTGAGCAGGATTTCAAACTATAGCCTTCAATTTCTAAGTAAAGGACATTGTAGTCAGTGATACTGAATTGAGCATCCTCCTCCAGTGTTAGCAACAAAAGCTATTATACTCCACTGTTTCTTTGATGAGAACCTAGTGACAATGATTTTTCCCCAAATTCTTTCATAATCATTTGATAAACAGTCATATATAGCCCCTACTTATAAGCACAGTTCTGCCTATGAATACACACATAGCTCTACAGATTTGACATACATAACATGTAAGCTGAGCATGTAGAACAATTTTAAGCGTTGTGTTGACCTTCTTTGATGTACAGAAAAAAGTCGGTTATGTAAGATTCATTGATTTTATTTTAAATATCCTTGACTCAGATTTATCCCTTTTCCTATTTTCTAGAACATTAAAATGTACATTATTTATTCTTAAATATTTGGTAATGAATTTCACAGGCATGCTGGATGCTGCTTGTATAAACAGGCCACAGAATTTAAAGCCAGAGCCAAGGCAAACCCATGCCAAAACATTAGTCGATCCATTGGAACTGATTATACACATACAAAAGGGAGAATGCATGAAGTGATATATAAGGTCACTGTGACAGCCAGGAGGTAATGCCAAAATATTCCTACTGGCTTGGCTCATTTGCATTTATTGGCACAGAGCTGATGCAGAGCCAAACACTCTGCATGAGCCAAACTTAACTTCCTTGGCTTGCCCACCTCCAAAGCACAGCTGTCGTGGCAAAAACAACCCATCAAACATGAATTCATTTTGCTAGTTTTCATCTGCCATGACTTTGTAAGATGCAGCCACCAAGGGCAGAGTACTTTGCTGCTGCTGCTGTTTTGAGAATAATCTGCACTACTGAAAAAACCTGTTGGACTCACATTGCCTATTGCAATGAAGTGTCAGTTTCTGAATAATGAACATGATCCTAATGAGGTGTAGGCACCTCTAACAAAGATTTTGAAAATGTGACTAGTGATTTTGATTGTGCTACGTGCTGGGGCCCATCTGGAAGCACCTGAGTAGTTTGATTTGCAAAAACCACAGTCTACTTCACAAAGGATCAATTAAACCCAATCTTGAATGGGATCTTCTAAAACTGGGGTCATCAAAACGTTTAGTAGCTTTGTAATTAGCTTAGTATAATAAGTTTGAGTAATGGAGAGTAGAAACTCAATGACAAAAGATATTTCAAAGTTATTATACTTATTTTCTGTTTAACTATAGCAGAAACCATGATCAGTATGCCTTTGCTTGACATCCATTAACTGCCCTCCCCCAAGACACAAAATACTACCTGGCGCTTCTTTGTTTCTTTCCATCTACCAGTATAATCAGCTTTGTGATCCTAAATTCTGTTAATGCAACTGAGATACATACATGTATATATGTTTGAATTAGATGGGGGAAACCCTAATACACTCAGTGATAAGCCTTAGACTTCTAGTCATTGCATTAATTTTTTGGTGTTTGTATGGTTAATATAAAAATGAAATTACAAGCACAGAGTTTAGCATACGCTTACTGTTAAGTACAGTAATAGATATTTCCCTTATCTGCCACTTCTTCCCACCACACAAATACTAATCATTTTATGTGAGTATACATTTTATGATTGTCTGAAGAGATTAGAACACTTTTCCATCCAGATAAAACTAAAGTACGAAAAGCTGATGGCCAAATAACATGCTCTTAAGTGGATGTGGGTTTTCTTAGCTTAGTCTTACTACACTAGAATCATTGAATCATCAAGGTTGGAAAAGACCCTTAAGATCACCAAACCCAACCATCAATCCAACACCACCACGCCCACTAAACCATGTCCCAAAGTGTCATATCTACATGTTTTTTTAATACCTCCAGGAATAGTGACTCCACGACTTCCTTGCTCTGCCTGTTCCAATGTTTTATCACTCTTTAAATAAAGACTTTTTTTCCTAATGTCCAATCTAAACACCTTCTGGCACAATTTGAGGCTATTTCTCTTGTCCTAATGATAGTTTCAAGAGAAACTATTTGCCTCACTACAACCTTGTTTTAGGTTGCTGTAGAAAGTGATTAGCCTCCTTGGTGTCAGCCTCCTCCACTACTTTCATGGAGGTTTCTATAGGGGTTCCGAGATCATTTTCTGGATAGGAAGAAAAAGTACATAACTTCTCTTAACATATCACATAGTTTTCTGTTGGGTATACATTTTTCCTTTTCTTCAATGAAAAAAATGAAAGATTAATTTGTTATCAATATGATTCAGTTATACTGCCTTTAATCTTTGATTTATGTTTAGTTGATTAATAAGTTTCTTTTTTTATGCAAGACTCCAGAAACTAACAGATACTCTGCAAACATACTATTTTCAGATTCTTGTCTAGAGTAAAAAATGTGTGAGTTTTACATTTGACTGCTTCAGCCTTTTTTCTTCAAATCGAAGCATAAACTGAGGTACATGAGAACTATCACATTGGACTTCGTGAAAATTTCTTTGTTAGCTGTAATATTCTTTATATAGTTTATCATCAAAGTTTTTCCACTTTATCTTGCAATTGCTGCCTTATTTAAGTAATGCAAAAAAATGTGAAAAGTTCATACACCATGACATTTAGATTTATTTTTTCAAATTATCTTTTCACACATTATGAATACAGGTGTATTTGCATCTGTGGAAAGAGTCTGACAGAAAATCATAAAATCACAGAATGGTTTGGGTTGGAATGGACCTTTTAATATTGTTTACTTCAGCTCCCTGCCAGATACAGGCACATCTTTCAGTAGATCAGTTTTTTTCAAAGCCCCATTCAAGCTGACCTCAAATCCTCCCAGGAGTGGAGCATTTACAAGTTCCCTGGAAAACCTGTTCCAGAGTCTCATCACTCAGAAAATAATTTCTTCCTTATATCTAATCTAAATCTGCCCTGCTTTTAGCTTAAAACTACTAACCCTTGTTCCTTGCAAGGGCACAATAAGGTCTCCCTGGAGCCTTTTCTTCTCCAGACCGAGTAACCCCAACTCTCTCAGCCTTTGTTTATAGGAGAGGTGTTCCTTGGTGACAAATATGTACTAGAAAACAATCAGTTGAAATAACATGATATTCGTGTGGATATAACTTAGATAATCATGTTTAAAGGAAAAATTTGGAAAGGGATGGATGTGGTTACCTTAGAGGTCTTTTGCAACCATGAAAATTCTGTGATTCTGTGAAATAAGGAATGTATAAATATTTCTTATTATTGAGATGCATCGCTTTAGCTTGAAGTATATATTGATAGATGACATTATTTAAGTTGTTTTTACAATCAAACAGCCTTATACAGATTGAATAAAACTGTAATTGTTTCTGCAGTACCTGACCTGTAATTTTCTGTGGTTTTGTATTTCTTGGACAAAGAAAAAAGAATTAAAGACTTTTGATGTCATAATGGAATTGTTTTAATGATTTGCTCATTATTTGCAGTGTTGTATCTGCCTGTCCACCATGAGTAAGTGAGGAATTTCATCTCCATAAACTGCAGTAAATCTAATGGAAATGGGCCAATGTATATCATGTGCTGTTACACATGCCAGATAGACTTGCTTCTTATTTTAGAATTAAATTCTATTTATATTCTGTAATTTAAATATTTTATTGCAAATTTAATTTTTTTTGCATGCAAAATTTAGGTAAGATATTCAATTCATGCATGGGTATAAACTGTTTTTTTCAGACTGAGCACACCACAAAGGATGGAAAGGTGAGATAGCCTTCATCAAACTTCGCTGACATTCTGCCCTCTCCTTCTCTTGGGATGCATGAGGACTTACACTTCCAGACTAATTTCCTAGCATGGCCAAATTCTTTAGCTTGGGCCTCATTAAAAGCTCCTGGGCAGCCTATAATCCATTTATTTCTCTGGCAGATAACTACCAGATGTCTTTTAGATTCTTATTAAGTCATTGTTTTAAACTCAGAGAAAATTTCCTTTTAAATTCCATAACATGCCATGTTCTTTCCTCCTTTAGTGTCTTCAGCAGCTCAATATACAAATGGCAAAATATATCAACACTCTCATGCCTAGATTCTTCCAGTAATTTTCTGAGGTCTAACTGTCCATGACACTGTGACCTCCATTAAGGCAGTTCTCAGGAAATTGAAGGCCCTGCCAGATGGAATTGGCATTATCATGGTATCAAATTCCATCCTTAAAGACAGCATTTGCAATAAAACTCATTCTTCTGCTGATGTGTGGTGAATATTTACTATTCATGTCACTAATAGGCTTTTCAAAAAATTTTCCTCCTTAAAATATTCTTACTTGTGTCACAAGTAGAAAAATGAATATCCAACATTAGGTAATGTTTTAATAAGCAAAACTTCAAATCACCTGATCCCCATCTGTATTTTTCCCATGTATACAGTCACAGAGGGACTCAGAAGACTTTTTAAAGCTTTACTTTTAGACAAAAGCCAGATTTCTTCAGAGTGTTTTCCATACCAAAAATGTGTCAGTAAAAAAATTCCTATTACTGTAGAACGGCTTGACAAATGGATTCTGCCATCTGCTTTCTCTGAAACAAAGGGATCGAACAGAGAACGGTGGTCAAATAGAGCATGGATGATTATTAAGGACATACTGAAGAAGAGAGTTATGGGTTATGCACTGAGATTTGTCCAGAATTCAAGACACTTTGATCACTGGAATGGCTAAATTAAATTAGAACATAGTCTTGTACCTGATACTGTCTCCCTTTTCCCTCCACTTGGAGGCATTGCTGGCTCTGTTGTCTGTAGATAAATACCATGACAGATCCCTCCCTTTGACATATCATATACTAGTAATATAAAACAGTCTAACTTCAACTATGAATGGAGTATACACTATGGAGTATAATTCTGAAGAAAAGGAATTATGCTTCAGAACTTAATTTAGTTTCCTAAATGGGAACTGAACTCCTTTGGCATTTTAGCCCCAGTTAGAAATCGTGAACAATCCAAAGCTCTTTCTCAGTAAATGAAAAGTTGAAATAGGTTTTTATGTGAAGTATTTTAATCAGCTGTGATCAGCAGTAGCCTCATAGCAATTAGTGTTCAAATTAACAGAGAAATAATTTGAAGATACTGAGGATGGCTAGCCATGCTTTTGAACTTTTTCCTAGTTTCTCTAAGGAAAATCCTTCAAACGTTTTTCTGGAGTAAGTGTGTGCTCTGAAACTTTGCTAAAAAAAGATGATTAGCTGTTGTTCTGTATGTATTGAATAAATGTATCTTTTGTAAGATGAAATTTAATGTTGCTTTACTGTTGTTATTATTGTTCTTGTCGCTATAGACATCTGAGATCTTTAGGAATGCAGTCAAAACTGCATTTGGGCTAACATAAATGTGTTGCCCAGCAAGTCTAAGTTAAATCAAAAGTGAGCGTTCATAAATAAATAAATAAATAAATAATATTACAGGAACAACACTACATCATAGCATTTAACTCTAGGGTTTTTCCAGTGCCTGTGAAAATAGTTGTATTTTGGGGTATACCAAGAAAGTCGTCAGGCCAAACTGCTAGGCAATTTCTGAGTGCCTCACGGTAAAAATTATTGCAGATTTCTGTCTGAAAAAAGAGAGTTATCAATGGAAGCTAAATACAGACTCTTTAAAAAGTGACAAAGCTACACAGAGCAAGTATTTAAATAAATTATCTCCAGTTGATTAATATCAATACAAAAATTATGGATTAACAAAAATGTTTGTGGTCTTGAACATACATTTACAAGCATATGCTTCTGTAACCCCAATTTAGCCATGATTTTCAACTTTGAGGTCCTTTCTGTTTATACACCCCTGTCACTACTACGCTATTTTTTTAATATAATTTTCTCCCTTCCCCTCTGATTCTCTTCAAAAGGTGTCAAACCTCCTTCCCAATGCCAACATTGGCTGCTGTTTCTTATGCTTTTATGTGGTTCAGACTCAATCAGTACAGATGTTTCATTTGACAGTGTTCCTTACAACTTCAGTATTGCAGACATGCTCTCTCTTTCTGAAATACTGTATGGGTTAAAGACCTTAAGATTTCAGGGACAGATGTTCTAATAGCTACTGGGGACTGTGCCCTGTGGTACAACATAGCCATAAATGAGGATACATATACTAGTTTGAGCAGACCTATCAACCCCGTCGACCTTTTTTTTTTTTTTTTAATCCCAAACTGATGTACAAACTGCTCACTGCCTCTCTTAGTTATGTCAAAGGTGCCTGACCCTCCAAAATCAAGGGTCAGCTGAGACAAAAGCTTTAAGCACTCAGTGATCAAGGACAGCTGGCAGCTTGTTAGATACTGCAAGAGCTTGCTACAAAGGCTGATAGAAGTCACTGCTCCTGTGGTTATCCTTGTGGTAGCTTCAGGTTCCTCAGAGGGTTTCTGAGTGCCTCTCAAGAATCTCAGTTAAAGTCCACAAAAGATTAGAAAATCTGAAGAGCCCAGAAAATTCTGTGCAAACTACTGGGTCTGTTTTGTGCTGTAACTCTGACTCTTTCATGGAATGAGTATGAAGTACAAGAAACTGTAGATTACACTGTAAAGAAATCAAGTAGGCTGATTTACCTTCTCAGCTCTGCAATTACAGAGAAAAGGTGCAGCTCTAGGCAGAGGTACAAAAGAATTGGATTTCTGCTTCATTTGTTATTGTGATTGTGTTTTATTCTTAGAATAGTGTCAAATCACCTGTTTTATATTAACATAGTTTAAGACTTTTTTTGGAGTGGTATGAAATTATGGAAATGTTCTGTGAAGTGAGCATAGATAAGCATTTACATATGTAAGCAAACTCTTATCTTGTTTTGCCATCATTTTTAAAATCAGAATAAAATATTCTAATGCAGTTACTAGAAAGCAAATATTCACTTTTATTTACTGAAAATAAATTAGTCAGTTGTCCATTAGTACATTAAGTTATATTTCTCTTTGATACATTGCTGTAATAGGGTATGAAAGCAACAAAATACAGAAAGAAAAGCCTGCGAAGATAGAGAGATTCTTAGTGGTCATTATTCTTGATGGCATGTATCTGATGGTTGGCCTAGAGGAATGATCAAGTAGTACTCTGCCAAAAAATTCTCTAACATAAATTTCCAAGAGAAAGTTCTGAATTAGAAAAGACCACTCTGCCACAAATCTTGGGAAGAGAAAGAAATCATGGATTACATATGACAGGTACAAAGATGAATTGAATTAATCTTCTTGAAGGTGCTCAGATACAGCAATGAGAACAGCGAACACAGAAACTTGCCTCAGATATCTGAGTAGTTAATGACTTAAATACAGAGAAAAGAGTGAAGTCTATGTGCTAGGAAATAAGCTTCCATGTAGATAAATGAAAGTAGAAATCACAACAAAAAATGCAGTGGAAACTAGGCTGGTTTATATTTTATTGCACAACTACAAAAAGAAAAAGAAAAACAACCAACCAACCAAACAAAAAACCCAGACAAAAACTCTGAAAATGAAAGAAGATGTATTGGAAAAAGAAAGTAGAATCTGTAAATAATTTACAGCGCTGCAAACAAAATGAGATAGGTGTGAGCATTGTTTCTTGTCCAATATATTTTCCATGAGATTAAAGTGTATTGGGTGACTAAAAGTAATTTTACACACATTTTTAAAATATTTATCCTACTTGTAGTCCCAAAATGAATACATACAACCCATAACAAATATGTATATATAAAATATGTATAAAGAGATAGTTAAACTGTTCTAAAGAACCTCCATAATGCATATACTATGACAGTAAAACCAATTAATTGCCTCTGTTAGAACTATTAACAAGAGAAATTGTCTACAGGCTTTTCTGAAAGGAAAGAATGCAGCATTGAAATGTTTAACTTACAGAAAAGAGTCTACAAATTCTGTAACACCTAAAGAAGTTTTAGGAGCTCACATATTATGAAATCCAGTGGTGGTTTTGAGATCTTAAAGGTCAACTGTTAGTAACTTTCAATAATTATTGTGGTAAAAGTGAATTAATTACCTAATTAAGCAAAATTACAGATGTCTCAGGACTGAGCCTAAAAACGAATAAAGAGCTTCCAAAATGTAGGAAGATATTACTGGAAAGGAACTTATATAATTAAGTTCAGTTTCTTTTTTACATTTCTTTTGCACTAAATGGGAAGAGGAAATTCAGGTCGCACCATCCTGAGTCCTCTAAATGGAGTTTCCAAAATCAGCCTGGTGAAAGAATACATGTGTGGCTGAAACCTGATTTCCCAGTTGTGGGACCTCATTTGGAAACTGAAGATTTTGATTCAAAGAGTCAAAAATAGCTTCTTGCATCCACACGCTCAAACTGCCATTTAGAAAAAGATTTATGCTTTCACTTAGAATGTTTGTGGTAAAGGAGTTGTAAGTGTCTGCACAATAATTTCATGTCTACAGAAGGGAACCGTAGGTTCTGTTTTCTTCTGATCAAAAGGCACAACCACCTCCTGCATTATGCTTTAATAATAGCTGGGAATAGTACAGTCTGGGTTTGTGCATCTCTGCTGGTAAAGATGTCCCTTTTCAACAGAGAAGTGGAGGATGTTAAAAAAGTTGACAAAGTGTTGTACTTTTTATAGCGTGACAGTTAACATGGATTCTTAAGCAAGAGAGACCATATTTCTGGAAGACATTTCAGTAAAATATATCTGGTTTTATTCCACAGTCTTAAAAATATTCAAAGAGCAGGCATCAGACCCCATTTTTTCCTGTTCTCCACCCCATCTGATATTATCTTTTACTCCACATAAATTTGAATGCAATTCACAATCCAGGATCCTGGCCTTCAAATATTCAGTTATCTGCTGCTTCATAACTAGGTTCTTCAGACAGTTGAATGTTACCAGTCCACCTCCTCACTTTTGCCATTCAAACCCATTTCTTGAGCATTAGTTTACCCTCATTGTCAGGAACTACATCAATTCTCTATTCACACAACTTCTTTCACAGCCCCTTGGTTTTGCTGTATGTTTTTTGCTGGGACTCCAGCTGTAGTGCAATTAGTTCTCAATTACAAACACAGAGGTATTTCATTCCCCCCGCATACAGTGTTCTTTTATGCCCACCAAGACATCAGTAACTTGTGTATCCAGGAAATCTTCCTAAGTTATGTCATCTATAGTCTCAGACTTTAAAAAAAAAAAACAAAATGGTTAATGAATTTTTGCTCGCTTTGAATAAAATTAATTCAATAGTAAACAGGAACAAGAATACAATGTCCAAAGTGGTCCAGTTCTCCCAGTTACTAAGCAAATTAACATAGTATGAATATCACTAAATACTTATTGTTAAAGAAAATAACCCGAAGCATGGCTTAAAATCAACATGCTTTACTTTATAGCTGGTAGATGACCGAAAGGATTGCACTCAGTCAGTTAATAGTTCAATGGGAGAATAATGATTTGATAAACTGTAATGACTAAAAACTTTTCTGGTTTGTGATCCTAGGCTTAGTGCTCAAAACACACCAATTTTGACAATTTCATCCTGTAACATTAGTGCTGCATGAGCTGGCCATAAATTCAAAACTAGAGCTATTATAAAAACTATTTAAAACCATTCAAAACTAGCTCTTCTATCTTTCCTCTGAAATGTTACATGCTCATACCTTATCTTTATCAGGAAAGCTGATACACCTAAACTCATCTTTGGCTTTGAGAAAAAAGGATCAGACAACATAAGAGTCACAAAAAATCATTACACTTGAGAGGAAGTGTATGAACATTATATTTAATAATCAGCTCAGGGCATAATGTTTTCAGCTCTAGTTGCTTTGAAATCAGTTCATGATGGGATCTGACTCACAAGGTATGCTGTCTTGTGGTGTACCTCCATGAAAATATATAAAGAAAGCACAACCAATTTTCTCCTGGGGCCTTGTGATGTGAGAGGTTAATTAGCAATGCCTTTGGTCTGCAAATAAATACTGAGCTGTTGGACTGGAAGGTCATGGATGTCATATTTTGGAAATACATATACATGAAAAAGATGCTTCAAAAGCTGGTGTGTAGGCTATTACTGTTCAAGCACTAAAGAAATATCAGAGCACAGAGTAGATATGGAAAGTTATTCTATATTCAGATTAATATTGCATTCACCAGAGGTTTCAGATAAGAATCTGCAGTTTTTCTGTTGTAGTGAAATTAACAAAAACTGTATACCTTCCAGGTGGTAAATATTAAATAATTAGACCTTTAAAACATAAAAGAAATATAGGGAAAAAGGAGCAGTTTGCTGGAAGGAAAGAACAGAAAATATTTGTTTAATTATATTCTAACCTATATTGCTCCTTACAGTATAATAGCTGTATAAAGTTGTTTATGTTGTTTTTTAAAATATGTTTACAAGAATGGCATTTCTCAATTTCTCATTGTTGAAAATCTTAATTAAAATTCCAGTCAAAATTCTCTGAATTCTGTCACCTTGCTCAGACATTGTTTAGGAACATTGCATAGTTCAGCCAGGTAGTTTTCTGATAACTGAGCAGTACAATCATGCACTGGGGGGTGAGCATGTGTCCTGGTTCTGTTTTGTTTGCTAAGATGAAGAAAGGAAATAAGAGTTCGCTATCATCTCAGATTCCCACAACAGCCTTGATAAAATTCCAGAAATCCCCACTTCACTCTGAAAATGTAATATTTCTTCTTCATTAATGCTCCTGGCTTACAAATGAACATTTTACAATGGCACAAAGAAAAATCAGTCTGTCCCGAGTCCTCAAGTTTTAGCACATCTTTTAAAATCTTGGTTAGCACAACAGTTTTCTGTCCCATAATCTCATATGTAATAATTAGAATTATATACAGTACCAGATGGAAAAAACAGTACTCACCCACTGAAGGGATTTGTATTTTACATTAGATTATTTGCCATAAAATACAAATTTTGAACTTTGGATTTGTTAGACTATCAGACTAATAACAGAATTAGAATCATAACCATTTAAAAAAACCTACAAAATTTCTTCATTATGACTTTTTAAAGACTGTTTAATTTTCTTCAGGTAGACTGAGATTAGAAATTGTTCAGTTAGTAGATATTTGTTCTTATTTTATTGTATTTAACCAAACTCAAATGTACTCAAATACTCAAAATGTATTATGAAGCTTTCTAAAAGTAAATTATTTTCTTTTTCTCCAAAATAACTGGGCTCCTCATCATATGACAGCTAGTTGTATCCTGAAGTAAATTAAAAGTCTTATTTCCATGTCAACAACATATTAAAGCTGATAATTTTTAATTTTGTAACAGGTTGAAACATAACACTTTACCTTAAGGCAGCCAAAAATAATTTCTTTATATTCACTGTAGCCATATGACTTAAAACATAAACAGATTTTTTTAAAAAAAATACTTTTAATTGCAATGCTGTATATTGTCATATTAGAGCATTTAAGATACTGAGAATGCAATAGATCAGACAGGATACTCTTTCCACAAAATCTTTTTCCGGTTTCTTTTGGAAGCTCAGACCTCCAGAGATGTGATGATGTAGAGCTTGAAAAGGGAAAGGGAAAGGCAAAAAGCATTTTCAATGGGTTTATAACTTCCTTAACTAGGGATTAGAGAACTTTCATCATGTTTGGTTATTTGGGATGTTATCCTAAGCCCGCTGAAACCAGTGATAAGAATCTCTGGTGTTTTCTCAATAAGATATTGGACTTTGATTTTAAAAAGTTATGCAAATACACTTTCAAGAATCACTGAAGCATTTTGATTGGAAAAGACCTTTCAGAACATCAGGTCCAACTATTAACACACGTTGAAGTCCACCACTATACCATGAGCCCAAATTGCTGCTGTACTTCATTTTAATAACACTTAAGCTTCAAATGCTAATGATGATGTTTTACTACTTTTATTATTGTATTTATTGTGTTGTGGTATGTTCTTATACAACCAAAAGGTTATATTTTTTATTTATTTACAGAAATGTAAATTATTGCTAGATTCCCAAAGCTGGGAGAGGTGGGAAAATGACACTTATCTCAAGTGCCTGGCTACTTACCTTCAGCATTTTGCATCCACTAGAAGTCACCTCATAGAGCTGCTATCTTCCAGCCTCCTGTTTCAACCACTATGTACACAATTAATTGCCTAAATTACACAGCAACCTGAAAACAGACAATCAAAATGAAACACATCTACCACTGCTGGAGGGACAGATGAGAATACCCACAAATGAGGAGAGGCTGTTCCTTCTTTCATTCATTGAAATGCTGCTGATAGCACTGGGATGCTTTTTTAGCAGCAGGAAGCAGGTAACAGTAGCCTCTCTGCTTGCAAGAGCATAAGGCAAGTACACACTAGATTGTGCATATTAGCATATTTTTGACATCTCAGAGGGTCTACAACTTTTTTATTTATTTATTAGATGTTAAATGGAGTTTTCTGCTCAGTTTGAAAAGCAGCATTCCACAACAATGCTTATCAACTATTTATGTGCTTCTCAGGCATCCATCACTTGAGTAGCTCAGCACCACCAAAGCAAACTTTTCTTTATCATGATCATGGTTTTTTTATTAAATCCTATTGCGCTCTTTAGTTTTGTCAATCATCAACACAGAAAAATAATTTTGTTTAAGGGTTTCAAGGACACATTTAGAATACTTTTTCACTGGCATGACAGTTACTGTCTGCATAAAGAATTACTCAGAATTTGAAGCAGTCTAGTAATAGCACATATACAAGCACAAGGAAAGTGCTCTCGGTATTTCAAATACCTGTACATTATCATATTTTCTTTGCCTGAAAATTAAATCAGTTATTCTGGGTAAAAATGCATACAGTTGCCCTTTACATTTTGTCCCTTAAACATACCTGTTCTTGAAATGTGTGTTTTGGGGAAACATTGCACAAATTTTGTATTGAAAATTGAGCATCTTTTGAACAAACTCTAATAATTCACAAAATCTTGCCTCTGAATTATTATGTGGATTTTATCTCCTGTGAATAAAGAAACCAGAAAAACCTTCCAGATCACTGTTCCATGTTGAATAGTCCCTCCATAGAAGTATATAAGAATAAATTCTATCTCTCCATCAGAGTTAATACCCACAGAGCAACCTAATGTACCAGTCACTACGGTATTTTGTAAAATCCCTGCAGGTTCATTTTACAGTAGTTCAGGGAAGATGGTTAAAGGCATGAAATATATAATGTGTATTCCAGAGACAACTGAGTGATGATGAGAACAACACTATGCTTGGCTACAAGGATCATACCTGATGACAGCTAAGTGCAATGGGCTGTGACTTCAGTTTATAATCTTTTTTTACAGTCTTGTGGCAGCCTCAAAAAATAAGCTGCAACACTTTTAAATGGAAATATGTTTTGCAGCATTTTTTCCCCCTTGTCGGTGTTTTTTAGCTGCCATTATTCCTTCTCATTACTGCAATTCTAGAAAGGTTGTAAATTGTGAATCTCTTACTCTTCATCTTTGTTTGATTTTAGTAACTGACAGACTTAAACAGGATGGATTACAAGCATCCTGCAAACATTTTATTCATGTCACCCTTACACAGTGATGGTGGCTCCACTGCAGGATGAAGAATATATCAGACTATCTGATGATGAAAGCTCCCCAACCTCCACTGATTCCATGAGTGATTCTGTGTCCTGATTTATATTAATGATCCAATAATCTTCTTTCAGTGACATTAAATCTTCTTTTGCTCCTAAGAAATATGCATAAAATGAAATTTACTCCACCAGAGAAGTGTGGTTTCAGCTGTTTCTTTGTCACCTTTTGCTCTTGGGGATTTTGTTTTGGTTCTCCCTCCTGGAGACAAACAGGAATCACAATAGGCAGAATCAACACTAACATGTCATATTCTTTTTACTAAAAGAAAATCTAACATGGTCAGGTAGAGTATAGCTCAATAATAAAGAAGCCATCATATTTACAAGGAGTTTCAAAGAAAGTTAAATACAGGATGTGTTAACCAGCAGAGTCAGAACAAGAAAAAGGGTCTCTGAAAGAGTATGGTGACACACCTCTTCATTGAGAAACAGGTGTTTCATATAGGTGATCTACAAGAAATGGGAATTTCAGAAGGTTTACAGGATAAAGCAATGAAGAATACTAAAATGTCTATTTTCTTTTGAAGTAACATACTCTAGGAGAAAACACCAGACATGCTCTATCTGAGTGAATGGTTTACTTGATGGGGAGAGAGAATCTCAGCAACATGGTCCAGCTACCTAGAATAGCTGATGGCTTACACCTTTGGTACAGTCCTTTGTAATCTGCTCTAGGTGATCTTGCTTTAGTGGGAGAGTTGGACTAGATGATCTCTAGAGGTCTCTTCCAACTCTGGTTATTCTGTGATTCTGTGTGATTCTATGATTCACCTACACAAAACAGAAACTCCATCTCCCAGGACCTATCAGTCATCCCCACTAAGTTATGTTAGGCTTACTAGAAGATCAACACTTGGGCTAAGTTTTTTCTTAACATTTTCTTCCTTACTTTCCACCTTCATGTGTAGCATGTGCTGCTCTTAAATGAGAGCTTTTAGGGTTGCTAAGACTGAAGATATTCAGGGATGATTCTTAAAGTCATATCATTGCATACCAGGAAGCAGATCAGGCCAAGGACAGCAGGATTTTTAAATTCCTCTGGGCAGGAGCTATGTCCTTTCATCTGATTATTCGTTCTTCTAGGATACACAAGTCTAGCACCGTATGTGACACAAGTCCAGCACCATATGTGAACTACATGAAAAACTCTACTAATTCAGCAGTTTTCCCTCACACTGGTAACTTACATTAGTTTTGTCCATATGTAAATTACAGAGACAGAGAAGACAAAGACTTCCAGTCTTCTATTACTGGGGGATTTGACTTAAGAGCATTTTGAATCAAATTAATGTCTCTGTCTCCCAATGAACTGTCCATAGGCTCCTATGTTCAATTTTTCTCACTTCTGCATCCTAGATATTTGTCTGGATTGAATAAATCATTGCTGCCACAGCATCTGGAAGTTGGCAAAAGCTGTTAGATATAGAACAAAATACAGCTTTGTTCTGGATGGCTCATTTGTCCTGTCACTCCTTGAATGCACAGGTTTAACTAGATTAAACATGGGAACTAATTTGGTCCATGAAGTTTAAGCCTCTTACACCAACTCCCACATGATATCCAAGTTTGTCTCTAAAAAAGAAGAAAGACTTAAAATTAACAAAATATGATGATTTAATTAATTGAGACTGTCTTTGTATATGTTCTAATGTTTCTGCTGTTGTTTTACTCTGAATCTGTGCTTTCTGGTTTCCATTTTCTCATGATCAAGACTTTTTTTCAGCCACTGAGCATGTTGTCACCTGAGATGAAAAGCTGGATTTTGATTTGATAAGGCTGGTGTTTTCTCTTTGCATTGGCTAAGGTATATCTTAAACTGTCTAAGAAGAAATCAGAAGAATTATGGATTTGTCCATCCATGGTTCTATCCCTGCAGTTCAGAACGATTAGAGCTCTATATGTCTTGCAAAGTACATTTACTGTGACGTTACTCCATCAATTTGGAAAGTTACATGAACACTAAGGAAACTAAAGCCTAGTAGATTACACTGTGTTGTTAAAATCCTGCTTTGCTGTTTTTAGGGTTTTTTGGGTTATTTTGGTTGGGTTTGTTTGTTTGTTTTTTCCCATTAGCTGCATTGCAGAAGATTCTGAGATGCTACTGAACTTCATTCAACACAAACATTGATGATTCAATTACAAATACATGTACTAATTCCCTCAGTTTCAGTCATATCCTTTGAGCATCATAATGCTAAATTTTGTCTTGTGTAAATAAATGTTTGGGATTGCATTTTATCAGTAAAGGGATGCATCCAAATCTTTCAGAAAATATTAAGTTAATCATAGGAGGCCACCCTCCTGCAATCTACCCTCCTGCAAAACATGAGCCAAAACTGTTTTTAACAGTTTCTACACATTTTTTTCCCATTCGTGTTCAAAGTAAACATATTTGAAATATTATTCTTTTAAGAATAGTAGTGGTGGACATTTGGTGGACAACAGTAAGATTAAATTATTGCCAAATGCAGCATATATTGAAACAAATCTTTATATACAGATAGATTATGTAGTAGCAGACCTTTGGACTTTAATCAAAGCTTTACAGTAAATCGTTAAGAAGTACTGTCACCCTTTTAATTCTGAGAGAGAATGGGACATTTCACATGAACTTATGGAAGTGTGTAAAAAGCTAATTTCATACTAAGCTAAAGGAATCATTTAGATACTCAGGAAAAATAGAAAGCCAAAAGCACAAAACTCCCACAAGAAACCCAACAAGAAAATTTCAAATAAATGCACATAAAAATAATGTATTTTCAATTTCCACAACAGTCAAGGGGCTGGGGAAACCTGGGTATTTTCTTTACTCTTTTGTGGCTATAACCTAATGCTGCCAGACAAGTTTACAAGTTTGGCAATGAAATCAGGATTTATAAGTTTGCTAATATTTAGACAGCATCCTCAAATATTTCATTTTATTAATAGGATTTTTTTTCTTCTATATTTAGATATTATGGAAGTGCTTTATCAGCTTATTTCCTTTTAAACTGAACAGTACCAGTAAAGGTGCAACCTCCAGTTGTTTCTGTTCTCTTCCTGTGGGAAACTTTGCTACAGGATTATTTGCTTTCCATAACTTGAATAGTATTTCCTGCTTCAATCCTCTTTGGAAAAGTAAATTATCAAGAGAAAGAAGCAGAAACATAATTTCTTTCTTTGATGGAAAGCATATAGTATCAATACAGGAGATGCTTAAGATCAGCAGAGACTCTCAAGAGAAAATAGAAGTTTGAATCTCTCAGCTTTTTGCACATTTCACAAAAGGTTTGTAGCTGGTAGCTCAGGGACTGTGATGCAGAAGACAGGGTATTTGATACAAAGATGTAACCTTGTGAATGATTTATGTGAATGTTGGTATATGGTCTATATTGTATTCTGTTCTTTGGAGGTGATATATGATTTCCAGCTTCCTAGAATGGCAAGAGTTCAATGAGTTAATGTGGAAGCCATCAGTGGTCAGTTTGTCATAGGATTTTATGAACTGGATAGGTGTAGGAGAAGCCATCTCTCCACAGCCTACTTTAATCTCACAGCATTTATATTCTAGTAGAGAGTTCTGGTGCAACAATGACAGGGATGAGACATCTTTTCTGTTATTTGGGTGATCTGAAGAAATGCACTAGAGGGAATCACAGTGTCAGATAAATCGATTTGTCTGTGAGAGACATTTTGAGTGATATAGTTTGGAAAAAGTAGGAAGGGGAATAATAGAGAAAAGAGGAGAAAGGAGTTTTTTTCCTTTTGTTTCAAAGGAGGGCTTTGTGTTTCTCGAATTTTCAGTATCTAGCAAAGGTTATAAGATACAAGTACAGCAAGTTGGAACAGTAGTCTCAGAGGAGTCATTAAATTATCACACTGTAGTAATCTTTGGGTTGAATAGCTTGATCCATTTTCTAAAACTGTATTTTCTTTAGCTGGAAGAAATACTAAGTCTTCAGGAACTCTCCTGATTATATTGGTATGTTAGAAAGATTATCATGGAGGCCAGTAACTTCTAGTTAATTTTCTTATTTTACTTGCCTTGTCTCCTTATTTTTTTCTCAATTTCTAGTAACCTTAAGCAGTTGATTCTATTATTAAACTTTCCTCTCCTTTTTAATTTGTGCATGTAGTTCCTGCCAGCCAATAACAGTCTCGAATTCCCTCCCATTCATCACTATAGACACCAGTTTCCTTTTTAGAAAGCTATATCAGTTTTATCCTATGAGATGTGCTATGATAGAAAAGCAATTTCATAAATTTTTAATTGAAGTAGGTAGTGTCATTCAATTTAATGAATGTCATATTTTGAAATTAAGATAAATTTTCTCCAACCTGTAGCAGAACAGCAAACAATTAAAAGATAATAAATATGAATATTTTGACTGGTGGTAGCTATTCTTAAGAATCTTTTGATTATTTCAATTCCTATTAGTAAGGGTTCCCTTCCCATCGAGCCACAGTGTCTTTGAAGTTTAAGTGAAACATATGTCAATATTTTACTGTATAAATAGGACACATATATGACAGTCAATCTGAGATTATGAAGCACTTTCCAGTTTTTCCAGCACCTGTGTGTGTGATTTTTTTCCTCTATTTTATAAACATTAAATAAAATTAGAAAGACATTCTCAAAATGTTTCTTAAAACCAACTGCTGTCTTCCTCTGTAGACAGTTTTGCATGTTTTTATAGCTTAGCTAGAAAAGTCTAAGCATCTAGAAAAGTTCTCTGACTTGATAAGAGTTCTGATATGCTTTATCATACTTAAAATATATGATACATGAAAGACTTTGAGTTTGAATGTTACAAATAAAATTAAAGCTTTTTACAGATACCAGGCTTTTTACACATATGTAATGCATGCTGACCATGGATTCACAGTGTGTGGAATATAAGTTGGATTTTGATGATTTGTCAGTCATTAACTTGTTTCCTCTTCTGCTAGCTATTTTATTTCAGTTTCTATGCTTAAACTAATGTCTGTTTCAATCCCGAATGGCTGAAAAAATGGGGAGTGCATTTTATTCTTACCTCTCCATTTCTGTGACTTTATTTTCTATTTGCACACATTTTAAAATATGGGTTAAGGGAACAAGGTTCCCGTTTCTTTCCTGCATCTCCTGGAGGAGTCAGGTGCTGGAGTGTTACCTAAATCTGTCTCCCTCCAAAAACTGTTTAATGTTATGTCTTTATTTTCTTCACTAGGATTACTTATTGTGGGAAATGTAATCAGTGGTATGGAAATTTTCACAATCAAGGGCTGAGTGAATCACCACCTACACAGATTATAGACTAAAATGGCTTTTTGTTGGTGTTTTGATGCCAAAAAGATGGAGCTAGTTTCTGGCAAGAAACATTTAGGTTCTTGTTTCACATGCACACCACTGAGAATTACCCAGCTGTTTCCAGAGTCTCAAAAAAATTCAAGAATTAACATCGTAACTGTATGCTTAGTGACTTTGGAAAATAAGATCAGTCATCTACTCTACCTTTGGGCACTGAAATACCAGAAATATCTGCTCCTCAACAGGATTGTAGATGATCTAATCAGATCTTTTGAGTACCCCTAACCCACTGCTCTTTGAGTGTCCTTGGACTCACTTATGCCTTTAAAAATTCAAAGCAAAAGTGGTGTATGAAGTTATTTCAGGGTCACATTTGATTACACGCTGTACATGGCAATAATTTTGTTTTGACTATAAAAAAAAAAATAAAAATAGAAGCACCTGCAAGACACAAAGTATTTCTTCTTCATTAGTTACTGTCAAGGTTTTAGTTCGAACGATCTTTCATGGTCTGTGTGTTCTACTTAATAAAAAATGTAGAATAACTAATGATATTCTGGAAAAAAAACCAAACCAAAACCCCCCCAAAAAACACAACAAAAAACATGAATGATTAAAAGTCCAGCCAACATGAAAGAATAAAGATTTTTAGTCTGAGGAGACAAGGCTGGGAAGGAAAATTGAACATGATGACAGTTTTCAAATACATAAACATTAGACAGACAGGAAAGCCATACTCTGTTTTCCATTGATGTGAAACACAGGGCAAATAGCACTGACCTTAAATTGCAATAAGACAGATTTATATTAGACAGTGGATAAAACTTCTAATGCTATTAAAGATAATGAAGTGCTGGAATACATAGCCTGCTAATCTATGGGTTTCTATTATTCTATAAGGCATGATAAGAAAAAATACTCTGAGTAATGATCTAGTTACAGTGACTCTCACCTTGAGACAAGAGGTGAACTATAATCTGTGATAGTTCTGGTCCTACAGGTAAAAAATTAACACTCTCTCTTCCCTGTAAGAGTCTATGCACTGTCAGTCTTTGAAAACTAGTAGAGAACTAACAACATTGATTTTCTAAATCCTGGAGCTCTAGATCACAAATTTTCTAACAATTTCATGAAAAGACCACTTTTTACCCTTATGCGAATAAACCACTGATATTTTGTTAAATTGGCTCAAGAGTAAGGAAACTCCTACATGTGACCATTGAACCTGGACTCAGGGAAACAGGCATGATATGTGTTTGCATCCTGTAGTGTATGAGTGGAGGGCAGATCAGGAAGTATTTTCTTTAAGAGGTTTCAGTCCCAGTAGATCTGGCATAGATCACTTTCAGTAGCAGAAAAATGTCACTCAAAAGAAACATAATGTGCATGAGCAAAAGGGTAATTAGAATGCAAGTTAAAATGTTTGTTTATGCTGAATAAAGTATCTGTGGTAAATTAGAGCCTAAAATTCTCTTAACAAATTCTAATTAGTAAAAACAATGGCATACAATTCTATCCTGGAGGAATCTTCCCTTAATTACTGCAAGTAATTATTCTTAATACTTCAGAATAAGCCTTTTTGGGTTCGGTTTTTAATTTATTTGTTTATTTATTTATTGTTATTTTCGTAACTGTTGAATGCATTCCATGCATGTTTAAGGTTTTTAAAGCTCATTGCTTAACTAGCTCATTTTGGCTAAAATCCCAGAAGTGAGAAGCCTCTGTAAAAACAGGAATGGTTACAAGCATAAAATTGAACAACTCGTCAATTAGGTTCACCGGCTAAATTCCCATATTTTGTTGAACAGTTTTTTAATGCTAACTTCACTATCATGAATATAAGAAAAATCTGGCAGTTCACTGAATAATGCAACTAATGCTAGTTACTTCTTCATTTTCTGTTTCAGAGTGTTCACAGCATCTCCAGATCTTTGAGATAGTTTATGAATTCAGAGATTTATTTAGGACTTTAAAGAACATATACTGCATTCTACAAAAGAAATAGTTAAAGAAAGAAAGATGTTTATATTTCCCAAGAACTGTAAAATTGAGACCCATGTGGGAGAGTACACATTGATTAGTGCAACATCATTTTACTACTGAAATTCAGAAGTGGTCCACATATATTTCTGCCTGATTGCATCAGAACTAATAAAGTAACGGAATCACAGAATTATCATGATTTGAAAAGACCTCTAGAGATCATTGCTTCCAACTGTCAACATCTGCCCCTAATAAAATATAGATTTATCAAAATTTCTATCAACTACTACTGGATGTCCTGAAGTACCTCATCTACACATATTTTAAATACTTCCAGGGATGATGATTCCATCACCTCTCTGGGCACCCCATTCCAATGCCTGACTACTCTTTCAGTAAAGAAATTCTTCTTCAAAACTAGTCTAAACCTCCCCTGGTGCAGCCTCAGGCTATTTCTTCTTGTCTTATCATTATTTACTTGAGAGAAGAGGCCGACACACACCTCGCTGCAGCCTCCTTTCAGGTAGCTGGAGAGAGCAATCCAATTTCCAATCTAAACCTAGTAGTCTGGGTTCAGTAACATGTGAATGAAATGAATTGCTGCAAACTGACATATGCAAGCTGAGTAGATGCTTACAGATCATCCACCCCGTCACTGATTCTGCATTCCTCAAAGTAGTTTAACTTTGAAAATTGCCTATAGAAATAGGTTATTCTGTTCCAAATAAATAAGGGTGTAACCAACTCACCTCTATTAGCATTTCCTAGCAAAGATATCTGTCTCCTGAAGAATGTATCATGTATTTCTAACAGAAAGTTCCTTTGCAGTGAAATTGCAAGTTTACCAGCCAAACAGTGAATCCTGAGGTGTTAGGTTATTTTTTTGGAAAGTATAAGCATATAGCATTGAAGGTAAGGAAAGAATTTTTTTTAATTGGAGTCATCATCTTTTTGTGAAAAATAGAGAATGGGCTTACTTGTGCTTATTGTAGTCATTGTTGAGGAGACACGTTGTAGAAGTTTTCTAGAGGTTGGCAACTCAACGATTAGTTCTATTGAATTGCTGTAATTTAGACAGAATGTGATGGAAAAATGAGTAACTAATACCAAGGCCCTTCTATTAGGATAGCACAGGATTGGTAATCACTACAGCTTGTCTGACACAATCAAAATCATCTTGGCTCAATGTAGTTTTGTGTGATTTTGAGCAAGTATACTATTTGCAAAGTAACCTTTCCAGAATTTAAATGACAATACGTTGCTGCACGTCTCTTCTGGTAAAGAAAAGAAGAAGAAAACCTAAAATAATTAAAGAACTATTTTAGTTCTGAACAATTTTTCCACTATAAATTTCCAGGGGGCATAGGTTCCCACTGTGGTTTGGGACTGATATAATGATGAATAAATCGATTGTGAATTATTTAGGCAGAAAATGAAGATTTTAAAATATATATACTTTCTCCACTAATTATGATTCTTAAAAGGTTTTCTTTGAAAACAATTTTTGGCTGTTCATTATTCTCTATTGGTTCTGGTTCTGAGGAATGTTCAAAAACATATAAACCAGGTGTATAATACAACTGTTGGAGGGGTGTTTGTTTATAAATATATGCAGTAGCCACATAAAAACAGTTATTAAGAAAAATATATAATAATAGGACATTCAGAATTTTATAACAGATTTCAGACCAGTTCTGACTTAGGGACTATTGAACAAAAGTTTGTTTCTATTTTTTGTGTTTAGCAATGCTTGACAGAGCAAACAAAACCTCACTCATTTAGCAATTTTGTCTCAACTTCATGATGCAGTTAATTGATGAATTAGAACTAAGAAACAGAATAAGTTTGAATAATAGAATAATATTGACTATAGTCATTCTGAATCTTTTTATTATGCAGGGACTTGCTACTGTCTATGATACTAAAATTAAAATCCATTATATATCTGTTACTGACTGAAAGTTCACATTAGCTCCTATAGAGTTTAGCATTTCTAAAGGCATCCAGTTTTTTATTCTTGTAAGATTAACTCTAAGTGGAATTCATTTAGTAGCTCATTGTATTCCTACCCAAAGCCATTAGGTAGGAAACTATTTTAACTCTTGTTTTGCAATACTTGTTCAGTTTCTGATTTAACAGTTTTTTGTTTGTTTTGTTTTTCCATTTAACTCTTTGCAATCAGACCTTATTAACTGCTAAATATTGACTGAGATGTATGAAACAGCTGTTTTATTCTCCCTTGAAACACTTTTTGTATCTTTAGTGAAAATTTCCTTCTCTCTCAATATTACAGGTATTTTATTGAATACACTTCTTACTACTTTCAGCTTTTTCAGATTAGTTTTTTAATAATTTAAGTCTCGAAGAAATAGCTCAAGTAGATTTTGAGCTAAAAGTACTCTTTATAATGCAGTTTTCTAAAAAATTGAGTAAAAATAATGTAATATCTGATCTCACTAGCCTTATTGCAAAAAAAATGTTGCAAAACTTGTTTATTGTTTTAAGAAAAAAATCCTCAAAAGATAGTTGCTACTAGCCAAGCCTATTAGAAACATAAACACTAATTGCAAAGACACATGGCTGTACAGCATTCAGTTATTCAGTTTGGGGTTTTTTGTGTGTGGTTTTGGGTTTTGTTGGTTTTTTGTTTTTTTGTTTGGTTGGTTTGATTTGCTTTGGGGGGTTTTTTGTGGGGGTTTTTTGTGGTTTTTTTTTTTTTTTTTTTTTTGAAAGAAATAGAAAATTTTAAGACATGTATCCTGGTAAGCAATAGGCAGTTAAGTGATTTTTCAAAATGAGTGAGATGATAACTGGGTGTTTCTGGGTAAAGTAACACTGAGAAATTTATCTGTCATAAAAGGGCCCTATACTTTCCTATATATATGTTAAGTGTAAAAACATGGTAGATTAAATAATCTAATGTTGCCCAGTACAGTGCTATTTTGAAATATCTTGGGAAATGGCCTATGGAATGCACAATGCCTTTTTACTGAGCAAAGTTCAAGGAAGGTGGAATAACTTTTGTTTTTCACCATTTATTATTCTGCTACTTGCTTTGCAAGCAAAAGGAGATGCCTATAAACTGCCTGATAAATGACCTGAATGGATGCCTTGTTTCACCATATCTTCCACATCTATCACTATATCTGTCATGTTCTGAATTATGTTATGTCATAAATTACTACAGCAGTAAATTTTGACAAATTTTAACAGATATGGCTATGTTTCATAACAAGAACACGCTAGTAAAAAAGTGTCATTTACTGCTCTTTGGGAAAAAAAATACAGCAATGCTCCAAAATCCCTGAAATCAAATATGAGCCAAAGCAGAAGGTGCCCTAATTTTCTTAAAACTCTAAGAATGATGGGAGTTATTAGATTGGGTGCTTTGTGTTTTCTGTTACATAAAGGAAACTTCTCACAGAAATTTGTTTACTTGAAATTTCTTTTGCATTATCCTACAGAAAGAAAATAACTACACAATGCAGAAGCTTGACTTTAGGAACATGAATCATTCACTGGGCTTTTAGTTGGACTATTTATGTGTTTAGAGTTAAGAGTATGAACACAAAATTGCTGAATATAGGACAGTACAACTCGTGTGAATGAAATGTGATGTGTAATTTCCTCTACAAGAAAACAAAATAAGACAAAGCCTCCATTTGTGTACTCGGATGCCAAAATTAATGCAAGCAATATCACCATTTTGAAAAAATCTCTCTGTCTGACTTTCCATATCTTCTTTACACTAAATCCAGACTCTAAAAATAGCATTTTTTCAAAGTGTCAGAGAACTAGACATTGTTTTTCTTTACTACAAATGAAATTGCTTGTCTATACTTAGGATTTTTATTTCTACCTGAATCCATTTCACAGCATCATACTAGCAGGGCTTTTACTTTGTTGTTGGTTATTAAAGATTTTGAATTACCTAGACTTTTCCATTTATCTTTGAAAATGTATGCCCTTATTTCATCAAGTTCAAATGTCTTTGGGCAGTGTAAGCCGAGCCCAAGAATATTTGATCTTATGAAAGTAAGTTCTTTGATCAAATATACATTTTAACGTTGTTTGGGTTCTGATTTCAGCAATTATTTAAATGCAACAAAATGAAGCTAAACTGCATATGACAGCTTCATAAACTGTGTGTATTCCCATCTTCAAATGACACAGTACAGTATGCATAAGGATTACTGGATTGAAAAGCAAAGAAGGAAGAAAGAAACTAGAGGGCAAGTCATGTTGGAGTCCTAAGATGAGTTCTGTAGTAAAATGACTGCAGGGATATGAAGAAATATTGGTCTAGATGAAAAATGGAGCAACAGTAGTTTCTTTATAGAATTTTGTTGGGATTTTAAGGTCATTTATATAAAGAAAAATTACTGTGTAGCTGACACAGTAACACTGTAGCCTGTATCAAAGAATAATTGAACGGAATCTCAATTATTATTCTGATAAAGCCAGTTTCAAGATCCAAATTTTGCTAAATGTGAGGATAATTCATCCAAAGTCTAGAGAGTGAATTTTGGTCTGAGTGAGGAAGGTGCAAGTAGATCTAGGATGTCAACAGCCGTTGGGTCACTGACATAGTTGATACAATTTAGTGTTTTGATAGAAATTTAACAGGTTCAAAAGCATGAACTATCTTTTAAATTTGAAAGCAATGTCTTCCCATAGGAATGCTTATTGAAAAAATTTTATCTGCCCAGCAAAATAGTTTTTGTGGATTAAGGTAAACATCAAAGAAGAGTCATGACTGTGAATTCTGAGTGGAGGTTACATTGTTTAGGAAGATTTCTGTTCTAGATGTGGAAGTGCGGTAAAGAGTGCTTCTCTAGGTACCTTGATACGATGTGCCTTTCAGGTGTCAGAGGTGCTCACTTCCAGGCTGTGATGCTTTCTTAGTGCCCTTTTTGCTGCTCTACCTGTAAGCCGAACATCAGGATGCCCAAGTGTGAAGTTAAGAGTGTCTTTGGAAACACTACTGAATTGCTTTAACCTTGGTTGTTTTTTCATGTTGTGTTAAGTAAGAGAGAAATGCTGAGAACGATATATATATTAAGATCAATTACTGATATTACTGAATTACTATATATTAATAATATATATTACTATATATTAAGGACAATTACTGATAATACTTCCATTTCTCTGACCTTTCACCAAAGGCATAATGTGCTGATCTCTGTAAAGCATGGTCTAATTAGCTGCTTTTTCTGCTGGATCTTTTAATATTTCTTTTTTAATAAACCAGGAGATAATACACAATTGCATTCAGGGAACCACTGCACCCACTTAAACTACTGCTGCAAAGAACAAACAAGGAACTTTATATCTTTCCCCTAAGATTCACTGAACTCTAAAAGTACCTGTTGAAAGAAAATTATAAATCCATTATTTCACCACAGTGCATACTAAGTGATACTTAAAAGACACATGAAGTGGCATTACCATAAATGTATGATTTGCCCAAAAGAAACATATAATTAAGGTATCATTTAATTTACACATTAATTGATGCACTTGAATATGATAATCCAAAAAGAGGATTTAGTGATTTCTCCCTTTGATACTGCAGACTAGTTTTGGAATGGGATATGCTTGTGTTCTGGTCATTGTAACTCAGTTCCATTTATCTAGTGCCTGGTAGTCTATAAATGCCTCACTTAGTAATTCACTTTTAAGATTTGGATGAACATTTAGTAAAGCTGCAAATACATTTCCCAACTGACTTCTTAAATTGTAATTCTGCATCAACAGCAGGGAGGTGTTTTTACCTTTTCTCACTATGCCATAAACTACACAGAGGTACTGAAATTATTCCAGCATTCCTGTATTTCCATTTCAATAAGCAGAAGATATGAAAAGAGTACCTTCTTTGCCATGATCCTGTTTTATATCTGAATTTAAGTTCTTCACTGTCTTTAAATCTGTTTCATCATCTGGTAAAGAATCAATCTTCTGTCATACTTGCCTGCTCAGCTTCATTGTCCTGACAACTGTTGTGCAGGTAGTTTTCAAATATAATTAAAACATTACACAGAAGGTGTGAGTATGATATAATGGCAATGATACAGATTCACTTTGGGTTTTAGTAAAAACTCCTAGCCTTAGGATCATAATTTTTGTTATCAAGCTAGATTGCATAAACTCCATAGTTTATGTCACATTGTTCTTTGCTTTCCAAAGTTGACAGTCTGAAAGTTGAGCATCCTCCATCCAGCGTCACAAAATACTCTTCACATTTTATTAACTGTGTGAAAAGTATGGGGGGATGTAATGTTTTTCACTAGTAGAAAGCTTAGGGGGAAAAGAAGTGAATAAAGTTTATCGGATAGTTTCAAGCAGAGGAAAATTGTGTAAGAACTGTGAAAGATTATGATGTTTCATTTTAATGGTCTATAAATGGAAAGTTAATTTTTACTGGAAATGAAAAAGATACTATTATTTTTATTTCATAACAATCACTGTTTTATGGTTTAAGGTAATTTAAGGTGTGACATTTCCCTCTTATTATAAGCGTGAGAATTTCATTATTATACATGAATCTTTTAGGCTACTCGAAGTTTTTGTTTCTTTCAAAAATCTAAAAAAATTCCTAGTTGAAAATTAAACAGACAAGGTTTTTCTCCCTTGTGCCATCCACGAAAGAAAAGAAAAAATGCTGTCCAAACCAGGAATGTAAAAACCTCTCAAAAAGCTATGGCCATTTCCTATACATCTGTGCCTCTCCCACAAAATGCTGTTTACTGTAAACATAGCAATTTCCTGTTGACATGTAAGGTGAAATTTGATGTGTATCTATGGCAGTACATAAAGGAAAACAGTGAGTTGTTTTATTTCAGTATTTTATATTAATGTATAAAGGGGCTGCTACTCACTGTAAAAATGAGTCATCATTTTGCTGCAGACAGAAAAGATTTCTATGACCTTTTTATCTTCCAGAAAGTATAAATAATAATTCATTATAGATGTAATCTTGTCCTGATTTCTCATAAATGGATTTTATATAATGGGTTAAACTTTCACAGAAAAATCTCTTATTTTCATGGATGACCTACTCTGTAGCTACATTTGTGACAGATTATTGATTTTTTCGTGTGGCAAGGGCAATATGAGACACTACTATGTAGTTAGAGTAATAGATCTAATCCTTTGGGACCTACTGACATGGCCAGTCTATACCAATGTTATATTTAACACTGAAGATAAGTTCCTGCAGTATTTTATTCATGTATTTTTGAAGAGCTACATTTCTCTCAGGGTCTTTGGTGCTCATGAAAATCCGATGATTTCACTTGGAACTTGTGTAAGAGGTGTAAAAACATTCCCATTACTTACAAATAAATCAATGCCATTTTGAATGCATGCATCTGATAAAGGCTGTTTATCGGCAAATATTTTGACAATTTTTTAGTGTTAGAACAGTGGAAGTGAAAGTGGTTCTTTATAACTGGAAGTGATAATTCTAGAATCTAAGAGACTTTTCCTTCCATCACAGCATTTACAGAAAGTTGAGGGGTGAAATTAGGCATATGATCTCAAGATCATCTGCCACATTGCAGGTTTCCTTTCAGGACTTAGTTTGTGAAAATGTCAAAGTTGTTTCCATGTGTACTGTACCTTGATATCATTAATCTCAATAATCTGTTTGAAAGTAAAATGATATTTTACTTCACTATTTGCTTATTCCATCAATTTGGATGTGGTTTGACATCTTGTGAAATCAAGATGGTCCCAGTTCATATGCCATTGGCAACATAGCTTAAAGTGTGCCCATGGGGTCACCTATGAAACTGTATAATTTTCATCCATTGGCTTTAGTGACACTTATGAAGCACCTTTTCACCTGTGCTAAATAAAGAATTCTTTTAGAATAAGAAATAGGATCACTTGCTGTCAACTGTTTGTTCTGAAAGAATGACAGAAATATTAATGTCCCATGATGCCCTGAGAAAAACACTACTGAAAAAAAAATAATTCATATTTTATAAAACCTGAATAAGAGTGACAAAGTGAATTCATCTAATTTAAGAAATGTCAGATGCACTTATACTATTAACACAAGCAGTTATGAGGCTAAATGCAAGTTATAAATGAGAAGGTGAAGGTTTTGTGAAGCTGAATTTAAGGAAAAAATATATTTTATATTATAAAACATCTCAGGTTTGTAGACTAGTATATTCATAGTTTCATTGGAAGTCAAGATGATGAAATAATCTACATGTCCACTTCCTCCCCATTCAGATTAGAAGTTGAAGAATAATGGCTTTTGTAACTGACTGCCTCTCCAAATTCATAGACCTGATATTTGAATTTCATATTGACAATAAGTTACAGAACAATAGAAATCACTATAACAGGGTGATGCTTACCAAATGGCTTATGAGATTTTGGTTCAATAAACCAATTCTATGAAAGCAAATAAACACAGGACATATTAAGCTATATTTTCAAGCAATAGACAGTAGAGTCTGGTTTTGTTTGACAATTTATATGTCAAAATAATGGATTTGCTTATTTCTGTTTTATGAAATAGAACTCTATGAAACACTAGAATGAAAATTTAGCTTGTAACAGAAATAACTTATTAAAAGAAGTTTATATAGTACAAGGTGAATTTTATTTGCTAACAGATTTATTATTTAAGAATATAGGTACAACTAAACATGTACTGCATACAGGCAATTGTGAAACTGTAGTCCAAACTTGATGCATCAGAATACAGGGAAAAATTTCCAATCATTAAAAAAAATATATATATTAATGGAAGAAAAACTAAGAGAGTTTGAAAAGGAATTTAAAAACCACACTGTCTTTTGGATGACCTTTCCCTCTCAGATTTTAGATAACACTTGAAATGTTGGTAGAAAAATGTTGAGGGCTGTCCAGTGGTGTAGCCAACCAGATCAATTGGATTGAATATTCAGTGTTACAAGACACTGAAGAAATATTGATGCTAACATACAAAAGAACCAAGTCCTTTCATAACTAGGCACACCTGAGTACTAAGAATGACACCTTAGTCAGCCGGTGGTAAAGTCTCAAAATGACATTTCTAAGGAGGAACAGGGGACTTTCAAAACACTTGCCTCTCCTCCATTTCTATGCTTTGCTGAGGTTCTTTTGGCTTATTTAAGTCCTCACTGCCTACTGAGATGAAGCATGTCATGGGATTAAAAATGACAGTACAATGTAGGAGTTGTCTTTCTTTTCAATCAAGCACAGGTACAAAGTAGTTATTATTTTAGATAAAATACATTTCAAGATAGCACGTTTTCCTGCAAAGGACAACTTACAAAAAGGACATATTTTCACGTACTAACCTGAAAAAAACAGCTTTTGTGACAGAGAAAATGTTAAATATTCCCTTTAATTATCAGGTACAAATTCTGCCATGAGGTGTAATCACAGTAAATTAACCATGGTAGAAAAAAGTAAAAATTTATTGGCTTAGAATTGTCTGTTTCTGCTTAATCAAGCAGGATGATTAATGAAAGCAAGAAGCATGGAACATTAAATGTTTATTAAAAACACACATGAAATATGTTTACCTGGGTGCTGAAGTCAGGGTAAAGTGTTTTTATTCTTATTTTACAATTGCACACATGAGTTACAGAGAAATAAAATAGTGGACAGGGATGCCTTAATTTGGCTTTGTGAATATTTTTTCTGACTTACTTGTCAAAACTGTCAAAGGCAGCCATTTCATTGGTCATTTTTGGGGCCTGGCACTGTTGATTGTATTTATTAATTAGTCATAATAGTAACAAGATTTTATACCCATCGGTAGAAACTCTTTTATACATAGTACTAATTTTAGCAACGATGTGATATGAGTTGGCTTTAATGTTATTCTCTACTTCCATTTTCAGGGAGAAAATACTGTTGGACATCAATAAAAAAATATGGGAGAGAATCTCTCACAGAAATAACATTGATCCTAAAATGTGAAATTACATTATGTTGTTTCCCGACTATTTTGTATGTTGTGTATTTGCTTAAAATGAGAAAGAAATAAGACTGAATAAAAAGCTCTACTATAATTTGCTAGGAATATAGGATAAATCCTATAGATCTATAGGATTAATCACTAATATAACCTTATTGTTGAATATTAAACAACCCAGGGCATGATTTATGAAAAATCTTCACTCTTGACAAAACATCTAAACAAGTGCAGTCTAGACTTGTATTCAAAACTCCAGGAAACAGATTTAGTCCTATAATGAATTATTGGGAAAACTTTACTCATTATGAATTTCAGATATTTAAAAGAGGACAAAAGCAATGGCAGAACTGTATTATGTGCCACAGTAAGAAATATTTCAAATCTTCTGGGCTATATCAATAAGAAAAGAAAATGTCCTTGCTAGCCACATGGCATTTCAGGGTTTCTGTATGTAACACCGAAAACAAGGACGCTGGAAGCATTTCCAAAGTCCAGTCACTATCCAGATTGACTGACTCTGAATACTAAGAGTTTTTATCATGCTAGAAAATTGCATTGTGACTATGTAGCTATATGATGGGATACTGCTTGATAGATATTTAAGAGTGAGACTACATTACCACCCTCCCCATCTTGCCTTGTTTACTCAGGCATGACGCACAGTGAAGCTAGCACTCCTTATTTGAGGGGGCATTCTCAAATTACTGTGGTCTTTTTACTTGAAAATATCTTGGCTTTTTTTCAAAATTTTATCTTCAGCAAGTTATTCCAGAATATTCATATACAGAAATCAGCAAAAGGCTTAAAAAATAAACATTATGTATTACATTACACGCAATATTCTTCAAAATCTGTTTTTCACACTTATTAAACCATATTTCTAGTGTGGTATAACTGGAACAAATTGCATAAGGTATAAATAATGAACAATTACCTGGTTATGCAAAATATTTTGGTATTAGAAAGTTATTTGATAACAGTTAGGTTGAAGCAAATTTTAAAAGCTGAGATGAAACAAAGTCACTGTCAAGAACATTTTCAGCTGTGACATGAGGATGCTATGAAGTTAATTGGCAATGGAAAGAAATCTTACAAAATCCAAATATCATTTTACAATTGAAACCAAAAATGACTTCAGCATGACCCTATAAAGCACTGTATTGATTTTCAACTTCTATTATTACTGTGCTTTACCTACCTATGATTCCAGGCCAGCTCAATTTTCAGAAAGGTCTGAGGTCAAATACAGATTTACTCTTCCCACAAAAGCAAAAAAAAAGAAGGCTTAGGTGTGTACAAAGACTAAATACATAAAATAAATAATTATGCTATCATTTGAGTTTGTTCTTTATTCTTGTGGCATAATTTCATTGGTGATTTTTGATGTAGACTAGGGGTGTAGGAGTGCAAACAGGGAAAAGCACATGATCCATCAATCTGTACAGCATTATAAATTTGTAAAGTATCCTTCAGTCAACCAGAGGTGCTCTGCTGGACTGGTAAGTTGTTTTCAGCAAAAGTGTGAGAAATAGGATTTAATAAGAGAGAAGTGAAAAATAAAAATATTTTACCCGTTCACAGAAATTAGTGATTGTATTACCATTTCAGAGTTTGATTTCAAATTCTATGTGTACTAAAGATGCAGCTGTGTTACATTAGAACCAGGAGGACCTGATTAAGGCCAGGTTCCCACTAGGTTAGTACAAATATTCATACTTGAAGACATTATCAAGGATCGGACAAATTAAGTATCAGTACTTAAAGTTTACAAAGTAGAAGTTACTTCAAAATTCCAATAATTCCTTGGAAGTTAGGCCATGAAAAACTTTCAACAATAGTCAACAGTAGACTTGAATTACAGAACAGATTCTGCAACTTCTAGTCATAACTATTGAGTCTATTTTATATGTAAAATTATTTTTTTTAATATGAGCATGGTCAGGTGAATCTATCATGTTTGAAATCGCTGAACATTTTTTTCACTGTCTCCTGTGTTCAAAACATCAAAAATAATTTTTTTTTGCATCCAGAAATATGGGATCGTGTTGCAACTGAGGCCAAATCCAATCAGTTTTAACCCTACAGGTCAAGCTTGCAAAGTTAGAAGATATGAAAAACACTGCCCTCTTGAAGTTTCCATTTTACTGTAGTAACTGCAAGGGTAGTGCAAACCATTATTGTCAGAAGTGAACATGTGCGTACAATTATCAGTAATGCTAACAAGGGATTAATGATGTAATTCTAATTTAGTATTTCATATGCCTCATTGCTTATGAGTAAAGGTGGCAAGAAGATTCCCCTATGGAATAATCACAAAGTCTTTTTTCTCATGTCCATGGACAGAGATTGTTTATAATGCTGTGTTCTCCTACTCTTGTCAAAAAGGCACCTAACTTAAGAGGAAATTACCTGACAAGCCAGGAAGAATATCAGCTCCTTTAGGACTAGCATATAGGTAAAAAGAAGTGGTGTGGCAGTTCTAAAGGAATGCATTTTGTTCTTCTGGATATTTCTCTAGAATACGTCATGCATATGCCATTCTGTAGTTCCTGTATTCACACCCATCCCCCTGAAAAAAATACTTGCAGAAAGTGACACATGGTTTTAAGATGTCTACAATGAGTCCATCTTTACCTTTATAAATGGTGTTTCACATAGATGAGTTCAAATTAGGAGTGTGCTGGGGTCTGGTTCAGGGTTGGGTTGTATCTAATCGTTAGCTGCTGAATCACTTCTACCACTGCTTAGAAAGGTGAAACACCCACTGGCACTGACCTTTCTTCAGTTTGTGAGATATAACCACCAGAGCTAGCAGGACTGCTGTCCATATTAGAAAATGTCAATAGATATCTTGCTGTTAGATTCACAGTCTGTTTGTACAACCTTTAATCAGTATTAGACATGACATAGGTCAATGCAGTACCTTTGGCACCAAGATTCAAAAGCTTTGCTTTGAAAACATCACAATACAAATCATACATCTAAATGTTTATCATCCCAAACATGAACCACTCATGCTTTGAAAATGTCAGAAGGATCTATATCTTGGTTTATTTCTTTCTGTCTCTTTGAAAATTCTAGCTGTATTGATTTCTCATGGCTGAATTTTGGGGATATATCTTACACATCCACAAACACAGCAGTTATGTTTTTTAAAATAACCTCCTTTGTATATTATTTCATTACTTTTGTCCTTATAAAAATCATAAAGTGAAAATTCATTATTCCTTAAAGAGATCGTTGTTTCTGATGGGTTTATTGTTTACTATATTTGGAGCAACAGATAGATACTTCAAGTTTTATAAAGAATACTTTAAAGAAATCATCTGTCTAAAGAGGAAAAGTCCTTCCACTTCGAATACACAAACTGTGTATTGAAATTCAGGTATTTATATTGTAGGCAATAGATTTAGATCAAGAATTTAGAAAATGAAATGTTAGTAAATATTGAAGAAATAAAAACATCTATTAGAATATTTTAATGCAGTCATTATATAAAAAAAGAATGTTATATTTCTATGCCTCTTCCAGAAGTTCATAATTTGTAATTCCTTTTTTTCCAAATTCAGTCCAAATAATCCATATTATGAAGGATACTTAGGTGTGCAACTTTCTTAAAATGTCTTGAAAAACTGTTTACATAGTGAAGTTCATTATTTCTTTTAAAATCAAAGTAAAAAGCATTAACACTTGCTTCTGTTTATAAAATAGAAAAGGACTTTTCTCTGCCTTGGAATAATAAAAGCATAAACTGTCTTGTCTGTTTCAGAAATCTAACTTTACAGCCCAGCTGTAGTCACTGTGTCAGTCAGAAATAAACGTGGAATTTATTGTTCTGATGTGGATCTTAGTTTCTTCACTGACATCTGTGCAGTGCTTAGGGAGTATAATCAGTCCCAAGTTCACTGTGAAGACTGCAGTATGTAAGCAGGAACTACAAATATCTGCTTAGAACATTTTCCTAAGGTTTAACCACTGAGATCTCCTATAAATTGTTTTCTTGTTGTCCTTGCCATACCCAATTCTTTATTGGGTCACACCGATGAAGTAAAGGAAGGTGCAATGATATTTTGAAGAAGGAAATCTGAAAAAAAAAGATAGGGATGTCGCAGACAGAAAGAATGTGATTTGTCTCTTCTGACTAGCCTCTGCAATGTGAATGTCTGCTTTGGAGCTTTTAGTTAGTGGAGAGAAAGAGGTATTCTTTGGATGCACTTGATCTAATTTATTTTAGATGTCTATTTTAGGATAATATAGAGCGATGCTCAGAAGAGTCTGTTTTTCCCTATCACCTATAAAGGAAAGCTAGACAGCTATTTCAGAAGCATTAATCTATGTTATAGATGCCTATGTGTGGTCAGATGAGTCCTACTGATTGTCCACAGTGAACAGAAGGAACCAGAAATTTGTTTTATTCTAATAAAACCCTTTGTTGAGTGTTAGAGCAACATGACTCTGAGACTGATTTTTGCACTGTTAAACATAATGGAAGAAAAGGAGCACAAGGCAAAAGGGAAGAAAGGCTGGTATAATATTAAGCATGCAGTCAGTCCTGTACAAACCAAAAAGGCAATCATCTGGGAGGATATTTCTTGTGCCACCCCCACAGGTCTTTCCACAGTTGCAGATATTAGATGGCTTTGAAAGGGATACTAAAGGAATGGGTATCCTGTCGGCGAGCTCACACGCTACGGAGGCATAGCAGGATGTTTTGCTTCGGTGTGCAATGTAGCATGGCACAGAGATTCCTGAAATAACTGCACTCAGTGCAAGCTAGGTGACAAATGATGTGTGTCACATCAGGCAGTGGCTTGTTTGCACAGCTCTGATTCTTTAGGAAGTCGAGCCAGTGCTTCTCAGCACTGCACTGCACGCCATGTGTCGGTCTCAGCGTGGCTAGGTCAGGAATCTCTCTGCTCTGAATCAGGGTATCATGTAAATGTAGTCACAAAACAGCAACAAATAAATGGCTGTGATGTCCCATCTCTCTGCAGTGCTACAGCTTAGACTGCAATTTGTAAGGAAGGCACAAGTGCTGGACATCAATGAATTAACCAGATACAGAAGCTTAAAAACTTTGATTCTTGTAAAACTTTAAAAGCAGCTTCACAATTCTGTACTTTTACTGTAAATGCATGTCGATATTAAATATTTATACCTAATGAAATCTGTTCCAGTTATACCACACTAGAAATGCGGTTTAATAAGAGTGAAAACCAGTTTTTGAAAAATATTGTATGTAATGTAATACATACTGTTTATTTTTAAGCCTTTTGCTAATTTCTGCATATGAATATCTTGAATAAGATTGCATGATATTACACAGTCCATAACTGTGTTTTAGGCTTTTGTTTTCACAGTAGTCTTTGCACAAGCTTTCCCTCAATTTAACAAATAAAAGGAATTGCAACATAACAACTGTATGCCACGAAGGTTGAGAAATATCATAGATATTCAAAGAACAATACATCTTGGCTATCACGTAAAAGAAAATTCTGACTCAAGTTTATCATTAAAATGAAATGTAAGTGGAAATTTGAACCAAAGTCTCACATTAGAAATCTGTGATTTATCTTGAAATCTGGACTTTTCCCTGAAAATTTGTGTGAAGAATTTTTTGTCTGACCTTGCCTCTCTATAAGATTTCTGAATAATTCTATAGAGAAAAATAAAACACTCATACAGTTTTAATACAGATTTTCTTCTCTTCCCCTTTGTCTGAAATATATTGAAACTTATTTGTATCATATAATAATCATACAAAGAATCTGAGAGAGTCTCGAAAGATATCTGTGCTTAATGCTCTGTTGTATTGGAAGTTATTCTGTAAAATTCACCAACAGTTATAGCTGATGACCTTATCAGGCCCTGCCCTTCTGATGAAACCATCTCCTCATTACTTCCCTGCAGGACTTGTGTGTCAGTCTGCTGTGAGACCCTATGTGATCACACAGAAGTTACTGCTCTTTCTTGCTTTTCAGTTCTAACAAGAAAGGAAATCAAATAAGTCAGTTATGGTTCATTGTCAATGCTACAGAAGATGGAAATGACAAAATTTCACAGTTTAAACTATGCAAGATCCGACTGGCCTTGCCAATGTGGATGAACACAGATAAGAGGGCAGTAGGATTGTCTCCTTCCAAATGCACATAATTAGTCCATGTTAGAGCTGCTATCAGATCTATGGTTGATGTAAATCAACACAGTACTAGAAACTCAGCACTTTGCTGACTGGTATCAGATAAATATGCACTCCAAAGGAGCAGAGGAGACTGGAAGTTAGCACCACCAGCAGTTCTTGACTCTGCAAAAGTTAACAAAAGCCAATTCTGGATCAAGACATAATACTGCAACTCCTTAATGAGAGTTTGTTATTTATTTTAAACCACAAATAAAAACAGAGTATAGCCCAAGAAGAATTTTCTCTAAGTAATTTTCGTTTGCAATGTAAAATGTAGACGAAGAAATGCCCATTACTTTTACTGTTATTCTTTATAAGCACTTTACTAATTATCACAGTTCCAATTGATTTCAGTTCTCATCTTAAAGTTATTCAAGTCACAGCTGGGGTTGTTTAGCCTAGAGAAAAGGAGGCTGAGGGGAGTTCCTGTCAATTTCTACAGCTACATTTAGGGAGGTTGTAAAGAGGTTGGGATCAGTCTGTTCAATGAAGTTGCAAATGATAGGACGAGGTAATGGCTTCAAGTTCCACCAAAGGTTGTCTTTGCCAACTGTCTTATCTGCACTGCATATCTTCTCTGTTTTTCTGCCATTTCTTAGAGCTGGGATAAAAACAGCAACTCTAAATGCAGTAATAAATTCACACTTCAGAGAAATGTTTTTCAAAGAGTTTTTCAAAGTTAATAGGTGCAGAGGGTAGTGAAAAAGATGTTCTGTTTCTTATCTCAAATTTGTCCATTTTTGTCCACTCTAAAGATATTTTTATCAACAAAAAGCAAAGATAATGATTTGCTGCAGAGCTACTCTGAATTTAAAACTCTGAACTATGGCACTTACAGCTATTTAGTGGACTTGGATGGGACATCTTTGCTACAGGCCTTATTTACTTATGGTTAAACAAAAATGAGAAAAAGAGGTTTTTTACTCTGGAAGTCCAGTTTAAACTTGAGAACATATTTTGTTATTTTGTTATTTTCAAGGGAAACACTACAATCGTTCCTAAATCATAGCTTTCTGTCCCTATTCTGTTTTGACTCTAACTTACTAGAATATTTTCTACAAGGTGGTCCCCTGAGTGAAAGCATGAGGGAGACTTTATGTCCCTGAAGCTAGAGAGACTTTTGCCTTTTATTCTAGTAGGGTGACATCTTATCAAGGAAGTTATGATCAGGACCACATGCAGTTAATGGAGATGTGTTGCCCAAGCCCTTATTCCCTGTAGAAACCCATGAACTCAAGGAGAGACTGCTTTTGAATGGGTTTGCCAATACAGCCCCAAATTTCATACTAGGGAGTTGCAGGAGAACCAAACAAGAGCATGGAATACTGAGAAGCAGATTTACAGAATGAGAAGTGAAGGACTTTCTTAAGGTGGGAATGCAATAAATGCTATCTATATAGGGTTTCTAAGAGAGATGTGAGTCAGGAGCTAGAAAACTGGAAAGTATGTAAGTGCTGCTCCTCTGGCCATTTTCATTGCAGAATATTCTGCATAATCCTTTATGGCAAGGTGGAGTAACAATTATCTTCTTCTTTTAATCTGTGCAGAAACCGTGCATCAAAACGTTCATCCTGTTCTGAATATCCCTCATCTAGCATAAGATGCTAATTTTGGCCCACTCAAGGCAAAAAGAAAGCTTCTGGCCAGCTTGGGTTATAGGTCAGAGCTCATTTGTCTCACTTGAAAAAAAAGTCTATGAGAATGATTTAGTATCAAATTAAGATGATAAGATAGTCTTTCTGATTTAAGATAGCAACAGTAAGTCTCTTCTGTCATCCTTTGTTGTACTTGTTTGGTGGGTCACTGTTATGAGGAGATTCTCTCACTGTAAATTCCTTAATAATTATTTATGCAGGGCCTGAGGCTTAATTTTTTGTAGATATGCATACATATCTACAAAATAGTTATAAACATATGAATAAGTTACTCTATATAACATCAGGAAATGCTCATTCATTGCTGATAGCGATCTTTCAGATCACATGAAATATGGCTAAGTAACTCACTGTAGTAAAAAAAATTATTTACAATTTTTTTTCTACTTGTAAGTCCACAATATTGTAAAGAAGATAGATTTTTTTTTTAGTAAATTTTTTTTTCATAAGCTGTTCTAAAGCTGTTCAGAGGTTTGCAATCTTAGAAATTGTTTCTGGAATGATAAAATTAATGGGCAAAGTGTAACTGAAAAAGGTCACAGGTCTATTATTATTCTATCTGTTATGTATGGATAGAAATATCAACATCATTTTTGCTCAGACTTGCAAGGATAAGTCATGATGTTGAGAAAAACAAAATGTATCAATGTAAACCCAAATATTTAATCTGTCAAAACAAAAAGTAAAAATTAACAACATAAAAATGGGAATCTGTAGGAAAATTTAATTATAAATGTTTTTATTACTTAATCAAGATAATATAATCCTGATGTTGCACTATCACTCTGTGGTGTATTTGAAAAAAACACTGACTGAGGTACCAATAACTAAACTGTCTTAGTAGAATATCATATAAAGGAGGACACAAGGATTATGTGTAGGAGAGAGAAATCAGTGTGTACACACAATCACATTCATGCCACTAGTTCAAGCAAGAAATACTGACTTTACTTGAGTCATACATGTTAAACTTACTTAAAAATAACAGATACTAGTGTATAAAGAACTCTGGATGCAACTCATTTTGGTGAGCAGTTCTCCTCAATAAGTAATTGTTCTAATGACCTGGTTATCTCCCTGTTTTGATGTAGTTTTTAATATTAAGATAGTTAATATGGAAATCCGAAACCTTTCCTCTTTATCTTCTTGCCTCTTCCTCCATTTATTTTTTATAGAAATACCATTGAAATAAAGTAATACAAGACAAAAAGTACCAGAGGCACGAATAAGCATAAAATAATTAGCTAGAACAGAAGAGATATTTTATGGAACATATACAGTGTCCTGAAAATTCTGTACAGCCTATCAAGTTTAACATTTGTCTTCTCATATTAAAGAAATTAAAACTTAAGTTACATGAGCAGGGAGTCTGTAACAAAGCAATTTTTTCCACACTTTTCTGAGATGCACAACATTTTTAATGCTCGGAGAGTACATTTCCAACCCTGTGGTTTTCCGAAGGTCAATAAGATGCATCAGTGCAGTTATAGTAATCAAATATGACCTTTAACAGTCTTAACATTTTTCCACTGTAATTTTATGAAGAAACATTTGAGGAAAACATTATACTTTTCTTGTTTTGCTTGAATCAGCCCATTTTGTCTAAGACAGGGCATCATACTCATCAGACAGCACATTTAGCAAGTTCCTATGTGGTTAAGTTCCCTTTTAGGTTAATGGTTGTGGGATTATAAGGTTCTAAGTGATTTACAGCACCAATTTCCTGGGAAGGTGAGAAAATGTTCTAGTGAGATGCTATTTTTTCGATTGTTCCAGAATGTGTGCTCTCTCTAAACTGTAGGGAGAGACATAGTGCAAGCCAGTTTACTATTATCCTTAGAAGTTCCTTGCACAACCTGCACTATCCCTATTAATGGTCCAGGCAGCTGACCTGTGAGAAAGCAGCTACACTATTAGGAAATATGTTCTTCTGTAAAGAAGTTTAGAATACAACAGTAATTATGTTTGAGACAAATTAATACTTGGTAGTGGATCCTCACAGGACTATCACTTCCACTTTCTTTCCTCAATGGCCATCGCTCAATGCACCAGGACTAGAGATAGTGGGACCTAGAATCACTAAGATATGGCTTTGTGCATGACTGGGAGAAAAAAAATCAGAGCTTCAACTCAGTGAAACTAGTTTCTGCTTATTTTACAAAGAAAACAGGCTTATATATGTGTGCATGAATGAATATGTTCAATATACATTGAAAACTTCAATATTAATTCCAAACCAGCTGAGCAACCAGTAAATTAAAATAAAAGCTCAAGCTTAAGATGAAACAGTCTAAAGTTGTACTTTATTACTCTTTTTAATGTATTGGCAATCACATATGTGTTTTTCTATTAATAATTTTATCATATTAATAATTCTGATTTTAAGTTTGGAATCATGCTATAATTCATGTTGTCAGTTCTGTTTTTCTTTCAGCCTTCTCTCATGAAGAAGAATGGTGACAATCAAAATTCAGCTCTAGTTTGTGAGCTAATTTTTTTTCTTATTCTTTTGTTTGGGAAGAGTAAGTCCCAGAAATATATTAACATGGGAATACTGACACTATCAGGAAAACTCAAATATAAGATGAAATATAACTAAATACTCTTCATGAATGCTCATTCAATCAGTGTCAGAAGGTAAACTGGGGGAACTTGAAGGATAAGACTGTAACTAAGTTACAAAAATGATGGGTTTATGTCTCTAGATCAGACTACATTCATATGGTATTTATCAGCACGGTGATTTTCCTCAAATCCATTTGAGAAAAACTGCTTTCAATTTGCTTACTTGGCAGTTGTTGCTATTTCAGAGGCAGTAAAAACTGGCTAGATTTTGGGATTTGTTGGCTGTTGGCTTCACTTAGGAAGAGATCATTCATCATTCATCATTCAGTGTGTTTGCTTTTTTTTTTTTTTTTTTTTTTTTTTTTTTCCCTAGGAAAACATTTTGCTCTATGTGGTGCTTATGAACAAACAAGGCATATGGTTCTCATCTTTGAGAAGTGCCAGGTAATGATCCGATCATTGTATTTTTTCATTTTGAACAGAGGTAGCACCTCTAATTGGAAAACCTCCAAAAAATTTGAAAATGCACCCATTAGCTCTTTCTGTAGATGAATTTCTCTGCTTGTCACTTTTAGGAAAGAAAAAAATAAACTTTTTCTTTCTCTCTTTCTCCTTATTTATCTTGTTATCCTTTCTTATTCATCATGTTGCAGGATGTTGTAACAGGTCTTTCATCCTGTTAGCCTGCGTAAAAATAACAGTGAAAAGAGTAGTAACTTCATTTGATATGTATTCATTTGTAATCATTTCTTTGACTTGACTATATTAACTATAATTTTGGTCTTTAGGATATCAGTCATTCATTCCTGCTGCTGCAGCTCAGATTGTTTTATGTGCACTTTGTACCCAGTAAATTTTATTTGATAATTGAAATCATAAAGTCTTGATTCTTCTGTCCAGTTTTTGGCCATGAACACAGGGGTAGTGTTTATGTCAGCCTATTCCTTGTTTGGTTTGCTCTGCAGTACAAGTCCTTCAGAATCAGTGTTGAGATCCAACTAATCCATACCCCGTGTAAAAATAATCCACAAAACTGCGTCTCCTGGAACTTTGAACAAATGAAGATTAGATGTGAGTTGCGGAGACCCAGAGCCCCAAAATTTGACATGATGGTTTTTGAAAATATTCTCTGTTACTGATCAGTTCAGCTTTGATCACTTTTCTTTTCCTCTTACAAACATGGGATATTGTGTGTTTTTCATCTAGATGGGCAAGCAAACACGATGGTGGTTACTTTCTGAAAGGCATGCAGTGCTCGTGGATGGTTCCGAAGCACAACCTGGATATTAAAACAGTGAATTCTCTGAGCTTCAGGACTCCTTGTAGTACATTCGGAAACTCCATTTGAATTTAGCCACTGGCGAAAAACATTTGCAGATGTGGAAATTACATTTTAATTAGTTTGTGTGACTACATAAGGTAGGTTTGTTGAAGGAGTTACTATAATTACTAGCAACAAAATTGATATAATAATGGCCATATGGGTATTTTTCTGTAATTATCATTATTATCTAATCAACTTCTAAGCATTGCCCTGGCTTCTGAACTGTCAGAGATGACTTCTGGGGCTAGATTACTCTCTTGTTGTGAGATAAATGAATGGAAACACACTGAGGATATTCTTCCGTAGACCGTTTTGATTAAGAGCAGACACTGTTCTCATTACTGCTTTGAGCAACTGATATTTGAAAGAAAAAAAAACCAACGTTGCCCAACTTCTTTTATAGCTGATGCTCCTTTTTTCTACTCAGTAAAACAGGAACAGATGCTTCTTTCAGAGAGAGGTCAGCTTCTCTGAGCTGGGATGCATGGAGCCCAGGGCTATGTGGACCCCAGGTCACTTCTTTTGAATCCGGGTTCTTGGGTGAGCTGAGAAATCAGCTGAGCCCTCAATGCAGGCCAGGAATGAAAAAGATACTGTAGGTGGAGCTCAATTCACAGCATGTTGCCTCTTCACATACTTCTCCTGGAGATGATTTAGGCTCATGAAATTACCTGACAGCTGTCGATATAGCTAGGATGATCCTTTAAGGCTCTGCTTCACTCTCTCCACCTGTCAGCTTCCTCTGCACATGATATGCCTGTAAGAACAAACGTATCATCTCCCCAGAAACCAAATTAATACACAGCTTCTTTTGCCTTTGATGTAAAGATGTCACCATTACTTCAGAAAGTGCTGTTTTCTAAAAGTAGTTTTATATGCATATTAGATTTTTATTAAGGGAAACATTCTTTTGAAATAAGAAATGTGGAAAAGAAAAAATTCTATTACTTTTCCCCTGATATTTGCTTATTCTTAAAATCTATCCTTTTTCACTTTGGTTTTATTCATTGTTCCTTAATGAAATAAATTCTCTGTGTTCAAGCAAAACATCTTCTTTAATAAAATCCTTGTATGGACCCACGATATCCTTCAATTCATTGAGAACTGTTACTTAGCTTTCCTCAGAATCTGGGCAGGTTTTGGATTAATTTTAAGAGTCACTATGGAAACAGCATCCCATACTAACTGATGTTCGATGAATATGCAAAGAAATGTAGTTTCCTATACCTTTTCTGAACTATAGAAGGACAAGAGGCTAAACTTATAGGATGACATCTGTTCACCACTGAACCTCTGCACTTTTTGTAGGTTTGGTTTCCTGCTGAATATGTGCCTGGAACATCATGCAGAAATTCACACCTCTTTGGGGTTTTTTTTGTTTGTTTGGGGTGGGTTTTTTTGTTTGTTTGGGGTTTTGGTTTTGTTTTTTGTTTGGTTTGGTTTGGCTTGGTTTGGTTTGGTTTTTTTCTGGCAGTGTACTTGCCTGAGAAATCAAGTAGAAATGCACATCTGGGATTTTTCTCACTGGTTTAAAAAAAACCAAACAGAATTGGTTTTAAAAAAACCAAACAACAAACCCAAACAAAAACAGTCATCTAGGTGACACTATTTCTGTATAAGATACCTAAAAGTTTCTGATGTGTCTTGACTTCAGAAAGTTATGCACTTAAATTCCAGTGCTGCAAAATTTTATGTATGTGTTGCAAACAGTTCTATCTGCCTTTGTGAGACTGAGTAGCCCATGAAGTTACTACATGTAGTGTTTTGCAGATCTGATACTGCAGATCTATAAACACACTTTCTAAATATTTATGTATGCTTATAAACATTCACACCATTTAAAATAAATTTAAGATTATTATTGTGACTTTAATTTTGGTCAAGCACAGTAAATTTTCTATTTAATAATATAACTGTTAATTATACAATTAGTATACATGTCAATAAGTATCATTAAGTGTTACTATCCTCTGGTGCAAAAGAGCATGGTATTTGCAGAGTCCAACCCTTTCAAAAGGGGAAAATGGCACAAATAAAAATTCAGTGACTTATATCATTGAAGTTAGCAAGGTTTCTGAAGACATTAATCTGGGTAGTGTGGCTGACGTGCTGAATGAAGAGGTGGACTAATGCCAACTGCATAAAGTTGAATAAATCCACGTGCAAGGTCCTGCGCCTGGGGAAGAGCAATCCCAAGCAAAAAATACAGGTTGGGTAGAAAATGGATTGGGAATAGTCTTGATATGAAGGACTTGAGGGTGTTGGTTGATGAAAACCTCAGAATGAGCATCCAATGTGTGCTTGCAGTCCAGAAAGCCAACCATATCCAGGGCTGCATCAAAAGAAGTGTAGCCAGCAGGTCAAGGGAGGTGATCTTCCCATTCTACTCCCCTCTTGTGATACCCCACATGAATAACTGTGTCCTGTTCTGGAGCTCCCAATACAGAAAGGACATGGAGCTATTGGGACAATCCAAAGGAGGGCCATGAAGATGCTCAGAGGTCTGTAACAACTCTCCTATGAAGAGAAGCTGAGAGAGTTTTTAAACCTTTTCTTAAAAACAATTCAGTCATAGAGATTTGCATAATGCTAACAAAAACATTCAATTTCCCACTCAAAATACAGTTCTGTTTCATGGCCTCAAGTACTGTAAGTAACATTTTATCACACTCTTGTAATATACCCACCTTTTAGAACAGGTTATATCAAGGCCAAATTTTTGCTTTGAATTTGATAAGACATCAACTACGTAGTAAGTCAATTTGTAATATATTAAATAGATCCCAACAGTCTGACAATATTTTAAAGAAAATACCTGTATAAAACTATACTCTATGGATAATGCAATGTAATGCACCTAATGTTTCCTTCTACCTTGCTTCTAGTGTAAGCAAGCCACATAAAATGTGTATTTTCCCAGCACTAAGCCAACAGAGAACAGGTGCCCAACAAACTGCTCTCTTACTCCCCATTCCTCAGCTGGAAAATGACAAAAGGCCTGTGGGTCAAGATAAGGACAGGGAGATCATTCATCGGTTACTAGCATGGGCAAGATAAAGACTTAGAGAAATCAATTTCATTTATTACCCCTTAAAGGTCAGAGTAGGATAAGGAGAAATAAATAAATAAAAAAAGTTAAAACACCTTATCCCCACCCTCCCTTCTTCCTAGGCTCAGCTTCACTCCTGATTTCTCTGCCTACTCTCCCCAGCAGCACAAAGGGATGGAGAATGGTGGTTGTGATCAGATAATCAACATTGTCTCTGCTGCTCTTTCCTTCTCACACTCTTCTTCTGATTCAGCATGGGGTCTACTTGTGGCAGGCAGTCCTCCATGAACTTCTTCAACATGGGTCCTTCCCACAGGCTGCAGTTCTTCACGAACTATTTCAGCAGGAGTCCCTTCCACTGGCTGCAGTCGTTCAGGAACAGGCCATCCAGCAAGTGTGGCCACAAAAGGCACACAAGTCCTGCCAGAAAACCTACTCACCCTACTCTCACCCTACTGAGAGGTGAAATTCCTGGAGCCTGAATCAGAAACTGAATCAGTGGAAAACTTTAGGGATGAGGTTCCAGGGGCCTGAATCAACCTTGAGAGCAGTGGGAAAGTCGATGTACATAAGGAACTCCGAAGTGTTCATTTGTGGTTACCTATCACTCACTCACCACCCTGCACTGGACCTTTGTCCCATCTGGAACCAGATCACCATCCTGAAGAAGAAAGATTTCTGGATGCCACTGGATCCCTCTCTTTCTCACTCTTTTCTCTCTCTCTCTCTTTTACCTCACAACACATTTGCCTTATCTTCCTGGGGTTATATCACTTTGCCTCCAATTAATAATGGGGGATGTATACGGCCACTATAGACTTGTTAATCTGACTAGAGCAACATAAAAGACTTTAGAAAAAAATTAAGATAAAAAAATCATTAAGCTTTTTGAGACAATAATATGTGCTGAAATTGATAACAAAAAGATTCAGGCTTTATTCAAGCTCTGTTACCTCATACAGGAAAACCATGATACTCTGAGGGCTATAGAAATGATTCAAGCACCATGAGGTTAGGAATATTGGATACTCACTAGTCTCCAAAACTGGTGATCTGAGATTACTAGATGAAAAGGACCTTGAATAAAATCTCAATATAATTGTTGATAACAAGCTAAATAGAAGTTCCAAAGGGTTTAGCTGTGAAAAATAGAATCTCAAAAGATATTAGAAATGTTATTTCTAGAAGATATAGGAAAATATGTCATCACACCTGATGTTAGCAAAATCTCACGTGGGACAGTGCGCTCAGTTATGGGTACCCCTTGGCAAGAGTTGTGAACTCCAAGGTCATTTATTAAAAAGAGGTGAATGCAATCTTAGAGTTATGGGAGTCAGAAGATTTCAATTTTATATTAAATAAGTATAAGAAGCAAATGACTGCTTATGACTCATCAAAGAAGGTACATACTGAGAATAGAGAAAAGCTTGAGTAAATTTTGATTTCTATTTGTAAAAAATTCTTTAACAGAGGTGCTGAAATAGTCTTTAATTTAGTGGAAGCAATGGGTATATGACATACTAATTCAAGAGGGAGCTTCCTAGATTTATCATAGAATCACAGAATCATAGAATGTAAAGTTGGAAGGGATCTCAAGGATGACCTGTTCCACCCCTTCTAATATTATTGTTCATATGAGATGTCTCAGCACCCTGTTGAGCTGAGTCTCTAAACTTTCTGCATTGGGAGAATATTACCACTTCCCCTGGGAGACCATTTCAATGTCTGACTGTCCTCACAGTGAAAAATTCAATAACAGGAAGTGTGTCATAACGTTTCTTCAGCAGACAAATATGTGGTTGGAAAGAACATAGTTTCTAGTCTTACATTCCATTACAAATAGTTGAATTTGCTTTGATCAGAGGGATTGGACTAGATGATCTCCAGAGGTCCCTGCCAACATCAGTGATTTTATGATTCTGTGAAAATGCTGGTTTGTTAAAATTTTCAAAAAACGGCTTCAGAAAATATGAAAGATGCTATGAGTGAGAACATTGTTAGATAGTGACATAATATTTATTTCTGTTTCTCCATTTAATAGTTTTATGGATGATATTCAGTCGATGCATTAAGTTCAGTCTTCACAGGACCTTTGTTAATTTCTTAGGAAAACTGGATAACATTATTTCATTTCAGTTGGTCAAAAACTAGAACAATCATTCTACAGAAAGTTTTGATTTTCTGTTTTAAATTTGTATCTTTGTAACTTGAATACACTATTATTCCTACCAGAATTTCCATCTAAAAGGAATAATTAAAAAATAATAATACATTAATAGATGAAAGTTATAGTATGTCTTTTATTTTTTTCATAAAAAGAGATCATTTTCCTCTTTTGAGAAAATCAAAAAGTCAAAATAATCTGTTTTGAGTTTTAATTTTTAAATTTCTATGTTAACACAAAACTTTAAAATTTTATTCCTGAAAGAAACAGTCTTATCTTCTTCATTGACAAACTGGAAAGATATGGTCACAAGCCCAACTGTAAATGAGACAGGTAGTTACATAAAAAATGGCCTACAAGTCTGATCAAACAAACACATTGAAGAACATCTGGGAATGAAGGCTCAGTGCAGACTTTTGACAGTTTGGAATGTAGTCGCCATTCTTTAATTTTCCATCTGCAAATGATCATACTAAGTCTGCATGCCTTCATGAGACACATAAGGAAGAAAGTAGTGTATTGTCTCTGCAATATGATAATGAGTCTCTAATAAGGTGCATAACGAAACGTATAATTCTTATTCAGTGCAGGGCTTAGAGGTTGTACTGTATATAGGGTAAGAATTTAATTAAGAGTATAAAAAAGCACATAGATTGTGACTCATGAAGAAAGTAGCATCCATCCTATGTATTGCCATGTTAAAAAGCCCCAAAAGTGGTCAGTCATGTAATTAAAGGTAGCACCATCTTACCTGTACACAGAAGCTAAATTATGAGTGGTTTTATTATTATTTTTATAACAAAAATTTCCTTTCAATCTAAACACTCATAGTCCTGATTTTAAGAAAAACAGAAATGCCTTATTTTTCTAGAGGCAGACTTCTGCAGCCTTTGCTTTATACTCTTACATAGCAGAAATAATTCACTTATAGGCCTCTGAAGCCTAAAAAAGGGCAAAAGCTAAAGATAGGTAATATTCTTGAAAAGATCAGATCATAGTTCATATGTTTCTGGCTTCCTTTGAAGCAGTATTGAAATATCAACTCAAATTTTGAGCAGTCATGACATAAAAGTCATGGAAGAAGCACTGGTTTGTAACTCAATCTGAACATGATGAGAGGCTGGAAAGAGGCCTTGGTAGGTCATGCTTTGGGAAGGGATGGGGTTACAGAGGTGTGCTCTTTGAAAACCAAGCCCTGCCAGCTGGTACACGCAGAACACTGTAGTTTCTCTCTTACTCCATGACTCCATCTGCAGTGAAAGATAATAATCAAAGTTTCAATTCACAGAGCAAGGTAAAAGCCACATTAACTTTATATGAGCTAGCTGTGAAATAACATGAGTCAAGGCCAATTGAGTATTCCACCCATGGTGTGGGACTCAGCAGGTTTCCTGCGCTCGTGATAAGCTTTAGTGGCAAGAATCCAAGAGAGGTCCTTCAGCCTCGTGATGCTGAGTATTACAAAGCCAGAGATATTGCACTCAGTTCTGCCAATAAAGTACACAGCAGTGAATGACATCCGAAGAAACCTAGATACAAAACACAAAGGAGGTAGGCATTTGCTAGATTAAAATTTAGTGCTTCCACAACAGGGAGTTTATTCTGGAAGCTGTTGGTGCTAAAGATGTCACAAACAAGCAAATGATGCAGCACTTCTCTGAAAGATGCTCTTATCATTTCACCTCAGCTAAATGGCAATCGGGTGACAGATCCTCAAGTGATTTCATTCACATACTGACAATAGGTTAAAAGCTTACAATTTCTTACTTTTATTAGTAGACCCCTGTTTAAGGAGTGATTTCTGCAATTTTAAAACCAGAAACAGTTAACATAATATTTTACAGTATTTTTCCTGAAAATTTTCATCACATAAAAAATCTCCAACAGCACTCCTTTCTTAAAGGTAAGCATGCATTGCTCTGCAGATACCTTGGCCTGAGTTTAATTTCCGTTGTTACCTGTAGTCTTATTGAAGGTCTTTTTGACCACTCTCTGCAGGCTGGTCCTGGGAATCTTTGTAATCTTTGCTCCTGTCCAAATATATTTACTGATATCCTGTTCGGATCTCAAACTTCATTTCAAATAGTATTACCCGGGAAATTATTGTTTTTTGTCCCCTCCGGACTTTGCATTCAGAAGTTTGTACAAGAGGGGATGGTGCATTTGTTAAAATATTACTGTGGTAGAAGTTTTATTATGATCCTTGGCTTCTACTCACTCACCTTGACAAGCCTGGCATAAAAGGGAGCTGCTGACACTAGCAGGACAGACTACACGCAAACCCAGCTCATGTGCTCTTTGCAAATACCAGAGTAATGTGGATTTCTATAGAGGATTAGGATAGAAATTGGTATCAAAATCAGAAATGGTAATTTTGACCTTTGTTTTCAAGGGAACCGTATTAAACTGAGGGACCCTACTGTACATAATGATATTACTTGCGTTAAAGCACTGAGCAGGAAAGATAAATAGGATTAAGTAGTATGACTGGTACAATGACTAACAAGGTACAGAATAATAATAGCCAGGCATCAGACTATTTAACTCGGTAGTCATGTCTTTTATATTCACAAGAACTGTAAGCAATTCATGCCACCTGCTCTTGAGATTTTCTAAACTTAGCTCCTACATAGCCAAGAGAGAAGTAGTTGCAGTAATCCATTTAGGCAGTTAAAATATTATTTCAGTAACATTAAGCTTTAAAAAATAAGAAAAAAAGACAAACTTCCTCCCCTAAATCACATTAAAAGGAAGGCAAAGTAAATGTCTCATTGGTTATGGAATTGCCCATTTTGGGTGCGAGAAATTTATATTTGGCAGAAAACCTTTTGGTAGAATAGTAGAGGAAGGCTTAACACAAGATAACACATTTATTTTAGTGATGTTATATTTGTAGCTACAATATTAATTGCTTGCAAGAATCACAATAGAAGAAATCAGAAAATCTCAAATGAACTGCACTTAATGATTCCAGGCCAACAGGTCAAGCAGGTAAATAGCAAAAGTTTAGAAGAATGTAAGGACATAAATAGATTACAGACATGTTTCTTGTCTTAGAACATTTTTTAAAAATTTGAAATAACCTTGAGAGGTTTTTTGAGTGCTTTCTTGAATGCACTTTTCCTGAGCCAGTTTGATGAATTAGTTGTAATGGTGCCTTTCATTGTATGACAAGAAACCTGACTTCAAACATCTTTCCCACCACATCATTATGGGGATTTCAGAGAAACATAGAAGCAGCACGGCCAGCTTTATTTATAGAAAGGAAAGTAATACATCTTGCACTTTCTTCTGCACCTGATTTATATGCAGAATTTATTGCCTTTCTCTATTCCCATTTCAATTCTTTCTCTGCAAAAATTAAACAAGAAGGAGATCAACTTATGTTAGTGGCAAAGGACGTGATGATTTTGATTAAGATGCCAGACAGAAGACAGAAATAAAAAATAAAATACTTACCTCACTCAGGTTTAGACACAAATAAGAAAAGAGAGTGTCCTTTTTATTATTTCATACAGACCAGGTGTAGGTTCACATATATCTTATGTATTCTTATAACACCAAATCAATTTTTCTTTTGCCTTCAGTCTGAAATAGACATCTTAACCCAACATTTTGAGGTCACTTCCCTCATGATGATTCTTCTGATGATGCCTCTTGAAGTAATAAACTGAATCTGTGATCCTCAGACTCCAGAAATGCTTATAGAAAAGCCATTGTCTGGAAATCTTTCCTAAGAAAGTAATTTTACACAAGTTATTTATTTTAGAATAATTGTGGAAAAAAATCAGGCAAAAGGCAAACAGCATTCAATATGAAACACTGCTACAGATAAAGAAAGATGAAGAGTATATAATACTAATTGTATTTCAATTTATTTTAATGGGAATAAGGCACCTTAGTTGCTTGGGAAATTTTACTTAAAGCTATAGCTTTTGATCTGTTTCTTTAGATGCGTGTAGCTCTGAAAATCTATTCTAAAATCTCATTGAAGACCTATTTATTACTACTGGTCTTTCTCAACTGCTGAGGACATATAACACCTTTTGACTACAGCAGTATTGGCTAGCACTGAAAGGTAGAATAGTTTCATTCTGCTTCAATTTTGTGTGCTCTTTTCTATCTATCTATCTACATATATTTTATTCTATAATTACAGATTTCTGACCAGGGCTCTGTGGATTTTTTTCTTGGCTCCTCCCTTACCACATTTTGCCCTTCTTTTAGACATTATCAGCACAGCAGATCTTGTTAATTGTTTTATGCAGACAGATAAAAACAATAAAATGTTCAAAAAAGCACGAAACTTGAAAATTAAACTTTCAAAATCATCTACATTTTTTGAAGGGTTGGAACTAGGAATTACTGACTGGTAACTGATAAAAGGTTATAGGTAGATATTTAGCAAAAGATTGGCACATAAAGCACTACAAAAGACATTTATGTTCTCCTGTTCAGTGCATTGGGAGGGCTTAGCATCACAATATAATGTTGACAGTCCCCAGATTCTTAAATGGCAAACAGACTACATCCAATGATAGACTGCACTGTGATCACAGATTCAAAACATAGCACCACATGAGTCAGTACAAAGAAAATTAACTTTAGTTCAGCAAACCCCAGCACACCCTTTTGCAGGCAGAGCTCTGCATCTTCCTTCTACAAACCTTCCACAATGACAGAAGTTCTGAAGAAAAGAGCTTCAGAAACCTTACCAGAGAAAATGTGGACTCTTATGAAATTTCTGTATGCTATATACCTAAACTCTGTCAGGATTAGTGGCACTAGAGAGTTCAAATGTGCCTGGCTTTCACTAAGTCTTACAATAAGAAGACAGTTCTGCACTTCTGAACCTTTCAAAAAACTTTGCTTTTCTCATGAACCTACACCTCTCTCTATAGATACTTGAACCTATTAAAGGATTATTTTGTAGAAAGGACATACAAGGTCAGGTTCTACCCTCTGTCTCATATCTAGCCTCCATAGAACTGTCTGTGCTGGTGCATTCATCCTTGTAAATCACCTGAGCCACAATAATGTCTTATGTGGAATACACAGGAAATCTAGTGTGTCCAAAACATCTGGAGATGCTGGTATAGGCAATCCCAGTAAATTTAAATTATATAGGGTGAACTGCATCTGGCACTGAAAATATTCTACCTTTAAGGTATTTATCCATTTTAGAAGGCAGTTCACGTGCTGGGTGGCTGCTCCAGTTAATGGATGAGAACACTACTATATTTCCAGCTTAAGCAAAGAACAGATTTTATTTCCATGCAGGACAAGCATCTTCATTGTGTCTGCCATCTGACACACTTTTGTTCAGTAGTAAAAACAAAGATTCAGAATGTACTTATTCTGTGAATGAAATGGTGATCATATTGTATTCTATAAGTTATTTATTCATATATTCCAACTACTCTCTAGTTTGTCATACATAGAAATTACTGTTGCAAAAAACCATAATGAACAGGTTGCTAGGAGTTCTATGTATTAGTAAGCTGTGTGGTGAAAGAATTGGGCAAGGGAGTTTGTGTGCAACTTTTCATCTTTATGCGTAGATCAATCCTGCACATTAAAACATTTGAAAATTATTTAAAATCTTGCATTGCCAAATTTTGATTAACCAAAAATATATAGGTGTAAAAACAGGTGTGTAGAAGTGTTTCCTGAATTACAAAGAAGCTCTGCTTCACAGAATGTTTCACTGGGAGATGGCCAGGTAAATACTGTAAGTTTGAGAACTCTTAAAACATCTCTATCAGCAGGTTTTGCAAAGGCAAGATATCCAGATGGCACTCGAAAAACACAATGATGAATCAGGCTTTAGAATGCAATATTCATCACATTATCAGATACAGCAAGTTTTGCCAGCACCTGGTAATCAACAAATTGTTCTTGCAGTAGAGCCATTAAATGGACTAAATAGAAACTGTGGGGTACCTGTTAACAAGTTCTTCATCTGAAGAGAAAGTCTGGTTTCTTTTCTTCCAAGGTTTATAAATCACCGCACACAAAACCACCAAAATGTTTATTTTGAAAGAAAATGCTTAAAAAACATTATCTAATATAACAGAAAAAAAATGGTTATTACAATGAAGTGTTTCAGGTGAATATTTCTGAACATACAAATAGGAATTAAGTGTTATTAAGCTCTCACTGGCTTCTATTATGTTCCTTATAAAATGTTCCTTTTGCCTTAAAATTGCCTTGCTAGTTTTTCAGTTGTAATCTATATGAACATAATATTTCACAAGGTTATTTCTATCAAATGCAAAACACTAAATAATCTTTGATATAAAAATATTTTTTTGCAGTTCTCATCTCTTGTGCATCATATAAAAGAGTTTAAATTAATATTTTAATCTACCATTATTGTCTTTTTGTTTTAAAAACTTACTGAATATTATTTAGCTCTCATTTTATGGAATGTTGTTTAAAATATTGTGAAAGGCCTCTTGTTGCTAAATATTACCGAGGAAGAAACCCTATGGTTAGAAATAATAGCGTATTTTAGATCAGGTTGATTGGTTTATTGTAGTTACGTAGTACATAGAATGCTCGTGGACTAAATTACTGGATGTTGTGGCATTTATCCATGTTTCATAACTGGATGTTGATTTCAGCTCTCAGAACTTCATCAAGATACCAATTTTCCACTATAGAAAAATAATCACTGCTGTTGAGTAATAAGTTGCACCTCAGTTTGTTGGCATGGTGCAGACAGCAATCTCATTTCTAACGCACGAATCTAAATTTAGTGGTCAGAGCAAAGCAAAACCTAGAGACCAGAAATGATCTCTGCTACTCCCTTCCATCCTCCAAGGGTAAGGCAAAAGGGGAATAGGGAAGACTTAAACTTGGAAGTTAAAACTGGAACAGGTTTACCAGAACAGGGAAGGGATAGTAACATGTGGGATAAGGATGTACAAATATATACTGAACATGAACTCGACAGTTACTGGTATTAGTCAGTACCTCATGGCAGAGCTGACTCAGCAAAAAGGGTCCAAGGCTCTTCCCAGCACCAGATGGATCTAGATCCTCCAGAGCATGTGGTGAGCTTATCACAAAGAGCAGGAGTCTCTTGAAGAGCTCCAAGTGCAGCAAATCAGAAAGGAAGAAGGAGAAGGAATGAGGGTAATTCCCATCCCCAAAGCTTTTGTAGAGCAGGGGAGAAAATAGGAGAGAATCCTGACCCCTCTCTGTTCTGCTTCCTGGATTCCTCAGGGTCCTGAACATCCTCTTTCCAGACCCTTGTGCTGATACCATAAAATTAGCCTGTTACCCCTTAATCATAACACTGGTATATATTTTTAGGAAAGTGAATAGGAATTCTCTTAATTCATAGTCATTGAGTCAGGCCAAATATTTTTACAACTTTAAAAAATCTTGAAGGATTCCAACTACAAAAATTACAATTAATGGCGTGATTCAACACTTACAAGATGGAAATTTTTATACCCCTGTATAAAAGAAACATTATACTCTCCTCAGAGTGGAATTCAACTATAGCCTTTAGTAGAGATTTTAGACTTTGTTTCAGTTTCTGACTGCATGTTTTGGGGCAGTTTTTCTCCATGTAAGATTTCCCAGCAGGGCTACACAAGTCCCAGCTGATCTGCATTACTGGAATTTATCACAACCAGATTACCTTTATATTTCAGCTATGGAAACTAAAATAACAGAAATTACAGAAAAAGTCCGGTGACTTACAGTCAAAAAATTATTTTATCTTTTCTCTCTGTTTTTCTTACTTAGATATTAATTAATATATTTACAGAATGCTAATCCAACACGTTAACAGATTTGTAGAATGCTTGTACATCCATTCTCAAAACAATCAAAAATAACATTTATTTGAATTATGTTTTCCAGTTGTGCTGTATCTTTTTTCACATTTGTAGCCAGGATCTGTGAAAGTCAGCATGCTCATTGGTGCCAAATAATATAAGAAACCTAAAAATTTGGATGCCTAAATTAAGGATATATTATGGCCATGTTTTCTTATTAATCTGTGAAGAAAAATTACTTATATCAAAAGAAGGATTATTGTAAATAACACCACTGTTTCCCTCTAGTCATTCACTATTCAGGGAAATTTATGAATCTGGCACCTAAACATGGACAGGAAGCTTATGATATGCTTGCAGTGCAAGAGAATGACAGAATTCTCATGGTTCTAAAAGACCTCTAAGATCCCTGTGCCCAGTTGTTGACAACACTCTCTCCCCAGAAAAAAAAAAAAAAAAAAAAAAAAAAAAAAAAAAAAAAAATTCTATATATAACCATGCCCACTAGAGCATGTTCTGAAGTGCCTCATCTACATGGTTTTTAGAGATGTCGACTCCACCAACTCCCTGGGCAGCCCTGACTATCTCCCAGTAAAGAAATTCTTCTTAATACCTAGTCTAAATCTCCTCTGGTGCAACTTCAGGCTATTTCCTTTAGTCCTATCATTATTTACTTGAGAGAAGAGGCCTGAAAACTTATCATGGTCATATCCAGTCTTTTCATATGTCAGCAGCCTTTAGGTTTCTTTTTCTCTTTCTCTCAACTAACCATGCTGTTTCTGAGATCAGCTGAATAATTCACATATTTAAATTCCGTCCCCTCTATAAAGTGTTGGTGTTTCAGACAGGCACCCTAAATAGACAATTAGATCATTTTATCTTCAGACAAAAGGAATCAACCTCTAAATGCCAGTTCTCTCAACCGTTTATTAAAGGAATTTAGATAAAAAGCTAAAGGAAAAATATCTAAACTTCTGAGGTCTAACACTACAGAAATTATATCTCTCCCTGAAGCACTGGGATAGAGTCTGAGCTAAAACAGAAATAATAAAGTAAGCAATATACTTAGAATGAACAGTAATCAGATACTGTCACATAACATCATCATAAGTAGCCCTCATATATATTACTTCAGCTATTTAATTTCACTTTATAAATTCAGATCAAGGTAGCATGTTAGAAACAAAATATATCTCTGTGCTTTCAAGTACACTGTTACTATGATTAGAACATTGTGCATACATATTTTTTCTTCTTGATGGGAGACTTATACAGGGTTATTTGAAATAGTCTATAGTAAATATTTCCCTTTACAAAAGAGTAAAAGAATCTATAGTGGGTATAGATAACATAAAGAGGAGACACAGAATTCCATCCAGATGCTTCTAGCTCACTCCTGGAAATTGCAAGAGCAAAACATATATAAATAATATAGCAACAGACAGATATAGTGACAAAAATTCTCACACCATCTTCAAATGAGCTATGTAAAACATCGTATAGGAATGAAATGATGTGTGAATTTATGAAGCTGCTCAGGAAATTTATACAAATTACTAATTCTCAAGATGTTAACTAATAATTTTCAAGGTTAAGAATTTCTTCCCTCATATTTTACTACTGCTCAACTGGAAGAATTTAATCTCCTGCAGCATCTTGTGCTAACTGTTGCTGGACAGAATACTGGACTGCTTTGTTCTGCTGTGGCTGCCTATATGCTTAGGTATCAGTGGCTAAAATACACAAGTAATCAATTCAAGAAAATAGCTTAAGAAAAGGATTGCTGTATTTCTAACTGAAATGAACATACTGTAAAAAGACAGTTGAAATAAGTGTTTGTACGCTCTGTTGCCTGCTAGTCCCTAACCTGACTGAGAACTTAGAATGGACGATATATTATTTTAATAAAGAGAGCAGGTACAGTAACAAACAATACTGCAGCAGGTTTAATTTGTTTCTATAAATCATTAAAATCGCAGTATAGCACCTGGTGTTCATTTCAATCAAGACTCAAAATCCTCCACCTACCCTCTTTGCCATTTCAGTTATACAGTCCACTGACTCTTAAATTTTAGACGATCAATCATTGAGATATTGATTTAAAAGAGGTATAAAAATCAAAACAGAATGAACACATCTGACTTGTTCATAATGCATGGTCAGCTTTGGGGAAGAGAAATTGTGAAATAACGTGGTGGTGGAGAAACAGTTGGACTGTGACTTGAATAAAGCAGATTACGCTGGCAACAAATCAATGAAAGATCTGAGCGTTCAATTTCATGCCTTTTGCAATAGACAGATGCAGAAAGGTAGTGTGGATGATACAGTCCCATCAACATTCCATTTTCTAAGCTGGACAGGAGAATAAAAATGCATGCAGGCTCCAAAAGAAAATGACATGTTTTGATATGGAGCTGCAATAGTTATCTATCTTCAAAACCAAGTTCTGCTTGGAAATGTACACTGCTGCCCACTACATCTGATGAAGATGTATTTTCACAGCAGGGCGACTATACAAGTAGTAAAATAGTTGCCAGAATTAATTACCTACAGATAATAAGAAATGACCTGCTTCACTAGCAGGGTACATTTCTTTATTCAACTGGAAAAAGTCAGACTGATTTTTCTTTATTACCTCCCTCTGTCTTCACTGCCACCTCTCTGCTTTAAACTTTTGTACCAAGATAAGCTTTGGGCAGGATTTTATGCAGAAAGCAAGAGATTAGTTGGAAATGAGGCAGTAAAAACCTGAACATAGCAACTTAGAACATATTGTACATCCCTGCCCTAAAGATAGCTTCATGCATTCCAGCTCCAAAAGTGTGGCAAAATGAGAAATAGAACGTGTGTGCTCCAACAGAAAAAGGGCTTGGTCTGCCCTTTTGAAATTACTGCATATAAAGTAAATAAAAATGTAAGAATATGACCGAGAGCACATCTGCCATAAGTGATTTAAATTTATATAAAGCACAATAATCTGGAAAGACAAGACAAGTAATTCTGTGTGTTGATTTTTTTTTTTTTTTTTTTTTTTTTTATATGGCTAACTAACATGTGCCAAATAGTTTGAATAGTGTTCAACAGTCAGTTTTCTAAAGGGAAGAGCTGACTTCTGTTTTTACTTTGATTAATGAACAAAAGTCTCTATAAATTCTGTATTTTAGATCTGGAACAAAGGAGTAAAACAGTCTCCTGAAATTCTGTGTATGCCAAGGGTTACCTTAAAATAGAGCGTGGGCACAGGGGAGCCTTTACTGCAAAAATGAATCTGAGATGATCTTGCAGAATCTGTGCTAAAACATACTTTAGACAAAGTGAGGAGTGACAAAAAGCATGTGGAAAATGTGCCATTCTTCAGGAAGTCTTTCTGGCTATAATGTCTTTCTTTCCCCTTTGTTATATAAAAGATGACCTAGATAGTGTTCTGTGAGAACCAGTTAGGGCAGGTGAAACTCTAGACCTGCTTTTCCCATGACATGTGTAAACTCCAGGTGATTAAGCAACAGAGGGAAAATTTCCCTGTTGGCTCTGAAGGATTTTTGAAAGTAATAACACTGATATTCTGATAGGGATGTGGAGTTACTTTTACATTTGGACTGTTGTCTGTCACTGGCACTGAGAGGAAGCAGTGGGTAGTAGGGGCTGGGACTTCCTTCTGCAGAAAGTGGAGACTTGTCTCCTGAGGTGTGTTGTGTGGAGGGACTGCTGGCCCTCATCTTGACCTCAGAATATAATCCTTTACTCTTCATTCACATGCGTACTAAAGATACTGCTCTGAGTTTGCCAAGAGTGACTACAGAGCCCCAAGAGCAGAGCAAAGGGAAAAAAAAAGACCAAATATATATTCCTTTAATCTGCTGGAACAGGGGAAAGGCTCATATAGGAGGAGCACATGACTCTTGATGGTCCATATGTGTTTGACATTGTAGACAGTACTTTGGTTTTTATGACTACAAGACACCTTATGAGGATTTGGGAGTAATGAGAAGAGAAAGAATAAACTTGATTAAATGCGGAAAGAACATCTGTGCCACACACATGCCATTCTAACTGAGGATGGCATCAGACTAGGTTCTGTGGGTGATGGTGACCACAGACAGAAGCTGGGGCAAGGAAAGCAGTGAGAAAGTGTGTGGAAGAACTGGGTGGTGGAAACAGCTCTCATATTTCCCTTCTGAAAGCATCATGACTGCTCATCTACCTCAAATAATTGTATGCAACATATACAAGGGGGGAACAAGAAGGTCTTAGAAGTCTGCACACAGTGGCAGAGTTCAATTTTATTACATTTTTGGAGTTGTCTATAGCTGGGAAAAGCTGTCATAGCTGGAATGCTGCAATGGACAAACAAAGGGACAAGTCCTGCCCAGCAAGGTCCCAGCCCTCTTGCCACCATGCTACCAGGTATGGCTCCTGGTTCTCTTTCCCTTCAGGAGTAACATCTATCTTGGTGGCTTTCTGACAGACATTGGCATGAACATGATACAAAAAAGGGAAGAACAAGAAAGGGCAAAGTGATGAAGAATGAGACACTGTTAGAAAGAGAGAGCAGGGGAAGAAGGAAAGAGTGGAAAATGGAAAGTTTCAGAGAGGGAAAAACAAAAGGAGATAACAGAAGTTTTGATTAGTTGAATTAGCATATCTCTATGAATATAAGTTATTATTTTAACAAACTTCTGATCTGAGGACAGAGCAGAAAGGCTGGGAGCCAAAGATATGACAGCCAGTGAAAATCTCCTTCTAATCATTAAAAAAATGAGGCTAAAGTGGCAGTTCTATGCTCTTTTAAAAAGGATTGTTCATATAAATAAAAATAACATTGCATTTACATCGTGTAAATTACTTTACTTTATGGTCAAACTTCCTTTTTGGTACCAGTTGTGTACACAGACTTCTTTATTTCACATATAAGAACAAATCAGTAATTTCTCTTTTTTTTTGGTATTCTATGCAATTGTGTTAGATCCTGTCTAAATGATATTTTTGAAACAGCTCCATGGATTTTGTTTGTAAGACATATATACTAAACAGATATTCAGGATGTTGGATTATTATACGCAGGCTTGCAGCAGTATTTTATTATGAATCCTTGCCACTACAAATCAAATTCCTCTACAGATAGCCATGTATGTTATTGCAACAGTATTGTCTGGCTTGACTTAATAATCACAGAGGTATTATTTCTTTATCCAGAATTATAAATTGTGTATGTTTATTCTGAAGAGGCAAGAACCGTACAGAGCATCTAGCTTATGTTATTTGAAATGTATCAGCTTTTTAAATGACATTTTCACCTTCAGCAAATGCATCTTTGCCTGCTAGAAATGATGATACTGTCATGCTGCTGGCAATCTATGATACAGCTGTGTCACAAATAGGTGTCAACTCTCATTACATTCTCAAGTATAAATTCCGCTTATCAGTTCCCACATAGTTGCAGATGTTTTAACAATCCCATTTTACCATGATTGTACCAAAGCTCAACCTCAAATACCTTATGATACACTTGTAGGATCTACTACTGTAGATGCACCATATTTGGGAGCCACATAGGAATTTTTATTTCCAAAAAGTATTGCATAAACTAGTAATTTATTGTCCAACAACCTTGAAAAATAACAAAAGTAATTTGTAATTTTCCATTACTTATTCCTTCATAATCTGGCTTATAGCATTACAGTGAAATTACTTGTTTGAAACTCAGGCCTAATTTTTCATTTTCTGAACTATTTTTTCAGAAAAATATATCAGTCAACTCATGCTCTGATGATTAGTAAAGTTCTTGGGTTTCACTACAAGCCAAACCCCATATGACTTATTAGAAATGGGTTTTTAAAACACGTCTTTTGAAAATTAAGTTATGATAGGGTTTGTGTACATTACTTTTAAAATCAGAACTATATTGCTATGAGAAAATCACCACCTGATAACGACACGGTGCCTTTTTGTTTCTTACATAGATTATTTCTGATGCAAGCTAGCCTCTGTTTTAATTGAATAAGTGAAATCTGAGAACTCATCTGTGTCATAATATACTACTACATAGAAAAAAAAGTCAATGACCCACTATGAGTAATTCTAAAATGTCTCACTTTACTACTATTGTATGCTAATTTTATGGAGTCAATTACTAACACCTGTGAATATGCAAAAAATTGCAAAAATGCTAGTAATAAGTAAAATACAGTTATCTGAGAAAATTAAAAAAAAAAATGTTGCCTTTAGTTAGTGTGATAGCAGTCTGCTGAATGCTATATGGTTTTACTGGTGTAACAGGGAATAAAAAGCATATCTGAAAAAGAAAGACTGCTTTATACCACAAAGGAGACAGTTTTTCATTTATCTCTCACTTCACATTCTAACAGTAAGGTCACATGAAATGTCCTAGGATTTTCTTAGTTTGAGGTGATTAAATACACCTTTTCCACATATCAGACAAACACACACACACACACACACACACACAAATCAACCCAAAACAAAACCCCAAAACAAATCAAAAGGTGTAAAACAAGTATCTTTGTTCAGTGCATCTGCCTCTGAAACACACTGTGGCCAATCAAGAAAGAATCTTAATTTGAAAGGGCAGGTGATGAGAAGATTTTTTTTTTAATAAACTTTTTGAGTTTATTATTGAGATCAAATCTCTCACCTGACTGGTGCTGGGACTTCATTTTAGCTCCAGTTAAATCTGTAGGCATTTTGTATTTTATTTTGCCTGGATGAAGAGAAAAGTAGTATTTGGAATGAGGAGCAAAACTCCTGCTTGCCCTGAAGGAACTAATCATCTACTCAAATGTTTCTGTCTTGCCTTTTTGTTGCTCCTACACCAGACCATACACAGAGACACATAAAGCATCCCAAAATGGCATTAATCCTTTTCACTATCTTCAAGAACCAGAGGGGGACGAATAAGGTCACTTTAACAGTACGACTCTTCCTAGGCAGTAAAGTAGCTTGTGTGTAGTAAAAAACTGTCTTCTTTCAAGACAGTGAATGTCACCTCCGTGATGATTCCAGGTCATAGTTGTTTGAGGAGAGTGAGAAAACTTGGAGGATTTTGCTGAACCAGTATCTCTGCATCTTCTACCATCAAACTATAGTAACCAAGAAATTAGATTTCTGCAATGTATCCAGGTACTGCAGTACAATTCAGTTTCTTTTATAATTATTTTATTATTCAGAAATTTTCTTTAATTCTTTTGGTCCTATAAGAAAATGAATTTAATGAATATGCAGCTCTCAGAAAGAACTGCCTGTATTTCAAAGATATTTCCTAATGAAGTAATAGAAGATTTTGAGATGTGATTTGCTTCATGTTTCTGCTTATGTATATGAGAAGGGGACAAAATTGTTCTGTCTTCACAGAGCCTGTGTAGAGGCAAAAATCCAAGCCTTACACTGCACAGGAATGAGGAGGGTGGGCAGCAGGAGGGTGAACTCTTAGTGTAATAGATAGTGAGGCTTGCAATGGCCACCAAAGGCTTGTGGCTTCTGGCAGATTTCCACACCTGCAGGTAGTCATTTGTAGACAAGCTAAAGACATGTCAATGGAACATGTAAAGAATGTCTGTAGGGGAGTGTGTTTACCTGGGCTAGTTGTGTCTAATCCATAAATCCATATCTGAAGAAGTGCCACAAGGAGAAAGCAATGGAAAACTGTAGTTAGAGGTACCCTTCTGCATGGGAAGAAGTCTCACAAAGCTTTATTTTTTGCACCCTGCCAAAAAGTAACAAAGAAATACCACATCAGCATGCAAGGAAAATCAAAATTTGACAGAAGCTGAAACTAACAAAGGGTATGAAGTTAAAAAAAAAAAAGTAAGTCATTCATAAACAGGAAGTCCAAGAAAAAAATGTTGTTCTGCTGCCAAAAGAGGTGTTGTCCTAGTGGCAAAGGATATGGAAAAAGCAGAGGTACTTCATGCTTTTTCACCATAGTTTTTCATTGCAATTCTGCTCAGGTTGTCAGACAGTGGCAAAAACAAAGCTGCTTTCTGAGGAAAGAGGAAATGTTAGCCAAGGACACAGGCAAGATTGTGCCTTTGCTGATGGGTGCAGTTTGGCATACATAAGCAGGGCTAGACTGGTGACAATGAAAAGTTCTGGTGACAGTCTGAGAGTCATTAGCAGAGAAAGGCAAGGTGAAAAGTCAGCTTCAAGCTCAACACAAACCTGCAGCCCAGTTTGTCAGCACCAAAAGGCAACAGGGTTAAATGCACCCTGCAGTAGAGCCCAGGTTAAGACTGGGGGTTCAGGACTGAGCGTAAATGGGCATGGCTGGGGGCTTGGTGAGACTGGTCAGGACCTATTTTTGCAGGTCAGTAAATCCTATTTTTGCACTACAGGCTTAACACAGGCAGTACAGACCTCCATATGTAGAAAGTTTGAAGGAGAAACGTACAGCCCCCACACAATAAAGTATGACCAAGTTAAGGCTTACTTGCTTATATTGGACATGATAACATGGACATGATACTGGAAATACTTGGCTCATAATCCCATTGGACTGGACAGAATGTATCAGAAGGTAGTCTGGTTAACATGGTTCCCTTGACACTCCTAATCTCTGAGAAAAAGATAATGGATAGACTAGGGGCTAGACTCTTCTAAGAGGTGCACAGCAAAATGAAAAGAGATGATGTGTGCAAGTTACAGCAGGGAAAATTATGAACTACATTTAGTGAAAAGAGAATCTCCATAGTTAGAATGCATAACTATTGAAATTAGTTGCCCAGAGAGGTTGGGCAATCTCCAACCTTGGGCAAGACTCCAAGCAATCTGGTCTTACTTTGAAATTAGCTCTGTTTTGAGCATGACAAAATGATGTCCAGAAATCCTTTCTCAACTAATTGTTTTCCATTATTTTAATACACAAGGACTTTATAGGCTTTCTGGCAAACATTTCCTTCAAAAAGATCTTTTTATAATCCTTATCCCAGCACAAAAACTGAGAGAAAGAAAATAATACTGACTCAAAAGTGTAAAACAAATACTGATCCATAATTTTTAGTTGAGCATATTTCAATATCTTCAAGAAAGAGCAAGATTAAAACACAGACTAGGAAAATACTATTGCTCAGTATCCAAAAACTTAAACAGGGACAACAGTTTCAGAATTCAAACTAAAATGGTGAAAACATGGTTCAATAAAAAGTGAGTTCTGCATCTGTGGGATCTCCACAGTCTACCTATTTGATCCTAAAGTTTAACTTAAAAAAAAGTAAAATAAAAAGCAACTTGAATTCAGCATCTGTAAAAAGGTGGTGAACTTGGAGTAGACCATTTTCTATGTAGAGAAATTAAAGAACTATTTTGAGGCTTTTTTTAATTTTCATTGATAGAACTTGAATAAAACAGAAAGAAACTCATTCACATATACACTTTCTTCTTCAAAACTATAGCTCAGTTAAACTCTTACTGAAATTTAAATGGCTCCTAAATTTTTATTTTAGTTCTGTATGCTTAAACATAGACTAGGCATTTTGGTAGGAAGATATGACCCAAAATTACTAGCTTTTGCCTATTAATTTGTGTTTCTGAAGTTTTATCTCTAATTCACCTTCCTAGATATTGTACTTTGAGATAGACACCAAGTTCTCTATGAAATATGACAGTTTTAGCAAAAGGCTGTATTGACTTCTTGAAATGATAAGGAATATGGGATTTTTGAAATGCCTGTTCTACATGTCTTATCAGTTAACACATTTTATGCAGGTATTGATATCAGATTGACCAGAAGGTATATGTAAAAAGAAGAAATAGTTTTGTAAGACATATTTCTTATTGGATAATATTAGTGGTTTTATTTAGCGGGAAATTTCTTCCTTTGATTTTGATCCACAGCTGATGGCATGTTTGGCATGTTATTTAATACAGCTCTTACAAACAACTTTCAGTGATGCCAAGATTGTCAGAATAATATCTCTGGCTGCCTTACACAGTGCTTTCAAAAGTAATTCCGAATTGACAAAAGATTGATAGGTTTCTTTGATAGCTTTTTTTTTTTTTTTCTTTTAAAGCAGTGAAATTGCACTTGAGGAAAAAACAGTAACAAAAATTTTTTTGAAGTTTAAATACTATGAAAAGAGATAAGTAACTAAATGTATTTTCTAATGTTAACAGTATATACCCAGAATTCATCCATGAACGTAATCTTTTGCAATCCATCATATTTGTGTCTTCAGTATTTAGAAAGTAGAAAAACTGTGAGAAAAATTTATACAAGACATTAATACAAAAAGAAATAATATTACACGAACTTGTACTGAGTTCATAGTGGCTGTTTTAGCATCATCCTGACCAACTGAACGGGAACTACTTCAACCTCAAAGATACATATTTCAAATTAATATAAATATGCCATATTAATGGGGAAAAAAAGATTTCAGCAGAGCAAATAAATCTCATCTTAAAGTAGTCACCTCAAGATAGATCATTTATACTGGCTTGAACAATATGGCGATAATTAACTTTTCATGTAGCAAATGTCTTAGAAAAATATGGAATTTTAACCTACTTACCTTATTTAATTTAGATTTCTTAAGATGTTTTGGAGATAGAGAAAATAGTGACAGCACTGTTTTAAATGAAGATAGAGAAGCTTATCAGAGTGGGTTAAGTATGGATACAGAAACAATTTTTTTTAGAAAAGGTCTGAATCAGCAACCTGTTTTATCATCTATTTCTGAGGCCAATGTGCAAACACATTCAGCATGTGAGATCGTTAAACATTACAACTGTCCCTGCTCTCTCATAACTGCACCAGCACCTGCTGCAAAACTACTTTGTGATGATCTGATGAGAAAAAACAGTATTACCAGCTCTCACATGGATTTCTGTAGTTCACACCTGCAGAAATAGTACCTGCACATTAGAGTACATCAAAGACTACGTCAAGGAAAGTGGCTTAACATTTTTAATGGAATAATTCTTAACACTGCTTGTTGGGTAGAACTGTACTTCCTCTTAATGTGCAATATTTTGTATTACTGCTTAAGCTAACACAGTGCGGACAGAAATCCATTTTGCTTGTATACAAATCAGAAATGTGAGAAGTATGAGCCTTTAGCTGATCCAGCATGCTATAAGAATCAATCAGAAAGATGTTCATAAAATCTCTCTTTCCTTTAAACATAGCTCCCAGCCAAATACACTTCCTTTTTGCCTAGTCAGCAAAGCTATTGAAAATAACATTCCTCCTATAGTCAGAATAGGGATAATTTTACTTTTTAGAGACCTTTCCCATCTGTGTTATTGTCTGTCTTTTGATTACTTCAGCTGTCTAGTTCTTCCTTTACAGTTCTGGATTTGCCACAAACAAGCTTCAGACTTAATTGAATTAAGGCTTTTTTAGAGTAATTAACACATATAATATATTCTATACCTTTACATGAATGCATCTACTTTTCTGTGTATTTTTTTTTCTTTTTTTAAGAAGCTGAGGCTTTCATACTTTCAACATACTGCTTAAAACAAGACTCAAAGACATCACAGTAGGAACAAGCACAGGCTACTTCTGTTGTTTTACTAGTCTTGCTGCATACATGTAAAATCTTGTGCTAATTTTGAGAAATTAAATGTAACTTTTAGGATCGGTTATACAAAATAAGGACAAATATCCATCTAATAAACCATTCTGTGTTTACTGTGGCAAGTGGTAGAAATTTAGACAGTGAATATAAAAGTGGTTTGTGTATAGAGTAATATTCTCTTAAGTATAATCTCAGTTTCCAACAGTTTTGCACTACTGGCATCTCCTGAGCTAAAATTCCTATTTATATCTTGGTGTTTAAAAGGTCTGGAGGGAGACTCATAGATCTCTCTAATTGCTTTTTGATTTAATTTATACTTTCCACTTTCATCCTGTGGCAATTGAGTTTTGCAGATTAATTGAGATTATGATAGTGGGATTGGTTTCAGCAAAATATTCCCTAAATCCCATTATGAGATGTCCCTCAGCATGTTTCACTCACCTATAAAGAGATGGTAGATGCCCTGTGATAGCACAATGAGTTTCCTCCTGCCTGTAGATTTTGGTAGATCAGAAGGCTGACCTCCAAAGTTAATCCTTTTGTAGAAATTTTATGTATTAATATAATCAAAACTAGATGAAAGAAGCTTAGAAATACAGATGGTCAAGATTATTCTGACAAAAGTTCAATGATAGGGGATTTAAAATCTAGACGGAATTGGTGGTTTTGATAAAAAAGAGACAGAGCCCTGTATAATATATTGAGTGGTCACACTTGAGAGAGGTGTGACAGTCTTTAATACCTTGGTTCAAATCAGGCAAGGTAAGCAAAGTCTCATTCTCAGTTTGTATAATAGCCATCAAGTGATCTTTGTTAACAATAGTTAGTAATTTATCTTTATTATATATATTCCCAAAGGTCTAAGTCAGTCCCACTTTGTACTATTAGAAATTAAGATTTGACCTTTCTATTCTAACAATGGTTTCAAGAATTAGAAAATTTAGCTCTATATTGATGATTTGCTCATAAAAAAACATAGACTGAAGATGTTACCTGCTGAGGATATAGGACCATTTAAATTATAATATTTAAGTACTGTGTTTTTTGTAAGCATTTCCTGAAGAACCAGTGTTGGGGAATTGGTGCTGGAGAGAGATTTTTTAGAACGGAAAACAGAAAATAAAACTGAAAAATAAATAACTGCATGGAAACTGTGCTCTTCCAAATCATTCTTGTGAAAAGCAGACATTGATTCTAGTAGAAAGACAGTGCGTGAAACAGATACTGTCAATAGTTTTAGTATAATAATTTAGTGACAAAATTAATTGCTGGACCATGCTGGTGAGTTCTGTGCAAAATTATCCTCTTTTTTTTTTTAATTTTTTTATTTAAATACAAATCCCTGTTCCCCTTCTTTTTCACCTTAAGATAACTTTTCAAACTCAACTTCTGTTCTCACTGGTTTTCAATGTGAAGTTCTGTTTTTGGTTTGGTTTTTTTTTTTCCTCTGGCCTATCAATCATTTCTGAGGCAAGAAGACGGGTTTTATGACAATTTAGACTTGATTGAAAAAGCTATTGTTTTCTGTCAGAAAAAGAAAATTCAACAGAAAACCACTTTCCTGGAGTAAGTGCTTATATAAAAGAAAAGCTAAAGAGAATTTATTCAAAACTTGGTTTTATAGGCAGTGTACATTAGAAATGACTGGGAAAAAAAGGTGGATTTATTTGTTTATATATGTTTTATTTGTTTTCTAAAGGGCATGTGTTTGTGTGAGCCCAGGACAGCCCTGAGACCTGTGCTCTGCAGAGCCCTATACATTAATTGCTCCAATTCCTAGTATAGAGCTCTGCAGAACACAGGTCTCGGGGCTGTCCTGGGCTCACCTTGGCTGGATCTGGGCTGAGCTGGTTTCAACACCCACCTCAGGTCCAACTGCCTGTTGCCCATCCTGCCTGAGCCTGAGCTCTGCCAGTGCCTCTGTGGGAAGGGTCTGGCAAACCCAGGGAATTGCTGCCCAACAAACAAGAGTCCTTGTGAAGAAATTCATCTCACAATGGATTAATCTTGGCTAGCTGTTTCATTAGTGAATAGTTTATTCACTTGCAAAATAGACGTAATCAGCAAGAGCAAACTCTTGGTCACCAGAGATAAAATTAGTTGATAATATTTACCAAATAACTTGAGTAAAGCAAGAAAAATAATATAGAGAGTGGGATATGATAGTAGGGGAAAAAACTCAAAAGACAAGTCTGAGACAAGTCAGTATTATTAATGCTAACAACATCCATACAGAAAGTTTCCTAAAGACTGTCTTTTAGCATTGTTTTAAAGTTTGTTATTTCTAATTGCTAAATCTAAATTTTCATACTTTAAGTCAGTTTTGGAAAAAAATGTTTTGCCAGTTTTTGGAACTAAATTAAATTCTGCAATATATATTTTAGGTCCATTAAGTAATTTTTTATAATATTTCATTTGTTAACTGGTTTGATAACTTTTAATGACTGAGATATTTTTCATTTGGAAGGTGTGGAGAAAGAAAAGCAGGAGCATTCGCATGCTTTGATTTCTCTTTCATAGAGCTTTGGAGTCTGATAATGACTAGTCTAGATCAAAGCATGTCTTCTATTTATGTATTTTCTACTACAAGAAAAAAACAAAATGCAAAGGGGAGCTAGTACACATCACTTGTAACAATCTATTTATTATAGGGGCCTCAAAAAATTCCGAGTGAAGATCCAGTCTGTTTATATATGTAATATACTAAGGCAATGCTACTATAGACTACCTTGACTCCTTACAATAAAGACCAAGATGAACAGAAAGTTGTTGCTTTGTCCTTTCTATCTTTTGAACATGAAGAGGGTTGTTCTTTTTAAAAAAATAATATATGACATCCTGACAACCTAAGAGGCAGCATAAATCATTGAATTAGAAATTAGGAATCATTAGCATAGTTCACTGTCACACATCTGAAGTTGCTTTAAATATACAAGTTATTTTCAGGAACAATCCAAGGAGACCCTTAAAACTAGAGCAAAATTAATGATGTTACACAGAACAGCAACAGGAATTATGTGCAGTGGCTCAGCATGTTTCAGTTCCCTAGTGCCTTCACAGCTCTATACAAGTTATTTCACAGCACTTAGCAATGGAGAACATATTAATGATTAGGCCTGATTAATGATCAGACCTAATGAATAGGCCTGATTAAAATTAATTAGCAACATTAATTCAAATCCATATACTAAAAATTATCTTTACTATATCTTTGAAAAGCCTAAAAGCTAGCTAATCTAGTTTTTATTCAAGATTCAGAGTATTCTTTTCAGCATAGCCCTGAAGAAAAAGTTTATGCATATTTGATACTCATATTTCCTCAAAAACCTGAGGGACTGTATTTAGAAGTAGACTTACAGTGTAGCATTAGGAAGTAGTACACCTTAGTGGTGAGCCCTGAGAGTCAGAAATTAGATTTATTTCTTGAATTGGCTTCCAAAATCATTTGTCTGTCTCTTAACATCCCCCTTGGGTACAAGAGGTACTAATTATATTTCATTTTTAGTCCTCATGATTCTGCACTCTCGGTGTAGTATAACCATTGTCCCACTTTTGCTTGCAACACTACCTATGTGCAAGACTACTCCAAGAGGTATTTTCTGTAACACTCCTCACCTAGGATGAATATTCATGTAAGACCCACTTTAAATACTAAATCTCTGAAGACCAAAAAGATACCAGAAAAAAGACTCATGTCTTTGTGGCAGCATGTCTTGAGCTACGCTGGACTGAGGGGTATCCAAAGAACTTAGCCTTGTCTCATGATACATTAGAAGCAGCACAAATCACTGAATTAGCATTTGTATGCTTTGATTTCTCTTAATGCTTCTGAATCTGATAATGACTGGTATAGATCAAAGTATGTCTTTGATAAAAAACAAAACAAAACCAGGCAGCTCGGCTCAGAGAAAACAGAACAGAACAAAAAAAAAGAAAACACAAGTAATCTAAAATCTTGTAAAAGATTATGAGGAAACACAGTGCCGAATGAGGGTCACTAGACACCATGACAGTGGGATGACTGAATTAGGTGATGTGATCATTATGCCACATCAGTCAGACTGAACTTGAGCAATCAGTTGGCTCAAGATATCTCTATCTTTCCTCCCAGCTGGACCAAAAGACAAAATACTTTCCCTTTTTTTACTATAATAAAGTCAGACTCGGAGCAATTACCCCTAGCCTGAAAGCGTTTGCTTCCACTTCAGGGTTTTTGTGTCCAAAAGACTGGATATTTTCTCTCTTCCCCCAACAATACAGCTGAGTTTAAGAAGTAACACTGGTACAGCTTTACCTAAAACAGGTTTTGTATTTATCCAGTGCTTTGCTTAATGCAAAATTCATAAGCAGCACTAGAAGCAGAACCCGGGATTTGTTTCTTGCAAGTCAAAACCTGTATCAGTGAGTTAGAGCATGGCAGTGCATGCTCGCTTGTTTTTTCTTTCCAGCTTCATTAACTTCACACCTCCATCTGTACAGGAGTAATAGTTAATGTGCGTGGTTAGATTAGACTGTAGTTTTATGGGTAGAGTATTATCCCAGAAAGGAAAAAAGAATGTTTGATTTCTTTCACATTGAAAAGGACATAAAATGTTTTTACTTGCATGCAGCTATCCAAGAAATGAACATTAAACCCTTTCCTGTGTTTCTGAATAAAAACCATATTGCCTGTGTATTGCATGTCTGAAACTTGATTCTTTAATATGCTTGATTAATCAAGTCACCAAGGCATTTAAGGTCTGAGTTTCAACAGAGACCCAGGTTTAGGTAGCTTTCAAGAGTATGATGAGTTCATTCGTATGTTGTCATATTGTGACTAATCATAGAATCACATAGTCATAGAATGGTTTTGGTTTTAAGGGACCTTAAAAATCATCTAGTTCCAGTCCCTCTGCATGGGCAGGGACATCTTCCACTAGACCAGATTGCTCGAAGCCCCATCCAACCTGGTCTGGAGTTTTCTTTCCACTTGGCCAAAGATCAGAACTATAGCTTTTGGACTGTTTTATTACAGAGTAGTACTGCAGGAGTGCCAAACGCAATCCCACAGACCTCCAAACTGCAACTGATGCCTAATGTCAACACCCAGCAACTTACCTTACTAGTCATCTTTAGCCAACTAACTACCTTTGATTAGTTAAGGTTTCATTCATACTGTGGAGATGGTCACTCATCATATTTAACTGGTCCTCATAACTTCTTTTTGTGGTCATCAACTCATGATGCCATCTACGATTTAGGCCAGACAATCTGCCTGGATTAAAAACCGGGGAGAGGGCAGTGTGTGCTTGTGGTTTATCTGATATATTTCAAGCCAGAGTAAATGCCAGCTCAGTTCATCACCTACAGAGGTAGTGGTGGTACTGTGAGTTTATCACAGCTTTAGGAATGGATGGTCAGGGGAGGAAGGGTGTAAAGTACTCCTCCTGAAAAATAAGTAGCCAAGAATGTCCTCAGTCCCAGTTTAGATGGCATTTAAGTAGATCCAGCCTTCACTACAGTTCTACTGCTTCAAAATGCAGAAAAGCTGATGTATATGATCTATATTTAAGTTGAAGTTGATGTGAGTAACTCAGAATTAAATATAGCTCCTTGCCAGGAGAAAAATAGTGTATTTTATTAATCAATATGTTGATCTGAATGGAAAATAAATGGATTAATTCACAGTCAACAAGGACAAGTTCCTAAAGGAAATCAATAGTTTTCAATTTGAAAGAGTAAACAAACATGTTCATGTACTTCTGGGTGTAAATCTGAGGGGACAATGCAAGTTAATTTACTATGATTTTTATTATATTAACAAATTAAAACTGCATTTTCTTCACTGCACTAAGCTGGTTGACTTAAGTTCCAAGAGCTGTCCTGACAGCTTTGAAGCTTAGCTTTCTTTTTTTCTTTCACTATATTACTATCTTTAAAGTAAAATTACTTCAGGTCTCTACATACAGTTTTCTTTTTTAGCTTTAGGAAAAGCTGTTCTAAAAAACACCATTATGTGTGCACCAAAGCACCATTATGAACATTGGTCCTAACTGAGATTTGGATCCACGTTCACATAATCTAAGCACAGCATCAGTTACTTCACTCTGCATATCCATTCATGTTGCAATTTAGTATTAAAAAACAATTAAACCCTTCCATGGATACAAAATTTATCAACTTTAGACAAAACTTGGAGGTTAGTGCTTAGAGGCTTCAGAATGGCAGAACCAGTGTGATGCTTCATTTCTGCATGTAATTGAATTTTTTATTGTTTTCTTTAAATTTATAGCTCCTTAAATAGTTCCGTGTGAGCTACAGTATTGCATTCCAAACTGTGGCAGCTTATGCTTGTAAGTAGGCACATGTAGCAACACACATACAAGTCCCAATCGAAATACAGGGAAAAAAAACAAACCCACACAGCTCCATGGCCTCGTGACATTTTTGAAAGCCAGATCACGAGAAGAACTAAAAGTTGTTAAGTAGTTCTGGGGAAAAAAAGAAAAGAAAAAAATCCTCGTTTTTCATGGTACATCTCATCTGTCTTTGGCATGCCTGGAAGTACTTTTTTGTTTCTTTCTGTCCCTTTCAAAGGCTCTCTAGTCTTGCTGGCTTAGAATGCACTTAGAAGTAAAAGTAAAGCTATAATGAGGAAAGTTATCTTAATCTGTGCTCATTTTCACTTCAAAACCATCCAGTTATTATAAATATATAAAGTAGTGTTTTCATATTTCAAGATTCTGAACTTTATGAAATGAGTAATTTATTAATTAAAATGGGCAGAAATCTTTATGGATAAACTTTCCAAAGATGCTCATTGAAAGTCTGTTCATAGATTTTTTTTGAAACCAGGTAAGAGTATTTAATTTGTCATTATATATTCATGAAGTGGTAGACTTTGTTCTGCCAAACTAATTTCTTCAATAAGACAAGAACAATTCACTAGAGAGAAGAGAATCATAATATGAGTAGCTTAACAGCTGCCACTCCATGTGTATTATTCCTTAGAGACTTTCCAGTGATATATAGGAATGTTATTTTATTTTGTTAGAGCTACCAAACTCTTCGCTAAAAACAAAATAAAGCAAGCATTATACAGCTTCCTTTTTCATTTCCTGACTGCAGGAAAGGAAATGTATTACAGCAAAACCACCTTATGTGCATGTGACTACAGTTTTAGCACCTGCTCTTGATTTACTGTGTATCTCTTGAAAACATTCAGGTGAACAGACATTCAGGTAGGAACCTATTTTTACTGCAGTTTCAGATCCTATAGAATTTTTTGAAGTGCCTCTGTTTGCTATGATATACACTTCTTAAGAAGTAAATGCCTTCAAAATTACACAGTCACAAATATTTCTATGAACAAAACCACAATAAAACCTAATCTTTCCATACAAATGGAAAACCATTCAAATAAATTGCATGTGGAGATGAACGTGGCTTTACATTTTAAGTAGAAAGACTTATAACTTTAGAATTACCATTTCTTTTACTATTTCTTTGCAAAATGTTATTTATAAAAATAAGACAAAGATAAAGTAATCTAAAGTAAATCATTACACTGTTTTTTGCACATCCTTCTCAAGGACAAACATACCAAGTTACATTGTTCTAATGTATTTTTTCTGAAATCTCTCAGATTTCTTACCATCTTTCCTAAATTCCTCAACGTAGGTTTCTATACACATCTCATTTACAAGGTTAAACTATCCTTTCCATATTTCCATTTTTTCCTTCAAAGACTGTAGGAATTTCTAGAAAACAATTTTACAGAGAAGGCTAAGGGGAGACATTATTGCTTGCTACAACTACCTGTAAGGAGGTTGTAGCAAGGTGTGCACTGGTATCTTCTCCCAAGTAACAAGCAATAGGATGACAGGAAAGAGCCTCAGATTGTGCTAGGGAAGGTTTAGATTGGATATTAGGAAAAATTTATTTACTTAAAGGGCTGTTAGGCACAGGACCAGGGTGCCCAGGGAAGCAGTCATCATCCCTGGAAGTTTAGGGACAAGGAGATGTAGTGCTTAGGAACATGGTTTAGTGGTGGACTTGGCAGTGTTAGGATAATAGTTGGACTTGGTTATCTTAAGGATATTTTCCAAACAAAATTTATCCTTGGAAATTCAAAAAGTAATAAAACTCTTCAAACTGTATGAAGTAACGATTCAAAATTTTATCAACTTTCCTTCCAGTTAGTTCCAACTATTTAAGTGCGTTTACCTGAAAATACCTTTAAAGTAATATTACCAGATAAAACATATCTTATGCCATATTTTACTGTAACATAGCAGTGCAGGAAAAGAGTTCATTTTGTTACATTATGATTAATTTCTTTTTTATTGCCTTTACTAAGGCACCTTACAGTAACAGTTTTATATGATTCTATGAATTGGCACCTGCAAATTTCATGTCAACTTTCTTCAAGACATCGATGTGTATGAGTTGAGTTGTTTTCCATTCAAGAACAATAAACTTACTTGGATACATTATGTTGGAAAATAAGTAAGGAAAAATTTCCCTGAATGAAGCAGTGAATATAATAGGAGTTTTCACCAAAAATATAGATGTATGAAGTTGACGGAGCTGAATGCTCTCAGCTGCTGTTCCAAGTTGCATTAAGATCTGATAACAAGTTTAGGAACAGTCTTACTTGGTTGTGGATATAAACTTGGCAAAGAGAGAATGAGGTTTTATAAAGTCATGAAGATCGTGAATAAGACAAATGATGAACATAGTAGCTAATTTCCCAACATTAAAACTTGCATGACATTTTTTCAAACTATTAAGAAGCAAGAAAATAATTATTCATATAAAAGGTTGTGAATTTCTACTATTTGTTGCTACTGAAGTTTGTGAAGGCAGATAGAATTCCCTGGTTCAAAAAACGATTAGGCAAATTAATGGATAACAGGTCCTTAAACACATTCTAAAGGGATTATGCAGGGTTGTTCTCATGGGAACTGTGGAGGCTGCAGGAAAAATCCTGGAGGAATGGACTGCAGAAAGTGGTTAGGCTTGTTTGTCTTTCCTGAGTATCACAGAGCTGTCACTGTGTGAGGCAAAAACTGCTCAATTCAGTACAGCAACTTTATGTCCTTATGAGCAAAAAGGAAAGAAAAAACAAAGATGGTCCAATGGGGTGTGAGTGCTTCTAAACTGGAGCTTTGAACAACCTCATCTAGTAGAAGGCATCCCTGCCCATTCAGGCAGGTTGGAACTAGACGGTGTTTAAGGGCCCTTCCAAACAAAACCATGCTATGATTCTATGGTACTGTAGAGTGGCTGCAAAGTCAGTACATAGGTATGGTTGTTTCTAATCACAATCTTCTGGCCAGCCAGTCCTGGCCATAACAGTTGTGATAGGCAGTGGTAAATTAGTAATTACACGAACAGAATATGAGAAATATCAGTATAGTATTGGGAATCAAATATATACAGTACATTTTCATAAACTATGAGAGCTTGAGGAAATTTCATATATGCAGTTTTTTCCAATATGATATATTCATTTACCTTTTCAGTATTTACCATAAAAAACATTATTAGTAATTTTCTAATTATATTTAACTATTGCTGGATTAATTTTTAAAGAAATTTTATTTCTGTTTTTTTAAAACATTAAACTTCACAGTTTGCTGCCAAATTTCAAATGAAAGACAGTAATATATTACCATCAAATAACAAACACAATCAATAATACACAGGTTCAAATGAAGGAGGCTGCAAAATGTTACCAAAAAGCTTGCCCTCCTATAAATAAAATAATAGAGGTTGAGTAGAGGAGCAGTAAAAATAACAGATCAGCGATGCAATCTGAATTGTTGTCAACTTCTCAAAAGCTGGCCACCTAAAATTGGTGGTAATTAGCTCCTGTCCTATACCTAACATTCAGATAAATAAAACAGTCAGTCTTCATAGGTGCCAGATAGTCCCAGTTTCTTTTTTTAATTTATAACAACCAAAAAAGTCTTGCATCATGAATATTTTGTCTGCAGCTATGTAACTAGTTCCCTTTTTCAGAAATCTTATTTTGCTAAGTGTGAAATAGAGAACATAGTTCACTACAGTGTTGGAACTAAGCCTCCAAAAATGTAAGAGCTAAAAATAAACGTGGATGTTGAAGAACTTAATACTTGTTATTGCTTGTTTATTCTCCACTTTTCAAAATAACTTTCAAAAGACTCCATCTCCAAAGAATTAATCAAAGTATGTTTCAAATTTCAAATGCATTTGAAATCTGCTTACCCTTATAAAGAGTCAGGGTTTCTTGGATGTATTTACATAAAGGCATCAGATGGGAGTTCATAGTTTTCTTAAGATGTTTGAAATTAAAAGCTCTCATTCTGTAAACACATCATTTAGGTAGGATATTTTCTTCAAGTGCTTTAAAATGCACCTGTCACCTGTCAGCATGTCTTTTTCCATCAAAAAGTACTAATCAAATCCCTCATGATGCCCAACACACTTATGATGCAGAATATTTGTATTATCCACATCTATCAAACATTTAAAAATATTTTTACTATAAACTGCTTGAAAAAAAAAAAAAAAAAAAAAAAAAAAGTGGTCTCCATGCTGTATCTCTGCTCGTGTGTATCTTCAACTTAATGTTTTTGGTTTAGGATTATGTTTTTTGGCTTGTGGGGTCTTGTGGCTTAAGCCCAGCTGGTGATTAAGCACCATGCAGCCACGTAGTGGGATGGAGAAAAGAAAATAAAACAAAGAACTCATGGGTTGAGACAAAGACAGGAGAGGGTTTAGTCATCAGTCATAGTCATGGTTGGAACAGACTCAGGGTGGGGAAAAGGTCAATCTAATTTGTTACCAATCAAAACAGAGTAGAATAATGACACATAAAACCAGATCTTAAAAAGGTCTTAATTTTTTTAAGTTTCAGGAAGAAAATTACAAATATAGTCAGAGGAAAGAGGAGAAGCTGTCCCAATTAAAGAAGGAAAGAGGACGGCTCATGAAAATCTTCAGAGTAAGGCAGAAGAGAAGGGGAAGAAATAGACAGAACCAGCTAAAGCTTGTTTCACATAGAACTTATTTCCTGGAACTATGTTTAACATTTTTCTTTTTTAACTGAGTTTCCAAACTTGTAATCCATCTTGCCCATTGTTTAACAAGAATTTTTCAGTCAGGCAGGCATTTGTATCTTCATTGAAAGACATAACTTAATTAAATTTAGTTGAATAAAGAGAGATACAACTTAAGTAATAAAAGAATCCCAGCAGCTGGCAAATATTAAACAATAATGTATAGAAAGGACAGAAAAGTCAACAAAATATTTTTCACTGATACTAAGGTAAAAGTATAAGAGACTTGAACGTCTTTGCCTTTTTCCTTTAAAAAATAATAAATATATATGAAAGGAGAAAGATTTATAGGCAACAGAAAGAGACCCCCTGCAAAAGCCTAATGTAAAACAGTGGCCTAATTATCTCAGTGATGAGGAATTTGAATTTCTTGACTCTGTCTTATTTCATATTTCTGACTGAGCATAGTTAAACCAATAATATTTAACAACAATGTTCAGGAGGGCTGTGCAACTACAACCTGTAAGCACAATTCCAACCATGTCTGGATGTAAACTAGAACAGACACAGATGTGTACTGTTTATGTAAATCAGCTCCTTACTTAAGTGCATCACAAGGAAGTTTGAAATATCCAGTTAAGTTCAAAGGCATAGGAAGGAGATTGCCACTTTCGGAGACTTCAACTATTTCTATGAAACAAAGTCAAAAAAAGACCTAAGGGCCCAAGGTGTAGGAAAAGATGCAAAACATCTCAAGAGAAGCTACAAGAGAAAATATAAAAATATTTTTGCTCTCTCAGCTTAAAGACAGATAAAAAAAAGGGGATATAAAATTAGGAATGTGTAGATGCAAAGTTACTAAAGATTTATCGTTATAGAAAATAGCAATGCTCAAAGCTAAAATTAAAAGCTTCAACCATCAGCATAGTAAACTCTGTATTATGTAGTCTCTATGATCCACAGCTTCACAGAATAACAGAATTGTCGGAACTGGAAAACATCTTTAAGATTACCAAGTCCAACAGTCAAATTCACTCTGATTAAAGCCACATTTTCGCGGATCAGTTGTATGTTTAAAAAACCCTGAACAACAAGACAAACCCAAACAACCCTCCCACTACTTTTGCTCATTTCATTGAGAAAATGTTTTCATTTTCTTGTCACTGCATTGAAATAATTTGTATTGAAATGTCAGTAATGGTTGCTATGTCCTGAAGACAGACCTGAAGACATAAGAGGTTTGAATAAAATCATACCTAATATTTTTACCCATCAGTTTAAATTTTCTCTGATTTTGCCTGAGATTTTTCATTAATGTCTGGCAATGCTGAAAAACTCCTACTGAACTCACCAGACTTCCTTTGATAATTCAGCAGTCATTTACTATTCCTTTCTACAACTACATGAAAGGAGGTTGTAGGGAGGTGGGTGTTGACCTCTTCTCTCAAGTAAATAATGATAGGACTACAGGAAATAGCCTGAAGTTGCACCAGGGGAGATTAAGACTACATATTAGGAAGAATTTATTCACTGAAAGATTAGTCAGAAGCTGTTATGGGCTGCCCAGGGAGGTGGTTGAAGTATTCCTGGAAGTATTTAAAAACTATCAAGATGAGGCACTTCAGGGTATGCTCTAGTGAGCATGGTGATATATATATATTTATTGTATTCGAGGGGAGAGGGGTTATTGACAATTGGATGTGATGATCTTAGAGGTCTTTTCCAACCATGACAATTTTGTGATTCTGTGAAAGTAGTCCTGAAAGCTCACTTCTGCTGCACTTTTTTCTTCCCCTGATCAAGAAAAAAAGAATAAAAAAAAGCCTTCAATTGAGTCTTACAGCTGCTATACTGAACTACAGATTCCTGTAACTGATATTCCCTTTCTTCTCAATTTTTTTTTATTTATATGTAAATAACGCCGAATGGATCTAATAAAAAAACTTGCAAACACAGATGAAAGGAATGCTATTTGGGGGTCCCGACTTAGCTTTATTGTACATAAAGTACTTCTTGGGCATTTGAGATATTAATGGAAGATGACTTATCTGCAGGGGGTACTCATATCTCTTTCTTGACTAAATGACAGTAAAGCCAGAGAAGAGAATTCTGGGGGAAGTGTTTGTTTTGTTTGTTTTGTTTTGTTTTTCCTCAGTGCAGCCTGTTATATTGTTTCAGCATGTCATAGAAATACATAAATATTTGCTCTTTTTTTTTTTTTTTAATATATATATATCAAAGGAATCTGTCTCACCTTTCACTGGAAACTACTAAGTTGTTGCTTTGTTTTTTTTTTCTGAACTAAGGCCTACAGACTAAATGCTCAGAGAACACTGACAGTGACATATCTCTTTACATTGCCAGGACCTCCTTATAAAAACTGCTATAAATAAGGAGACATACAGCTCTGTAATTAAACAATGTCTAGTGTAGCAGTTACATAACTGCTACAGTTATGTATACAGTGTCACAAGACACTGTATAGTTATACCACTTAAATAAATACTGCTGCTGTATCCTATCAATCCATCAGTTGAAGGACAGGTATACATAACATGCTATCATTTGCATGGCTACAGACATTTTGAGTGCTATACATGAGAAATCACAACAACAGCCTTCCAGGAGAGCCATAAAACTCTTACAGAACTTAAGAGGGATATTCAGGAATGTGTCCAGCACACATAAATCATGATTTTTATCTAAATTTGAAATCTTCCAGCAGGTAAGTAAGCACATGTTGTTGCAGAGTAGTTTTCTTCCATTTTTCCCCTTATTTTTCATGAGAAAAGGCAAGTGGAAACATTCTTCTAGATATGACTGAAGTGCTTAATATGAGTTCTGTGTCAGTAGCTAATTGCCTGATTAAGAAAACACAGATTAGTTAAAAAAATAAATATCGGTGATATGAAAGACTGGAAGAAAACAACATGTGGTGATCAAAAATTAATGTCAATTATAGCCTCAGAAATTTGTGTGTGGTTATACAGTAAAATGCGTATCTCATATTCTTTTCAGAACTTAAGCATGAATTAGGAAGGAAAACATGGCCTTATGAATTATGTTATCACGTAGCAGATACAGAAAACTCAGATATAAAATGTCACCCTCTTCTTTTAGCTTTCAGCAAAAAAATTGAAAACCTTTCTTTGCATTCAGAGAAACAGAAGCTGAACAGAAGACTGTATTCTAGACAGGAAAAATAATATTGTTATGACAAAATGTGGGGCATTTAAATTGGAACTGGGTTACACAGGACTGAAAGACCTTGTATTTGTTGTTTCATGATGACAGAAGATTGATAATGTTAAGGTAAAATACAACAAATATGTACTCATCAGAAATATTCTAGTATACCTGTTTCAGATAGTGAACATTGGAGATTTTCCTTGGGAAAAAATGTAGACTAAGCATTAAATATATGAAATTAGCTAGAAAACTTAAATACCCTGTATTGCTGGAAGGAATTTTCTATTAAGAAGTAGAGTGGCCTATAAATCTTTGTCAAGACATAATCTTTATTGTCACACTGAAAAACTTCTTGTACACAAAAGGTAAAAATTGCCTACACTTGTTTGGGAATACCACAACTGGAAATCTTTTGTTAGTACAACAGCAACTCTAATCCTTCCTATATAGCAGATCTGCCCATCTTCTTCTTTGCTTTGGTAGTATCAAAAAACTAATTTCTAAATATCAGCTGATTTTAATATTACTAACTCGCAGTTTAGGTCAACTATATCTTGACAATAATACCTTCTCAACATACATGACAAGATTATTATCTGAAGTTATTTAAACACAGGATAATTATAACCATTTTGTCTTTTTTAACCAACAGGTGTAATTTTTGACTGTGTTTTTAATTTTTTTTGCTGATTGTTTTTCTATTTTTTCTAATATCTTGTGTTTTTTCCCCTATTGCTTTCTAATTGCTTGTATTTTTCTATTCAATCAATAAATGTAATTCTAATTTTCTACAAGACTAAAAAAATATCACAAAGCATACCCTAACTCTTGAAAGGGCTGTTCAATGTTATAAATCCACTTAAGTTTACATTACAATAAACTGCATAGGCTTGCTGATCATTACATGCAGCAAGTGCCATGGAAACCTCAGTCTCTTTATGAATCCCATCTGGCAATGAGAACACTCAGATAAGCAAGAAAAAAAACAATAAGCAAACATTTCTCAAAAAATTACTTCCTTTCTTCCCCCTCCTACAATCAACTCTTTTTTTTTTCTCTTCCTAGAAAGATGATTAACTCTCTCTGTATATGTACTGCAGACAATAATCATTTGACATCTTCACACCTTAAAATCGAATCAGCTTTGGGTTATTATAACCCCTGGTGTTTTCTGCACAATAGATAAAATACTCTAAAAATGCAAACTCAAAACCATTTTGATGTGTAATTACAACAGCTGTAATGAATGAAGACAAATGATAAGGACAAGACAAACAGAATCTCAATCACAATGAGGTGGTTCCTAGGGAACATTAGTAATTTAAGAAAAAAAGAGAAGACTGCACTTGAATTCTTATCCACTGAGCACAATTGTGCAGTCTGTTTATTCAGTATGATTTCTTTTGTCTAAAAGATTGCCTAGAGTCGACTACACAGAATTCCGCTGAAGCCTAGCACCAGTAAACCCTGCCAAAGTAAAGCATTTTTTCAAAGCTCATACTGTCAATCCCAGTATAAGTTGAAAAAATATCAAAGCAACTACAAAAATAATTTGTCATCATCATTATTACTAGGAAAGTAAGAACACATCCTTTAATGACATACAGAAAAGCAAAACAAAGCAACAGTATAAAATGTTTAAGGTTAAAAAGAAGTTTGAATATTTCCATCTTTAACACAGTTGATCTTGGGTTGAATAGAAAATAAACACCATCACATGAAAGAGATTTGAAATTTTGATTTTTTTTTTTTTTTAGGTTTGTATTGTATCAGTGAGTTATATTAAAGGCCTTCAAGAAACTGAGGTAAAAACATTCATTTATTTGGCTGACAATAAAATTGATTATTTAATGAGGAAATACCCTACTGTGTAGAAATAAGAGTGCAATAGATTTAGTCTTTAAAAGCCAGTGATTAGGGACTGACTTAATGTAGATTAGTGACTGTGCACACTGCCTGGGAAGTAGAAGGCCATATCTAATCCCTTCCTTTAAATGGTACTAGGCCTGAATGCAGATTTCATACAGGACAAATAAAAAATTCTAAATTTCTGGGGTTTATGATTTTCCTTAGGTTTTTAATTTTTGCCTGTGAAGATAATGTATTAGTAGGTGTCCTTAGAAAAGTGAGAGGGTCAGAAAAATCTCTACCATATTACCTTGGTTCCATATCTCAGAAATCTCCAACTAGAAATGCTGTACTCAGCTGAACCTGCTGAGAATACTCTACTACTATTATTCCTACATTAGATATCTCAGAGAAGAACTGGGCGGCTGAGATTTCATCTTTTACAATCTCCTTAAAGTTAGGAGCAGTTTTTTGCAATGTTCATTAGCTTAAAAGGAGTGTATACAAACTGTGCACCATATAATATCATGAAGAAAGAAAAAATAGACTGAAAATTATAGCAAAAATAGACTGAAGACTGTAGTAAAATTTTAAAAAGGAAATACAGTTTTACTTCTTGTTAATTCTGCAATTAAGAGAAATGCTAACTTCAACAAAAATAGAATCTACTAGAAGTTACAGTTGACCACACACAAAAGTGATTTGCAATTTATTAAATTATTATGAACAAACTCTTCTTCTTCACAAAGGAGGAGTAAAAATGAAGGTATGTGCATACAACAATTTAATGTGTTTTATTCTTTCTTTATATTAAAAGCCAACCCAGATGAAGTCCTGCATAATGTGCTCTAAAGCCGGTGATATGGCTTTAGTGGGAGAGTTGGACTAGATGATCTCTAGAGGTCCACTCCAACTCTGATGATTCTGTGATTCTGTAATTCATTTAGATCTAGATTAGTAATACCATTATTATTATGAAGACTTCAGTCATACTAACAATATTTTCTTTATTGTACACATCTATGTATCTATAGAGCTTTTGATACATATTCTTTGCTTTACATGTCCGTATAGATATTTCTATATATACAAATTTTAGGCTTTCTTTTTGCTCATAAACAAGATTTTGACTGTAAAAAGTAAACAAGTTCATTTGTAATTAGATACTGCTTACATATAACTAAAAATGCATGCCATCTGGAGACATCAGTTGCTTTGATTTTTAATAGTGTCTGGTAGCAAAGAATTTTCTTATTTGCATTAGTGCTGTAATCTGTCTATCTGTGCTTGTTTTATAGACAAGTAACTATGCTGTAGCTATTCAGGAATACTCTTAATTATTTTTCATGCTGTAACACTCATGCTGTAAGAGTTGTAAGTATGGACTTAGGACCTGTTGAATACATACTGTTTAAAGAAATAATAAAAAAAATTGTTTCCCAAGACAATTCAGAAAACAGTTCAGGCTTTGGACACAGGCAGTCAAGAGTACCAGGCTACTGATGGCAGCACTAGTCAGAAATTATTTCTAAACATATCAGGCTTTGGTTACATGCCAGCAGAGAATTCAGTATCCACATTGTACTTCTCTTTACACCATTTCATTTATTTACAGTCTCATCAGAGAGTGCCTCAATCTGTTTTGTTTCAGCATGAAAGAAGTTAGACAACTCAACTGTTGGATTTTAGATGTATTTTAATGTGTATTACAACAACAATATGCTAGCAAGGTCTTGCTTTGATGGCAATGCTCAAGAAATATCAGATGCTCACTTCAATTAAATAACTGAAAACTGTAAATTCTTTGACCTTTGCTTGGTTGCTTTTGGGAAAAGGAATGTGGTTGTGAAGTATTAGAAAGCAAATACCCTCTTAACTATTCTGTAATAAGCAAAGAGACACCAAAGTATACATAAGCACTTTAAACTTCTCTTACCCATAAATCTGGTAATTTATAATACTTGATGTTTTTTAATCAAAAGTAGAAGGAAGAAAATTCCAGAGAAAATCCGTCTTGCTTCATATAGCTGTAAACCAGAAGGCAAAGATCAGATTCTAGATTTATTATATTTAAAATATATTTATGTGAAATATATCTAGAAATTAGTCTATGTCCCTAGAAAAAAAAAAAAAATAGTTACGACAACACAGATTACTGCTGGTGTCAGATACACTATCACTCCAGGATAACACTTGAATATAAAATCTAGTTAAACATTAAGCTTTCTAGTTTATATTAAAATCTGTTCTAGATACCTTAAGAGGTCATATCTTTCCCCTTGAAGATGTTAAACATGGTCTCTTGTAGTATTTACAAGCCAGAGAAAATCTGAAGAGGAAACTTTTATAGAAGGTGTATAAGTACAAAATTCATTTCTGCAAAAGATGAAAGTTAGGATGAACACTGTCCCCATTGGAATGAAGCACAACACTCATGTATTTAATCTAAGTTTTCTAACAGTTGCTTTCAGATAAATGCATAGAACTCTAGAACTGACCTATTCACTCAGATGCAAAATCCCATATATACTGGTTTTCATAGGCTAGAAAAGAAGAATGAGATTGGAAAGCACAGAACAATACTGTATGCTTCAGGCTGTTCATAAATCACACAGCCAGGTATATGTAAGCACATAAATAGACAAAATTCTTGCTAACAAGGATTTCCAGCTTTCTTCACAAATTATAATTTTTTTCTTCATTCTGCATTTCTGAACTGTGTAGATCAATTTATTTTGCATCAAAAATTTATGGAGAAGAATACAAATTTATTTAAAGTCTAAACTTTATCTCTTGGAGGGTTTGGGTTTTTTTTCTTTGGTGTTTGTTGTTTTTTTGGTTTTTGTTTGTTTTTTGTTTTTTGTTTTTTTTTTTTTTGTGGCTATGATTATCCAGGAAGAAATCCATTGTAGGTCTCAAATCTTCACACGGTACTTCACACTGGAAAGCAAATCCAGCAAATAGTGAAAATGCAGTATTTATTTTATACAATCTTTGAAGTTGAGCTAGGAAATATTCTTCTAATCTTACACCACAATCATTTCCAAACATCATCTGAGACATGGAGGGTAACAACAAACAACAAAAAGGCCAGGACTGCTGAAAGGTTAAAAAATAGTACTACAGAGAGAATGAGGAAAATCCAGACAGAATTCACTTCCATAGGCAGAATTTCTTTTATTTGCTTTAGTGTTCAAATAGTACATTCAAGTAGTTTGGAAGGCAATAAAAGAAGGATTTTGTAGAGGAAGACTTACAGATTTAAAATAACTTAATATTTGGAAATTTGCCCTCAGTAGATATGGATTAAACATGAAAGGCAGAATTAGAGATGGAAAGCAGAAAATGTGAAAAGTAAATAGCAGAATAGATATCCCAATGGCAAGTAAAACAAGAGATAAAATGATGAAGGGAAAGAAAAAAGAAGATAAAAAATGCAGCCTTCAGGCAGTGTGCCTTCAGGTACCTCAAGAATTAATACAATGTTCTGTTAGTGAAAGAATTACTTAAGATTACGTCATGATTCTTAAATTGAAATTGAATCATGCTCACAAGAACTTCATGTACCTGTGAAAGGTGGAGGACGAGTCCACAGTCAGCACTCTGTAATGAACAATTTCTTTAATCCCAGAACTGTTGACAGATCTGTGCCTACTGATACTTTAATCTTTTCCAATAAAAACTACTTATATTTCACCTTGAAACCTTTACCTATGACCCAACCTGTGAAGCAACGAGTAATAAGAAATCTTAGGGGTATTACTGAGTTTTACGTTATTGAGAGAAGTAAAAAAAAACCTAACCTTAAACAGTTACTCAGCTTTGATGTCAAAACCAAGCAGCATGTAACTCTTAAGACCCAACATATTCAAACAGTCTAAAACACTATTAAAATTCCTCTTACTGTAACCAGTAACTGTGTAAGTCAACTGTGTAAGTAACTGTGGGCAAGTCAAGAGGAATTGAGCAGAAAACACTGACAATAAGCAACTTGAAAACAAGGTGGTTTTTTGGTTTTTTTTCCCCCTACAGAATTTACCACTATTCAATGCAAATTAGATAAGTTCTGCCAGCTGGAAGCTAATTACATTCAGCTGAACCTAATTGTTCAAAACCCCATAATAAGAGGGAAAGCTATTGGTGCTAAGGGGACTAGTGTATTGGGCTGAAAAGAGGGTATTTTAAAGCTATATAGGTGTGAGGCCGCATTTGTTACTATTCTTTCTCCCTCAGTGTGCTGCTAAAACCATACTATGCTCGTTATTTCTACAAGAAAAGAAATATTCATAAGATTTCCTTATAGATGAAGGTTTAGACACAATTTAATGGCTGATTTGAAATAGGGATGTTAAAAGCTTCTTCTTTAAGCAGTTCTGGACATCCTTTCTGCCCCAATGCTGGAGCACAGCCTAGAGATCTGCAGTCTCTACCCAGGCTCAGGGTCATGGCCACTGCTTTCCTGTTTGCAGGCACAGCCAGTAGCAAAGCTCAGCACATACAGACACACACAAACAGCATGTTGACATGGTTGATCACACGGATTGGTGTAGAGGAGGTGCTGCCTTCAACAGCACCTACACACAGGACCCACATAAAACACCAGCAGAAACAGCCAGGTCCCCTCCTCTTCTTTAGCTGGCAGAGGCAGGAGGTCACAGGTAGACACTCCAGGTACAAAAGCAGATGCACATTTGTGAAATGCTGGAGTGCCAGCATGGCATCTCTGCCCAGTGCTTCTTCCCACATCCCAGCCCCACAATTCACAGATAGATCCCCTGCTCCCCAGCTGGTTCAGCTCGGTGCTTGCTGAGCATACACAGCACTCACACTCTGCTCATCTCACAGACATCCCACACTTCTGGGTCCTCCAGATATCAGCATGGAGTCCATGCCTGCCTGATACTCTGGCTTGGACCTAACCTTCTCTTGCTCTCCATGTGGTCCAGGTTTCTGAGTGACTACATAGGTGAGCCTTGCACACACCTGGTTTGGAGAAGACACAGGCAGCAATTAAGATGTGTCCCATGGTCCTGCCTCAGCTGGCAGTGTTACACCCTTCAGCCACCCCAGTCCCTCCAGCAGCTGATTTTCGGGACATCCACTCTTGCTGCCCCATGGCTGGAGGTTAAAGCCCCCACTGGCTCCAGTAGTCTCTTGCTTAATTCTTTTCTGAGCCTCATGTGCAAATCATCCTTGCTACTGTGCTGGGTTTATGTGTCCAGGTTTGGGTAATGGCAGGATTGTGGGGTGAAATCTCTGAGGAGAGGCTAGGGCTGTCCCATGCCAGACACAGGTGGTTCCAGCCAGTTCAAGCTGGCTCTGACACTGCAGAGCACAGGTAAGCCCCTTGGCTAAGATGGAGGCACCTCTGGGTAAAGTGTTTTAAAAAGGGCAAAATGCTGCATGGCAGTGAGGAGTGAGAGGAAAAGAAAGGGTGAGAAAAGAACCTAGCAAAGGTCAGAAAAAATCAGAGGGAGGAGATTCCCCAGGCAGCAGAGTAGGGATTGCCCTGCAACCTATGTAAGAGGCCACAGTGAAGCAGGTATTTCACTGCAGCATATGGAAGACAGTCCACCAAGAGCAGGTATATGTACCCTGGAGGGACTGTGCCTATGGAAGACCCATGCTGGAGCTGGGTTATCCTGCAGGACTACAGATGTCTGGAAGGACCCACTCTGGAAGAAGACAAACATGTGAGGAGGAAGAAGCAACAGAGTGGAACTGGTATGGACCAACCACATTCCCTATTCCCCCCCCACCTGCACTGCTCATGAGGAGAGGTGAAGACTTGGAAATGAAGGAGTGAAGTTGAGCCTGGAAAAAAAGGAGTGAGAGATAGCACTGTGTTGATCTGTTTTGTTTGTTTGTCATCAGCCAACTCTCTTCAATATCTTTACATTTTAATTATTCCATAATTTATAATAATCCTGATGCTTCCTGTTCAAAGCAAGCATCTAGTCAGAACTTTAATAATACAGAGTTTACTCAAAGTATAAGAAATATTCTGAAATTATTCAGACATCCATCCTGGAAAAACAAGAAGTAGCCATAAAATTTGTCTGGAAAAATAATTTTGTAAAAAGAATATTTAAGTCTTAGAAATTAGTTTTAATCTGAACTACAGGTTGTCTACCTAATATTATAAAAAGGTGTTAAAAATATTTGTAGTAGGAAAATGTGACTGGGCTGTGACTACCTTCTATATCATGTTTTGAAGCCTTTCTGCCATCAGCTGCTGTTCTGTACTGCTTAGTCTTGTATCATATTAGTGTTCCCATATTCCTCTGATGCCAAGTAGTAGAAGGAGTATTTTTAGAATCCTTTTACATAAAAGAGCATTGCTCTCTATGAACTCAGTTTCAGGACGGAGCTGTGTTCAAAGCAATAAAGGGAGATGCAAGGAAGGTGATCTGATGCTTGATGTTATCTAGGCCTTGCAATTATTTTTTATGTCTAGAAACTGTATCTTACTTGAAATGGTAATGCTGATTTCACAGTTCAGTAAAAAAGGATATGCAAATTCTGTTAATAAAGTTTCCAGCAGAAAATTGTGACATCCTGCCAGCCTTAAAATCTTCCGGAATAAAATGGGAGCCATAACTCAATGCACATTGCACAAAGTGTTTGTCTTACATTGGTCTGAAAAAGAAAAGAATTATTAACAGCAATAGTCATCTATGAGACTCTTATTATTAGAAATTAATACAAGAAGGAAGAGAAATTCTATTATTGAATTATATGATTTTATAAATATAAATTAATTTTATGAAGGCTGGCAATTAAAAGTAAATTTAAGCCTTCACTGAGGCTCCTCTGAAATGCCAGGAGTGCAAGGAGTTGGCTTCATCAGCAACCAGTTATGTCTGGGCCACAGAGCCTTTTTACAGAGCTAAGGTGAGGAGCAACATGACTGGAAGAAGCAGGGCCATGACTAGGAAAGGCAGTCTTAATATAAGTTAAATTTTAAATTTTTCACTCCATTACCAGAAACTCTAAAGGTATTTAGTCATGATGACAGCATCCAGAGACTACTACTTTGAGAGAAGATTGTGGAGCTGCTTTCAGCATTACCTTAAATATCAATCATTACCATATCAGTCGAGAAATATGGAGCCTATCACATTCTCTTCTTGGATAGCTTATGAGTGTCCATACTACTTTCTTCCTCTGAAAAGTAAAAAATCTAGGGAGTTTAAACATGTTCAACTTAGTACAAACAATTATGACTGATAATGTATGGAATATTTCTTTCAGATATGTTCATCAGGAGTATCTAAATGGAAAATATCAAAGCTATACTAAGAGAAAAAATGCTGCACAATAGTCTCCTCTGCGAGAATTTTTACGTAGATAATGTGCTTATTATAGAACAGATCTTTCTTACCATCCCTCCCTTTCTGACATAAAAACAATTTTAAGATTCCTTATCTTCTCTCAGAAGTATCCTTGAGAATATGCAAAATGGAATGCATGGTAGTTGCTATCAGAGTCATTCATGTGTGTTATCAATCAGCTGTTTCACTGCCTTGCAGTGTGGCAGTTAATAGCCATCCACAAATGTAGAGTTAGTAAATATAGGCATGAAATATGAAACTTCCTATAAATATGTAAATAGTCTCAAAACTTTAAATATGTTTGTCAGCAAGGATTTTTCAGTATAATATTTATGTTATTGCTCCTGCAGTTTAAAAGAACAACTTTTCATCAAGAGTCTCAAACCATAATACTGTTTTGTTAAATCTTTAAAATGGCCAGTTGCTGAAGTTAGGCACTTGAAATTTTAAGTACAAAAAACAAATGGCAGAATATGTAAAACTTTACAGAACCTTCAGAATGGGCAAAACATTTCCAAATTAAGAAATGGAGAATTTTGTATTAAAAAGTAAAATCCACAAGATTTTTTAAAACTGATAAGTAGTGAGCATCATGCTGATTCTCTGCACATCTCAGTCTCCTAGCCCCTGTGGTTTTTGTCCTTGTATGTCTGGATTTACAGGAAGGCAGGGAGAAAGGGTGGNCAGCAAGAGTGGATGTCCTGCAAATCAGCTGCTGGAGGGACTGGGGTGGCTGAAGGGTGTAACACTGCCAGCTGAGGCAGGAGGTCACAGGTAGACACTCCAGGTACAAAAGCAGATGCACATTTGTGAAATGCTGGAGTGCCAGCATGGCATCTCTGCCCAGTGCTTCTTCCCACATCCCAGCCCCACAATCCACAGATAGATCCCCTGCTCCCCAGCTGGTTCAGCTCGGTGCTTGCTGAGCATACACAGCACTCACACTCTGCTCATCCCACAGACATCCCACGCTTCTGGGTCCTCCAGATATCAGCATGGAGTCCATGCCTGCCTGATACTCTGGCTTGGACCTAACCTTCTCTTGCTCGCCTGTGTCTTCTCCAAACCAGGTGTGTGCAAGGCTCACCTATGTAGTCACTCAGAAACCTGGTTTGGAGAAGACACAGGCAGCAATTAAGATGTGTCCCATGGTCCTGCCTCAGCTGGCAGTGTTACACCCTTCAGCCACCCCAGTCCCTCCAGCAGCTGATTTGCAGGACATCCACTCTTGCTGCCCCATGGCTGGAGGTTAAAGCCCCCACTGGCTCCAGTAGTCTCTTGCTTAATTATTTTCTGAGCCTCATGTGCAAATCATCCTTGCTACTGTGCTGGGTTGATGAGTCCAGGTTTGGGTAATGGCAGGGTTGTGGGGTGAAATCTCTGAGGAGAGGCTAGGGCTGTCCCATGCCAGACACAGGTGGTTCCAGCCAGTTCAAGCTGGCTCTGACACTGCAGAGCACAGGTAAGCCCCTTGGCTAAGATGGAGGCACCTCTGGGTAAAGTGTTTTAAAAAGGGCAAAATGCTGCATGGCAGTGAGAGGAAAAGAAAGGGTGAGAAAAGAACCTAGCAAAGGTCAGAAAAAATCAGATGGAGGAGATTCCCAGGCAGCAGAGCAGGGATTGCCCTGCAACCTATGTAAGAGGCCACAGTGAAGCAGGTATTTCACTGCAGCATATGGAAGACAGTCCACCAAGAGCAGGTATATGTACCCTGGAGGGACTGTGCCTATGGAAGACCCATGCTGGAGCTGGGTTATCCTGCAGGACTATAGATGTCTGGAAGGACCCACTCTGGAAGAAGACAAACATGTGAGGAGGAAGAAGCAACAGAGTGGAACTGGTATGGACCAACCACATTCCCTATTCCCCCCCCACCTGCACTGCTCATGAGGAGAGGTGAAGACTTGGAAATGAAGGAGTGAAGTTGAGCCTGGAAAAAAAGGAGATAGCACTGTGTTGATCTGTTTTGTTTGTTTGTCATCAGCCAACTCCCTTCAATATCTTTACATTTTAATTATTCCATAATTTATAATAATCCTGATGCTTCCTGTTCAAAGCAAGCATCTAGTCAGAACTTTAATAATACAGAGTTTACTCAAAGTATAAGAAATATTCTGAAATTATTCAGACATCCATCCTGGAAAAACAAGAAGTAGCCATAAAATTTGTCTGGAAAAATAATTTTGTAAAAAGAATATTTAAGTCTTAGAAATTAGTTTTAATCTGAACTACAGGTTGTCTACCTAATATTATAAAAAGGTGTTAAAAATATTTGTAGTAGGAAAATGTGACTGGGCTGTGACTACCTTCTATATCATGTTTTGAAGTCTTTCTGCCATCAGCTGCTGTTCTGTACTGCTTAGTCTTGTATCATATTAGTGTTCCCATATTCCTCTGATGCCAAGTAGTAGAAGGAGTATTTTTAGAATCCTTTTACATAAAAGAGCATTGCTCTCTATGAACTCAGTTTCAGGACGGAGCTGTGTTCAAAGCAATAAAGGGAGATGCAAGGAAGGTGATCTGATGCTTGATGTTATCTAGGCCTTGCAATTATTTTTTATGTCTAGAAACTGTATCTTACTTGAAATGGTAATGCTGATTTCACAGTTCAGTAAAAAAGGATATGCAAATTCTGTTAATAAAGTTTCCAGCAGAAAATTGTGACATCCTGCTAGCCTTAAAATCTTCTGGAATAAAATGGGAGCCATAACTCAATGCATATTGCACTAAGTGTTTGTCTTACATTGGTCTGAAAAAGAAAAGAATTATTAACAGCAATAGTCATCTATGAGACTCTTATTATTAGAAATTAATACAAGAAGGAAGATAAATTCTATTATTGAATTATATGTTTTTATAAATATAAATTAATTTTATGAAGGCTGGCAATTAAAAGTAAATTTAAGCCTTCACTGAGGCTCCTCTGAAATGCCAGGAGTGCAAGGAGTTGGCTTCATCAGCAACCAGTTATGTCTGGGCCACAGAGCCTTTTTACAGAGCTAAGGTGAGGAGCAACATGACTGGAAGAAGCAGGGCCATGACTAGGAAAGGCAGTCTTAATATAAGTTAAATTTTAAATTTTTCACTCCATTACCAGAAACTCTAAAGGTATTTAGTCATGATGACAGCATCCAGAGACTACTACTTTGAGAGAAGATTGTGGAGCTGCTTTCAGCATTACCTTAAATATCAATCATTACCATATCAGTCGAGAAATATGGAGCCTATCACATTCTCTTCTTGGATAGCTTATGAGTGTCCATACTACTTTCTTCCTCTGAAAAGTAAAAAATCTAGGGAGTTTAAACATGTTCAACTTAGTACAAACAATTATGACTGATAATGTATGGAATATTTCTTTCAGATATGTTCATCAGGAGTNAGGGAGGGAGGGACGGAGGGAACAAGTAAGGAAGGAAGGGAGGGAGGGAGGAAGGAAGGCAGGAAGGCAGGAAAGGAAGGGTGCAAACATATTGTAAAATCCAGAAGAATATTGTTAGGTTGATTTTAAATAAATGTTTCATGTAATAAACAGCTAAAATAGAACACAAGGTAGAAAAGATTCAGGATATGTGCTTCAGGGCTTTACAAAGTACTGCATGGGGAGACTCTATATAGAACATCTATTTTGTGCATTTTGCTGGATCACTTTTTTTGAACAGACGGCATCTGCTTTCTCATTTCTTCAGCTGTATATGGCATTATTCCTTTATATTTTGCTGATTTTATGAGTCTGTTGCATACATAAAGTAATGTTTTTCAGCCAAATATAATCAAGTGTCCTTCATATTCATTAAAGTCCTCTTGTACTTACTTCACAAGTGAGCTAAAAGTATTTGGAGTAAAACCAGAGATGAATTTAATGCAGAACTACTTTTTTAGGAACTTCTAATTATGTTTTTAAGTATTTAATATTCTGCAGTCATACTATCGTCTCTAAAAAAATATATGTTATTTCAATAACCTCCAGGTTAAATAAAGCTTACTCAAGGGCATGGCCTTTAATGAGTTCCCTGGATGTTCTTCAAGACTTAATGAAATACTTGAAATATATGCCTTACCTACAGACATAAATACTTTATTGTAAAGTAGAATTCCTCTTCTTAAATGATAAGGAAGGAAATTCATTAAGATCATCTTGCAATTTTTATAGGGCATCACTCAGGTTTTTAGATTCTACCATCTATTCTGTTATTAAAGATCAAAAAAAAGACAGAACTTGGGACTACAGATAATCTTTTTAAATGAAGGGGTTATGCATGAGGTGAAAAATATACATTTCTACATTAAAATGGGATTTTAAACTCATATTTTCATAAATATTTGACAAACATTTGCTGAAAAGGAAAATACTGTTCAATGGAATATTTAAGTTTTTATAATCCATCATTAAATTTATCTTATACATCATAAATATTTTGTTGAGCTCTTGAAATATTAATTAAAATTAACATCTAGAACTAAATTCCACCCAGATATTTCAATGCTTTCTGGAAAAGCTACTTATTTTGTCAACTCGCTAGAAGTCACAGCAAACTTACAGATGTCTTCTAGCTGTTAGAAATTAAGCACACAATAAATTAATAATTTTAAGAGTTAGTTTTCAGTCTGCTAATGTTTCCCATGTTAACAGCCATCATAAGTCTTGAAGATCAGTCAGTACAATGGAGATGATCAAATGGAAATGGGATTACCAAATATACAGAAATTACTTATTAATGTCAAAAATAAGGATCAGAGTGGTCACATCTGACCATTAAAGCAAAATGCACATGAGTGCTGCAATGCTTAGTATTTCAGGCAGCCTTTTTTTTTCCTTCTCTTAGTTTAGCAGGTTATAAACCTGTATTTAAAATCATGCCTACATTCTTAGGTTTTATAAATTAAAGAGTTAGAAATGGACCAGCCATAAATTCTTTTTAGGTGGGTTGCAGCCTGTTTGTAAATTTTTTCAGTCACTAGCTGGCTGAGGGTGCAGTGCCCATTCTCTCGTTTGAGAAATGTAACTCAAATTGACAGAAAAGAAAAAGAAATTGTCTTAAAGGAGCAAAAAAAGAGGGAACACTGTTTCTGAATGTTTAGTTCTGCAGGCAGGCAACAAATATTGGGAAATACGGAAATCTAAAATTTGTGCAGTATAGTACAGTGTTTTTTCATTTACCCAAAAGTCTTTTGAAAAGAAAATTAAAGTAGGAGCCATAGGTACTAAATATAAATATCTTTTATTGCAATTTTCTATGTGACATACCTTTTTGAAAGCTTCTTGTTTCATTCAGTTATCAGATTCCAAGCCAGATGAAGTTCACAGTTCAAATTTCATAAATATTTATTTTATTTATTTGTTGAAGGACTCTTCTTTTTATGAAGACATTACACTAACATTAACTGGCAATGTTACACTTACATGTTTAATAAGTTTAATATTGCTTCAGAGATAGTTTTTTCACCTTGTATACTAGCCAGTTCTTTAAGAGAGAATAAATTTAATTCTGATTTCCAGACTTGTTCAATCCCAGAGCATCTCTTGCTATAAATGTATCTATTTTTAGTATGATATTGAAGATGAGGGGCTTAATTTAATTATATGATTATATTCCAGGTCATTGTCATTTTCCTTTAGGGTGATGGTATTTTCATAACTAATTTACACTAGCAACTGGGAAGCTACACACATTTTAAAGATGGACTGAATTTCTTACTATCAGAGAGACAAAAAGCTGTTTAAATATAAATCACTAATTTGGTTGATATCTTTGTGTCTACTGAGGCAAGATAATCTCTTTTCAGTTGTTTTACAGATCCTCATGGGAGGACTGCCTATGCTTTGGACAGTAGAATATTGCACCAGAGATTTTTAATATTGCTATAGAAGTCAATGCATCTTTAAAATCGCCAAACATAGGAACAACAGCTAATAGCACTCTGAATACTGATAAAGTCTTACCTGCACATTTAAAAATAGAAAGAAAGTCTAGAAATTTCATGTAGATTTAGAAATTTAAAGTTTCCTGCCACACCTGTTTCCTAAGTAAGTGAGTGCATGAGATTTTGGCATTTAAACAGCACTGGGAGAAGACTGTGAAATGCTAAACTTATTTTATAATCTGAGGTTACCAAATAGAGTTCTAATGTTTATAGTATTCTGTGTAAATTATTGTTTCTTGCCTGTGGCTTTCAATATTTGAAATGGTCTGGGAAACAACTGAAGTGTAATCTATTTTTGAAAATGTTAGTAACAGAGTTAAGATTCAGAGTGTCTATCTTATAGTCAACTGAATATACTGATTGAGAAGTAATAGATTATAAACATTTTGTCACTGTAAATAAAAAAAAAAAAGCAATTTTTGTGTCGTGCACTTAAAAACATCACATAACCTTTCCTCATTGTATTATATAACCTTATATAAAAAATTTAAATTTGTGACACACTTTACATTCCCAAGCATCTTCTTTCCAAATCTTTGTTCAAACTGCTTGCTCTGCCATTCCCCCAATGTTTCTATACTCTCAGAAGAATAAACAGGATAAACACATAGATCAAAAAGGGGATTCACTCCCCTCCAGAGAGCAATTAGGGATCATTTGCATAGTCTCCACAATTCAAATGTGAAATAAAAGCCACATGTCCCCAGCTGGTGGTTGAATTCTGCTCTACCATTTCCCAGAGGAAATAATAACAAAACACAATTTCCCAGAAGAAGGGAAAGTCTGGTTTTGAGCAGCTTCACATTTGAGGATTATTTCTCATGTTCTATGCATACTTGTATTTCAGGGAAACGTCATTTTAACACTTTATTAATGACAAAAGACAACTTTCCTCTTGTATATGTTTTTATCCTTTGTTTCCTTCTTCTGGGTCAGTATCTTATGAACTTACGTATTTTTTTGGATGGGCTGGTTGTTTGCTTTATTTTTTGGTTTTGATTTTTCTTTTTTCTGACTATAACCAGAGGACAGAAACTCAGTTGTTACCAAGCAGCATCAGTCCCCCTGTAGGTCTGGCAGATATGGGGGCCACTGAGAATTTAATAGGGAAATGCTGACTGAAGAGGGTTTTTTGAAAGTATAATTAATGAAAATTGAAAGTCCCCTCTTAAGAATAAAGTGTGCTTCTAGAATAGTACTTAATTATTGCAACTGAAATTAGAAAGAAACAAGACTGGCATGAATGAAATTAATCAGAAATACATATCAACTCCGAATCTGAAAACGTGTGCATTTATTAGTTATACTAAGCATACCAAGGAATTTTATATGCTTCAGAAGAAAATATCCTAAGTATTCAGAAGTATGGCTGGATACAAAGAAAGACTTTGAAAGCTCAAGGGCTCAGTCCTACAAACCACATTATTTAGGTTCCTGGATCATGGAGCAGAATCTCAAATCTGTTATGTCTAAACCCACAAAATTAGTAATACACATTCCAATGTGATACAACATAGTATCCTGAGAAATGGCTTCAGGGACTTTTCTTCCTTATTGCCTTAAGGATGAGGCAGTTGCATGCTCAGAATAATCTTTCCAAACTCGTGGGTGTTGCTCATAGCACTTTGGTTATCCTGAGCATCCTCGAATGGCTGGTTCTGCTGGCCTGACAAAAAGCAGTCCCAATTAGGCAAAAGTTCTAGTCTTCAGAGTATTATCACAGGTAAATGTACTGTAAAGAATCATGTCCCATGGAAGAAAGACACAGAATAGATGACCTAACAAATGTTAGAAAAAATTAACAAATGTTCTCTGTCCTTAATTTCTTTACGTCGACAACACGTATAGTGATGTATATGCACACATACATATATTCACTCTTCCCCACCATCCCTTGATTCCCATAAAAGTGCAACGAGATGAAATTTTCCTGAGCACAGTTCACCTGTCACCTGAAATTCAGGGAATTTTCCTTTGTTAGGAATTTAATTCTGCACCTGTCTTACAAAGTAAAGAGGCAAGAAGACTTTTTAAAGTATATTTAGTTAAGACTGCTAGAAATAGGCTCAAAGTTTATTTTTCATTATTAGCTATTCAGCATACCAGGTCTTGCTTTGTGTCTCCTGAAGGTAGTACGCACATTGATTTTTTTTTTAAGAAACCCAAGTTATAATTTTATAATTATTCACATTGAGATCAATATAATGGAGTAATATTTCTCTGAGTGCTTTGCTAAATTTGATGGCTAAGTTTTTTGCCTTCTTCAAGCCTCAAATATTATTTAAACTGACATACACTTACTTTCAGTGCTTTGCCTGCAGCAGAAATGTATAGTATTCCCCTGGCCTTGGCAATTCAGTTGTCAGAAATCTATTTTCTTAGTCTTTGTTGATTTAGTTTTATTTCCCGTAAATACAAACACTTATCTGGAGTAATGTATTCATCCTCTTTAGTATGCTGTTAGGATACGTTATTAGTATAATTCACAATAACTGTAAACATTAAGCAAGTTTAATTCTTAAGATAAAATCCAATGCTATGTGACTTATATGACACACTAAATCACTGATTTCTTTCTTTACTGTTATTTATATGTTTTTAAGTGGCATCTCCTTAAGAAATTTTACATCTATTGGAGCCACCCTGTATACTAAAAAATTACTAAATTGACCTAAATTCTTTGAGTTGGATGCAGAAAGCTTTGATGCATTTGAACATTTAACATTGAACTTTGAATAATATTGAACTAGGAATACTGAAATTGCCTAATTTTTGTCCCCATGGTATTCTTCTACTCATTTACACCTTATTATTATTTCCACTTTCTACTGAGTAAAATGGAAAATACTATGCAAGAGAATAGCTAAATAAGAGTACGCTACTGAACGCAAAATACAAAGACAAAAAAATTGCTACAATATATTTTCAATACATAACCCTTGTCTCAGAGTTAAAAACTAGAGTGGCATAATGGATATTTAGTCCCTAACTTTGACAAAGAATTACCAATCTGCAGAAGAGCAGAAACTAATTGCCTTCTCGCTCTCCCCTGAAAATAGTCTTCAACACTGAAGCACTGTACTACGTAACTGTGGAAATTCCTAGTGTAAAAATGTTTTATTGAACTCCATTTCTGATCTTTCCTTCTCAAAAATCCATCTACTTAATTTAGGTGTTTATTTTTATTTAACCATTACCATATTTGGTCTATTACAGATATAAAATATTTGACTATACAAATATATAAAGTCTGTATATAATGTATTAACCATACAAATGTGTAGACAATATGCATAAATTGTACTAGAAATGAAACAGTATGTCTGCTTCTTACCCATCTGTATGCCTAACCATAGAATATGAAGTTAGACCTCCATTAACTCAAGTAATATTTTTTAATGTGTAAAGCATAATTTTCTTCTGTCACCAGCTTGCTTTCATATTTGAGCATACTGAATTTGTCATTATAATTTCCTTATCTGTACATTTAGATTTAAAATATAATTGGGAGGTTTTTGTAGGCTTTTTTGATCACTTTTTTTTTTTTCCCATTATATAAATGAGTTTTCTTGCATAATTTCTAACAGCAGTTCTTTTGAATTACAACCGATAGGTGATTCATTCCACTGAAATCTAGTAGGAGCCATAGATGCATAATTTGGTTATTACCTGCTTATTTTACAGTTAGTAAGAATGGGAAGTTAGAATGAAATTTGTCAAAAAAATCACACAATACCTTGTTAAGGAAAAAAAACTGTAGTGACACAGATTCTTTGTTACATTTCAGATTATATCAAATAATCTCTCTAGCTGCTATTTTTGAATAGTAAAGCTTTTTTAATAAATTTACAGACATACTCCTAATGGAACACAGTCCAAATATATAAAATGTATTTTGCAAGAGTTTTTTTTCATTTACATCTACTTCTTCTTAAGTGAACTGTAGGCAGTTAAATCATATTCATACAATCACCATAACTCACCCCATGAATGTATTTTCTGTTATATTTTATTTATTTCCTCCTCTATTTTTTTCATCAATTTCTTCTTCATTTCTGTTAACCGACTTTTTGAACACCTGATAAATGAATGCATGAGCAATTATATGCAAGACTGGCAGTCCACTGATCCTGCTGACTGGAAACAGCACGGATGAGGAACTAAGTACAGGTGTTTACAATTTTTCAGATTTCAAAAAATGTGTACCAAGTAGAGGTTTTGGATTTCCTTCAAGATGACAATTTCTACACTTAGTAGTGTAGTAGTGAAGTAATTTTCACTACTGTTTTACACTGCAGATGAGGACCATGAAATCTGTAAAAATGCAGTGTAGAAGACCATTTATTTAATCCTGTGCCTTTTTTTTTTCCCCTTCGTTTTCTCCCCTCCCTCTCCTAGACAGGTTTTCCAGGAAGAAAGAAAATATATATATATGTAAGAAAAATTAACTATAGTGGAAACAGAAACCAGCTTCAGGAGTGTGTGACCAAAGATCATGCAAAATGGAGAAGGCTGAGAGGAGACCTTATTTCTCTCTACAACTAACTGAGAGGAGGTTGTAGGAATGTGGGTGTTGGGCTCTTCTCTTTAATAGTGTTGGCCTTGTCTCTCAGGACTAACTGAAATGGCCTGAAGTTGCACCAGAAGATGTTTAGACTAGATATTAAGAATTTATTTACTGAAGGAGTAGTTAGGTGTTGGAAGGGAGGGCTGTCCAGGGACAGTCACCATCCCTGGAGGTATATGAAAACTGTGTAGAAAAGGCACTTCAGGACATGCTTTAATGGGCACAGTGATAGCTTTTTGTGTGTGAGCTGTTTGTTTGTTTGGTTGGTTGGTTTGGTTTGTTTGGGGAAGGTGGGGGGCATGGAGGGGATGTTGATGGTTGGGCACTGTGATCTTAGAGGTCTTTTCCAACCATGATAATTGTACGATTATGTAATGAATGAAACAATAAGTTTCAATAAAAGGACAGAAACACCAGACACTGAAAAAGCTCAGTTCAAATTATGTCTGCAGAGAAAGTGTATTCCCATGCACTGACGGGAACTACATAGTTCTAGAAATTAAAAGGAAATTTAGATAAAGAAGTAGGTTAAATTCAGACACAGAAAAGAAAGAACAGAAAGGAATTTTGAGTCAGTCTTAAAAATATTAAAGATGCACAAGCTTTCAGTGTTTCATCACAGATTTCTTTCATTGCATGTATTTCTTCTGGTAAAAGTCTAACGACGAATTTTTATTGGATTAATTTGGCCTTTAACGCTGTGCCACATCTGTCTCATACAGATGATTCATATTCTATCTGAGACCTTAGAGGCTCACAGACTTCTGTAGTAACTTTTAATCATCCACTTCTGTCTTTAGATTCTAAAGACTTTTTGTCTTATGCAGAGTCACAAAAGTCAAAGATGAGGAAGTCTTAAAAAAAATTGATTTCATGGTCAGGTGACACTTCAAGACTTTCCATTACAAGATGGAAAAAAAACAACAACTCAGGAACAAAACACTTTCCTGGTTCTTCCTTGAAAATAGTGAAGGAATAGCAAAGTTTGCATTTGAGTTGTGATACTTTGCAATCTATGCCCATAAAAGCATCTGTCAGCACTGGAAGTGGGCATGTGGAACAAAGCTTTAAATTAAGTTTTAGCTGCATTGCAGATGTCACTTTCTCATGCAGTGGTACATGTGTAACATCATTCCAACAGAGAACTGAGAACAGTGTTTCCACCTTCCTAGTCATTATTTGCTCTTAAACACTGAACACTTGATGAAGATGTAAATGGGGCAAGTGTGTTAGGCTAACAGGTGTGTCTTCAGCTCTATTAGCAGATGCAATGAAATATTTAGTTTCCACCTGGAAAGTCTGAGACAAAAAGAAAAGATGCCACGAAAGTTCTCCAAAACGTAAACTTCTATGACTTTCTGGCCTACCGTGAATCTTATTGTGGTACATTCATCTGCAGGTATCACCTTTCATTCAGTCACATAACTTTGTATTATATTGTTATTCTGTTTCATTCTGAAAAAAAATGTGGAAAGAGTTCATAGAAAGAAAGGCTTACCTTAGGTATTTTTCCTATAGCCATCTGAACTTCTAGTAGGTTGGCATTTTTTTAATTGGTTTTGTAACATGGCAAATAATTGGCAATATATTTTGATTTTACAAGGTTAGTATTTTATACTGCATCTCCTGTGCTTAATGATTGCATGTGAGAAGATTGAAAATTACTTTGTCCTAAATAGCATCTTGTACCTCCATCAGCAGTGGGAAATCCATGTACCAGGAAAATGGAGAGATTAATGAAAACACCAAAAATGAACCTCTTAGGAAAAAAGTGAGTTGGACACCATAGGAAAAAAAAAAAATTATTCTGTAATTGGACTTAATTAATTCTAATTAGAAGTCAGAAAACATTGCTTGAAACAAATACTCTTGGAAGTACTAGTGCATAATTATGATTAGAATCTTGGAAGTACTTAAGTTGAATTTTTGACACGCGATGAGTAACACCTTTGAAAATTCAGACTACTGTTTCCCCAATCTCAGGTTGTCAGGTGGACTCTGTAGGAAAACAAGGGGATTATCCATAAGAAACAATTTATAGGGTTTTCTACAGAAGCATGCACATATGAAGTACCAACTTAACATCATTTTCATGTCTAAAATGATTTATTTGGCTTCTGTGTATCAAGACCAGAGGTACTTACTGATGCAATCACAAATACAATAACAAGAGTTAACTTTTTTTAACACTTTGACCTTTTCATGCCATATTGACACTACTGTAAGGGCTTCTAACTCTAATTCTTTAATAACACTATTTACTATCTCTAATATTTAAAGAAGAAAGTAAATAACTGATTTTCCTTTTACACCTGAATGTAAAGAAAAATTTACTGATATCCACCTAGTTTAGCACACTAAATTATAGGTAAATTTCAAGCAACTAATCAGAAGTACTAAAAGTGGATATATTTATTATAGCTATTAATAAATTACCTCAAAAACATTTCACCAGCTTAAAAACAATTAAATTTTGAACCATGTTTAGACATCTATGACAAGGCTATACCTACCTATAAAGTAGGTATTCCTTGTATCCTGAATCCACAATGTCACTTTAAATTAGTTACTGTTGCAAGATAAAATAGAAGTTTCTAGCTTCAGGTAAACCATTAAATATGTATCTTCCATCTTTAAAAAAAGACACTTCAAAATGAAAAATTGTTGGCTACAACTTTCTCAATTTCTATGTTGTACAAGGTACCAGAAATTACTTTGAAAATGATAGCCTCTGGGTAAAGCAGAGTGTATACAAACTGCTTCATTTTGCATCTCAGTAGTCTAACTTGACTGCATTAATCAAGTGGAGGCAGTAATCATGTAGTCAAATAGACATCTTCTATGTGACCTTGCAGATTTTTGTTACTAATGGACTCAAGTTTTTCTGGAATTATGTTAATCCTCATTAAGAGTGATGCAGGCCATACTCTAAAGCATTGCAAGTCTGCATCCCAGTTGCAAAGTCAGGAGAAAAAGGAAAATAGAATCTCAAATTAAACACCTCTAGGTTTTACTTCTGGCAGCAGGCATTTCACTGGTGTTTTGTCTCATCACTTCTTGAAACAGTGCACATTTCCAGTTTATTTCAACTCCATATCAGAAAACAACACCTGTAGCAAAGTAAGGAAATATGCACTGCGTTTCCACCTGTCAGAATAAATGAATGGCATAAAATTAATATTTCAAGAGGCATAAACATACCCATGTATATTTATGTCCTGCTTCCCATTGTTGATGAGTTGAATAAACAAATTTTCCCCTCAACCTTGCATTCGCAATAAATACATGCACTAAGCACCTGCATTTGGGGGGCTGCTGTGAATTTTTTTTTTTTTTTTTTTTTCCAGGCTTTCTCCTATGCATATATCCATTTTCCATAACTTTCCTATGCACCAAAAACTTTACTTTGATGGCTGTCTTTTTTTTTTTCCTACATTTTTTACTGTTTGCATTGCCTTTTTACATTTTTTCTTTCTTTTCTTGTGTCATATTTCTCTATTTCTAGTCTGATTACATTCAACTTTGTAATTCTCTTTCTACATATTCTTTGCTACTGGTTATTCTTCCTATTCCTTATACTTGTCTCTATTCCTAACTTTTTATATTTTTATCCCTTTGTTGCTATAAATTCCACTACCTACTTTTTTCTCTATATATCTTTCTGTCTCCCCTTGTAGTGTTTTTTTATACTTTAGATGTGGTGTTAGTCTAATAGCAATGAAACATTGCTGCACTTTGTGCTGTTTCCCATATAATAATAACACTTTAAAAATAGATTGTTTTCACAAGGATAATGATGGGCATATTGGCAATATTATGCAATGTTTCAAAAAGTTACCCATCAAGTTAAAGGGTTAGAATGCTGTTTGCTTTAGAACATTTTGGGTCTATTCATTGCCATTGCTGCCAGGGAAACTAATTAAACGAAATAAACTTTAAAGATTAATATATACTTATGGTTTAGCTGGAAAATGTAGTATGGATAACAGCTTAAAATGTTTAAAGGTGGAAAATTATTCAGAAATTACTGTCCTTGTCAGTCTGCTTCAGAATTATAGTGACTTATGTGACGATTAAGCTACATGAAGAGTGATATTCCTTTGTTGTCTATTTTGACAGGTCTTCTGAATGACTATCTAATTTCTTTATTAATATAACGTGATACTTTCATTATGAAATCAATTTTTAAAAAATTAGCAAACTTTTGCTTATTTCTGTAACTACTATCAACTGCTTTTTTCTTTGTCTAGAACAAAAGAGGAACCAGTTGTTGTAATATTCATTCCTTTATTTTTGGCTGTGTTCTTTACAAAACCTAACTCATGTGTAGCTATGTGTCTTCTGTATCTGTGAAATACTAGCTCCACTGATAACAACTTGGCCTCAAATAAGCTGGAATTATACCCATGTACTTTGAAGAACATCACTCATGCTCCACTGCTCACAACACTTTTTAATGTATGCTTTTCATGTAACTGCATGGTTTTCTTGTCATATCATCTAAGATAAAACTCTAAAACATCATCAATTCAATGAAAATTGATTGGTTTGGGTTGAGAAATAAATCTAAATCAAACCTCTGCAGGTATTTCTAAATTATTTTGAAGTTTTCATGTATAAATTTCATTTACATTACAGTCAAGTATGAGAGACTTTATAATTTTTTTTGCCGACTCATTGATGTGCAGCTGCTGACCTTGTGCATGCTCCTAATTTATTGCAAATGAAAACCAGGCTACATTAAATGGCACTGAAGATAACTGTGTGCTGAAGTGCGCTAAGGCACCAGGTTTTAATTCACATTGGCAATAATCAAAGTGTGTTCACATGGCTACCTACCATCATTAAGAGTGTGTTAATTTATTTTGCGACAGGAAACTCTTAGAATTCATACAGGATTTTTTCTTATTTTGAAATCTTCAGGTCTACTAAGAAAAAATCATTCTCAGGAAAAGCAAAAAAAAAAATTACAAATCAGAAAAAAATTGTCAAAGTTTTAATGGAGTATTGGTTCATCTTTTACACAGCACTGTACTCTTATTTCCTTGTGCACCCATACTTCACCTTATTTTATGTATTAATGGATTCAGAGTAACAGGCAGGAAAGATTAAAAATGTTTATTTTTAATCATGTGAACTGTTTATAGAATGGATTCAAGAAACTGATAAATGAAGGTAAACATATTATTGCTTGTCAGGTTGAGATTTGGTCATAGTGCATTTCTTGGTGCAGTTCTGTGTGAATATATTCAAGTCAAATAACAAATACATAAATTGCATATGTCTACACCTACTATTTAACAAAAGGTCCAAATATTTTGATTTATCCAGGACATCTTTATTTAATCCCTTCATGAATAAATGAATTGTACATTAATAACTACCAGATCTGAGGCTCAACTCAATAGCATTTAATTCACAATTCATGTCCCCATGGGAGGAAGTTTTCTTATGAAGCATCTAGGTTCATTTCCTTGGCATAGTACACCAATTCAGAACTTTTTCTGACAACCACTCCCAAAGTATATGAGCGGATCCTAAGAATTTATAGAACTTTCAGGACATAACATAATTTTCTCTGTTAGCTATGAATTCAGTGGATTCTGTTGTGTATTCTGACTCTGAAATCTTACATTTCTGCCTTCAAATTTTTACAGCAGTTTCGATGCTATGAAGAGAAACTCCCTTCACAAGATCAGGTGAAACACAACTAGCAAGCAACAAATAATACTGTTTTCCACTTGAAATACGGAAACAGCATATTATGTCAGTATAAAATGTATTATAATTTAGTAACAAGAATCTGGATCTAACATTCCTGTTTACATATAAAGAAACCAAGATCATGTATGCTTTCTGTGGGGTGCAGTGTTTCACTTGTTTCACCTCCCCAGTTTCAGCACTACAGCTCATGGTTGACTTTCCCAATGTGCATACTCTGCTATATGCATCCCTCCAGCCTACAGACTTGTGTTCTCTTCCACCATCACTATGCAACCTGAACTCACAAATTCCATTCCTCAAGAATTGTCTCAACAGTGAAGCTGAGATACTATTAGGCCTGGAGAAGGGATGGGAAAAAGAATGTTTTTCCTTGGCAAAATGCTCTTCAGCGAGAGATTAAAATTCATGGATCCAGAGAGAGAGCAGTATTTTGTAATTTCATGGTAAGGGAAAATCTTTCGGTTGTGGAAGGCAATGAGAAGAATTTTCTTTCTAAATTATATCTATTTTGTTTCCCATTCTCAACAAATTTGAGAAGAACCCAACAGTCTCTCACCCTGCCTGATCAATGCTGACTGCTAGAGAACAATCTCAAAAAAATTGTAAACATGGCACTTCAGGATATGGTTTAGTTGGCATGGTAGTGTTGCGTTGACAGTTGGACTTCATGATCTTAGGAGTCTTTTCTAGCCTTAATGATTCCATGACTCTCCCTTCCCCAACACTGGCACCCATTGGTCCTTTTTGCTCAGCTGCACAGCAGTAGAGCTCTGCTAGACTGGGCCTTTCTGAGCAGAGAAAAGGGAGGGAAAGATGATTATATATTACTTCAGTTAATTTATTTAAAATCTAATCTTAAGCATTGAGTATTTAAGTCTTGACAACAGCTAGATTAGAGAAGAATTCTATTGAAGATACAATTTAAACTCATAGCATCTTTTTCCCCTTGATGACTTAATGTTACCAAATAGCTCAAGAAAGATTCATCAGGTTTATTTATAATGTCATGGGTAGGATTTTTCCTGCCTGTCTGTAGCACCAAATTTTGATGGTGAACACTTAATAAAGAGCTTGGCTTCTAGACAGAAATTAAAATCTTTATGATCATACACAAGAGGAAGAGAGATGGCAAAGTGAGAAGCTGAGGGAAGAAAGCTTGTTTCCTCAAATAAACTGAATAGTTTACATGTTTATTGTATTGCAAAATGACCCAAAAAAGAGTTTTTCACTATCAGAGCTCAAAATTTTACATATTAAATATAAAAGGTCTAAGCCTGAAGCAGCTATTTGAAATACAGTTCCTAAAATCTGTCAGGTGCTTGTATATCTTTGCCCAGTTTATCCACTTGTGATCCAGAAGCCTAAATACTGATTTTCATTCCTGAAACTGCTGCCTCTGGGAAGGTTGTCTGCAACTTAAAACTAACCTCTGCATAATGAGCTCTGTGTACTCTTTCCTTGCAATGCAATGTAATATATTAATTTAAGAACAAGTGTTCCAAATGTTCATTCTTTTAGCAGATAAAATAGGACTTTGGGACCAGGTACTTTTGTGTTTGATGATAGCTCTTCTCATTAGAAACCATATAGGGACACTGTGGGATTGCAGCAAAGCACTGCTCTCTGTACTGACCAACATCAGGGCATTAAGGTACAATTGTTTTCAGTTGTCAGGGGTCAGAACATATTTTTCTGCATCTTCTCAGAGTTAATTTCTGGCTTCAGATCTAGCAGTGTTTCATATTAACACCCACAATCTGTAATTCCTGTTTTTATTTAGGGTTTTCCCTCCTCTCTCCTCGAATTCAGAGTACAGCTAAATAAATAAATACTTAACTGAGAAAGGAAACAGGCTTATTGTCCAAAAATATATTCAAAAAATCCTGGACATATTTTTCCTCAGAGAAAACTACTTCAGAGAAAAATAACAGAGGGACCTTCTATTAAAAGAATACCACATCCATGCAGTGTACTCAAGGATTAGGCTGGTACCAGGAATTTGCTGTAGTAAATATTAGTCCTTACCTGCAAACACCTTCCACATTTTAGAAATAGTGATGGTTAACAGGTACATTTTAGAGCATTATGTAGAGAGTCCTATCTTGGCCAATGCACTTCCTATGGTGGGATAGATGCACTGCAAGGGAAGAAGAGCCAGGAGTGACAAAGCTTGCAGGGCAATGATTCAACCTTAGAAATATGAAAGAAGAGCAGAGGTTATCATGGCACAGACCAGCCAACAGACCTGCACTCACCAGCCATGTCCATGCAGGTCTGAGAACAGGCTGGGTAGCCACGTCAGTGAGGCCAGGTCAGGGACAGCAAGGTGCAGTGATGGACACAGGCATAGCTGCAACAAAAATGACACAAGGGCCTGAGCTTATATGCAGTTCCTAAGCAAAGGGGTCAGAGATCCCATGGCTTCCTCCCACAGCTCACCTGTTTTCACAGTGGTCTGATCCCGTTACATGGGTTACGTGGCTGAGAAAAACCAGAGCTGGTCTTAAAGATAGACAGCCAAGCACTCAGGGAGAGAAGAAAGATGTGACAAAGCCTCTTGGTCCATGCAGAGCCTTGACGTGGTCTCCTAATTGCACAATCTGTTTAGTGATGCAGTTTATTGTCTTGGAAAAAAAATACAAGTAGTCTTAGGGTCACAAAGAGTGTTGACAGAGTGAGCTTTCTGAAGCACAAGTTCAAAATCAATGAGCTGAAGGTCTGGAAGACAGCAAAACCCATCATAATGAGTGGCTGCTTAGCCACAAAGAGAAAAGAAAGGGAAGTTGTTAAGTTCAGATCTGTGTCAAAACTTGAAATGGAACGAAATTAAGTTAATGAAAACATACAAAAATATATTTTAGAGAATTAGATGCTCAAAATATGCTTGCTGTGCAACAATCTTTCTAGGAGAGCTGATTTCTAAAGAAAATACGGTCTTTAAGCAAGCAAGAAAAAAACCAAGCAAAATATTTGTGTTTCAGTACTGCTTTCCCTCTGCCTCTCACAAGTGATACTCCCTAAAGACAAACATGTTCCTCCTGACAGCACCGAAGTAAAAAATGTTATTCTATACATTAGAAACAAAAACTGTAAGCATGGAAACACATGGCAGACACAGTCTGGTCCCCCAGGTCTCAGGCACTCTCAGCACTGCAGGACTACTTGGAGTTAGCAGCACTGACAACTCACTGAATTTTTGTCAGAAAGGAATTGTCTATTACTATAAGATTTTTAAAAAATAGTGGAGGGAAATAAAATATTTTGTTTCAGTGGTGTTACATCTCATGACCCAGACAACAGCCAAAGGAGATTCCCTCTCCCAGGCCAGGGTGTTTCCCTTTGAGGGAAAAGTTACCCTTAGAAAGTAACCAACAATGATGGCCACCAAGGACTGTCCAAATACCCCTTCATCAGATTAAGGTGAAATGACACTCAAGGTTTGTTTATCTACAAACAAAATTGCTATTTTATTGCTTTAACAGGTAAAGGTTATTTTGGAGAAATTCATAGGGAAAAAAAATCATCCACAGGTACGTGTGTGTATATATATACATATATAATAAAAGAACAAAAGCATATGCTTCTGTGTTCAGGGTGTGGAGTCACAAAGGCTGATTATTTAGATCACAAAAAAAATGCAATACATGGATGTTAATGCTGCGTAACCTGGGAAAAACTTGTGGTTCGTTAGTAATTTTAGGAAAGAGAAAAAGAAAGATAAAGTAAGAAAGAAGAAAAGTTTAGAGAGGTAGATAATAGAAAATCACTGTTCCTGGACCCAGCATTGGGCCAGCCAAGGTGGGAGGGCTGGTGTCAGTGAAACTCCCAAAGCCCACCAATGCAGCCCTTCATTTTATAGGCCTGTTTCCCTTAGTAAGCGTGGTTGAAACATATCAGACTGAACAACTGGAGCAGACCTCTCGCCACTTCTCTCCCCAGTCCTTATCTCTATTGTTGAGTGTAGGGACAACTAGACAAGAATTCATCTGATCAGACATACAGAGCTGCAGTAAAGTTTTCACCTAGATACCTAGACAAAATCAGGCATTCCTCACCAATGCTACTTGCTATAAGATGTCCAGAACAGCTCAAGTGAGCGTGTTCTTACTGTATCAGGTTTCATTCAGCAAAATTGGCTTTGTCTCAAATGACAATTGGCAAGTGGAATATTGAACACTGGCCTCCTGATGATCACAAAGACTGAAATGTCAGGTGAGGGGTCTCACCCAGAGAAACCTTCAGTGACCTGTCTCCTGTATAGACTGGCTAATGACCCTTGGGGCTAGATAAGGCCTATCCCTAGACAATAGCCTCCAATGGGCTTACATGGGGGAAAGAAATGTGGAAGAAGCAACATTCCTGAAGTTTGAATCTACCATGGGAGGGATTCTGGAAACATATAAGGAACACTGAATTTCTACTTGCACCCCACCCTTCATGGTTGGACTTTGTTCTCGCGGAATCTGAATAATAAGTTATATCGACCACAGGGTGGATGGCAACACTGTACCTTTTCCTGTCTATTGACTTTAAAGAGTCTAGAGTGATCTTTAAATTAGCAGGTAAATGTCATGGGGGATATCTAATTTATTTCTATTCCTAGCAGAAACACAGGGCAGAAAACATGTCTGTACAATATGCAATTGGTTTTAACAGACCTATACTTTTAAAACAGTTCACAAAAATTAGTGATTGGATTTTTTGAGGTACTTGGCAAGCTGTGTGCTTGGGTTTTATGAAAATCTGGATTCTTTCTAATTGATGAAACAAAATATAATAATTAAAAAAATCTGTAGTCTATGCACATAGTGGTAAGAATAATTTTAACCTTGATGTACAAACTTAAGCAGTGGCATGGCTGGATGAAATTTTGTATAACTATTCTCATTATTTTCATAGATTTTAGGTCCAATGAAGACAATTTATTGCCTTCCAATTTTTGTCTCATAGGTAATGCCAATAAATTAATCTGATAATTTTCATATTGATCCCATAAATTCCTTTTGCTATAACTTATATTTTAGTTCTGCTTTACAATGCTTCAGCAGTAGCAGTGATTCCAATATAAAAGGAAGGCAGCAAGTACTAGAACATCAATCACAGTGACTTAGGAGCTTGAGATACTGCCAAAGAACAGAGTTCAAAAGACTGTTTTATGCCAATGGAAGCCGTAACCAATTTAAGGGAACTTGAAAAAATTTTCTTCTCTGACTACGAAAAGGGAAACAATATTTTATTATTGGTCTAGAGGTTATCAACACTATGAAGAGAGAGAGAGGACACATTTCTCTAACGCAAGCATTATATTTTTGAGTGGAATTTGTCTGCTGTGCAAATGAGCAAAGCAATGTATTTTTTCCTATTTTTATACAATAGGGTCCCAATCCTGACCCATAAAGTTAATGGCATTTTGCTACTGTGTTCTGCCAGGGCAGATTCTAATTAAAAATCTTAATAAACTCAGATTATATTCCTGGAAAGATACAGTTATTCATCTAAAAACATTAAACCTTCTTCAGGGTTCCATGATGGAGAAGATGTCCAGGGGTTACAAAGGTTATTATAACACATATGCCACCTCTGTAACATTTTTAGATTTGCAATAAAACTGCTATTTAAATCACCCAAAAGGAGAGCAGAGACCCATTAATGAGTACAGAGGTCATGCTACCAACCTGGAGGGGCACATGACAATTATTTAGCAATTACAGGAGAAACAGTAGTCCAGACCAGGTGGATAATTTCTGTATTGGAGAAACTAATAGAGTGAGGTATGGATGAACCTGAGGCCTGGGAAATCTCAAAATTCTTGTAAAGGGAAATAATACTGAAATTTTTACACTGAACTGTTATGTGAGATACTGCCACTTGAAACTAGTAAAAAATTTTTGCTAAGTGTTACAAAGTAAAGTTGCCATACACAGATAACAATGAAATAGTTTAACAGGAAAAAAGCTGGAACTTTTTTTCCCAAATAAAACTAGTAACTTTTAAAATAAATCCTCACCACATTCCATACATTTTAATGTCACTGTTATGGCCTGTGTAGTTAAAACATGTGACAAATTCCATAAAACATATGGTAGTAACCTTTAAAAAATTTAAAGGTACCACAGCATTTTTAAAAATTTGTCCTTCCAGAGAACAACACTATTAGAACTGATTTTACAGGATACTTTGATGGAACTGATCATTATGTTCCACTAAATCAACAATCTCACTTCCAAAATGACTGTTCTTATACTGTTCACACTAGTCCATAATGCAAATCTGTGAATTTTTCAGTCAAAAAATAATCAGCATTGCATATTTCCACAGACATTTTCGAAACTCCTTTGGTTACCTTAATCTCTTTCTTTTCACCTTGTGGTTATAGTTGAAGGTTGTCTTCCATAATCCACCTTCAAACTACCATCCTAGCCATTGTTTCCTCATGTGGACATTTAAAAAACAAAACTAACATAATTTCTGTTCTTTCTTCTTGGGCTGACCACTTGAACCTATAGACCTTTTTTTCTGTATTATGCACAAACACCCAAACATCTCATGTACCTGCAAAGTGAATCCTGAGGTAGAAAGGTACAAGGAGAAATATTTCAGTGAAATTAAAGTTGAATATGAATCCTTGAAATAATTTGTGGAAACAAAGACATTGTAATTACACTCAACTAGAAGAAGTCTGGAAGGATGAAATTCAGAAGGGTAGGCTTAGGAGAAGCCCAAAGAATTCAAGAGATGAACTTTAATTGGACTTCCCAAAGCCATCCCAGTTCCTGATTACAGTGTCACTTTGCAATCATGTAATGAATACTAGTTAAACTACAGTTTTAAGATTGATTTTTTTTTACAAGAAAGTGTGGTGTTCAGTTTATTTGAGATGTATATAGTTAGGGGTGGGTTGAAAGTAGCACCTGTTTTTTTTCTGAGAAAAATATCTAGATTTTGATGCATGTTTTCATCCCCTCTGAAGGAGAAACAGAGGTCTCAGTATTTTTTACCTTAAAAAAACAAACAAACTCACTTGCCTTTAATATTGCAAAACAAAGGTATCTATGAGGTGTTTAAGACATTTAAAAATTACTGTTGGGTAATGTCTTACTATTTCTAGTATCTGTAGACTAATCCATAGATATCCAAGATGAAATGTATACATTTTGATGTAAAGATCCATCTAGATACAGAAGATCCAGGTTTTCACCTGTCATACACTTTAAAGCAGGAAACTGAAGGTTTGTTTTCTGTATCTCCACTACACAGTAGGCTTTCTCATCCAATGATTAATTGCCTGCCTCAGGTGACAAAGATCCAAGAAGAAGGTGCTACTCAGGTTGAGTCATAGTGCATAGCTAATATAAATCTCTTTCAAGCCATCTCACATTCAGAGAAAGACTAAATATTAAAAAAAATTTCCATGCCTGATACTGATCTTAGATCTGCCTTTGCAAAAGGTTGGCCTGCTAACATGTGCATGTATAAAGTCCTTGTCAGATGTGTCAGTGCTCTGTCTCTAAGTCATAGTTCAAAGCTTCCTGCTTTCCAAAAGAAACAGAAATCAAAGATAGTAGAGTCAAGTCCAAGATATTAAAGTAACTCAAAATGAGAGTAGTCTCTGAAAAATACAATATTGCTTGCAGCTAAGGGAAGAATAATTAAGTGTACCCATGTCTAGGCTAAGAGAACAGCTGCTATTGTCACTAAATTAGGATGTTAAAACTCAAAACAATGCAAACATTGATTTAAAGAGCAAGATTTAAATGCAAGACTAAAGCAGTGGAATGTGACTCCCAAACCAGGCTTATACTCATTAGGGATTCACTTTGCTTTACTTTTCTGCTATTAGGCGAATGATGTGTCAGGTAAGAGAAGATATACCAGATAGATATTAAAAGGGTAAGTTCTGCATGGATTTTTTGCCAGAAAGCAGTAAATGAAGCTGAGTATTGTTAAACTGCTGAGATTATAAGAACAAGTGTTGTATATTGGTTTATTTATCTGACTGTAGATGGCCAGGGAGAAATCAATATAGTTAGTCAGGGATAAATTGCAGGCTTGTTACCTAGTATAACTTGATCAGCCCCTGCGGAGATAATTAGCACAACCTGTCTTAACTAAATTAGTGCTTAGAAGTGAAAGAAGATAGAACCAATATTCTCTACCAATTATTATACGTCATGGTAGCACATGGTGATAAACCTTGCTGTGATAGATATTGAAGTCCTTTTATTAATTTAAAAAAAAAAAAAAAAGTGCACTTTAGCTGTGTATGTGCATGTGTATACATAAACAAGCATTGGAATGACTTGAAAGCCAAAGCAACTGAAAACATGATTAAAAAGAAGTATTTTCTGCATCATTAGTTGCATATAATTACCCAAAGTAACAAGACTGTTTTGACAAATTTATTCATACGTGTAATTTTTAACATTTAAAGTAGAAAATTGAATTTTCCATCTTGCTAGATGTAGAAATTGTACAATATACAAGAAAAAGGGGCTTCATTTCATCCACAGACATGAAGAAATACTGTGGACCCTTGCAAGAGGTCAGTGGCTGTTAACTGTGAAGAAGCAGCAGAGTCCCATCAGACATTTCATGTGCATTTTCATGAGGTAAAATGATCCTTCATGATGAAAGGAGTCATAGTCATCCTAGAAAAGGCTCAAAGAAGAAGGTAAGTCATGCATGCACTGGAAAACAGAAGTTCTTCCTGACAAACTCCTATGGTTGAAGTGGCACTACAGATCTTTTCTAATGAAACTCTGAGGATCCTAAGAAAAATCTTATAATTGTTGTATAAATATAGGAAACATGATATAAAAAATAACAGAAGAAATATTTAACATTGCATCAAGATGACAGAGGTTTAGTGTTTTTATTTTTCAATTTTCAGAAAGATATAAAAGAATTTAGATGAATTTCCTTCCCAGCCACACATGCTCTGATTGTAGTATCTTAAAAGAATAAAGAAGAAATAAGAAAATAAGTTCACAAATATATGGGAGAGGTATATAACAGTGAGAAAAAGCTGTCCAGTGGAAAAACAATGTTTTAACATGGAAAAAAATGTTTTAACTTCTAATAAAGTAAGTGCTGCTGCTTTGTTTTTTTGGTTGGGTCTTTTTCATGCTTTGGTAGCTCTGATTAGGCCCTCCTTGTCTTCTTGATCCAAGTAACTTTGACCCAACTTCATTCATCTGCAATTTGCATTAATTCATTGTTTAGCAGAATTCTCTCTGAGAACCAAGTGTCTCCAAAAAGCAATTAATTACACTTTCCCTAAGAACCCTCTAAGTACTGTATACCTGAGAGTATGACAGCTTGTTGGAAAAAAAAAATTCCTAAGGGAACGGCTTCCTGTGAACCCAGAAAGCTGTTTCAAATAGCAGCATAAATATTTCTGACATCAGATTTGGAAGGACTGTTCCTACTGGGAACTGTCTTAATAGGATGTTTTTTTCCAACTCTTCCAAAAACCGTCATTTAGAACTTCTATTTCACAAACCAGTTAATGAAATAATTCTGTCAGAATGTACCAGTTTCATGTGGAAGAAAAATGTGACACAAAAAGGCAGTCTGATCAAAAAATACATCTCCCTATTACAAATCAATGGCAGGAATTACTCTTCACCTTAAATGGAGGGGTACATAGATGTCTACTCCTATTCAACAATGTCTTTTTTTCAGGGATGGCCACTTTTTTTTAAGAATACCATTTGCAGAAGCCCTTTCATATTCCAAGGGGTTTGTGGTCTTTTTTTTTTGTGAAGTTTCAGAAAATTCTGGCATCAGTCCACCTTAACAAAATATTTTTTTATAGCCTGAAATTATAGAAATTAGAGGGGCAATAGTCTCCAAATGACAAAATATTTCTGATTTCATACTATTATCCTTTTTTTCCAACATAGAAAGACTCACTAGATTTTAAAAAAAATCTATTTAGTCTTCTGTCCTTAGGGCTGATCTTTATGATCACAGTATGTTTTCTGCAATTAATATTTAGAGTGAAGTTAATGGCCCTTTAAAGAATCTGACAGAGGCTGTTTGCAGCATGTAGGAATTATCACAGTGCAGGACATTTATTCAGTGTGAAGGTGCTGAAAAAAAGTAAAAGCATGAAATGGAGGCATCATCTCTTTTCCTCGCAAAACACTAAGCTTATAAAAAGTGTCAAGCAGCAACATTTTACATGAGAGGAAATGTTGCACACTTACCTGCTCAAGATTCAAAAATAGAAAAGCAATTGGATTCTCTGCAATGCTGAAATGCTGGAAAAGATGATGATTTCAGCACTTAAAATACTTGCAAATAATATTACATACTGATACCCTAAACTCTCACTGCAATGGAGAGAAAAATTAAGCCAAAATCAAAATCAACTATAGCTAATCATCATAGGATAGCTTCAATAAAAATGCTATTTACTTCATAAATAATAGCTTCTGCATGTCATATTAGTACCAAAAATGTAAAGAAACATCCTGCAGAAATGGGTTCGTTCAGTTAATTTTTTCTATTATTACCCAATGGGTACAATCATGTGCCAACTGCGGTGTGAGCTACAAAAGATGAAAATCATGGGTTTTGAAATGTACAGACAAAATCAAGGTATCAATAAAAAATCCAGAAAACGGCACTAATTTCTGGTTCGGTTTTAATGGGATTGTGACAGCCTTCCTAAGAATAATCTTGTTATTATATGCCCCCTGGAAAAGAAAGTATTCAGGATTATTAACGTGGAAGAACACTTGGAGTTTTCTTACTTTGCATTGTTTCTGCTTGTGCAACAGGTACTGTGGATTAGCTGGAGGATGTTGTGCAGCTCTGCCCTAAAGATCTAAAAAACGTTTCAGAATTGTGAGGAAGTATGGGGAAGATAAAGTGATTATATGGGGAAGCAAATAAAAAAGGATGTATCAGTTTTGTTATGTAAAATAGGAACAAAGAGTAATCTGGAAAGATCTAGGATTCTATGACAAGAACCTACAAGACAGAGTGATAATAAAAAATGATTCAGTCTCAAAAACCAGACCTGTAACAGTGAATAGTGTATTTTCCCAGGATTAAGCAAAAACAATTTTTTCACTTCTTTTCACCTATTTTGTTTGCTTTTCTAATGTTAAATAATGTAATGGAAAAATACTATACAATTGACATTATTTTGTAAATTTCTGATTTCATTCTCCCTGGTATTCCCTAAAAGCATTTAATACTTTTATGTGAATGATTCTTAAACTGGATCTTAGCTTCAGACCACTGTGACTATTTCTGATCAATGAAGTCTGAGCTGCTCTTGTTGCATACAGGGTCACATAGAATACGAGGGTGTTCTCACTCTACAGACCACAGAATGAAATTTTTTTGTACATGGATACATATTCAGATTTCTGTTCCTGTGAACTATATGGAACTTGCCTATTCAAACAAATATTTAAAAATTAAGATAATAAAAGACTGTAGAACATATTTCTTTGTAAGCACATAATATAGGAGAAAACCAAAACTTTAAACACTGACAAGTTACACTGAGGATCTCAAACTAAAGGAAATTATTTCTGTGGGTTCATTTCTCACAGTATTTTCATCTTGTGCAGTTATTAAAAGGTCCAATACCATTTTTCAGATAAAGGTGTGCAACTGAGCACTCATTTCAGCAGTTCTTAAGGAATAATTTCTAGGCTAATCCATAAATAGATCAAAGTTTACAAAAGCCACTAATTATATCGACATCAGCAAATAGCGCGCTGCAACAGAAGAGGGTCTGAAGAATTAAAAAGTTGGGAGTTGAGTAGCTGACCACCTAAACACATTTCATCAGCAATTACTTTCAATCAGCTCTAGTCTTGTTCTACAGGTGCAGTACTAATTCCTGGCTGGACCACAGGAGTTGCATTCCTGGAGTGCATCTTGCAGTTTAAATTAGTCTGAAAGGAATCCTGTGTGAGTGCTATGAAACCACTTTATGATGCATATCAGTGTTATTACTGAAGCTGATGGAAGATTTCCTTTCAAAACACATGATTTAAACTGAAACTGATAAAATCCCTTACTACATGTTCTATAGAATAAAAATTGGATGAATTTTTGTAATAAATCCTTTAAACTGTGTTCTGGTCTATACAGAACATTCCACTGTAAAATATTAAGAAACATACTTTGACTTATCTTAATGGTAATTAGTCAGAAACATATCAAGAAGGTATCACAATGCACATGCTAAAGCAAAGACATTTTGAATGCAATCTGCACTTCAGCCTCACTTACCTCACATACTTAGTTTCTCAGAATGTCTAAGTGCAAAACAGAATTTAAAAAAAAATGCAAGCAATATTTTCCTTAACCATGTAATCAAAAGCAAGCCTTTCATCCACATAAGTCAGAAAAATCAACCTGAAGTAGACACCGAGCATACAAAAGTGAAGCTCAGATGCTTCAGGAGAAAACCAATCCATTATCTTCTTTATTATGCTTTTAGAGGCAAAAATATTTCTCACAAACTTACAACAGTAAGTGACTTCCTGTCACAATTGCTTTTAAAAGCAAGGTGTTTTCCAGCCAAAACAGAATGGTTACATGTCCTTCTTCTCTGATGACTTGCATTTCGCACTAAAAGATTGTTTGCTTTGAATGAACTTAGTATTTGGGAAAGTGAAGGACTAAGAATAATGTTAGGAGCCAGATACCGTGCAGGCATTTATTGTGACAAAAGTTTGCACGTATTTCAGTCCTCACATGCAAATTTTGCAGTTCTGGTCTTGGCTTCTCAAGCAGAAGCTGCCAGTTTTCTTTATTAGAACTGTACCTTTTCATGTTACCGTTGTTGATTGTTTGATATTAGAAACAAATATTGATGAAGTCAACGCCAAATATTTTCTTTTTATTTTCTAGATTAAATGAAGCATTAACTCAAAACCAGTGCTCATGATACTTGAAAACATCAAATTGATGCAGACACAAACCAGATTATATAAATACGATCCTTCCAAAGTTATTTAGAATTTGAAACAACAAAAATTGTCAAAATTTTTTAGTTTTAAATGTGTACATATTTTTATATTAGAAATAGCATTTTCCACTTTAATAGTATATGAATTTGTATGTTCACCTTTGACTAGCAGTACAAAGTTCAGAGCTACACACAGAAAGGATAGCTTTATTATATTTCTAGTCAAATTAAAAGATAACATCACAGGTATCTGCAGAAAACCTGTTCTCTTGTAATATTACAGCCCAATTTTCCTGAGTCAGGAAGTTCAAATACATCAAACACCCACAGTTCTGAATTTTTATAAGAAACCAGCTGTCCCCTCCCTTCCAAGTCTTTGAAGGCTTGCCCACAAATAACAGCAACAAGACTGTCTTTACCTTCATCTCATGCATAAATGGCCATAACTGCAAAGAAAAACAAATCCCGTCTAAAAGCAGTGATTCTCTAGACTTTTAGACATGCATTTGGTAAAGCTGGTAGCTGTAGTCTATTGACAGACATGAAATACGTTTGCGAAGTATTTGCCTTGCGCAGCACAAGTGTTTGTTTCAGTAGCTCATGAACGACATAACAAAATTGGACTTAAAAGATCTGCTCCCATTCATATGATCATTGTCTCCTTTAAAATTGTAACCTTTTTTTCTAAAGATAACCCTAGTAACACTCCTTTATAGCTTAAATATTACATAACATTGAATTATTACTTATTTTGTAGTATTTTTAAGTTGTGCAAAACATCAATATTTATATAAAATATTTGAATGGAACAAATTCTGATTAAGGAGAAATAAAGTTAGCATATTCCTAATATTACCAGCAGAGAAGAAATTATTACCAGTATCTTTAATTTAAACAGTGTTAGACCTGTTTTCAATGTTTAGCATGATAATAGAACAGTTAGTTCCATGCGATTCTCCTCATTTGATTATTATTACAGTTGTTGCTATTATTTAATTGAATCTATTAAAACAACAAGTTCTTATTTAAATAATCTTGATTTATAAGTTTATTTTTATTTTAAGAACAAATCATTATGTAACAAACATCCAGCAGCTAGTTCCAGTGGAAAATTTACTTCCACGATTTCAGCTGGTAAAATAATTACTGTCATAATTGCAGAATCTTTGATATCTGAGCTCTGGTCTCTGATCTCTCACAGTGGCAGGTAAAAGCTGTTAAGAAAAAAACAACTATGGCAAAGAAAATAACTTGAGAATTAGTATGTCCATCAAGAACATGTTATCGATAAAATAATTCCTACAACTTTTGTTGTTGAAATTTAATAATTGTTAACTAAAAATGTCGATTTATAATTTAGCATTTCTTTTTTGAAAGAACAGAAATGCATTAAGATATGGAAATTATATGGTAAGCAGTCACAAGACCTTTGTGTACTGAGCTCTCTACAAACCTCTCGATAGAGTTCTCTACACAGTTCTAATACTACTGGGAATGCTTCCTTCAGACCCTTTGCATTTCTGACACCCTCTTCAATCATTGTCCTTATCAATTTGTAGTATACTACAGATGCCTTCATCTTCTTCTCAAGATCTTAAATATTATAGCATATAGAGAACAACGTATCTCTACAATTATTTAGACAGCATCTCGAGCAAAACCTGCCCAGTTCACATTATTTTAAATCTAAACAGGAATGAAGTTTATTGGTACACTAAGAACATGGGATTAACCAGCAGTGAAACGCACATTCTGTACCCGTGTCACTAACACCACACGAAACACAATACTACGCACCTGAAAATCCTTAAACATCGTTTTACAAACGACCCTGAAGCACCCCTCCCAGCTGAGGTGTTGGTGGCAGCATCAAACACAATCTTCCTGCCTTCTGCCATGTTTCAGGTAAAAAGGCAGTAGAGGAGCTGGCAGGCCAACCACTGGTTTTAAGCCACACAATTAAAGGACGCACAACGATTTCATCCTACTGGTGAAGGTGGAGAGGAAGGGATCTTAACCCTTGTGATTCTTCAACTTTATACCGAGTATAACTCGAATGGGCTGGAATACTCTAGTCAATTTTGATAATTTGTCCTGTCTGTTCTTTTGTAAAAGAGGGTTGCCGGTGTGACCTTCTTACTCCTATTCTCTTTCCAGAGCCTTAGATGTTTCTCAGAATTGAGAAGTGGCCTTGGTTCTGCATGCCATTCTCTAGCTGTAACAGTAAATGCCGAGTGTTACCGGTGCTAGAAGCAGACACTGACTGAGAAACTTGCTGTTAATTTCAGCAAGTACAGCTACTTCCAGGAGACTTAGCTGAAAGCAGTATTACAAGACAGAAAATTAAATTTTTATCTGGCCCAAACCAGGACAGCATACTTGGTAACAGAGTGGATTGTTCCAGGTGCAGCGCTGGGGGTTTTATACTCTCTTCTCTCTGATTCTGCTATGCCCTGTGCTTTGTGTTCTTCCCTCACCCCCAGCACCAATTCAGGTGATTGCAGTATCCCTGCTGGGAGGCTGTGTTGCTCACTAGGTTGTTTTTTCCAAGCTGGGTGTTTTAAAAAGGAGTCATGGCTTCTGGCAAGTAGCTGCTCTGCTATGTCAAGAAAACCAGAGAATAACGGGGTGTGGGGAAGGAAATGTGCCCAATGGCAGATGATCCAGGCTGGCCACACTCCAAGCCTGGCATTGCTTCCAGCCTTCATCAGACAGCACTGCCAGAGGTATGAGAGGTACAAGGCTGTGGACTGGTTCTGGTGCCAGGCAAGTACCAGGACTGTGGGGAACTGCTGGAGGAGAACTGAGTGATGAGGGAGCTCCAGGAGCTTGTGAGTGCAGAGTGTCACCAACCTGGAGCTCCTGTTTGTTCTCATTCCCTTTTGTTTTATTCAGTGACCTGAAGGACATGCTGTAACTGTGGAGGATGTCCTTGTGAGTGCTGAACTCCGCATCATCCGTGGTGATGGTCTCATCACCCATGCTGATGGTCACATCACAGGGTTCCCGTGCCTACCCCATCGAAGACTCTTCAGGTCCTTGGACATTCGCNTCCTTCCAAAGTTATTTAGAATTTGAAACAACAAAAATTGACAAAATTTTTTAGTTTTAAATGTGTACATATTTTTATATTAGAAATAGCATTTTCCACTTTAATAGTATATGAATTTGTATGTTCACCTTTGACTAGCAGTACAAAGTTCAGAGCTACACACAGAAAGGATAGCTTTATTATATTTCTAGTCAAATTAAAAGATAACATCACAGCTATCTGCAGAAAACCTGTTCTCTTGTAATATTACAGCCCAATTTTCCTGAGTCAGGAAGTTCAAATACATCAAACACCCACAGTTCTGAATTTTTATAAGAAACCAGCTGTACCCTCCCTTCCAAGTCTTTGAAGGCTTGCCCACAAATAACAGCAACAAGACTGTCTTTACCTTCATCTCATGCATAAATGGCCATAACTGCAAAGAAAAACAAATCCTGTCTAAAAGCAGTGATTCTCTAGACTTTTAGACATGCATTTGGTAAAGCTGGTAGCTGTAGTCTATTGACAGACATGAAATACGTTTGAAAAGTATTTGCCTTGCACAGCACAAGTGTTTGTTTCAGTAGCTCATGAACGACATAACAAAATTGGACTTAAAAGATCTGCTCCCATTCATATTGTCTCCTTTAAAATTGTAACCTTTTTTTCTAAAGATAACCCTAGTAACACTCCTTTGTAGCTTAAATATTACATAACATTGAATTATTACTTATTTTGTAGTATTTTTAAGTTGTGCAAAACATCAATATTTATATAAAATATTTGAATGGAACAAATTCTGATTAAGGAGAAATAAAGTTAGCATATTCCTAATATTACCAGAAGAAATTATTACCAGTATCTTTAATTTAAACAGTGTTAGACCTGTTTTCAATGTTTAGCATGATAATAGAACAGTTAGTTCCATGCGATTCTCCTCATTTGATTATTATTACAGTTGTTATTATTATTTAATTGAATCTATTAAAACAACAAGTTCTTATTTAAATAATCTTGATTTATAAGTTTATTTTTATTTTAAGAACAAATCATTATGTAACAAACATCCAGCAGCTAGTTCCAGTGGAAAATTTACTTCCACGATTTCAGCTGGTAAAATAATTACTGTCATAATTGCAGAATCTTTGATATCTGAGCTCTGGTCTCTGATCTCTCACAGTGGCAGGTAAAAGCTGTTAAGAAAAACAACTATGGGAAAGAAAATAACTTGAGAATTAATATGTCTATCAAGAACATGTTATCGATAAAAAAATTCCTACAACTTTTGTTATTGAAATTTAATAATTTGTTAACTAAAATTGTCAATTTATAATTTAGTATTTCTTTTTTTAAAAAAACAGAAATGCATTAAGATATGGAAATTATATGGTAAGCAGTCACAAGACCTTTGTGTACTGAGCTCTCTACAAACCTCTCGATAGAGTTCTCTACACAGTTCTGATACTACTGGGAATGCTTCCTTCAGACCCTTTGCATTTCTGACACCCTCTTCAATCATTGTCCTTATCAATTTGTAGTATACTACAGATGCCTTCATCTTCTTCTCCTCAAGATCTTAAATATTATAGCATATAGAGAACAACGTATCTCTACAATTATTTAGACAGCATCTCGAGCAAAACCTGCCCAGTTCACATTATTTTAAATCTAAACAGGAATGAAGTTTATTGGTACACTAAGAACATGGGATTAACCAGCAGTGAAACGCACATTCTGTACCCGTGTCACTAACACCACACGAAACACAATACTACGCACCTGAAAATCCTTAAACATCGTTTTACAAACGACCCTGAAGCACCCCTCCCACCCCCCGACGCACACCCACACCCTGGATACCTCAGTTCCACCCCCCTCCCCACCCTCTTCTCCTCAGGCCGTGCCTCTAACCNAGGCTGGAACGTGCTGTAGCCTCTTCGGCTTGTCATAATGAATGCAATACCAAACAGACTCAGAGGCTTCTCTCTGATTTCTTCTTTTGCTCTTTTCTCTCTTTGCTCTTCTCGTTTCTCTCTTTGCTCTTCTCTCTCTTGTTCAACCCAGCCTTCTGAAGAATGTGCTGTACATTATTGAAGGAGATCTTTTTCTGGTCACCTGTCTTTGGTGTCTCCAAAATTCAGTCTTGACTGCTTCTTGCAAGCTGGGATAGTTGTAAAGACTGTGACTGTCCAGGTGCTGACACAGTTACCCACCCTTATGTGGGATTTTAAGAACTCACACAGGCTGACACGTGACGCAGAGCTGGTCTGCTGCCATAAGCAGACTTTGAGCATTGTCAGGTGTGAGCAGTGTCACGGTTTAATGCTGGGCTGGCAATTAACCGGATGACACATGCTCTCTATTAACTGTATTCCCTGATGAAGAAAAGAGAATAAAAAGAGACTTATGGGTTGGAAACTACACTACAGAGCTCTAATGAAACAGTAGTGATAAAAAAGGAAAAAAAAAATAATCTACAAATACGTAGTAAATCAATACCATGTTTTTCTTCCTTTTCCCCTTCTAATGCTCATGTCACCACTGAGGCTGCAGGGCAGGCCAGAGGAAGTCCTGGCTGGATTTCTGGATTCAGCAGCAGTCAGGAGCTGGAGGCAGGAACACATGGATTCAGGCTAGAATGAGGCAGAACCACCAGCAGAAAAATGAGCAGAATTCTACCGGTATGTCAAAGCAGACAGGAACAGGTGAAGAAGGGGGAAGGCAAAGGTAGAGAGTAAGGGATCTTAACCCTTGTGATTCTTCAAATTTATACCAAGTGTAACTCGGATGGGCTGGAATACTCTAGTCAATTTTGATAATTTGTCTTGTCTGTTCTTCTGTAAAAGAGGGTTGCAGGTGTGACCTTCTTACTCCTATTCTCTTTCCAGAGCCTTAGATGTTCCTCAGAACTGAGCAGTGGCCTTGGTTCTGCATGCCATTCTCTAGCTGTAACAGTAAATGCCGAGTGTTACCAGTGCTAGAAGCAGACACTGACTGAGAAACTTGCTGTTAATTTCAGCAAGTACAGCTACTTCCAGGAGACTTAGCTGAAAGCAGTATTACAAGACAGAAAATTAAATTTTTATCTGGCCCAAACCAGGACAGCATACTTGGTAACAAAGTGGATTGTTCCAGGTGCAGCGCTGGGGGTTTTATACTCTCTTCTCTCTGATTCTGCTATGCCCTGTGCTTTGTGTTCTTCCCTCACCCCCAGCACCAATTCAGGTGATCGCAGTATCCCTGCTGGGAGGCTGTGTTGCTCACTAGGTTGTTTTTCCAAGCTGGGTGTTTTAAAAAGGAGTCATGGCTTCTGGCTGTGACAGAGAGCAGCATGGCAAGTAGCTGCGCTGCTATGTCAAGAAAACCAGAGAATAACGGGGTGTGGGGAAGGAAATGTGCCCAATGGCAGATGATCCAGGCTGGCCACACTCCAAGCCTGGCATTGCTTCCAGCCTTCATCAGACAGCACTGCCAGAGGTATGAGAGGTACAAGGCTGTGGACTGGTTCTGGTGCCAGGCAAGTACCAGGACTGTGGGGAACTGCTGGAGGAGAACTGAGTGATGAGGGAGCTCCAGGAGCTTGTGAGTGCAGAGTGTCACCAACCTGGAGCTCCTGTTTGTTCTCATTCCCTTTTGTTTTATTCAGTGACCTGAAGGACATGCTGTAACTGTGGAGGATGTCCTTGTGAGTGCTGAACTCCGCATCATCCGTGGTGATGGTCTCATCACCCATGCTGATGGTCACATCACAGGGTTCCCGTGCCTACCCCATCGAAGACTCTTCAGGTCCTTGGACATTCGCTTCTCTTTTTTCTGTCGAGCCCCAAGTTCTTCTCCATGTTTGAGGCTGAAGATGTGTTGGGTGCCAAGCTATTGCCCACATTGAAGCCAGAGCCGGAGGAAGGTTCTTGCTCTCTGAGGTGCGAAAGGGCTCTGTCCTCTCCCTCTCTCCCACAATGATCCCTCAGCCTCGCTGTCGTGACTTAGCAGTTTGGGCAGACCAAAAACCAAAGGGCAGTATTATTATTGTCCCCCCCAGATGGAAGGTAAAAGGGGAGTAAAAGCTGAAGACTAAAAGTTGGAAGTTCAGAACAATTAGAGACAGGTGTACGATCCCACAGGAAAGGCAGTAACATAAGGGATAAAGTAACAGAAATATATTGAAATAAATGTATACAACCTGCTCTCTCTGGTGGCAGGCATAGGTGCCTGGGGGTGCCTTGTGGCAGGGATGACTCATAAGCAGGGGGTCCAAGGTTCTTTCCAGCTTTGAAGATCATGTGGTGAGCTGGTGGTAAGGGAGCACATGGGAATAGCATCGCAGCCAGGAGAGAGTGGAAAGAGAGGAGGGGCTGCTGGTCTGCCTGACCTTTATAGAGAATGGGCAGGAAATGGGGGGGAATAGATCTCTCAGTGTTCGCCCCTCTCAGAGTCTGAAAGCCCTTATTTAGTTCACTAAATACACATGATCTGAATTTTCCCGCCCCACAGGTTGGGGGACTCAGGTGCTGTTGAACCTCTCCTCTGATCTCAGGTGTGCAGTGTTACATGATCTCTGGAGAAGATATATGTCTGATGGCTGACACTCTGGGACACAGGACTATGGAGACGGAAATAACGGCCAGTTGACACAAAGGTGGTGCAAGCATCAGCAAAGCATCAGCAAATCTTTATTCCAGGCAATCGCTACTTATGTCTTTAACATAACTAAGGCACAATGTGATTGGTCAGTCTTTGTCGCCTTGGTAGAGACGAAACTATCACCAGCAGGCTGTGTATGTGCTGTTTCTCACATCTTCGGAGCGCTGCCTCTTCAAGGTCAAAAACGTTGTAGCCCAAGAGGGTATCTGCAGCATCTCCCCCTTTTGGTTTTTCAACAATCATAACCTTTTGTACAGTTTTTTAAGTAAAATCTTTTAACACGTGACAACAAATAAGGTGTAATTATAATTACTAAAAACATATGTAACAACAATCCTATCTTTACTAAGTTTCTAAGCCATCCCACCAGACCCCATCCATCAAACAAGTGATCTAATCCACAAAATCCATTATCTTGTTCGATCTTTTCAGTAATTCTCATTAAATCCTTTATTTGCTTATGAATGGATTTCGAGCTGTCATTCAAATCCACGCAGTGCATGCCATCAAACTCTTCATGCCCGTATCTGTTAACTAACAATAAAAAATCTATGGCAGCGCATTTCTGCAGGGTATCATGACTAACATTATCTAAATCATTTGCTAAAGCACTTAATATTTGAGATGTTTCATTGACCCTCTTTGCTAGAAAACAGGCCAAGTGGTTAAGCATTCCCAAGGCTCTTGCATCATCAGCCCCAGGTACAAAAAGGGTAGCTGCTCCCCTTTCCCCAAAATTCCAAAGATTAACCTTATCTATGCAATCTGGACCCATGGTCTCTAGGCTTCTTAATTGCTGTTGTTGCTTGAAGCACCCCTCGCAGCTGAGGTGTTGGTGGCAGCATCAAACACAATCTTCCTGCCTTCTGCCATGTTTCAGGTAAAAAGGCAGTAGAGGAGCTGGCAGGCCAACCACTGGTTTTAAGCCACACAATTAAAGGACGCACAACGATTTCATCCTACTGGTGAAGGTGGAGAGGAAGGGATCTTAACCCTTGTGATTCTTCAACTTTATACCGAGTATAACTCGAATGGGCTGGAATACTCTAGTCAATTTTGATAATTTGTCCTGTCTGTTCTTTTGTAAAAGAGGGTTGCCGGTGTGACCTTCTTACTCCTATTCTCTTTCCAGAGCCTTAGATGTTTCTCAGAATCATTCTCTAGCTGTAACAGTAAATGCCGAGTGTTACCGGTGCTAGAAGCAGACACTGACTGAGAAACTTGCTGTTAATTTTAGCAAGTACAGCTACTTCCAGGAGACTTAGCTGAAAGCAGTATTACAAGACAGAAAGTTAACTTTTTTTCTGGCCCAAACCAGGACAGCATACTTGGTAACAGAGTGGATTGTTACAGGTGCAGCGCTGGGGGTTTTATACTCTCTTCTTTCTGATTCTGCTATGCCCTGTGCTTTGTGTTCTTCCGTCACCCCCAGCACCAATTCAGGTGATTGCAGTATCCCTGCTGGGAGGCTGTGTTGCTTACCAGGTTGTTTTTTCAAAGCTGGGTGTTTTAAAAAGGAGTCATGGCTTCTGGCAAGTAGCTGCTCTGCTATGTCAAGAAAACCAGAGAATAACGGGGTGTGGGGAAGGAAATGTGCCCAATGGCAGATGATCCAGGCTGGCCACACTCNAGTGGGGCGGGGTCCCGGCGATGAGCCCGCACTGCGCCGGTCCTCGCCCCTGCACTCGCCCGTGGTGGGAGTTGCGGCCCCGGGTGGCTGCAGGGGCGGTCACGCCGCAGCTCGCCTCGTGGGGAAGAGTGGCTGTGCGGCCTGTGCGGAGCCGCCGCCATCCCCTACACCTGCAGCCGCTGCAGCAGCCGCCTTTGCTCCTTCCACTGCAACCGGGACCACGGAGGTTGCGCCGATGCCTTTTACCGGGAGCAGGTCCTGCAAGGCTGTGGAGGCCGAGCGGGACCGCATAGTGACACTGTTCCTGCCCAGCAAGGCTGGAACGTGCTGTAGCCTCTTCGGCTTGTCATAATGAATGCAATACCAAACAGACTCAGAGGCTTCTCTCTGATTTCTTCTTTTGCTCTTTTCTCTCTTTGCTCTTCTCTTTTCTCTCTTTGCTCTTCTCTCTCTTGTTCAACCCAGCCTTCTGAAGAATGTGCTGTACATTATTGAAGGAGATCTTTTTCTGGTCACCTGTCTTTGGTGTCTCCAAAATTCAGTCTTGACTGCTTCTTGCAAGCTGGGATAGTTGTAAAGACTGTGACTGTCCAGGTGCTGACACAGTTACCCACCCTTATGTGGGATTTTAAGAACTCACACAGGCTGACACGTGACGCAGAGCTGGTCTGCTGCCATAAGCAGACTTTGAGCATTGTCAGGTGTGAGCAGTGTCACGGTTTAATGCTGGGCTGGCAATTAACTGGATGACACATGCTCTCTATTAACTGTATTCCCTGATGAAGAAAAGAGAATAAAAAGAGACTTATGGGTTGGAAACTACACTACAGAGCTCTAATGAAACAGTAGTGATAAAAAAGGAAAAAAAAAAATAATCTACAAATACGTAGTAAATCAATACCATGTTTTTCTTCCTTTTCCCCTTCTAATGCTCATGTCACCACTGAGGCTGCAGGGCAGGCCAGAGGAAGTCCTGGCTGGATTTCTGGATTCAGCAGCAGTCAGGAGCTGGAGGCAGGAACACATGGATTCAGGCTAGAATGAGGCAGAACCACCAGCAGAAAAATGAGCAGAATTCTACCGGTATGTCAAAGCAGACAGGAACAGGTGAAGAAGGGGGAAGGCAAAGGTAGAGAGTAAGGGATCTTAACCCTTGTGATTCTTCAAATTTATACCAAGTGTAACTCGGATGGGCTGGAATACTCTAGTCAATTTTGATAATTTGTCTTGTCTGTTCTTCTGTAAAAGAGGGTTGCAGGTGTGACCTTCTTACTCCTATTCTCTTTCCAGAGCCTTAGATGTTCCTCAGAACTGAGCAGTGGCCTTGGTTCTGCATGCCATTCTCTAGCTGTAACAGTAAATGCCGAGTGTTACCGGTGCTAGAAGCAGACACTGACTGAGAAACTTGCTGTTAATTTCAGCAAGTACAGCTACTTCCAGGAGACTTAGCTGAAAGCAGTATTACAAGACAGAAAATTAAATTTTTATCTGGCCCAAACCAGGACAGCATACTTGGTAACAGAGTGGATTGTTCCAGGTGCAGCGCTGGGGGTTTTATACTCTCTTCTCTCTGATTCTGCTATGCCCTGTGCTTTGTGTTCTTCCCTCACCCCCAGCACCAATTCAGGTGATCGCAGTATCCCTGCTGGGAGGCTGTGTTGCTCACTAGGTTGTTTTTCCAAGCTGGGTGTTTTAAAAAGGAGTCATGGCTTCTGGCTGTGACAGAGAGCAGCATGGCAAGTAGCTGCGCTGCTATGTCAAGAAAACCAGAGAATAACGGGGTGTGGGGAAGGAAATGTGCCCAATGGCAGATGATCCAGGCTGGCCACACTCCAAGCCTGGCATTGCTTCCAGCCTTCATCAGACAGCACTGCCAGAGGTATGAGAGGTACAAGGCTGTGGACTGGTTCTGGTGCCAGGCAAGTACCAGGACTGTGGGGAACTGCTGGAGGAGAACTGAGTGATGAGGGAGCTCCAGGAACTTGTGAGTGCAGAGTGTCACCAACCTGGAGCTCCTGTTTGTTCTCATTCCCTTTTGTTTTATTCAGTGACCTGAAGGACATGCTGTAACTGTGGAGGATGTCCTTGTGAGTGCTGAACTCCGCATCATCCGTGGTGATGGTCTCATCACCCATGCTGATGGTCACATCACAGGGTTCCCGTGCCTACCCCATCGAAGACTCTTCAGGTCCTTGGACATTGGCTTCTCTTTTTTCTGTCAAGCCCCAAGTTCTTCTCCATGTTTGAGGCTGAAGATGTGTTGGGTGCCAAGCTATTGCCCACATTGAAGCCAGAGCCGGAGGAAGGTTCCCTTCACAATCTTCCCTGCCTTCTGCCATGTTTCAGGTAAAAAGGCAGTAGAGGAGTTGGCAGGCAAACCACTGGTTTCAAGCCACAAGTAAAAGCCTCACAATGTTTTCATCATACTGTGTCCCCTTTTCTGAGGTATTTTAACAAATACGTTTAAAATAGACTTTATCTTTTATAAGCATTTGCAACCCCATAGTAGAAGTTCCTCTGCTGCTCACCTCTATTGGTCTGAGGGGCACAGTCATATTTGCGTTGCTCCTATTGATGCAGAACTAGGCTCTGTGGTCCGCTTTGACTTTATGCAGCAGAGCGTTGCTGTGGCTGCTCTCAGGTCCACAGATCTAGCTCCTGATAAGGGGCTTGCTCCTGGGAAATGTTCAGCATTCTTCACACGGGGCACCATTTATGGCAACGGAAACACAGGGCCAGCTGACACAAAGGTGGTGCAAGCATCAGCAAAGTATCAGCAAATCTTTATTACAGGCTGTCGCTAATTATATCTTTAATGCAACTAACGTGGAATGTGATTGGTCAAATGCTCCCACCTTGGTGGAGAGAACCTTCACAAGCAGGCTGTGTATGTGCTGTTTCTCACATTTTCAGAGTGCTGCCTCTTCATGATCAAACCCTTCATAGCCCAGGAGAGTGTCTGCTGCACAGAACTGCTCAGGGGGGTGGGCTGAATCACCAGGCCTTTGTAGACCTGGGTTGCCCAGACATTTGTGTTTTCAGTTTAGTCATTCTGAAAATTGCCCATTTCAGTAAAGAGCGGTTGTCAGGCACACTAAATAACTGGCAAAAATAGTGATGAATATGCCTCTTTATACTTTGTGAGAAAGAGTACTCAAGTTCCTTCTAGTCCCATTTTCCTGCCTCTGCCTGGTTCTGTGCAGCCACTGGCATTTCAGGCAGAGCCAGCCAGCTGCTCATACAGCTGAGTCAGTTTTCAAAAGCTGTGACCGGTCAATGTCAATGGCTTTGAAAAAGATTGGACTGGTGAGCTTCTCCAGGAGAAGGGTGGGGATTTTCAGACTTTGTAACCCACCCTATGCTAGTGGAGGCCCACAGAACTAATAGGAAAAATAGGAGTGGCTATCAGTAGGTGTCTGGGGCAAAATAAGAGCTGGGCAAGCTCTTACTCTTTGCCCAGATGAAAATCCTTTCAGCTTGGGGAATCTCCAGTGAATTATGCAGTTTCTTACTGTTGGTGTGGTTTGTCATTTACAGAAGTGCAGAGGAAGTAAATTTTTTTTTTACCAAAGCTTTCCTGAAGTGACATACTGTCCAGTATAGTGGAGTTATTTAAAGTATTTTGAGTCCTTAACTTTGTCAGAGAGCACTGCTACAAACAAGCTAGTGGGGCAAGATTTTACTTGGAAGACACTGCTCTTCTAACCTGATGTCTTAGAACTTTATCAAGACTGTTCTCAGGTATCTTCATGGGTGTTAATCTGAAATCAGTCAGCTGAATTAGAAGCTGCACTGAGAAGCAGAGACCTTATGATTATACTGCCTGTGGCACGTCAGTTTTTAAGTGGCAGAAAACTGTTGTGAGTTTAGAGCCAGTGCTGTTAAAACTATTCATTTCTTTAGAGCATTTGGGTTAAAAGTAGCAGAAGGAGAGTTACTCCAGTGGAGATTCAGATTGGATAGTTGGAAAAGAGTGATCAGGCATTGGAACAGGCTGCTGAAAGCAAAAAGAGGGAAGTGGTGGAGTCACCACATCTGGAGGTGTTCTAGAAATGTGGACATGGCACTTCAGGACATGGTTTAGTTTCCAACCACTATGATTCTATGACTGTGTGATTCTGTTCTCTTGTTGACTACTTGACTTTCTGAATAGCTTTTTTTCAGGATGCTTCCTAACCAAGTACATTCATCAGCAAAAAATAAGGATTTTCTGCTTCATAGCAGAACAACTTCACTAAACAAATTCTATGTTGTCAGTTTGCTTTCACTCCAGATGCTGTGTTCTACTTAAACTTCTGCTTCTGCTTCTACTTCCACTTCCACTTCTACTTCTTCTACTTCTACTTCTACTTCTACTTCTACTTCTACTTCTACTTCTACTTGGTTACCTGTACAGCCAAGGACTCCTAGACTCCTCCAAGGTGAAATAAAGACACAAACAAGGCCCGATGTCACGTGGCATCCAAAAGGCGCTTTTATTTGTGCACCAGCAACTTACCAGTGGGAGTGAGAGAACAGAGGAGTGAAAGAAAGGGGGGGATAGGTAGCATACCACCCATATGTTCCAATGGCATTCTGTTGGTGGATCCACGGTGGGCAAGCTTCCAAGACTCAGTGGAAAACTTCCACCATTTGAAGTCCATGTCTCCTCTTCAAGGAAAGCATCTGCATAGTCAAATAATTTCTGGAACTGTTTTGTATTGCTTGGGTCCCCTGTATTGGACATGCCCAGAACCATCACCGTGGGGGTCTTGGTGGTAAAGACCCTGGGCATGGGCTTATACAGGAAGGGAGGGCGGGGGGAGGATGGTACGGCAGCAGTGGGCCATAGTCTAGCCAAGTTCCTAACCAAGTGTTTTTAGTAGTGATGAGTTAAGGATATGGATTATGAAGGCAGACTTAAAAGTTACATAGGTAGAGGAGTGCACTGCATCTCATGTAATGTTTGTGTCACTCTTAACTGAAGTGACTGGTTGTCACTCAGGGATAAAGGGGATACTCAAGTGATTGTCCAAGTGTATGTCTCCCAGTGATCATATTTTCTGGATACATTTATGGAACTTCGTTTTGTGTTTCCTCTGCTCTGTGTTTATTGCTTGCTTTTTCTATTAAACTCTGCTGTGTTTACTTTCTGTGGACTGAGTTACAATATTGACATTCAGTTAATATTTTAAGAATAAATTTTATTCCTGTGATGTATCAATGTTAGCATCATATAGATCCATCGCCACAAATGTGTGTGTCACGGTTTAACACTGGCCCAGCAATTAAAACGAGTAACAGATGCTTTCTTTTAATCCCCCTCTCCTCTCTGATAAGGAAAGGAGAGAGAATAAGGGAGAGAGGCTTATGGGTTAGAAACTAAACTACACAACTTTAATGAAACAGTAAAGATAAATAGGAAAAATTACTAAATATGTACAAATATACAAATATACAGGGAAAAATTGATACCACGTTCCTTCCCTCTTTCCCCCAGTAACTCTCACATCACCACCGAGGCTGCAGGGCAGCCCTGGGAAAGTCCAGGCTGGACTCCTGGGGTCAGCAGCAGTCGGGAGCTGGAAGCAGGAACACACAGATTTAGGCTGGCACGGATCAGGACCACAGGCAGAGGAACGGACAGAATCCTCCCAGGATGCTGAAGCAAACAGGGAACAGGCAAAGGAAGGGCAGGAAAAGCAGGAAGAAGGGGTCTGACCCTCATGATCCCTCAAATTTATACTGAGTATGACATGCATGGGATGGAATACTCTGGTCAGTTCTGGCATTTGTCTTGTCCGGTCCTCCCCACAGGAGGGGTTCAGGTGGGACCTCTTTGCTGCTTCTGCAGGGTAAAATGTTCCTCAGAGCTGAGCAGTGTCCTTGGCTCCGCACACCAGTCTCTGGCAGTAACTATAAACATCCAGTGTTATCAGTCCTAGAAGCAGACACTGTCTGAGAAACTTGCTGTTAATTTCAGTAAGTGCTACTACTTTCAAGAGACTTAGCTGAAAGCAAAAGTACAAGACAGAAAATCAACTTTATCCTGGCCCAAACCAGGACAGTGTGGAACCCATTTTGGTACACATGAGGTGAGAATAGGGGCCTCTTGCTGAATGGTTCCTTTAACATGTTAAAAGATGTTCCATTAAAATCAAACTCTTAACATAAAATACATAAATAAAGATAAAACCAATTAACTAAATACGAAAAGGAATCTTTACGATGATTATTGCTGCAGTTTACACACAAATGAGCCAGATTAGGAACACAAAATGTTCATGAGGGTTAAGTCTGTGAAGCTTGCTGTTTTATAAACTATTCTTGTCCCCATCTTCATAGTAAGATGTGAAACCATGTTTTGTTTCCAGACCTCAGTCTCACCGGTTAAATGAGTTTCACAGAATTTGATTACAGAGTATAATCAACGTGTTGCAAAACTGAGTGAATAATTCATAATGTATCATTTATCTGACAAATCTTACCTCTGTTTCTGTTTGCCAGTTGTCACGGAGCAGATTATGTTCTCAAGTGCATCCCTTACTTGAATTTATTTGCTGAATAACGTCTGCAAATGATTCTTCTTCTGTGCCTTATCCACAGACAGTTTGTTACAAGTGTTCAATACTGTGAGATTGTTATTTTTATTTATTGGGCAAATGGATCACGCAGTATTTCTCTACATCCGGTACTGATGGGACCTAGAACAAAATGAAACTTAGATATAAAAATTCTGTGTTCATTTTCTACCGGTATACACCTAAAATTCTTGAGCAAAAGCCATCATGCCCCACTAGACTACAAACTCCAGGCAGTTTAGGAACAGGAAACACATCTGTTCCATCTCAAATCACCTAAAGTCATGTACTGCCAAGGAGATTTGAACGCACTGAGTCTAGAAGTGGCCAGCATGGTGTGGAGGAAGCAACAGCTATTGGGGATCTTATATTCTCAGTTGTCTTCGGAAATTAATCTGGGTTAAAGTTGCTGCTCAGAAAGGAGAATATTTCAGTGTCTTCGCTTTGCTTTTGTAAAATAGACATAGGGACTATGGGGTACAGTTCTGTTAGCCTGCTGTGTGCACTTCACCATAGAGATTCACAACCTTTTGTTAAAAAATACATTGTTCTTTAAAGAGTCATCCCTAGGAGATGCTGTGGAAGTATGTCCTTTCTCACAGATCCTGTGCCCTCTGAATTTTCCATTACTGTACATACAACTCATCCATAACTGTCTATTCTGTCAGAGTTTTAATCAATCAAATCAATCAGTCGGGGAATAAATTTTGTACCTTGCTTTGCATGAAGACACTTAACTTATATTGTGTAGGTATAATCAGTGAGCCTCTGGCCCCAAGTGTTTTATATGAGCCATTACAATAAACTAGATTGTGGCACTGCTTTATAAATTAATTGATATTTTGAGCATGTAATTCTTAACAGAATGCGATTTTATTTACATTTGCCTGTAGGAAGTGATATAATTTGCCTGACCTGAAATTAATCTTTCAAAAACATTCAGCTTTATAAAACTTAATTCTCAAGCCTATTTGTGACCATTTTGGATAGTGAGATTGTAAAACAACTTCATAATTCCTATTTTAATTTCGTTTGTGTTGGAACAAAACCGTTTCTCCATTTATATCTTGCTAATTTTCACACAGACCAGTTCTCACTAGTTCTCAGATAAAAATTACTGATAGCATAAATCCTAGAAGAGGTCTACTCTGACATTCATAGATTTCAGAGTATTTAAATAGAGCAGCATAAATAGTGACTGTTTGGAATACATTTAAATTACTTTGAAATAGAATTCCATTTAAATGTAATTGAAATGACATTCTTCTTTTTAAAAATCTCTCCTTTCTCCAGAAATTAGTAAAATTCTGAAAGTATCTCAGCTCAAAACAAAGTGGCAGGCACGTCAAGAAATGTCAGGTGAGTCTCAGTCCTTGCAAATTCAGTATTGGCACTAGCAGTGACAGTTTTGTAGGGCTATAAGGTTATAGCATGAACGTAATGTGAGAACATTTCCTGAAATCTTCAAAGTGTAACCTGGAACGTCTGCTACCATTGCTAGTAACAGGTCACAAGATTTGTACTGGAATCGCCAGCACTGAAGCCTATCAGAGTTTCTATCCCTTAACTTTTCTTGACCTGCCTCTAGCTTTTTTTTTCTTGGTTTAACTGTGATTAACTTACCTAATTAACTGGATGTCAAAGGCTAATTTGTTTTTCCTGAGTTTGTGCAGTAAGACCCCAGTTTTACGTGGATAGTAGCAGTTACTCTGTACAGAATGAGATACTCACAGATCTAAATACTCCTGTGCTGCGGTATGCAAGTGTAGTATGGCAAAAGCAGCCTGAGGGTGGGAGGCAGAGTATGTGGGGCACAGGGTAGATACAGGGGACCCTACAGCAAAAAATAATGGGAGCAGGAAAAGTTTTTCACCCACAGGGTGGTTGAGCAGTGGCACAGGCTCTCTGGGGAAGTAGTTCTGGCACCAAGGCTGCTTGAGTTCAGGAAGCGTTTGGATGATGCTCTCAGGCACACAGTATGATTCTTGGAATGCCCTGCACAAGGACCAGAGTTTGACTCAATGATCCTGATGGGTCCCTTCCAACTCGGCAGATTCTGTAATTACATGATTGTTTTAGGACTAACAAAGATAAATAGTATCTAACATACATCGGAAGCTCCACATCTAGTTAGTTACTCATGGGTTGGTGTTGATTCTGGTGCTGTTTAACGTTGTTGGCAGCAAGGACAGTGGAATTGAGTGCACCCTAAGCAAATTTGCTGATGACGCCAAGCTGTGTGGTACAGTTGACACGCTGGAGGGAAGGGACACCATCCAGAGGGACCTTGACAGGCTGGAGAGGTGGGTCCATGCCAGCCTTGTGAAGTTCAGTATGGCCAAGCGTGAAGTCCTGCAGCATGAGTGGGGGCAGTCCCAAGCATGAATTCAGGTTGGGCAGATAATGGATTAAGAACAGCCCTGAGGAGTAGGATTTGGGAGTGTTGATTGATAAAAATCTCTCTCTATGAACCAGCAATGTGCACTTGCAGCTAGAAAGCTGCATTGAAAGAAATATTGCCATCAGATTGAGGCAGGTGATTCTCCCCCTCTACACCCCTCTCGTGAAACCACATCCAGAGTACTGTGTCCAGCTCTAGAGCCCCCCAAACAAGAAGCACATTGAGCTCTTGGAGCGAGTCCACAGAAGAGCCACAAAGATGAATTCCAAGAGGAAAACTTAAAATACTTCTGCCACAAATGATGGGAATGAAGTTGCTCCTGATCAGTTGTATGACTTCTTGTGCTCTGATAGATACACGTGATATGGGGAATTCTGATTCAAAGACCCGAAGCATGCAGAAATAATTTAGAAGTACTGGATAGCATCACAGTTTTTGGCTTCATGCAATCACAAAAAAATTACGAGATTTCCCCAAACACAGGATAGGTTTTTTCAAATTCCAGGATGTGGAGCTTAACATCTGCTGGTAAGAGATAATGGCAGATCAGATCCATTTTACTTCTCACGTTTAGCATTTGCAGTAAAAAGGGAAAGTAGGGAGGAAACTGCGTATGAATAGCTGGCAGGCAGTAGAAAAGCAAATTTTTAAAACATTGCTCAGTTTATTCTAGAATCAGAACGGAACAAGTTTGATTCTCATTTCTATAGTACCCAGATTAGTGAAAACTTTTCCTTAATTATTTCCTTAGTAATTATTAGTGGAAAAATTTCCTTAATTATCACTATGGAGAAAATAATAATTCTGCACAAGAGCAGTCCATGCTCAAATAACTGGTGTATTTTGAATACCACTATGTAGAATTCTTCAACAAATTAGCACAGACAATTGAGCACAGGTGTTTTGAAAGGTTCTTGTTAGCTGTCCAAGATAGCAGAATTTATGAACAGAATGTTTTACTCTCCCTAGGAGAATTTCCATTAAAAAAAAAATAACCCAAAATAGTTTCCAACTAATGATAAGTATCTGGTATAACAAGAACTGACAGGTCACAACTTGCTTCTTCACCCTAATTCAAAGCTGCAGATTTCATAAAGTTTTAACTGTGTTTAAAATATGCAAAAGCACAACAGCACAACAGGAAATTCCTGGTTTAGAGCACCTGCTATCTTCAGCTGAACATTGAAAATATGAAAGTACTGAACTTCTGTGTATCTTGAAATACAGTGATAGTCGATACTGTGAAAAAATCTAGCCAAAGCATATTTATTAAAGAGAGTATTTTTACTTCTCAGAAAAGATTGTAGGGAACTTGATAATTCAAAAAGATTTTTATAAATGTTTTAGTACACAAGAATGACCTTAAAATTTATGCTAGCACTGTATTCACAAAAAGAAAACTAACAAGGTAAAACACTTTTTTTTTTCTTTTTTAGTAAAGGAATGCAAGTGAAAATAATCTCCATAAATACTGCAAAATTATTACTGCAAAACCACATTATATTCTATGAACTTAAAAGTATTTTAAGTGTTTCAGAACGTTTACTTGCAATTTTTTGCTATTTGTTTTCTTTAACAAGATTACTGGAAGGAGGAGTGATTGCTGAAATATCAGAATTTCAGCAGTCCTCAAGGCAGCTCAAAACTGGCTGATTATATATATTATATATACTTAATTCTCCTTCATAACATTTTAAATTTTGTTTACTACACTGAAGAATATTAAGAAAATAAAAGAAAGGTTTCCAAGTAACGTTTCTTAGGAAGATATAAAACCTCTGTTTTACAAATCTGATTATTTGTATGTTACGAATAGTTTCACAAGAAGCAGACAGCAAGAACCAGTAAAAATTTACTGAGTCATGGCTAAAAAGGAATTAATATAATTTTGAACTGATCTAATTTATTACCCCCATTTGAAGTTAAATAGAGGATACTGATTTTGGTGTTTCATTGCCATAAACTCAAAATATCTCCTGGCATGGTCAGAGTGTTTCAGAAAGCTTTAAGAGACAGATTTTTTAACCTTTCCAGGACTGAACCCAATCTTTTAGGCACCCTTCCTGATCACTAGAAGCTGAAGAAGCACAGGGGTCTGGAAAGATATACAGAATACGTGGATGCCTGAAAGAGAGATCTCCTAGTGCTTCCATACCAGTGACACCTCAGTAGCTTGGTATCAGCCAAGGATCCTTCTCACTTCTGAACAGAACCTTCACAAGTGAGAGCCTTCAGAAAAGCTTTTGAGAAGTGCTGGTGATGAACAAGCTTCAACAAGCTTCTGATGTCCACCAGTCAAGGAGTGCTGTGTCTGTCATCTGCATTGTTCTGATAATAATATAAAGTAGGACTTTATTCTAAATGATCTTTGTAAAAAATTAGTATTAATACTTGTCTTTCAGTCTCTACAAGCTAGATGTCATGTCACCAGTTGTTTAGTGCAGATGGGTGAAAAACAGTAAGTAAAATGAGATGGTTTCTGCCAACTATTTTTTTTTACCATAAAAAGAAAAAAACCACATATTTTTCTTTACCATTATGCTCAGGCCTGTAACTTTCAGTTGGGATAACAATATTTAAAAAGTTCTTGCCCTTTCTTTAAAATATATTTGGCAATAAAGTGTATTTGTGGTGTTCTTGGGTTTAGGCATAGTATGCAATAGTCGTTGGCAGTATATATGGTAGTAATTTTTGAGACCCCTATCATGCAAACATCAGGGAGTCTAAAGGAGCACTAAATTCAGCAGGCTAACAAATGTTCCTGAAATAACTTGTCTATATAATAGTTGTATCTACATATGTACTTGTCTTCATATATGTGTTTAAGCACATGTACAATTGTGTCTTCATATTTGGACAGGAAAGATAACTGATAATGAGACATCCTCCAAAACCTGTATTTGTCTATTACATTTTCTGATAGAGTTTAAATGAGACTTTGGGATGGTTGCTAATGTGGGATAACATTTGGTATCAATCAAGAGTTTGTCATGTCAAATATCATACACTTAGCACTTAGCATGGATTAACAATTAGCTTCTGTGAGCTTAGAATCCCATACAGGAAAGCAGTGGGTTACAGTCTTCTGCTTTCTGAATATTTTATTCCCTTGCAGGTCATTAAATACTATGAATGTCAACACTTTGACAATGGAAACTGGTCAAAGTCCTAGCACAGATGTCTGAATTTAAAAATTAGAAAAATAATTATTTTTTAAATGATTATTTAATAGTGTTTGGCTTTGCTAGCCTATTCTTCCACTGTGAAAATTAGAATGACATTTGCATTTTTTTCCTCATATCAGTTTGATATTTGTCTTGTACTCACTTTAATCAGTGGCTTGAGTCCTTAGGGCTGCAGAGGTTGCTGCTCACAGAATTCTAATATTAAATGACTGTATTTATATTGCCAGTAGAGAGCAGTAAGTAGCCATCTCCTTTTAAATTTGGACAGAAGGTCTTTGAGACAGCAGGTGTAATTAAACTTTTTTCCAGTCAGAGAGCATTGTACCTTCAAAGTGGCTGGCTGAGAGTGCAGCCTAAAATATACCAGCTCTCCGCTAAATATCATGTTAAATTTTATGATCTTTTGTTCTGAGCAATTCTTCACATTTACATTTATCACAGTTGCTGAGTGTCTACCATTCATGTCTTTTTGCTACATTTACTGACTGTCTCTTCTTGCTTAGTAAGCATATTGCCATCAGCAATAAGCATATTGCCATCAGAACATTCCATAATGTGAAGTGCTCCACTGCATCTCAGTCCAGAATGTACAGTGTTGAAATATTCTGAGAATCAAGCCTGCCTACAAAGGTGTGCTTTCCTTTCACAGGTAAACCAATATTGTTTTCGTGAGAAATATAAAGCCTACATATAAAATCTAGGTCTTAATCTGACTTTGATACAATCTTTCTAGTCAAGCTTTAATGCAGATATATTTCTGTGTATTAAATTAATGTCATTAGACAGCAAAATAATGTTCTAATATTTCAGTAGACTTCCTCAAGCAGACAGATACTAGATCATATGTAAATGACATCAGGTTAAAATAAACTCAATCCAGTCCAGATACAAGGTTATTTTTCCAACACTTGGAAAAACATAGGGAAAGTCAAGAAAATAAGTTGTGTTTTTCTAATGGTTTCTGTAGCTGCTCCAAAAATAATGTAGCCATTTTTTGATGGGATGCGTTGGTCTTTTTCTGTAGAAAGTTTATCTTCCTATTTTTTTTTTCTGGATTTTATTTTCATCTGGTTTATTTTGCTGATATAAAATTTAACTGAGCATAGCTTTCTCAAGGCACATGTTCCTCCATGTTGTTTGTTGTTTGGATTCACCTATAACATTAGAACAGTAACTCTAAAGGTGCTTTAAAGAGGTTTTAATTTATTTTAGAATCTGGTTTTAATACTTACTTTAAAAGGATCATCCAGTGCAATATAAAATACAAAGTGGCTTATTAAAGTTTAACTTTGTACTCTTTGTTCTATTTTTAAGTTTCATATCCATTCGTTAGAAAGAACCAGACAATGTATCTCAATTGAAAAAAAAAAACAGCTGATGTAAAAAGACCATTGTGGCTTGTTACAGACAGTTCTTTATGGATCAGTAATTTCTTTACAGCCATGCTTCTAATGGGCCATCACAGAGGAATCTGTTTAACTTTATTACAGTCTAATCAAATGTGGCATCTGTCAAACGTGCCTGATCTAGCACTAACAACTGCCAAACTACGTATCTGGACACAGGTTGTCCAGTTAACAACAAAGACCAAGTAGTACTCTATACTGGCAAGAGACACAGAGAGAATGTATGAAAACAGTTAAACTTATAAAAACTACTAACATTTTATTTTGTCAAGAAAAAGCTCAGACTACTAGCTAAACTTTATGCTTCTATCATTAGTATCCTGTCTGAAAGGAAGGATATTTCCTCTTGGATGGCTTGCTGAGGACATGCAAAAAACAAATGGGGAAAGAAAAGTTGGAAGCTAATTTTGAGTGACTGTTCTGTAAGAATCACACCAGCTGTGTCAGCCCAAAGGAATAAAGTTACTATTTGGAATATCTTTTTATTTTCCTTTTTTGACCACATTTCCAAAAGGAAATGCATCTGGGAAAGCCTATTTAGAAGGTAGATTGATAGACAAATGCCTTCTGCAGAAAAATTCTTGGTAATACTTAGTTTTCTCAATACCATTCTGAGAGCCTCTCAGTGAATCTTTTTTTGTTATACCAGGAGTCATTCCATATATGTTAATCTTTCTGCATCTACTGAAACTTTTGTGTCCATTACCTTTTTTTCAAGTTTTGTTAACAACCTATGGAAATAAATATGTACATGGGAATGTATCTGGAATGGTAATTTATTCTTTTTCTGTTTAACTTGGGTTTCAATTATGTCCCCCAGAAATCCAGCACTCTGACTATCAGCTTGGGTGAGTAGACCTTAACCTTGACTGTCACTGACCATCTCCAGAGGGGAGATAGCTTTTTTTTAAGTCTTCAAGAACCTTTAAATGTTGGCCTCTGTGTTTGTGTTACAACACAGTGATGCCAATTAATGCAATTTGCAGTGTGGATTCTTGTCCATTAGAAATGGGGCTAAACCCAGTAAATCATTTCACACAGGCCATTGAATAGCTGTCAGAGAGATACACTTTCCGTCACTTCTGATCTGGTATAGATGGGAAGAAGTGACCTATAGGTGTAATGCTCTGTCTTATTACCAGCTGTATGGGCCATCCTGCTTAATTATTTACTTTTGTACTGCATTTGTTACTCTTTATTGAGGAAGAAAGGCTGCCAGTCTTCATCAGTGCTCAAAGATAATTATTTTTAAATGTCATATTGGGCCATTATGTTGGGGGAAAGCAGTCTAAGTTAAGCATTCTTCTTCCACATAAAAGATGAGTTTTCAATTTTCTCTTTCATTCTGTGTTACATTCTGTTGTCTTTTTACAGAATTGAATCACAAAATCGTCATGGTCCACTGTGTCCAACTGTCACCACCCCAACCCCCCCAACCCCAGGAAAATTTTTTTTAAAAAACCTATATCACCATGCCCACTAGAGCATGTCCTGAAGTGCCTCATCTACACAGTTTTTAAATGCCTCCAAGGATGGTGACTCCACCACCTTCCCGGGAAGCCCAGTCCAGCTCCTGACTAATCTTAAGTAAATACATTCTTTCTAGTATCTAGTCTAAACATCCCCCGCTGCAGCTTCAGACCATTTCCTAGTTCATGATTATTCACTTTACAGAAGAGGCCAACATCTGCATCCCTACAATCTCTTTTCAGGTAGTTCTAGAGAGAAGTAAGTTCTCCTCAGCCTCCTCCAAACTCAACAGTCCCAATACCCTCAACCTCTCCTGAGGTTTTCATTTTCCCATTCACAAGATACAAGAACTCTTGCCAGTTGTCAAGATAAAAATCTTATAGCATCCAAGAATATGAGATTGCTTGACTGGGGGCTTTGTTGCACAAGATTCTGGCTGTACTTGAGGGAGGCGCTGGCATTTTGATCTTCTGGTGTAATATGCAAAGAAAATGGGAACAAAAGTATGGGAGGCATGTATGAACAATCTCTGGGATTTGAAGGCTAGTATCAGCCACAGTGCTTTCAGATAATAACAGGATTCCTCACCTATTAGCATTGTAGAAAGTCATCTCCTTGTGTTTCAGCACTTCAGCATCTCAGGACATATTCTACATGTTTTAAGCATCAGAAAAACTTCTTTTTGTAGTTAAGACTCTGCTAAATATTGATTAGAAGTGTTGGTGGAGACAGGGAAAGATAGCAGAGAGAAAAGGGGAGGGGAGAAGAAGGGAGGGAAGGGGAGGAGAGGGAAGAGAATTTATAGGAACCAAATTTGACATAGAACCAGAGATAGGTATGTGTTAAGTTCATAATTGCATCACACTGATTTGTTTTGAATTGGCTACATTATATTTGGAGTGGGCTAATCTTTAGTTTACACAGTAAATACTGCAGAAATGTTAAACTGAAAATTATTTCCCAGATGTCAGCTCATCAAAGACTGTTTTATACATAGATTTTATACAGGATAGAAGGGTTAAGCCCCCTAGTTACACATATGTAAATTCTTTGTATAACTTAACCTATCTTTGGAGTAACACTTACTTTCCATCTTTCTCATGGTCTTCCTAGCTGTTCCAAGAAGCCCTAGGGACATACATTTGAAATATGGTTCTAAATCTTAGTACTAAGAATGGCATGGATCCTTGGATCATCATAATTTGCATTGGCTACAAGACTTGGAGGAATACATTCATTCAAAAGTCATTTGGTTTCTCCAAATTCAGGAGTCTAAGAGGTCATGAGCAGGATTTAGATCTGGCAACAGGATGGTGCAGATTTTTCATATTAAACACAGACATTAAGGATTTAGGACCACATTTTCATTTCTTGTGAAAGGCTTTTCATAGCGGTATTAACGTAAGGAATAAATAATAATAAGAAGAAGGAGAAGGAGTAGAACAATATATAGCAGAAGTAGAAGCAGATGAGATGAAAGAAAGAGCAGGGTAATTCCAGACACCAAGGAGATGCAATAAATTCATCAGAATCTGAACTTTCAGTGCTGGGTATGGTCCATTTTAGGACATCGTTGTACAAACGTACAGAATTGTGGCACATCCTACTGCAGATATCTGAGACTGATGACATAGGTGGAATAACATTTTGATTGCCTGCACAATAACAGAAAAACAAACTAAATGCAGATATGCCTCTTTTTCTTCAGAACTGTGTATGCAAAACTTATCAGTCCGAAATTCTATACTATACTAAACCATCCCTTTATTATCATAAAGCGGAAATGTAGCTCATTTTTTCCTGCACTGGTACTGGTATTTCATCTCTGAGACTCAGTTGTAATTGACACATAAGTCAGTGCCACTTCATAATAGCAAGAGCATCTTCATCAGCCTTTTAGGTAGAATTCATTGTTTTTGACAATAGAGCAAAATAAACCAGACAAATGGAGCCTGGTCAAAGCTACTATTCTGTTTAAATTTCATTTTCCATATCTGAAAAGTACATAATTATCCAACTACATTGCTATTAATATATAAATGCCCAGAAATATGTTGAATTTGTAACAGAAAAAAAAATCAGCAAACATGTTACTGTGGCTTAACAAGTTGTTCAATAACAGGTGAGCTGGTATCTTTGCATTTTTCAACCTGTGGCAATAGAAAATAGTGTGACTTTGCTTACCAGTAAGCCTTTTGTTATTTGATATTTAGTGGTGTTTCTTAATTTATATATACAGCACACCAAGCAAGTACAGACAGGTACCAACTGATAAATGGTGACTTGCTAAGTAGTAACAATTTTACAAGTATCCAAGTACTAGCTTATATGGAGACAGTACAATTAAAATTTACTGTCTCAGAAAGAAATGGGGTTGCTATAAGCACAGGCATAATGAAATTTGTGCTCTAATAATGTGCTCTTTTTTCAAGGCAGTTTAAGCAGAAACACAGAGAATGTAAATGTATCTGGTTTGATTTTGCATCAGATACACGTGTCATGATTTTCAGTTGTTTAAGATTGCTACAGAATTTATGAGACCTCTGAATGTCAAAGTATTTCAATGAACTAAAAAAAAACCCCACAAAACAAAAACCCAAACAAAAAACAAAACATAACAAACAAAACTTCTTTCAACAAGTCTGACAGATTTGGCTTTCCTACAATTTGACCATCTGTTTCCTCTGGACTTGGATTCCTGTGATACTGGCAATGGTCAGTATTGTCTCAGGTGGTGAATGGAATAGAAGAAACGCTGACATATGGTAGTAAGATGCTTAATCCATCCGAGCAAAAACAAATTGTACTACATAAAAGTGATTACAGTTTATCTCTTATGCACAGAACGTACAGAATGGCATTTTAAAGATCTTACTTAGTGACTTACATTTTTTTAAGTACTTATTAAAAATTAGTTAAATATCTTTAGGCTCAAAACATGTAAGACCAACTTTGCGAAAGTGTTTCTACTATCAGTTCAGGTGTTGAACTTAGCTCTTACTAAGAACGCGTAAAATTTTGATAGTCAGCATAGGGACCTCAAAAAGGACATTTAGAATGCCTAAATTTACAGATGACTTCCTTATGTGGTTTAAAATACTCTTCATAGTTTTTAAAGTAGAGAACTTGAGAACTAAAGATAAATATTCCTCTCTTTTCACAAGAAGATAAATTTTTTTAAAAATCTATACTTCTTGGCTTTCCACACTTTCAAGGGACAGGATATGGAAACAGGCTTTTCAAACAACTAAAACGGACAGCTAGTGTAATGAAATTGCAGAGGAACAGTTTTACCTCCCATGTCCTGTAAAGCTGACAAATTACACACATCAGTGCAGATCAAGTACATCTCTTTGTGGTGCAGCATTGTGATTTGTTCTACACAAGTTAAGATTAATGGTCCTTCTTTGTATGAAATCCTCACTCAAGTACTCCATTAGTCAAAACAACCCTACTCAGAGACATATGTAGCCATTTATTTTTTCATATTCTATAATCTAATGTGCAATCTAAAATCTAATGCCACATACCTTGTAAAGCAGAAAAAGAAATAAATAAAAAGGATAAAGAGAATTAATTAAAAAAAAAAAAAAAAAAAAAGGAAAAACAACAGTCCCCTTCTTTGGCCCCCCAGTAAAGCCATGGGAAAAAAGATCTGTCCAAAATACAATTTCTTTTCATGGACAATCTCTGAAAAAGATTAATCTGCGTAATGCATAAGTGCTGTAACTAACACATAATTATGGTTTCCGTTTAATATATTTTTTATAGTGTTCTACATTTATGGTCTCTGAAGAAATAGCCCTATGGATACAACAGATTCTAATACCTACAGCATCTTAAGGGTTGGGTTTAGGTCTCAGTACAATGAAGTGGAATGACATTTAATTACTGATGTGCAGCCATTCAGTTCAGCTAATTATGATCCCTGGAGTTTAGTCATCATATGTAATTAACTTTTACTTTCATAAAAGCTTAATGTGCTGCAAAAGCAGCAATGACTGTGAATGTTACACTTCAGGATTACTGACAGAATTCAAAATGAATTCTAAAAGACACTTTTTCTTACTAAGTGTTAATATAGCCATCTGCTCTTAAACAATGTAAATTTGTTTCAATAGGAGCAAAGATACCATTATCTTTGCTCTGTTTTTTTTTTTTTTTTTTTTTTTTTTTTTTGTTTTTTTTGTTTTTTTTGTTTTTTGTAATTTCATGGCCACAGTAACTACAGTATAAGCAAGTAAGCAAATGGGAAAATAATTCAGCCCCGGACACCCAATCATAATCTATTCAAATAAAGCTAGCAAAAAGACTGGTGAGTAATATTTTAAAAGTCAGCTGAGTTTTCTTTTGTTTTGCTTTGTGGGATTTTGTTTGTTTGTTTGTTTGTTTGAAAGAAAATCTTTCAACCGTTGCAATTACCAAAACTTGATTTGGTTTGTATTTGGTTAAAACATTTTAGTTGTAACTATGAAATATAAGGGTCCATCTATAGCTATTTACCAGACATAATGGCTTTGGTCAAAAGCAGATTCACTACCTCATGTGCATTTAATCAACTTTAAATTATCTCCTTTACAGAAAAAAAGACAATAAATCAAAGCTCTGAAGTCAGACAAGAATTTTATCTATTTACACCAAAATCTTGCTTACCAAGTCAGTTATAGTGTTTCTGTATGATGCAATACAGTTAAGTGCAGAGATACACCAAGTGTTCGGTGGTACCAAAGCACTGTCACAATTTGTTGAAACTTTCTATCCAGGCTAAAATAATCCATTCTTCAGTAGACCTAGGTTACCCATTAACAGCATGCTATTGCATCTACACTAATGGTTGTATTCAGTAGCACCCTGGAAAACTTAAAGGACATAGCCATATTCTATATGTATTATATTTGTGAGGGTTACTGCTGAAAAAGAAACTGATTTTAAAAGTGTTAGTGGCATTTGCAGAGTTCAGGCTCATGCACAGGAGGCAACAGGCATTTGGCCATGAGGTGGGTGCTGAAACCAGCCCAGGTCTGGCCAAGGTGAGCCCAGGACAGGACTCTCAGGTTAGGAGTAGAGATCCTTACACAAGAAACAGCAAAATCCTTTTCACTGAGCTATAATATAGTAGCTGCATTGACTCACTGTCACTGACCTCAGCATAACAGGGTCAGACTGAAGTTAGGTCTCATTTGCCTGAAAAAACATTCCTCTTGTATTTGTACTGTTTCAGAATTATGTGAGAGATCAACAAAATCTCTGTTGTGAATAAACTAAAATTCTGCTTTGAAACATTTTGCCTTTCATAACGTTCAGGATGATTTTTTTTTCAGAATCTCATTCATGTTGTAATTCTTACTTGCAGATGCAATGGAGGAATTTAACTGGAAGCTGAGTGAGGTTTTCCACTGTCTTGGTAATCTCATGGAATTTATTTTTAAAAGCAAGAGCTTAGAGATTTTCTTTTCTCTTTTAAACTATTAACATTATATTGCATGCATTTTTTAAAGACTTTATTGAATTATTTTGAATTTATTATAATAGCAATTTCAAAAGAATTACTTCAGTACATCTCTAAACTAACAACAATAGATGGCCTTAGGCAACTAAGAAGTCAGATCAAATAATTCTGAATTCCTGCTAGTCATAAATGCAAAGAATCTGTGTAATTATGATTTTGTTCTTGAAAAGACTCAGTAAGTAGCAAATGTTTTGTTTTGTCATGTGTCAAGACCTCACTAGAATTCAGTAGTCAGCAGCAATCATGTCATTTTGTTATTGCCAGTCTCAAGTACAGACAGTTTCAAATGTGGATGTTAGTGGCTAGGATGCTCTGATTTCAGACACAGGTAGATTTAACCAGTATAAACTTAAAATAACCTTTTCTTTGCATTAGGTAGGGTACATTCAGTTCATTTATTGCTGACAACTAATCATTGAATTAAAAACACAAACAGCATGTACAGTAAAGCTGGTGTATGTTGTATAAAATCACTTGCAATATTTTTCATGGTAATGTGCTTATAATTCAGTTCTTGGGAAATTATTTTTCTTATTTATCTACCTAATTCAAAAAATGAGCTTCCTAAATGCAATAAAGTAGTTGAAGGACAGATGTATCTGATTCTCAGAGAAATGGACTGTTAGTCTTTATTCTACAGTATATGCCAATCAATGTAACCCTGCTTTTTTACGCTTACTTATTCCTTTACAAGTCTTGTGTCTGACTCACTATTATATTGAAATAACTCTCTGCATTCTTCTTTTCAGAATTTACACCCTTCCACTAAATATATATGTTTAAGGTAAACCTGTCTCTAGTGTATCGATCTCCATTTTCCAAGGGGAATGCCATTGTCTTCTTTCTTTTCCTCAAACAACTTTAAATAATTCTTTGTACCACATATTACCAGCAGGAGCATGTGTAACTCCTTCCTATCTTGAATTCTTTCTTAAATTACTCATTATTCCAAGATAGTGAAGGGCAACATTAGTTCACTTGTGATAATAGTTTGAATTAGTGGCTGTGACTACTAAGGGGAGCCTCAGTTTCTCAATTCAGTGCAGAGCTGAGGGAAAATTGGTGCACACATATATATTAAAAGTTCTGAAGCACTCCTGAGCCTCATAGTTCTGTGGGAGGTTTAATGCTGTATGTTTTAGGTTTAAAACCTGCATTCCGTTTATCAACTTTTGACTCTTACCATCTACTTATCTCACTCCAAAATGCTATTTTATCCATTACAATTGGCTATATGACATCATCAGTTGTGTTCTTGACCACATTCAGATATCACTTAGCCTTGCCAGCTTGGTGAGCTTTAGTGGGCTTCAGACATTAAACATGAGAAAATTCTCTAAATCTTTTGCATTCGTTAGCAGTTGTACGAGACGGAAGGTCTTAATTTCTACTTCAGTAGAAATATCCTTTCAATATCCTTTTTCTGACAGGGGACAACCAGACGAACTAGCGTGAGACTTGCTAATGCTTTCTCTTTACATTCTCTGAATAAAATATGCTGGCTTATGTAGTTTTTGCTTGACTAAATGAATTGCTATCTAATAGGCTTAATAGCTTTTATAACAGTATTAGAAATTGAATTGATGTTGAGTAATTCTAGAATTATTAATGGGAATTGGTACTTTAATGTTGCTGTCTGTTACCAGTTACTATAATAGTGTTATAGTAACACTATACAATCCCAAACTGTATTTTCTTTGTTGTTCAATATCTATCTTTTCAGGCAGTTCCTGTATGAAATTTACTGTCCTTAATGGCATAGACCTTTCACCAAAAATCACCTTAAAAGGTGATTAATAATAAATAAATAGATACATATATTGATACACAAATAAACAATAATCATCTAGGGATGTTAAAGGTCATCTAGTTCTAACCCCCCTACCATGGGCAAGGAAACCTCCCACTAGACCAGGTTCCTCAAAGACCCATCCATCCTGGTCTTGAACACTTCTGGGGATGGGGCATGTACAACTTTCCTGGGCAACCTGTTCCAGTTGCTCACCAGCGTCACAGTGAATAATTTCTTCCTAATGTCTAACCTAAATCTACCCTCTTCCTACTTAAAGCCATGATTAGCCCGTCCCATTGCCACGTCCCTATAAAAGATCCCTCCCCAGCTTTCTCATAGGCCCTGTTCGGGTAAAACCCCAACTCTCTCAGACTGTCTTAATAGAAGAGGTGCTTCAACCCTCAGATCAGTGACCCTCCTGTAGAGTTTCTCCATCAGCTCCATGAGTTTCTTGTTTGGGGGCTCCAGAACTGGACACAGTACTCCAGGTGGGATCTCATGAGAGGGGAGTACAGTGGGAGAATCACCTTCCTCAACCAGCTGACCATACTTACTTTTGTACAGCCCAAGGTATGGTTGGTATTCTGGACTGTGAACACACAGTTGTAGAATCATAGTCATAGAATCATGGAATGGTTTTGGTTGGAAGAGGCTTTAAAGATTATCTAGATCCAACCCCCTGCATGAGAAGAGGAACATCACCAGCTCATGTTGAACTTTCCATAAGCCAGCACCCCAAGTCCTTCTGCTTGGAGCTGTTCTCAATCTATTCTCTCCCCAACCTGAATTTCTTCTTGGGATTGCGCCAACCCATGTGTGGGACCTTGTACTTAGCCGTATCAAACTTCATGAGCCTGGCATGGGGGTTATGTTTCTCCTTTTACAGTCAGTGGGAGCTTCACCAGACTGCCATGATGTATCAACTATTATGATGGAAAATGGCGTTGCAACTTCCTCTTCTAGTTCCTTCAGAAGCTGTGAATAGATCTTGTCAGATCCCATGGACTTGTGCACTTTCAGGTTCTTCTGATGGTCTTGGACCTGCTCTTCTCCTACAGTGGGTGCTTCTTCCTTCTACCAGTCCCTTCCTTTGCATTCTGCAACTTGGGTGGTGTGTCCAGAACTCTTGCTCATGAAGGCTGAGGCAAAACAGTGTGATTATCTCAGCCTTCTTCATATCCTGTGTGACCAGGTCTCCTGTCTCCTCCTGGAGATGGTCCAAATTTTCCACAGTATTACTTATATCACTGACGTAACTGTAGAAGCTTTACTTGTTACCCTTGATGTCCCTGGCCAGATTCAAATCTATAATACATGCTCTCAGACTCTTCCTAAATTTTCCGTGAGTGCTATTGATATCAGCAGTCCTCGTTACGAGTGTAGAATTTAATTTTTAATTTCCTTTATTTTCTCTAATAGATACCAAATGCCACTTTTTTCCACTTTTTTTCCAAATTGAATATTTTGGTATTTAACAATGCTGTGTTTTGAAAAGAGGAAAAATGTAAGGCAAAGTTTCTTAACTTCCACCATGTTAAATGTAAGTATCTTATCAGCCTACCTGCCTCGACCAGAATTGATCATATTTCAGGCCATCAGATATGCTTACTATCTTTCTGCACCACATTGCTACTGCTGTGCATGGTTTGTATATGTGCAGTCTTGTTTACAGACTTGTCTTCTGTGTCTCCAGAGGTGTCTGAAGTCTTAAATGACAAAAATTGAGGTCACACTTTGTTGAACAAATCTCCGTTAATTACCTCCAGTAGACCACTTGCATCAGCAGCAGCCAACAGTCTAATGAGCTAAGCTGTATTGAAAGGTCACACACAAATGCAAAGGAGAAAAGTTGGGACTAATTTGTTATCTTTACTAATTAAAAGTGATTGGTCTTCCTCAGTCTCAAATAAAGCCAATATCTTAATACAAATATATTCTACTTTAACTAAGCTCTGGGATTAGCAAGGCTAGTCTAGTCTCTATCAGTTTCCACAATAGCATTTTAAATTAAACTTGATGGAAGAACTGTGCAGAACTCGTTTATCTAATCGAACCTGTTAGGTAGGGAGTTAAAGTGTGTAAATGAATGCTAACACTGGTACCAAAATTACAGGACTTCAAAAACTATGCAAATTATATTTTTAAAACACTGAAGTTTTTCTTTTCGGAGTTGCGTGTTCAATTTAATTCAGTTTTATTGGTTCTGAATGGGATGGAGTTAACCAACCCTGGAACAGCCCTCATTGTGCTGTGCTATGTATTTGTTGGCAGATCATTGCTGGTAACATGCCAGTGTTTATGCTGCTGCTGAGCAGGGTGTGCAGAGCATCAAGGTTGCCTCTCCATCCCACCCCACCAGGAGGCTGGGCAAGAGGTTGGGTTGGGGCAGCTGACCCAAACTGACTAAGCTGATATTCCGTACAATAAGACATCATGCTAAGCAATAGAAGCTAAAGGGACAGGGAAATGTTCATTACTAAGGTGTTTATTTTCCAAAGCAATCACTATATGTACTGAGACCCTGCTTCCCAGCAAGTATCTGGACTTCACCTTCTGAGGGAAGGTGAAGAGTAAATATTTTTGTTTTCTTCTGTTTCTGTACATGGTCTTTGTTTTTCTTTATTAAACTGCCTTGATCTCAGTTCATGAATTGTTAATCATATTTTCTCCCCTATACCTCTGAGAAGGGATGGAGGAGTGAGAGAGCAGCTTGGTGGGCATCTGGCAGCTAGCCATGGTAAATCCACCATAGCACAACCCTCCCTGTTGATCAGATATTAAAATTATTACATGGATATTGCTGTATTAGCAATACCATCTGTCCAGTAAGGTGAAAAAACAGATAAATGAGCAAGTGTGATCTTCAGAGATCCAAAGGACATTTCAGTGAGAGCAAAATTCTTCATTCTGGCAAAACTCCATCCCTGGCAATTATGTTTGAACTGCTTAAACTCCCCCCTATAATTTTAACTGCATATAAAATTCTACTTTACTTCCCATCTGCGTCATTACTGTGTACTAAGGGGCAAAGACTTTATTTTATCTGATGGCAAGTGGAATGATAAAGGAACCTACCATATCGTAATGCTATATCTTAATTAATATTAAAATCTTAAATAAATTCAAATGTAGACTTCTTAGAAGCAAAAATTGTCAAAGAGCATTGACTGAAATCTGTTTTTATGTGGATAACAATTGTTTTCAATCTTTTAAATGTCTACTATGAAGAGATGTTCAGGAGCCAGCTGATGTAGTACTGGGACACTCACACTAAGTTACCCCTGCAGGAGAAGCTCTCAGGGTCAGAATGGTCCCTGCTCCATACATGAGGGAAGTCTCACAAGGTCAAGACCCAGAATTCACAGGATTCTTTGGGGTTGAACACTCAGTCCATGCTAGCCCAATTACAAGTGACCTGAAAGGTAGCTGCGTAGAAAGGAGGTGCCTGGAACAAGATGTAAAATATTCCTGGGCACCTCAGAGCAGCCTAAGTGTTAGGATAATAGATTTATTGCATTTCCAGTGCAGTGAGATTTACACAGCCTTTATTTGCAAGCCTGGGTAGTCCCATGCTTGGTTGTACTCTCACTCTGGCTATCGGAAAATGGATACTCTTTTATTTATTAGCAAAAGAAGAGCATGTCATCACATTGTCTTCACACAGAGGTTCCATTGCAAAAGCTGGATGGGTGGCTGCTTTGTTAAGTAATGCTTATTCCTTTCTCAACATTTCTGTATTTCTAAAACAGAAAAAAAGTCTGTGGTAGTTTGATTTTCTAACCAGTACTGTAGTAATAGATACATCTGATTTTTTACTTCAGATTGGAAATGGAAACACTGGTTTAGATTAGCTGATTAACTGTTAAGAGGAAGGAGATGGGTTTAGTCTTTTATATATCTCTCAATTTCTTTTATTTTTGAAAGTTTATAAAACAGCCTTGTAACTCAGAAGTACTTTTGTAATGTTATCATGCTGAACTTCATAGTCTTCTCTGCTTTATTAATTTAAATATAATTTTACATGGGGTGTTAATATTTATTGATTAGCATTCCCTGTGTGGAGTTCACCTCCCTTCAGTAACACAAAAATTAGATGTTAAGTGTCAGCTGTGAATGAAAAGGGGTTGTTTTCCCTCAAATCCTAGTGAAAACCTACTTCCCATTTTTCCCATTCTTGGGAATCAATTCTGCATAAAAAAATCCATACTTAAAGAGCAAAGATGGGTTTCATCCTATCTAATTTTGGACACAGAGACATATGCATGATTCATATACTGAAGCATTAGTTTACAGTGCTCTTCTAAACTCCATACTGAATCTGTAGTAATGACAGATATGAAGCACAATAAAATTCTACAGGCCAGATCTTTTTTGAGAGAAAGTTATAGGCCTGCAAGATAACCTAGGTATGTATCAAGAGCTACTACATGACTCTGCCTGTTCAATTAAATATATGAGGTTGTGATTTAATGTGATATGAAGACATTTAGATGCACATGTCTAGTCACATGTATAAAGAGAGAGGTAGGAGGCCTAAGCTTCAATTTCTAGTCAGCAGAAATCTAGTCAATGGAGTTTACAGAGCTATTTATCTGGCCACATGGCAGATGCTGACTTTAAAGTGTGTTTAAACTCACCCATGGAATGTATTGCCCTTAGGTGAGAGCTTGAACATATGTAGACAGCTAAATTTAGAAGATTTAACCTTGCACCCAGCTTGACCTCTAATCTCAAATTGATTTTAACTAAGGGAGGTAGGTATGTACTAAGAAACACTAGTTATCACAGAAGAGGAAAGTATTCAATCCAGATATTTGTAAAAAAAAATAAAATTCCCAGATGACCATCTTTACTATACACCGACAGCTAGAAGCTTAGCTAGTGTCATGGTCATCACTCTGAAAGATTCTAGTACAAAACCAGACAAGAACAGCTAACCTCGGAAAAGAATAAGGAAAGGGAGAGAGATTTATTCGATCTTCACTGTCATGCTGCCAGTGACTTGCTGGAGTGGAATTACATTTTGGTTTAAATAGGTCATCTTAGCAATAAGGTTGGGATAAGGTGTACCAACTTAATAACAGTGATTCATGCATTAAAGTTAATTCAAGAGAATTAGTACAAGGACAGGTGTCTGCTCAGGAAACCAATTTGCTACATGCAACACTTCAACTGTGCCTTCCTCCTTCCTACATTTATATTCTTCAAAAAATGTATTAATAACATGTCCTTAAGTTTCAGTGTTTATTCCCAAAATAAGAAAAAAACCTCGAAACAGTGTCAGCACACCTTCGTGATATTTTAAAAAGAGATAGCAAGCTTTCTTTGTGTATACTTCTTGCAGTTAAAGCAGATGAACTCACCTTAATCCCAAAATGACTTCTTCATGGTAGTAAATCATGATGGTAAGGGCATTGAATCGCTTGGCTATTAGTTCTAGACAGCTCATATCCAGCCACCTTGAAAGAGTGATATAATTTGCAAGATCTGGCTAGAAAAAAACCCACAACTAACCCTCAAGAATAACCAAGGAACCTGATAACTTGCTATATATTGCTTTTTAATTTTAAGCTTTTATACGAAGGATGCGTTTCCATAAATAATATAGTTTGATGGTTATAACCATCAAATTTGAAGCTTTTATACCAAGGATGCATTTCCATAAATCACATAATTTTATGGTTATAACCACTTGCTCTAGCCATTCTTTTCCCTCAGTGAAAAGCAGCATGGCAGATAGCTGGATTGCATACAAATATTTTTGCAAAATTGTACTGTCATTTCTTAACCCAGTGCTATACTTCAGGCTCTCAGCAATGATAGGATTTAACATGAAGATTAGCTGGGCAATTTTTATTTCTTAAGGTCTGTGCACATGTTCAAAATCCCTGTAAAATAAAAGCCTAGAGCTCCTAATTTCTAGCAAAGTTTATTTCATAATGAAAAAAACATTTTAGTATCAAGAAAAATAATTTTATTATATTCTATTTAACAGTGATTATTGTGCTGTACTTCCTTTATGCAATCTAAAATTTGCATCTAAGGTTTATGTATGCGAAGATGCAAATAGAAAAATTTTACAAGAGCGAATTTATATCAATGAAGATATACAACTTTTTTATCTGAAGTTAGTGGATTTACTCAGTACTTGAACATTTAGATGAGGATTTCTAGAATCATAGTCAACCAGATGACAGAACATATCGGGAATTCATGGAAACATTTTTTAGACACTTGAAGGCATTCTGAAACCCCTATGTGCTTTTTGGTTGACTATGCAGTGGATAATGAATAGAACTGTTCTCAAAGGAAACTTTGGAAATTAAGGATTCTTCATGAGCAAATTAATTTGTTAAGATACTTTTGTGTGGAAACAGGGCATTTCTGGATATCTTTACAATAAATTTTGTTTTCTTTAATTCAAATAAAACGGTGGAGTAAATTTGTATTATTTAAGACAATACCAAACATTCATTTCCTGGGTTCAATTTCGTTCTAAACTAGCAAGCACTTAACACTGTCAGCCCCTTGTGCTTTTTAACTAAATAAAGGTCAGATAATCAGACATCTGAAAGGACAGCTCATTTATCATCCTTTGATAAATGTGTCAGTAGCTAATCTTTAGCAGTGGATGATAACACTACAGAATGAAAAGTTAATGGATTCAAAGGACTGCATTTACCACAACAAGGATGTAATGATACTGTAGACCAGAAAGTTCAATTTTATTCCATATTATATATGAAATTATATTTGTGGCTGAAAGCATTAAATACCACAATCTAAACATTACTCTGATAAATTGTGTTCCACAGAGGTCAAGATTGATCTTGATGAGAAATCATGATTATAGAACTGATTGAAATATTATTTCATCAAACAATTGTAGAATTTCTGTCCCATCAAGCTAATTGCTGAAGCTACTCTTTAAAAATTAATCAATGTTTCTTGCTAGAAGTTCTTATATATCATTTTAGTACCACATAATCAAATTTATACTTCGTTTATTATTCATCTAAAATAAAAAGTAGTCTAGTTGTCCCTGATCTATAACTGAGTCTGAGAGTATAGGTGTCTGCCCTAGGTACTATCATGTCAGTCCTGTACAGGTGTTTCTGATATTCTAAGGCATCTCAAATGACTGTTTAAAGGATTGCTTATTTATTTTTGCAAAACATTAGGACTCAGTTTTTATATTGTTTTGTTTTCCTCTAATTTTTTAAGTACTGGCATACTTACATAAGAAACATCAGAAGGAATAGTGCTGCAGATGAGACATAAAAAAAATTACATGCAAGAGTTACTTGATTCATGCATTCCTTGAACTGATTCCAGGAGAAAAATGTCTAACTTAAACTTCTATATTGTTTGATAAACACAGAAGGCAACTCTCTGTCTCACTTTACCTTCATCTCTTTTTCTCCAGAACTCCATGACAGAATCACATGTACCGATTATTCATTAGTTGTTTATATATATATATATATATATATATATATAGTGTTATTTATTTTATTATTTTGCAATTGTGGTTAAAACTTTTAAAGTTTATTGTCCTAAAATTCGGGCTGGAGGGCCTTAGAAACCAGAAACAGAGTGGTTTCTGTGCAAAACAGTGCAGAAGACCTTTAAGCAAGTATCTCATATTCCCTTGGATTCCCTTGGGATTTACAAGTTTTGGTAAGGTCTTATGTAGAAGAGGGAGATGATAGAGAAAATATCCTACACTTCAGTAATAAAAAATCCACAGAGGGAAGTCTAGAAAAAATTGTCAAATCAGTTTACCACTTCAGAGTCACATTTTTCCAAAGAAGGGAACAATCCAGTTATAAGTGATGTATATTCTGGGTTACAGGACTTGCAAATAAATTTTGGATTTGCTGCTTTAGCTAAAAAAGGCCAAAGAAAATACATGTCTTATTGAATTAGGTATTAAATTAGGTTTATGTAATTCATTCTAAAGAAAGTTCAAGTAGCTATATATTTCCTTATAAAGCATTTTTTCTTTGGAGAGAATTAAACTATATCAAAACATACAGAAAGCACAAAAATAATTTAGATTAATTGAAACTTCAGTGCTTCAATTAATTTTCTTCCTGTGTGATAGTTTAAATGAGGGATTGCCATGGGAAAACTCATAAAAAATGAAGAAAGCTTTTTTACACTCAAAGTCAAACCAAACAGTAGCTTTAGTGGGACTGAGATGAAAACAGTGAAGGCAATTCAGTATGAACAGCAGGCAGAGAATGAAACTTTACATTGAAAATTTGGCTAAAAATCATTAGAGGCTGTGTGTAATAAGGAGCAAACTATTCCAAAAATAATTTTTTTTCTGAGCATGTACATTTAAAAAAGAAATACTTTAGCAAACATATTCTTAGGTTAAGTGGCAGTCCTGTGTTCTTGTTTTATTTCTGTCCTGCTACACATTTTTTGTACTCCGTAGAGGAAGTCTATAAAAGCGTACAAAGGTGACAGTTTCTCATGAAAATTATAGCGATGTGTTTAAATAACTACTGCATTATTCAGGCTATGTGCAACACATGAAATCCAAGCAGAGTCAAATTTTGTTTCTAGCCCTTTAGTTTCAAAGCTTTTTAATGGATGATTATTGCTGCTGCACAAGCAATTATTTTAACCTTTCTCTGCAATACAGAGAATACAGATACAGCTCTGCAGTATACCCAGGGGGCTTTATGGCTGATTGCTCTGATCTGAAAAGTCCTTCAAGTTTAACACATCATGGGATACTGTGAAAAAAAAAGCAGATAAGAGGACCTTGTGGGGACTTGGAAAATGCACCATGTTTTATGGTTATTTGTTTTCTTTACGATGAAGTATAAAGAATATGTAGTCCACTCTTTACATTAGCTTGTTTCATATGGATTCTCCCAGATAATATTACTGTCATTATTGCTCTTACTATTACTGCTTCTGCTATTGTTCTGCAGATAATGTAATGCAAGATGAAAAACTCAAGACATATGCAGACATGCAAAATAACATCTCAGACCATACTGTTTTTAAAAAGAATATATATCACCCTTGTGAAACTATGAACTGAATAAATCGCAGATCAGTAATGAAAGGAGCTAGCCTCCTAGCCTGAAGTCAAATTAATCTCTCCACATTTTCTTGAAAATTATTTAAAGGAAAATAAATTATCTCTGTAGCAAATTTATCTTCACCCTTATGTGCTGAACTACATGTGTCTGCTCTGACAGTGCTTACTGTAGACAGCAATAGGAAAAATCAGGTTTGGTTTTTTACATTCTCTGAACATTACAGCTTTGTCTTAGAAGTCATACCATGATGGTGCCCATGTGGAAGAACAGCAGGAGGTAATAATCAGGGGGCTGGTCAACGTGCAGTAGTCTCTTCACAAAATTCCTGATCCGGGCCCCGAGAATCAACAAACTTCTCCAGATGACAAGTCAGGGTGGCAGATGGGTGCCTCCATCCCTGCCAGCAGTTTCATTGTGGCTTATGGTTTGATAGAAAACCATCTGAAACATCCAAACCCTTAACTTACCTGCATCCCATACATCCCATTCTCCCAGCGCCTGAAGAGGTAGTCATGAGTGAGATATGTCAGTGCCTGAATTATTTCAGTTAGATTGATTAGTTTCCACACTATTTGTGGAAATAATTGAAATGAAATTGTGAAATAAGTTTATCATCCTGTGCTTTTTTCAAGCTTTTCTTGTTATTCTCCATGGGTAGCTCAACAGACTTCTATAACTCTTGCAAGGATTCATTTATGAAAGGACATTGATGGACAATGTTGAAAGATTCTGATTCATCCCAGATAAAGGAAACACAGAATAGAAGTCTCTCCCTTCTTGAGAATATCACAGGAGAGGGCTATTGCATCATGAGACAAGCAACAACTTCTATCACAATGTTTTTTCTTCAGAGAATAATTATGGCAGTTATGTTGCTATTGAGTGTGATGCTGATGTAGTTTAAGCATGGGATGGCTTGTGTTCCACAAAGAAATACAGACATAAATTGTGTTTGGATATCCACATAATAGCTAGGGAATGCAAGCAGCAATCTCTGGCAGGACTTAAACCTAAGATCAAACACAATGTGAGCCCTAAGAAGCTTTACTGGTGAAGGCCAATCACCACCAGACTTTCAACTGACTATAGAAAAAGTTTTTGTCCCTTGCACTCCTGAGCTTTGATGTTCACATGTCAAATGTGTATTTTTTGATTGCTCAATACTTCTGTAAGTCTAAAACTAAGGATTTTTTTTTACTGTATTTCTGTTCTGGGCTTTTAGGGAAGAAATATGGACTCTCGTGGTTTACAGCATGTTTGGTTTTTTTTTTTCATTATTTCTGCTACTGCATTTCCATTAGTAAGTATGAAAGAAGAAAGGATATACAAAAAGTGATGACTAAACCTTTTTACTGTAATTTTAAGTTGCATTCGATATGATAATTTCACTTGAGCATTTTGGTTTTTTCTGTCTTTGTCAGCTAGATTTATTATTGCCATAATTTATATATAATTTAAGCATAATTACGGTTGTAGCAAAATTATTTATGTCAAACATTTTTATATATCACTTTGTGATGTGCCCAAATATTCTACATTTCAGAAAGCTATTGGTATGCATGTGATTGATCATTCAAAGCCCTTTTTATTCTCCAAATATGTCTCACACATCACTTTGCTGATAAACAGCATAACTGACATTGTCAGCTATAATAATTATTTTTTTTTTGAGCTACTTAACGATTCAACAGAACTGTTTTGTTGAGTATACAAACTACAGACACCCCTAGATGTCCTTGACTAGATCTGTATGGATATACTTAAGCCTTCCTAAGGCAAATAGCATAGAAATTCTTGTAATTAATTAATTTAACCCACTAACCCAAGTGATAACTACTTATTTTTGAACTTCCATGTTCAGCCTAAGAGACACATTTAAAACGTGGAAGACTGAGACAACTCTAGGATATATACTGGTTCAAACCAGTCATGATCCATCCATCTGACAAAGGTTGTGTAGGAGGGCGGCCCTGACCTTTAAAGCAAAGAGTGGCTTTAAACTTGGATTGACCACTTGGAAGAACAGAAAAAGAATCAAGGTTTTAATTTTTCTTTTTCTTTCTCTCTCAAAGGGTAAACCAACATGAAACAAGACTAAGAAAATGTAGAACGAATTTTGATTTGCTTTTGTAAAAAGTTTTATGCTCCTGACCCACATTAAATCCTGCTAAATTACAGATTCCATTAATTTTTCAACTGAAAAGTAATAGTAGCGCTAAATTTTATACACTGATTTGTTCATTTCACCAGTGAATTTTCTCCTGTCTTTAGTCTTTATGTACTAACTTATATCATCACAAGCATTACAATATTTAATGGAAAAGTCATACTTGTTTTTGTAACAGTTGTGCTTTCCATCAAAAATTTTTATGTTTGACACACAGGGATAAATTTGCTTTGAGACTTCATTCAATCCACAGACCCAAGCGGCCAGCAATGAGTTAGCCTGTAAGCTAAGGCTTTCCTGTTGTATTTTTCAGCAGATGCAGAATACAAACCAGAATCAAGTCTACAACTCTTTATACTTAAATAGCAATCAAGAATACTCTTTCTTACAACAACAAAAAACCCAAAACCTGATATTAGAGTACAATAAGCCAATGAGGAATTGCAGAGAAAAAGAAACAAGCTTGTAGTAAAATGCTTATTGGAAATGTAGTTGGAAAATGCTAATTGTAACATGTTAGGAAAACATACAGCAAAGCCACTCAGGAATTGATCTGATGGCCTGTGAAAATTTTATCACTATGTGCAGAGAGTACATAGGGGTTTAGACAACATAGGTCTGAATGACTCAAAGGCATTTTGATCAGGAAAAGTGTTCTGCCTCTGTTTATTTTTAACAAAACAAAGAGGTATTTATAAAAGAAATGTAGTAGGAATATGCAGTTGGCATTCACCTTCAATTGAAAATAAACTACTATTAAAATTAAAATTTCTTTTATCATATCCTGATGAAGTCTTATATACCATGTGGGTTTATTTTGCATATATGAAATTTATATACCTTTACAGACACACTGGTAAATAGCTTTTGCATTACAAATAAGTTCCTGATCAAAAATGAAGATAGCTCTAAAGAATATATAGCATTCACAACAGAATGAAATATGGCAAAATAAAGTAAGAAATATTTTACAATCTCTTAGTTGTAGCCAAAAAAGAGTTTCAAAGCATACCTTGCAGCTGCTGTGGATAGAATCTACTATATAAGCAGTCAGCTGTTAATACTTTCTACAAAAATCAGTGAAGGGCATTTATCATTCTTCAATTAGAATGTCAAATCTAATTAGAGTTTCCCTCAACAGACTGTATCTTATCATGGTGGTACAATGAGAGAGACTTCCCTTTGAATTACCAAAAAGCAAAGAGAGTATCTGTGAAAGCTCTATGAGAATCAGGGGAGCCTTTCTGTAGAATTTTTCGAGTTCAAGGGAGGTAATCCATCAGCTGTTTACAACCCATAAAGTATCTATGGATTTCATACTACACCTGGATGAAGAAGAGGTTTGTTCTCGTAAAACTCTAGAGCAAATTGTCCTATGATTAGGAGAGATGTGTCCAAGACTCACAGCTTTTTTTGATAGTGACTGACATCCTATATTGGCTGTTTGGCAGACTGGAGATTTCACTATTTATTGTTTGGTATTTGCGTTTAATCTGATATGACAAAGTTGAACAAAGCTAAACACTAAACGATGAACATGATATTCTTTCAAGATACAGGTCTCAACTCCATCTTGCTTTTTCAAGTGAGGGCATTGCCATTACAGTCTGCAAGTCTGACTTACAGAAAAGACAGTGGAAAACAAAATGTTAAATATTATTAACAGTATCCTAAACATTTGCAAACAAACGTGAATATTTAAAAATATTGGAAGAAATATTTCATAAAATTACCACTGATAGCTACAACAAATAAAGTACAAGATATGAAATCAGTAAATATTTTCTTCTCACTGAAAAACTGGATGTCATACCTAGCCATATAAGTAATGCAGTTCAGTGATTTGAACACATGGATCACCATACTAATAACACCATGTAGTCTGATCAAATTGTGTCTGGACATTAATGGAATTATTCACCCCCAGACTGAGTTAAAGCTCAAACTTAAAAGAGTTATATAATTATTTCATTATAATGGAACAGCCAGAGTAGTTATAGAGTAATAACTACTCTATTTTTCTCCCTCTTTCCATCTTCCTGTCACTCAAAATACAATAACTGATTGACTCTCCTTTTTATATTTATGGATTATTGTAAATTGTAATACACCAGTACTCTGTCGAGGTTCATAGAATAACAGATTTGACATGGTTGGAAAAGCCCTGTAAGATCTCTGCATCCAACTATTCTTTTAGATATTTCACACAAGAAGGTTTTAATATTTAGTGTAAATTATACTTATTTGTGAATTACTTCAGTTTTGCAGAATGATACAGCAATATATTGAAATCACATCACAAACACAACATAACTATTGTAATGTACATTTGGAGGTCAGTACAGACATGATTCCTATTACTGGTCTGGGTAAGCTCACTATCATGGTGCTGGCTGTTCTCGGACTCCAAGGAGGAATATGTGAGTTAAAGCCAGCTCAAGTCTGTTAGTCTCTTCAGACTTAATTTTGTCATTTTTTCCAGTTTTCATGACTGTAGGTCTGGCTGGTTGGGGATGATAATACTTTCTACTGACTATTTTAGAGAAGGCCATTTACATAACCACTTGATACAACTGGCACAGCCATATATTTACTACTTTCTGGTCCGCTTTATGTTGTGCTTTCTTTCTAATAGCCACGGTCACTATGTTCTTTTCTGAAGTTCATGAGTACATCATTCTTACTATATTATTGGGTTTACATGTCTACGTTTTGGTAGTGGGAGCTGTGAAGAGAAACTGAGGCTGCTCCATGCTGGACATGTCCAATTCCAGATGGCTCCAACAGACTCAGCATAAGACACAGCTGAGCATGTCGAGCAGTCTGGTGGTGTTCTGTGATAACACATTCAAGAAAGGGTGAAAAGTGCTGTGTAGCGAGAGAAACAACCTTGCAGACCCCGATGTCAGTGAAGAAGGAGATGAGGGAGGTGCTCCAAGTGCCAGAGCAGATTCACCTGTAGCCCACCAAGGAGACCATGGTGATGGAGACTGTCCTCCCTAAAGCCCATAGAGAGCCACAGTGGAACAGATAACTATCTTGCAGCCCGTAGAGGACCCCAAGCCCCAACAGGTGGAGATGCCCAGGGGGAAGATGCAAGCTGGAATGCTCGTGCAGGAGCAGGCTGCTGGCAGAAGCTGCAGCCCAGGGTGAACATGGCAGTATGTTCCTGATGGACTCTACCCCGTGGAGAGGACCCATTCTAGAGCAGTTCTTGAAGAACAGCAGCCTATGGGAAAGGATCCACATTGGAGCAGTTCATGAAGGACTGTATCCATCATAAGGGACCCCACTAAGGAAAAGTGTAAAGAGCAGGGGGAAAGTGCAAGTGAGATGGAGTGGCAGAGGCAAAGTGTTATGAACTGATCACAATCCCTATTTCCATCTCCCCATGACACTCACGAGGAGAGTCAGAAATGAAAGAGTGAAATTGAGCCTGGGAAGAAGGACAGTGGAGGGAAAGCATTTTTAGTTTTTTCTTTGTTTCTCACCATCTGACTCTATTTTTATTGGCAAAATTTAATTAATCTTTCTCTAATTTGAGTATTCTTTAACCATGATAGTAACTGCTGAGCAATCTTCCTGTCTTTATCTCGACCCATGAGATTTTCCATTGTGCTTTCTCTTTCTGTCATGTCGATGGGGGTAGTGAGAGAGCAGCTTGGTGGGCAGCTGATATCCATCCAAGCTTAACCCACCACACCTATTGAGCCTTCTTACATTGCAGGGAGTCATTGATCACGTAACAAAAAAAAAAAAAAACCACACACTCACACACAAAAAAAAAAAAAAAAAAAAAAAAAAAAAAAAAAAAAAATGTAACTACAAGATTGTTTGGGAGTGACCATTCCTTCTCTGTTAATAGTACATTTCTGTAGAAAATGCACAGGAGGTGCAGTAGATAACAAAATGCAGACCAAAAAAGCTCTCCTGCTCAGCAATAGTTGGTTCTGTCATGGATGAGACAGAGCCAAATGTCAAAGAAGGAAGAACTGACAAGAACGCCTTCTCTGTTCTTAAGACTACCAAGAAGCTACCTTAAAATGTCATCCCACAAATGCCCTTATTGTTCTTGTTCTAATAAGTCTTCTTTTCTTTCTGTAGGTATATATCACAGAAGTTCAGTGTATCTGTAAGGTCCTATAATAATTAGTTTTCTTGCAAGCAGCCTCAATTTTCATTATATTCTTTGGATGTCACTTTTCATTCTTTCATTACAACTTTTTGTTGTGTGAAGTGACCATTCATTGCTTCAGTGCATGTGTCTCTGGAGTGTAGCATTGTATTTATCCTATATAAACAAACCCAAACAAATAAAACCAACCAAACAGAACTGCTGTAAAAAAACCACACAACAAACAACACACCCCCACTCCCCCAAGAAAAAAGGACTGTGATGAATAGAATTTATTTATAGCTCTGCAGAGAGAAGTATAGGGGTGTTTCACGGAGAATCAACTTAGCCAGCACAGATTTTCACCATCAAAATGGAATTAGTACCCTTACAAAAATGTCTTGGGATCCCTTAATGAATATTAGCTGTCAGGGCACTGGTATCAATTTCTAAAGTAATTTCTGTCTCTCAAAAGCAATTGTCATTTTGGTAAAATATGATACTACTGCTTTCTGGGAAAGCAAATCATTGTGTTTGCACTGTGCAGACAAATTAGTCTGCTGTTAAACAAAGAACAGAAAAGTTTGCAGAGAAACTGATACTGACTAAAAATTCTGCCTTATTCACTCCTTATGGGCAGACTATGGTATATGGAAATACTGGCATGTCCTTCAGAAATTCGGATCAAGCTAAAACCTGTATACTACTGAATAAAATGTTATAGGAGACAAGAAAGATGTTTCTCAGCTTATTTAAATGAGGTTTATTAAACTACACAACTATTTCATCAACAGTTAAAGTAATGCATTGATGTACTAATTACAGCAAGTAATGATTATAGTACTATATATTTACTATAAGTTTCCTAATGTTTCCAAGAATGACATCACTTTCTACCTGTCTTGTTACTTAATAAAAAATATCTAAACTGTAATAATCTGAAAATTCAGTTTCTAAACCTTTTGTATGCCTGGTTTAAAAAAAAAATATTAAAGAAAATAAGCCCATATAGGCTTGGCGTTTTTCTGAAAGAGGCTGAAGGTGAATTTCTGGGGTTATATATGTTAAAAAAAATCTAGAAACTTCTTACAAGCTATTTGCACTTCATATTTGAGTTGTGGGGTTGGAATATGTAAGGAAACATGGATTTTTGCCATCTTTGTGAAAAAAATCAGAGGTAGCCAAATTGCACATTTTTTAACAAATGGAATATATACATACTCAGTTGTAAAACAGAATTTCACAGCTCCATTCCCTAAACACTCCATTTGCACTGAGCATGTTCTAGCCAGGTCTCAGCAGATACTCATGCATTCTCGTGACTCTATGTCTAAGAATTATATGTGAAAGCAACAAGATTGTTTCTCTTGAACAACCAGTGAACAGCTCTATATTTATGCCCAGAAAGTGGATGTAGGACAGGAGGGTGCAAACTATCCTATTTGAATCCAGTCAACATAAAATTTAATTCTAGGGCTATGTGACTTGTCAGCGATTAGGGTAGACACAGAATGTTTAGTTTCAAGGAAAATACATAACATGGCGTAAACTGAGACTTACTGGAAAAAAAATATGTCAGCAAGATTCTGGTATATAAATTCAGGAGAGTGATTCAGGAATCTGTGATTAGAAATGAAGGGAAATTAGAGGTAGGGTGGGGAGGCTAGGCAAATGTGCATAGATATAGTCTGCTAAGAAACCATAGCATTGTTGCAGACTTGAGGTAATCTGGGAAAAGAAAAAAAAAAAAAGAAAAAAGATTAATATGGTGAAAAAGAAAAAGGGAAAATATATGTAGAGCCCAGAAATTAAGATTTTTCTTAGGAAGTTTTTGAGCATTAATGGAAAGACAGAAGTGAAGGTCAGGAGGCAAAAAGGAAGCCAGGCTGAATGAGGAACCATGAGGAGAGGATGTGGAATTAAGTGGGCAAGCTGTTAGCAGGATGGTCTTCAGCAGCATGCAGAGGTTTTATCCAGCAAGAAAAGCTATTAATGATGTGAGGGAGAACGTATGATATTTAATAGCTTTTGTTGATTGGAAGCTTATGTAAATTCTAGCATTTAAGCATAGCAATAATAAGTACAACTACAGTTCAGCAGCATTCAACTATGGGACAAAACAACATTACACGGCAATCATGTCAGTAAGAAAATTATGAGAATGGCAGTGGAAAATATATGCATAGCAATCTTATAAAATAACTAATTAGTTTTGTCAGTGGCAGTGGATAACTACTACAAACTCAGCATCATGCTTACATCAAACTATTAGCAGAATAGCATGATGGGTCTGGCAGGGAACCTCAGTCTCAAGTGCCTGAGGTCTCCCAATGTGCCTGAGTTAACATGACTCCTAATTCAGTCCTTAGAGTTTATATCCATGGTAAAGGAAAACCAGCAGCAGCGTGCTGGCATGTCAAGGAGACTTGAAAAAGATGATTACACAGCAGTTGACTCTCAGCCACTGATACCTGCAGTGCTTGTCCTTACATCAAGTTTGTCTTTTGAGTTGCCTTTTATCCATTCAATAGACAAAAGACTGATTGAGTTAGGGTTTTTTTTTTTTAATTTTCTGGTTTTGCAGACTTACTTTTGATGAATTTGTTTCTCAGACTGCAGACAATTGATTGCAGAGTCCCTGGTCATCATGCCCTCATCCTGAGAATGATCCTTTTGGGGAGTTATCTCCACAAAACTAATAAGGAATGATTCTAATGAAGAATCATTCTGCAGCTCACATAACCACATAATTATCCCACTGTTTCTCATATGTTCTGTTTATTATGTTACCTCGGTGGTGCATTAGTTCAACTGTTGTAGTCCATAGATATCCCACTAAAACTTAAGTTAATCAACATTTCAGTTACTCTGTATCCATGCAATGCATTTTTATTAGAAAATGGTCACCTTTCCCCTACTGCTAGTCACATGCGAAGGTGCATCTTTTCAGCAGTTCTCTTCTTCCGCAGTAGTATATATTAAAGCCTAGTGTTACCCAGGCTCAACAACTCCCTTCCCTGATACAGATTTCAAGCCTTTTTGGCAGTCTTAAATTTCCTCCTCTACATGAAAAGGAAGAGACCGGGAAAAATGAATGAAGGGAACATTAATGTGGAGTCTAAAAGAAAAAAAAAAATAGGTACTGAATAGTTTAGGAGACTGGATCTTTGATGAAATGATCTCCTCGCCCATGTTATGGAATTCATGATGATTTTGTGAAACTAGTCTTAGGGCAACAACTCAATTACACTTTACAAAATGGATTATAACTTCCTGCAGCTGTAAAAATTCCTGTTACTCATATGACAGAAGGCTGAGAGCTGACAATATTTGGGATTGATAGTTTGCAAGAACATTATTAAAACTGTCTTTCAAACAATCATCTGCAAATAAAATATGAAAATATTACTTATTAATACATTGTGTTAAATTAATGAATTTTAGCTATATTTTTCTGGACACAGACAGTAAGTCATTAAAATAAAATTTTTAAAAATGCATGAGTTTTTTGACCAAACAACTTCATCATAATCCTTCAACAGTTTTACAGGGTTTCGGCATCCTTTTTAGGGGGTTGTTTTTTTGTTTGTTTTGCAGTTTATTAGTCATAATACTGTGTATTCTTCACCACTATGAATTTTGTGTTAATTCACACACTTATGCTTCATTACACTGTATTCACACTCTCTTCTATTTTTCTTATGTACCTATTACCTGTCATTGGAATGTGCAGATTTATACTGAGTCCAGAGTTTCTAATGCTGATCAGAAATTAGCATTTCTACTCCTTCTGACAAGAATTTGTGCTGAGTCTAAATAAAAATAAAAAACGATGAAGCAATTAATTATGTCCCCACATTGGGGTAATGAGTGTAGGACAAGACACATTTTGGGGTTCGATGATTAATATAATCTGACGCAAAAAAACCCCAAATTCTCTGCCTCAGGGAAACAGAAGCCCCTTAACATATGTGAAGATTGAATTAGGAATTCAGATGGGATGAAGAGTAGTTTATACCCATAGTTCCTAAGACACCCCACCAAGGAAAACCAGACGGTAATAACTGTTTACAAGAAATGACTGCATACATGAAGAGAATATTCCCTTTGATTTTAAGTCCAGTGGTGAAACTAAATCAAAATGCTTGCATTGTGTCCCTGCTGAAGATGAACAGGTGGCCTTGTTCTCTTGTGACATGATTATTTCTTTTTTGCATAAACACATCAACAAGAACCCTCTATCCCCCTATCCTCTGGACAAAAATTAGTGTGGGGTGGATGGGGTAGGGGTTTAGAAGAAGAAGAAAAGACTGTAAAACATGAATGACAGCAGAAGTCTATGAAATCTTAATGTGTCTGCTTCTTAACTGATTCTTTGTTTGGCTATGAATCACCCATGTTTGTTATAAGAACAGTGTAGTAACCATAGATTGAATTTATTTTGAATTATGAGTGGAAAATAAATATGAACTTGAAATAATATTCTGTTCTCAGGTACACAGAGTAACACCTTATTGTTACCCATTGGTACCAAATTTAACTTAACTGTAACACTATATAGATGTGCAGAAATGTTACACTCTGTAGTAGCATCAAAATTAGACAAAATTTCTACCTACAGTTATGCTTTCTGACTCTTCCTCATTTACTTTTATATCCTCTCTTTTTAACAATATCCTATTATCATGCACAGGGAACTTAATTTTCCCAAACTTTTCTCATTATCTTTCCCAGTTCTTTTGTTCCTTCATCTTTCTTTGTTTCTAAGACATACGTAATAGGGTTTCTTGATTTCCTATATGATTTTATAGCTATTTTACTGTCTTGTACCATAAAGTTACTTTGATGATGTTCTTCAGATATTTTAGCTCAAACATTTTTTGCAAATCTAGTCAGAACTGAAATTTGAAATATATTGAAGGAGCTGTGATGATGTTACTAGCTAATCCATCCCCATAAAAATTAACCCATCCAAGTAGAAAGGACTGAGAAACGATGGACTGATGTATGTTTCACCAAGTTAGTATTCCAAACAGAGAATTTATAAAATCAGCCTTACTGCTTTGTATGAAGAACCTCTAGGTGAATTTTCTTACTACTGACTTAGTGATTAGAAAAAGGAAGTATCTTCAGATCATATTTGAAAAGTCTGACCTGCAAGTGTCTTGAGGAGAAGAGTAGTTCACTAATAACATTTCCCTTGTATTTCGCTCAACACAAATAGTTCTTAATGTGTTAGCTAATGGAGTTGACATGCAATTAAGGAGATATTTTCAGTAACAGTAGGCTAGGCTGTAAGTAACCTTCCCTCCTTTTAGAATTTTGTTAACTTTACAATAGTCACTTAATATACTCAGGTTTTATTTTGCATACTATATTGTACATATATAATACACATGTTTATTATTGTATATATAATTGTATACATATATTATTAAGTCATAATGTCAAAGGCATTTTTTCCAGAAAAAGATACTGAATTATCTGATGTGACCCAGTGTGCACTCCAGGCTCAATAATGTGCATTTAACTAAGGCATAACTTCCTCAAAAGCAGTCAATCTACACTCCAGGTTTTCAAGAGATTAGGATTTCAGTATTTCTTTAATTCATAGGGAAAAAATTGTTCTGGACTAACTGTATTTTCTTTATAACTGGAATCTTATTTTTTCTCTTCAACATAGAATGTGTTGTATACTATAGCCATGGCTCACCCCACCCCCCCAAAAAAACCCCAAAACAAAACCAAACCCCAAACAATCAAAAACCCCCAAAATAAAACACCCCCCCCCAAAAAAAGAACCCCAAAAAATCAAAAAACACCAAAATAACCCCCAAACCAGAATTTCAGTATATTCGCTTGGAAAGGGTGGCTACTGTATCAGATCGTGGGTGTTTCAGTCTGTCATCCGTCGTTTTCCTTAAGAAAACATATGAGGAAACAGCCAAATAGTAACTCACATAGGGAATCTCTGTGTCACAAACTGTTCTCCATTGTTTTCCATTTTCAGATATTTCAGTTACCTATAACAATCCAGAATTATTACCCATGAAAAAAAAACTCGGTATATTAATTCATTTTAGAAATGCAATAGTGCACATTTAAATAATGCATGTATACTCAAGCAGCCATAAAGCTTTCAGAAGGCATTGGAAACAGACCAGCAACCAATAACAAACTCTATCATGGTTTGTTAGTCTGTCCTATTGGGCATACTGTAAAAGATCAAAAGATGGGATGACAACCAGCAGTACTAACTGCATTGCTTCTATCTTGGTTCTCTTACTTTTGAGTCATTACAGTAAACTTGCCTTCGGCAGTCATACTGGACAGATTGAGTGCATGATGAGCTAGTAAAACAAAACTAAAACATTTGTTCTGGTCAGATGGAGAAAAAGAATTGCCTATATTTCTCACACTCACTTTAGGGGAAAGCTCCAGAAATAAACAACCTTCAGAGTCCAAACAATTATCTATATGTTTTAAAATGTGCGAGGACCTAAGAAGGCAAAAAGCCAGCATTCTTTACTATTCCTGTAGTTTTCTAGTCTTTCAAAATATGCTTTTCTATATTCCAGTTTCCAAAATGCTAAGCCACTGGTCTCCAATAAAGAGTAAAAGCTAGACAAAAGAACCTGCACAAAATTGCTTAGTTGACCCTTTTTATTTTCAGCAAAAGAATAGTGAAGAGACAGAGACAAATGATTTGGCAGTTACAGAAAGAAGATAGATATTTCTCCCTTTCAGCTTTGAGTTTTTTCCTGTTTACTTAAACACCTATTTTACCCTAACCAGAAAAGTCTAGAGCTGTCAAATTAAATGAATCACACTGAGAAAAATGCAAAGAGGCTCATCAGGCAACAATTTTATGTGTCAAACTGCTGAACAGTGTTGGCAGTGTCAGCCAACTAGAATGTAAGATCTGGATTAAGAAAAGTACTCGGGTGCTGAGTACTGCCTTACCTCATCATAAGTGCTCTGGTTCATCTCACCTAACCCCAGATATTTATATGACCTAAGCAGATAATGTTCTTTACAGACAGCAGAGTAAAACAAGAACTTACAGGATTAAATTTGTCACATCTGAATGCACATTAAAAATAGGACAGAATAATTGTGCTATAGAAGTGCCAACTAATTATTAAGTGACCAAAGAGAGAGTTGGAATTAGATTGTATTTACCTATCTACACTGTTAGTGAGATGAACACTTTAAAAATACACCTTAATAACTACAAATGTAATACATTTTCATTTATACAGTGCAGAGACATAAACTAATCATAGCAGCACCAACAGACTGAATATTTGAAACTTCTGAAATTAACCTTTAGGAAGGACTTGTAGTATTGTAACAATTAATCTGATCTTTTTCTTGAAGAGTGAAAAACATTGGTGTTTCTTTTTGGGTAGTTTTCCTTTACTTGTAAATTGTTACTTCATATTTAACCTAAACGTATTTTACATGTTTGTTGTTTTTCTTATTGAAAACCTGGTAATTTTGCAAAGGTCCGCTGTATCTTTCAGTAAAGAAGACATGTTATTGCAGCAAATTGTTCTTGCATTGATATAGATATGTTTCTGTAAATATATACATAATTAACTTGTGTACAATTAGACTGAAAGGTCAATGAGGGAGGGAAATGGACGTGTATGTTGAATGCCACTCCAGTCTATTTCTCAGTGAAATATAGTAAAAACTGTAGATATAAGGTCTCTTTCAAGATTATGAATCATATTTGAAGTTTTCCACAAATATATTCCTATTTACAACTTATCAGCCAACTGCAACTTATTTGTAAAGCTGAAATTCATTCTTTTGTCATTTTAGACCACTACACAGATATTTTTTTATGATATTACATGCTTTTAGATTATGTAAAGCAAAGGCACTATTGTAGCATATAATGAAAGCATTTATCTATCTGTACTACAATTAATGAACCAGAATTAATATTTTTCTCAGTTCTACATTTCCTACTAATCAATAATTTGCCATGGGGAACACAACTACTTGCTTTAGAAGACACACACAGACTAGAACACCTATAGAAAAATATCTAATAGAAATATGCATAGTGAAAATAATTCTTAAAAATTTTTCCAGCGTCACTGGCAAATAGGGTGAGCTGAACTAAATGTCTGGTTTGTGTTGATGCAGTGCCATTTTTGGTAGCAGGGAAGGAGCTCCCAGGGGTGGCTCATTATAAGTAGCTTCTCAAAGTCCTCTTAGCTCTACAACATCCAGCCCTGCCTCAAGCCATCAGGGACACAGAAAATATGCATCTCTGTGATTAACATATTCAAGAAGGGGAAACACCCAATGATTAAGAACATGGCAGAGGAGAGGGGGAGGAGAAGAAAGAAAAATACTAGCAGAGTGAGAACACCAGGAGACAGAGAACAACCATAAAAGATCAATGCTGGAACAGAGACCAAGGTTGGTGAGGAATGAGAGGAAAAAGGTTCCCCCAAATAGAGATTTTTCCCTACATCCCATAGTGAGACAGCAGCCTGTCCCCTGCAACCTGTGGAGGAGCATGGTGGAGCAGATATTGTGGAGCTGCTGCCCATGAAGGATCCCACTGGAACAGCTGTGGACATGCAGCCTGTGATGTTGTGGACCTACAGCCATGGAGGAGACTGTTCCTGAAGTAGTCCATGGCTCTGTGGGCCTCCCATGCTGGAGCAGTTTGCTCCTGAGGAACTGTGCCTGTTGGGAAGGACTCAAGTTGGAGGGATTCATGAAGGACTTTCTCCTGAGGGAGGGACCCCACGTTGGAGTAGGGGAAGACTATGAGGAATCCTTCTCCTTGAAAGGAGCAGCAGAAAACAACCTGTGACATCCAGACTGTAAACCCCACTCCTTGCCTCTGTGCCGCTGGGGGAAGGAAAAGAATTTAAGTTCTAGTTTTTGTTTTCTCTTTGCCCTGTTTTGATCTGATTAATGATAAATTAAATCTATTTTTTCCCCAAATTAAATTTGTTTTCTCCATGTCCGTAATTGGTGCATGTAGTCCTCCTAGTCCTTGTCTTCACCTAAAAGGGTTTAGGTGGATTTCCTCTTCACTATCCTGTAATGGGGGAGGGGGAGTGAGTGGCCATGTGGTCCATTGTTATCAGCTAGACTCAAACCACAACAATGTCATAATTTGGTTTTACTTTTTCTTCCTTTCATTCTCTTTGGATATATAAGATTTTAAGTCTAATTTCCTTTCTAAACCATATGGGATTGAGGTCTGATTCAATTAGACCTTTCTTACAAAAAGTGTTAAATACAAAAGCTATATTATATTCAAAAGTTCTATTCAAATGGTACATTGTTATATTCAAAAGCTTTTCCATATTCAACATATTTTTTTCTAAAATATTGTAGCATACTTATTTTCACCAATAAGGAAGCTAAGGAATAGATGTGTCCCAAATAAAACTGTTAGTTGATGATGGGATCAGGAGTAAAATCCATCATCCTGTCCCTGCAGAGATCTCTCCTCTAACTAGCTAAAAATATCCCTTCCCTACCTCACCTGTCCACAGGAAAGAGTAACTACTGGTCATGTTGTGTGCTTCATTGCTGATGTTTGCAGAAGTGTTAGGTGCAGAAAGAACCACAGTAAGGCAGCAAATAGTATCAGCTATGGATGGAGTTGTGCTCTTCCATTTACTACCGTACATACATCTAAATAATAAAAAACATAATGAAAGAGCAGTAGTTCCACTGATGGCTTTTGGTATCATTCTGAGCTTATGTGCAGAGTTTTTGAATTAACTGTCCTGTCAGCCAGCATTCAAAAGAAAAATCCAAAGTTCCGGATGTAGTTTTCAACAGAATATTTTCAGAAATACTAAAATTTAAAATTAATATTATTAAATCATTCATGCTAGAAAACTGGAGACATCAGAGCTCTTAGAGTTGTCACTAATTTTTAAAATTATTATTTATTATTTTAAGAGTTTTCTTATAATCTTTATGCCTTAGGCATTCATCTGGAGTCCTGATGTTTTGAGCCTTCAGGCTTACCTACAGCTACTGCGATGATGGTTTTTAAATGTTCATGTGGTAGTTTAAGGTTTTATGCTGACTCATAGTCACAACTGAAAACCACTAATGTGCCCTGTCACCTCAGCTGCTCAGATTCATCCATCATCTCTGGTCTCTTGGCTTGTCCCATACCTCAAGATGACTGTTGCCATTCAGTCTGCAGGGCTGACTGCAGCAAAGGAAGATGTTTGTGAGCACTTAGGCTTATGTGAATTTTCAAAGTCAAACAAGTCCTTAGAGAGACAGAGTAGACATAGTTACATTTCTAATGTCTTACTAACATAAAAAGAAAAATTTCCTTGCTTATAAATGCTCTTAGGTGATCATGACACCTCTGCTTATTAAAGGTATAGTGCTTTTGCAACACTTCGAAAATTCACTTCTGTTTTTTGAGACGTACAGTCTGGATAAAGAACAACATTTACTGAATAGTTAAAACTCAAATCAAAGGTGTTTGTAATCACTTTGTGGCTTGAACTATGCTGTCAGGTGAGCATCAATCTGGCAAATATTAGCAAAATAATAATATAATAATTATTAATTAATTCATATAATAATATGAATGCCTGAAAACACAAAAATGAATGCCAAAAGACAAAAATTATATAATAATTATACTATGGTTATTCAGACAGAGATGTCAACAGTCTGCCTCTCTTCTCTAATTCCATATTTTCTGGCTGACTTGATTAGCTAATCTGATTTCTGTAGAGAACTGGGATGTGATCTACAGGTTGTCCAGTGCAAGCTGAAATCTTCTGCTTTAGACAATTTCTTTCATCCTCCAAGAAGCCTCTGTCCTCTCTCTTTTGCTTTAAAATAGTTATATTATATGGTTTTCTAGAAAAGAGAAGTGGATTGTGGCCTAAAGAGATCCTCTGCAAAACTGAATCTGGTAAGAAACAAAAAAGTTTTAAAGTTACAATAGACAGATGAGAACAGGAATGAGTACCAAACTAGGTCCACTAGCACAGAGTAGGACACAAATCTATTATGATGACTAAGACACCACTAGTGCATCATAATTTTGCTATCATTTAATATTTGTCTGGATGAATTCCTTCTACTCTTTCACGTATCAGTTATTTTAAATTGTATTGCCAGTCATCTGCAAATTTTCACCTGGACTCTTCAGTAGGTGTTCCAGTTTTTCAGAGAACACAAAATGAGTAATACAACTGGGACTAAAGAATAGTTGTGCAGAAGGGTGAGAGTACATAGAAGCTCAAATTTTTTAATTTATAGCATGTGATCTATGAACAGAAAACTGTAGATGCACAAAAGTGTAAAGAATGGTTTCTATCACCACCTTAAAACCAAATTACTCTTTTTAGCATTTTCACTCAAAGTTACATACTTCTAGTACATCACAGCATTAAAACCAAAGCAGAAAAGTAATTTTAAAGCCCTGATGAACTTAAGGCCAAAAGAAAATTAGTGGGAGTATTCTAACTAACCTCAGATGAACAATTATTCCACCCTGTAGAACTTAGATAACTTACTAATAATCAGATTTGATTTGTATCTGTTTCCAGCTCTCTAGTTCTTGTTGACCCCTGAACTTTTTCTACTCTTAATCTCATCTTTCCTCAGTATTTATATTATATTGGATTTTTCATCTGCTTTGATCTTAACAATAATAGCTCAGTTTCTTGAGACTCATAGTTGTTATTCTATCATGTACCTAATTCTATTTTAAATGCCTTGCATTCCTGCCCAGGACAAAAAATGAAGAGTTCAATTTGTATAATATATATTGTCCTGGTTCACCTAGGAAGGAGCTAATTTTCTTAGTAGCTAGAATAGTGCTATTTTTTTTATTTAATTTGGAGTTTGGTATGAGCAGAATGTTAATCATACATTCATATTTTTAATTGTGACTCATAAGTCAAGTACTTTTCGACTTCCCATGTTTTGCTCGTGTGCAGGTGCACAAGAATCTGTGAGGGAGCATAGACAGGACAGCTGACCCAAAAGGGATATTTCATACCATATGACACTAAAAGCTGTGGGAAAAAAGAAGAAAGGAAGACAGACAATCACATTCACATGCATGGGATGGAGCCCTGCTTTTCCTGGAGATGGGAAGTGGTGAATTAATTCCTTGCTTTGCTTTGCTTTGCTTGTGCATGTGCCTTTTGCTTTACTTATTAATTTACCTATTAAACTGTGATTATCTCAACCCATGAGTTTTCTCACTTTTACTCTGTGTTCAAAGTATCCATGAATTTAGGGCTTCAGAAAATGCTTCTCTTTCACCCACTTTTTTTTTTTTTTTTTTTTTTTTTTTTAAAATCCCAAAGACTGACTTGTCATTATTTAGACTTATGAGTAGGAAGCAAGATTTTATGCTTTGCTGCTCAGGTAGAAAATGTTAAAATTAGGAAGATACAAATGATTTCTTGCAGAAAAGTCAATTGCTTTTCTTACTGTGCTGTGAGTTAATTTTATGTCCTTAATTTCAGTTCCTCATCCCAAATTCCTATACATTTAATTCTTAGAAATTACCTAAGACTGTAATTTTTAAGCTATATAAGCTATATATTCAACTTCTTGTCTTGCAGACCTCCATCTGTTTCTGATATATGTGAGATAGCAAAATCTTTGGTCAGGGGAAAATGGCATGGTAATCTGTAGCTTTTTTTTTCTTATCTATAAATTCTCTTAGTCACAGATGTGTTTTTTAGACAAAATCTGTTAATGAGATTCTTCGTTCCTGTGTGGACTGGAACTATTACCTTCTTAGACGGACACTTTATTAATGAAATATATATTAAATTATATTAATAAAATATTTTTGGAGGTTAGATGTTACAACAATTGATGTTGATTAGAGTCTCAGACATAGGTATTTCAAAAAGACCTAATAATACAGTTCAGATGACATCATTATTTCTGATATAACGCCCGATGGATTTCTGTGTGATATAAAACTAACCTAAATATAAGCCAGCATCTGACTAAAATGGAATGAAAATAAGCTTTCTTCTGATGAAACCCATAGCATTGTGTTTAAGCAGATTGTACAAAACAACTTTTAGCATTTTTTTACTGTTTCTGATTTAAAGATCACAGTCTTCACTGGGTCATTAATAGTATTAGTAGCTAATATTACTAATGTTAGTATTAATATGTAGTTCAATTATTATCCATGGGCAATGAAGAAGAAAAGTGTCCTTCCCAAATCAGAGGAGAGAGATTTGAAAGCATATTAGAAATACTAACCACTCTAATAATTTCTGAGTGACCAGTAAGAAAGCTTCTCTCAAAGACATTAGTTTTTGTCATCATAATTTTTTAACTAGGCTGATTATTAAGGACATTGAGTACAGTGTAAAATTTTTAAATTGAGTTACTATATAGTGAGAATTTATGTTTTGACTCCTTTTATTTGTTTTGCTACTTTTCTTTTTTTGTAAATGTTTTTCCACAATTTTCCAATTTTAGAATTTCTTGATATAAAAATAAAGCATTAAATACTTTCAAACTTCTCTTTGCTCCTGCTGAGCTTAGCTTTATTATCCATCAATTACTCATTCAGCCTTTAGTTTATGTACATACATTGGAGAATTAATCTCAAAGTGCCATGCATAATAGCTGTTAGTTAACAAGACAAAGATAGCCTCAGCAGATGAATTTTTGCCTTTTTTTTACATTTACTTAAAAAGTTAGGGACTCAGGGACTAAGTATTATTGCTGCAAGGTATATGCTTTAAGTCTTAGTTTCTGTGCTTTGTGCAGAACGCACAGCTGCATGCATGATCACTATAACATGAAATGAGCTAAAACCAGAAATAATAACATCAATGGTTGAATTTTTATGCTAAGTAGAACAGTGACTAATTACATTTTTGTGACTTCAGAACTCACCACAGCAACTGGTTACACAGACTATTATAAATAGATCAAAGCTGTATTACGAAATCAGTATCCATACAGTAACATTAATTGTAACTACATTTTTTTACAGATTACAAAAAGATGAGGAATACATCTGAGGGAGGTCACGGAGGTCGCAATATTCTTCTGCAAAACTGAAATTCTCCCACTAGCAAGATAGTTGTTACATGGCAAACTCTGCCCCTGATTCCACGAAACATCAAAAGACACCTGAGGAAGCTCCCTTTGGGATTTCTCATCTACTTTTCCACTAAAACAGACATTTTAATGTCAGAGTGAACGGTGGGAGAAAGTATGCCCTATACTTATAGCATTGTTAGTAATAATGATAACTTCTAAAGTCCCATATATATTTTTCCTGTTTTTCAGCTGCTTAGGACAGAATGTCAAGCTGCCTTGACATTTTTCCTGTTTAATGTATAGACAAAGCACAGAAGCTAGTAGATACGAAATGACAAAGGCACCTGGAAAGTCTGACAACTATTTTGAGACAAAATACAAAATTTTCCCTGTGGTGTACATGTGCTATTGTTTGTTAGAATGAAAGAAGTAGCAGAAAACTAAACAAAATCACTTTGATAGAAATAGTGTATTGGTTGACTCTGCTACTGACTGATTTTTTTTTCCCCAGTATAAACAAGCATGTAATTTCTATTATTAATTAGATACATTTGAGTAAATTATGGTATGCATTCATTTTCCAAACTATATGTTGTCATCTCTGTTAATAATATTGTTATTGAAAATTAGAATGAATGACATTTTCACAACTCCGATGAAAGAACTGAAGAATTTTTCTGAAAAAATAAGTTTCTCCTTTAATTCAATGGATTTTTGTAGAAAATTCCAGACATCATGTTTTGCATGTAAGCAGATCATTCCCTCTAGATTGTCTCCAGGAAATGCTCATATTTCCTCCGTAAGCCTAGTGAAAAATTTAAGACAACAAGGTAACATAATATTGTCTTTAACATTTATGTGTTATTTTTGCTTGCTTCTTTTTTTTGTTTTATTTTTTGTGGGGTTGTTATTGGTTTTGTTTGTTGGTTTGCTTGCTTAGACTCTTTAAGTACAACAGTATTCTTCAGGCAGAAAGCACCTTGGGGCAGTTTCCTCAAGTATTTCAAGCAATAGAATAAAACTTTTAAAAAAGCATTTTAAAAAGGCATTCAGAGGCAAACAGAATGTCACAGCACAAAGAAAGTTTCTATCTCAATAGAGAACTACAGCACATAGATAAAGCTGTGGGGGTAATTTGACCTTCCTAACTTAAATGGATGGCAAGCTTTGTGAAACAAACTGCCTTACCAAAGTGGGCAACCTGAGAGCATGACTGAAATATGAGAAAAATTCTAGTAATTCTACTTAAGGCAGCAATTTGGAGGGAAGGACCTATCCATAGGAACTCAGGACATTTTTGAGGACATTTTAGTCTCCATATTTGCACCTTATTGCACCCAACGCAAAATATTAGTACATATTTACTGTGAGTTTGAATAAACATTACTAGGAACTAAATTTGTTTAAAAGAAGTACTTTTTTATAACACATACTCAGTCTTTGGAAAGAATGAGTATGACAATTCAAATTAATCTCCATCTTTTTTAAAAATGCTATAATGCTTACTAGCACATGTCAATTAATAAGCAGAGTGCTTATCATAATTGGCAATTAACACCATATTATGAATCAGGTTGTTCACTGTTAATGAAATATAATGAACTGTATTTTTGCACTTCAGTATTACCTGCCAAAGTATGCCACTCTCACCTTCATTTCTGACTATGCAGCCCATGGCACAATATTTGACAATAATAAGTAACAAAAGATAATACTTCACACATGGTTTCTATGTGATTTACATGTTTTCAGGACATAGTTTCATAAATCTTTTCACTTTCACCAGAGTGACAAGAAATTTTATTTGGTTTTGCATCTGCTGGTTTTAATAGCCCTGAACAGACTTAAAAAAACAAAAACCAAAACAAACAAAAAAACCCCAAACCACAAAATAATATTAAAAAACCAACAACAACAACAACAAAACCACAAGCCAAAACAAAATGAAAAAAACCCATAAATCTGGAACACACTTGGACTGGGGTTATGTGATCACTGCTAAAAATTACTATTTCTTTGTGACAGTTCTGGAGCTTGGACACACAGTCCTACCCATAGGAACCACTGTACCTGGTGTCTGAGGAAGAACACATAGTAAGGTAAGTGCCTAGTGAAAAAACCTGCAACAAACAGCTGAGGCTTTGTGCCTAGAATTTTCTACTGGGAATTAACTTAGGACAGTTCTATATCAGGGAAAATGTGTAGAAAAAAAAGGAAACACTGTTTGCACTTTTTGTAGCATAGACATGCACTGTATTTATTTAACTGTGCAGAGAAATAACAATTTTTCTTTTCTGGCTGGTACTAAATAAAGTTTAAATCAATCTTTCTGCCATTTCTAGCAGTAAACTTTAAAATACATTTGCTTGTTTGGCCTGACAGCTCTGAAAGAATTGTCTTAGGCTTTTTTTTCATTCCTGTTATAATGAAATGCTAATAAATATATAAAAAAAATCTAGCTGTCATTGACTACTTATCTAGTTATGGAAAGTGCATTCTACCTCTATGACATCTAGCAGCTAAACAGAAATCAATTTACCTTTGTGCAGACAACTTATAGGAGTTATAAATCAAGAAAAAATACCAAGATACTTGAGCAAGAGCATATATAATGCTTTCTCAAAACCAGTGCAATCAAAACTTCCTCCGCTAGAAGATATTTCTTTTAATAATTTCATTCAAAATAAAAATAAATACTGCAAGTAAATCTCATTGTAACCCAAGAGGAAAGGAAAATGTGAAGTTTATCTGTTTAATCTTAACCTCACAAGAAGAGCTTATATGGCAAACACGATTTGGTAAGGTTACCCCCCATTCCTTTATCAAACAGGATTCCCATTTTTGAAGATGTCAGTTTTAATATAGAAAAACATAGAGAAGTAATGGATATACTATTATTTCAATCAGTTGTGATTCTGTGCTTTATTTGAAGCTTTTTTGATACACAAACAAATGAGACAATAGAAGTAATTCATTGAGAAAAGTTCAGATTACTGTTAATATTATGAATTTCTATTGGAGGAATAAGGACTTTTCTTCTTACCAAACCTTTTAATAGCTTCAGTATACTGCACTTCAGCAGGTTTACTATTAGCAGAGCAATTGTAATTAACAAGCATTAACTACTCCTAAACTAGGAATAACAGAAAAATCATCTGAGTATTGCCTAGATTCCAGAAAGCATATTCATGCTGTAAAAACTGAAGGAGGCAATTTTTTCTGAAATGAAAAATTGAGAAAACTGTTGAAAGAATTAAAAAGAGGTTGTTATTATGGCTGGCTTCAACTGTTGAAAACCAGGTGCCAACAAATGGGTAAAACTGGCAGAAAATGGAACACTTCTAGCTTTTAGCCTTTATGTTGAAAATAAACATGCAGATAACACAGAGATATAGATTCCTAGATGTATGTGGTAATGCTCAAATGGTATATATTATATCCATACTTGATTGGATGTATAAAAAAAAAAAAAAGAAAAAAAGAAAACTAGAGAAACACTTAATCATCCTCTTGGCATTTTGAATTTTGATTTTGTAATTACTTTTGTAAAAAGCAAGTAGATCGTGTTTTCCATTTAGTTATTCTGGGGTTGTCAAAGTTCAAAACTACTTGAAGAACTTCACAGGTTCAGGCCAAGGCATGCACTCTAGTTACTACTTGACTGCCTGCCTGAACTAACCTACAAAATGAAGTGCCTGAAAAGTAATAATGTTGATTTCAAATGAAGGAATCTTCTTTACAGATACCACTTGCTATGTTATATAGTGTTGATATGATTATAATTCTGGGCTCACTGGGAAGAGAATCAGTGACTGGTTCTTCAGCACAGGAAAAGCAGAAAGCATTAGCATTTTTGTTCAGACCAAGACTGTGCCTTTAGAGACAGTGATCCCACTTTTTTAATTTGTCTGCATCACAGAGCAGTCTTGGAGCATGTAAGATGGTTCCACTCAGATTAAACTAAATCAGCAGATAAGGTCTGGAAAAGCACTAAAAGTACCCGGTGTTCTCTAACCAATTACTTTTTTTATGAGTGTATACCATCATGAAACCAGACCAGGAATAGTTTGAAGTAAAAAACAGAAAGAAGAAAAACAAACAAACAAAAAAATTCATACCATGGGCATAAAAGGTCCTCAACACCTTGTGCAGATTCACACCCTGTGCTATGTATTTGTACAGATGGAGTCAATGGCATTTGGAAGCCAGACATCCCACAAGGTCCTAAGCAGTAGGAATTATGTAAGTTTATAACCTTTGTCATGTATTCAATAAATATCCCTTCATATTTCCTTGATTTTTTCCTTTGGAGCCACATCAGCATCTCATTTTCCTGCATGTTCAAATAATGAATGAGTCAAGACTTCTTTGTTATTGTTTAAGCACCACAAATCTCATCTTGCCAGAATTATTTTGAAATTAAACAAAATTTAGGCTCTTATGTAGTAATTGAAACTGGAGCTACAGATCCCTAAGTTGTTGTGATATATTTGAAAATAGTGATTATCTCTCTGTTTCTAGATATGCTGTGAAGGTGAGAACAGTAATAGGAGATCTGCCTCGGGAGCATTACAATTAGTAGATCTTTCTAGTGTAATAGCATGATAGATTAAAAAGTATCAGGCACAGAAATAATGTCTTCCTATGATACTTTAAAAAAAAAGTAACACAAAGCTTAAGGGAACAAAAATTCCATCTTGTCCAAGAATGGGGCATTATGAGAAGGATTAGGAAATTAACCTATTTTTAAAAATATAATTGGAATTTAAAAGACCTGTCTCACTGAACTGTATTGGAGAAACCTGATAAACTGAGAAGTATTTAACTGAAAACAAATTTACTTGTCTTGACTTAAAAATAATAATAATAAAATAAATAAATAAATAAAAAGAAGAGACCCTCTGAGACCAAATTTGTTCATGGAAACACAGATGGATGTGTATAAGAATCTGGAGAAAATAAAACAACGAGGAAAAGAAGTCTTCTGTTTCTTTGCCATGTGTATTCATAAAAGTCTACAGGACTAAGAAAACTTGGCAAGAACAGCAATACTTTTAAAGGAATATGGGCAGCATACCATTGAGTTTCTTACTCTGTGCTGCTAAAGATTGGAATCTCTTATGGGCTCGTAAGTTTATTTTCTCCAGAAGTCACAAAATAGCAGCTACATTTTTTAGAGAAGGAGTTGTTTGCTTTTGTTGTCTTTCTGTTGTTTGTTTTTTTAATAAATGAAATGGTACTGTAGGGTACTTTTAAGGATAAAGGCTTTTTCTGGCATTTGCCATAAAAGCTTTGGTGATGAACCTAAATTTAAAATAAATCTTTCTTCCTCCTAATATGTTGAAATTAAGGGAATGCTCAAGCTGAGTTGAATCTGGGAGGCAGCACCTGGTGCACGAGGTAAGATACTAAGTCATATTTTGTGGATTCTAGCTGAGGCTACTGGGTCAGTGCTAGTCAATAGTTATCACAGCGAGTTCAGCAGTATCCTGTAAAAGACAGAGCACCACTTAGGCTTTTAGGAGTGAGTCTTCCGTGAGAAGACTCTGACAGAAAGCCTCTCCTTCCCAGCTGTTATAATGCTCTGGTTGCTGGAATTCTGTTTTGTCATACAGTAGAGTTTCTTCATAGATATCTAAGAAATGGATTAGCTTTGCATCAGAATCTAGAAAACAATGCTTACCTAGTCAAACACTGCTTAAAGATTGTATACTACCTCTCTCGTGTATCCTCTCTTCCTGTCACCCTTAGTTGCCAAATGTCTTTCCATTTACTATATCACAAAAACTGAGTACACAGGAGAGATTAAGCTTCCTTGTGAAAGATAACTCCTCTCCTACTTTAGGCCCATTCAAGATCTGAGTCTATTAGCATCTACCTGTTTTTTATCTCTTCATGTGCATAGTAGCCAGGCTGATGGTGTTCTGACTCATGTCCAAAAGATTTCACACATCTGGAGAAAGAAACAACAAAGAAACCAGCCCCCCACACCAAACTTCATAATAAATTATAAACTTAATTTTAAGGAACTATACATTTTTCTTTCTAATATTAATTTGTCTTGTTCCTTAAGTCAAATGAAGCTTGAACATTTGAGAAATTTTTGCTATCAATTTCTTCTTGTATTGGTTTTAAAAAATCTAGATTCAATCAGATACAAGAATTCTGACTGTTAAACAGTGTATGAGATGGGGAGAATTCTGAAGATATTTCATAACTTTCTAAAATTTAGATGTATTTAATTAAAAAATTTCAGAAATTAGTGACATTAAAAACACCTTATTATGTCTAAGAAGTTTTTGAGAGCAGTTTTTGATGTGTGGCTTCACTCACCATTTTTCAGTGAAAGCACATTAAACAAAAAACAACCCTTCTTGAGGAGACTGCACTCACTTTGCAATTTACATAAATATGCATATTATATCAAGATGTAAATTGGTCCTTTCACTTAAAGGTAACTTGAATGTTGCTTTGTTCTGTGACCATCCCTATCCATCCACACTCCACCTCTAGAACCATCACCTTATCAGACATCTTGACAACGTAAGTGAAAACGAGTATCAGTAAGGAGGGTAATGTGTCAGGGAAAGATGTATTTCATCTGCCTCTTTCTTCACAACCTTTCCGTTAAAAGGTCATTCTTGTACAATCAGATGGAACAAGTGTGTTAATCTGTTTCATCAACCTGGCAGGTGTTTCTAAGTTTCTTTTCTCAAAAAACGAAACGATTCCCTTGCCTAATACAACTTCTCAGCAGTTTGTTTCCTTTTTAGATCTGTAGTAACATATTTTTAATGTAAAACTTTCCTTCTCGTGATCAGATGGCACACAAAGATTAATAATAGTTAACAGGTTTTGATAAAAAAAATATTTGTAGAAAATCATCCTGAATGTAAGTGTTCTAGAATCACATAGGGTGTGATTTATTAGTCTGTGTCCAAGCTGTTTGAATTTAAATCCTTTCTTATTTTTAAAAAACTAAGGATCTGAATACAGAAAAGATTTGCTGTTAGCCCTTTTTTTTCCCGTTTATAATTTTAGTGATAACAATTGACACCATTACCAAAAACATCAAAAGTGTGATTTTCTTTAAATTTCAGAAATTGTGTGAAAACTTAATATTCCTATTCAGATTTTTTTATTTCTTGAGATGAGATGTTTTTTCAATGAATTCCAGAATTTCTATTTTCATTTCTATGTTATTTAATTCCCATTCTTTCATTACATGAATTTCCACTATTGTAGTAATTTCTATATTTTCTAAACTTGCTTCTGTTTAGATTTGTTATTAGACATTCATATATATTCAAATCCACAATAATGAAATAGTTTTTGTCATGTCAAGAAATGGTCACATAACACAATAAATGTAAACTGTTTAGATTTAAGTTGGTTTGCATAATATGCTACCTGCTTTAAGTATCAGAACTACAGATAAATTGTAGAAGAAAATGAAATATCATCAAGTCAACAACAAACAGGTCTATCCATATCTAGTGAAAGATGTTGGAATTATTATTAATTCCATGTGTCAAAAGCAAACAAAGAAAATATTTACTCTGGGCATTCCGTTTAATCCTGGTTGCCTTTTGATATTGAAAATCTTCTCCTCAGAGTTTCTTGGTGTAGGTGATATCTGTGGAACAAACTATTGCAAAAAATCCACATTCTGTGTTTCACTTTGTGTGTATAATTACTGTTTAAGAAAATCCACAGAAAATTATTTCTTTATGCTTCATGTTATTTTTTCAGATTTCACGTCAGTGTAAATTTTGAAAGTTTACCACCTGATAGAAAGGTTTAAGGAAGAAAATGAAAGCCAATAATCAAATTAAAACAAATAAAATTAAAACTAATAATGCATTCAAAAGAAGTATTAAAATTTTGGGGAAGAAAATCTAAACACAGATTTGAATTTTTTAGAGAGATTGGTGTTGATTGCGGGCAAAAATTTAACCTAGGAGTTCAACTATCAGTTCCTAATTTCTGATGTTTCCTCTTCCCCTCCTTCCTGTCTCTTTTTCTTTTCCCTGTGTCTTAAAATTATAGAGATTCTCAGTGAAACTGAACTTTTCTTGACTACTACAGAAAATCCCATCGGCATTTCTTTAGATCCCTTATCAGCCGGGTAGCCAGGTATTATTGATACACGCATTTTGTCATGTTTGTCTCCTACTCTATTGCATATGCTAAACTATCTGTAAGTTTTCTTTGAGATATTACTGTTTCAGAATAAAAAAATCACAAATTATGTCAATGTTGCATTTTTATCCCAAATTAGAGTAACTTTCTCTTTGTAATACTCTTCATTATGACTCTTCACTAGCATGAGAGATACAGCTTATTGATACCATTGCTTTGCAAGGAAAGTCACTTTCTATACTAGACCAAGTCTTTATACTGCACATTAAAGTTTTTTACTAGCAGTGAAAGTGAAGCATTTTCACTTTTTCTAAAAACCCAAAAAGGTAGCAGCAACAGCTGTATAACTGATGGATACGTGATACATATGAAGATGGTAGAAATTATTTTCTTTTCAATGTTTCATTTTAAACAGCATAGAATTGAAAGGAAGAGTGTCGTGTATCACATTGCATGAAAGAGCTATCGGTGTATATGAAGAAAGAAGGATCATGTTGATAATGGGAAAACAGCAGCCAACATTTGAGATTTATAATAAGCATAACCTAGTAATGAACTGCATATATGGTGGCTTTCCTGCCACTGACAATTCATATAGCTATAATGTGTTTTCCATCTAATTGTAGGGACTCATCTGCTCAGGGCTCATTGCAGGATTGACACTTGTATTTGGAAGGGAAAGAGCCTAGCAGTAGAGAAGATAAAGGAAGGTGAGATAAGGGTCTAATTGCACACTGCTGAGCAATACTAACAGCCACTGGGAATGAGAATCATTATCAAATCATAATACAGAAAACACATAGAAGACACATAGAAGTAATGTATAAAATGCTTGACTAGGGGATTTAAGTGTTCCTAATTCCTCCAGCAAGCCAAAACCTTCTGGGGAAAACTTGCATCTACTAAACTGATAATAATCTGAAGTATAACATGTCATGTCTTTCTCATAATGGAGTTTTAACTCTTCAAAATAGCTGTGTCATAGCAAAATGTACCATCCATGGGTAAGGTGGTCTGTTTTTTGTAGAGACTTGGACTGATAAAGATCTTTCTCCCAGCTTTGTTCTTTCTGATACTTGGGTTAGAAAGTTTTTATGATAGTGCTGAAAGAACTGGAAATACAGTCCCATAATGAAGAAAAAAAATACATACAGATTGTAAATCCACAGTTTTAGCTCTGTCAAAGTGTCTTTAATTTTTAGTGCCCTCAACGAGCCTTTAAACAGGATATCCAGCATGGTACAGTAAAAATAGAAATAAGCAATTCTTGCTGTTTTTCACTTGAAAGATGTTAAGCATTCTTAGCTATTTTGGGCATCTCTGACATTTCTATTTCATACCTGCAAATACAAGCAAGCAGGCATCCTGTACTCAGATGGAATGTAATAATAAGTCTTCAAAAACTTTATAAACCAAGTTTTTCTTCTATTTTTTTTCTTTCTCTTTATCAGTAGGCAACATCTGCCCCCTTGAACCTCCCAACTGCACTGCTGCCTCAGCACACTAACTGAAATTCTTAGTGCCTCTGAAAATTTGATAGTAACCTTTTAAGCAACAACTATAGGAGTATCAGGAGCTACAGACATCAAACAGCCCTATCAGTGATTAGTATTTTATAGAAATCCTGCCAATGAGATTCCACGATGTGATCAGAAAAGGCTTTCCTACCTCTGCAGAAAGGTTTCAACTAATAGGAATCAAAACTCAGGGGTGGAACCAGAGAAGTAGACACACGATGTTAGAAAAGCGCCTTAAACTGGCTTTTACTCAGTCATTTATTGGAATAATACCAATGGAGAAGCTGAATCATAGAAGCTCTAATACTATTGTATTTAAGGGCAAACCCCCAACCTTTTAGTTCTTTCAAGAATTTATGAAATATTTCAAAGACCTAGATATTAGATTTCTTGTCTCACAAAATTTTTTCATTGATATTTTTTACATCCAAGTTTCAGATGGTTATCCTGAAATGATGAATCATCATTTGGAAGTCCCTACATTTAAAAATAAAACCTGAATAAATCAATATTGTCTTGGCCAAAGCCACTGACGAATGCGTTACATCTGCTAGAGGTAGATGAGGGGAAAAAAACAAATTAGAGGGTAACATCACTGTTTATTATTTTATGTGGCTGAATTTCTGGGGCTGATAACGTGGTATGTGCAGGAGCAAGATAACTTAATTCTCATTGGAAAAAAAAGAAGAGAATGGAGATTTTCAAATTTAAGGTAATAAGGCTTTGAAATTTCCCATAGATAAAAGGAACACAGAAAAGGGTCTAAGAAGTTTTACTTATAGTCAGCTAAATAGGTAATTAGCCTGAATAGGCTCAGGCAGTGAATATATTCCTCATCATTGAAAAACTTACACAAACATAATTAACTATTTAAACAAATTTTAAATGTTAGTACATTTCAGCATAGAATCCAACATATTCAGTGTGTGTTCCATCTTTTTATAAAGTCACATATGTACACAGTTGCATACTCAGTTAAGTGAGATTCATAAACATGAAAGCAGAAATTTATCTTCAGTTTTTCTGCCAAGTTATCATCTGTCGTCAATGGAAAGAAGTAGGTGCTCCTAAGACTCTATTCATCTTATCCCAGAGATTACATATATCAAACTAACACCTTGTGGCAATTTACCACAAAGGAATTCTAGATATATAGCCATGTCTATCTGTTTATGTCTAAAATTACTGTTTATGTCTAAAATTACTGAAAAAATTAGGGGAGAACTCCTTTGACTTTTTTTGCTTACCACCAGTAATATGAAAAAAATTCTGATTTCACGCTCAAGCCTAGTGGTTGGAACAGGTTTTTTTTTTTCTTCTTCTTTTCTCTTTTTCAAACTCATTTATCTGGAAAATAGTAACACCAAAAGCAAAACAACAAAATCCCATAAATCTCACAATTATGTAAAGACTGTGAGACAAAAGTGAGGGAGAAAGATGTAAGACATATTTATATTTTAAAAGAAATATGACAGGATCTCTCTGAAGGATGGCTGCTGTTCCACTAGGCTCATCATTCATTCTTTTTTGTTGTTGCTGGTGGTGGTTTGTTGGGGTTTTTTTGTTGTTTCCCTTTTGGAGACCATAAAAGTAACATATATAAATTACAACTCCTTTTTCTAGGATTTGTCCATCGACTTTCATAACTTTTAAATTGCTTTTTAAATTGATTAAGTCTGCCTGGAGTTAATTTATTGTGAAAAATATTGAAAAACATGAGCAAGCAAACATGCTGTTCATATTCAATTTTCCCAATAAATAAATATGAAAATTGAGGTCACAGAGTTCAATACTGTAATAAAAACAAAGATTTGCACTTCAGGACTTTTTTGAAAGTCATATGTGATATAATAAATAAAAAGAAATTTTAAACTGTGTAAGGAAAACATCAGGAAAAAATATATATCCATTTGGTAATTTGTTTCTTAATCATTAAAACTTAGTAAAAAGTTTTTACTAAGAGTATGTTTTTACTCTTGATTAGTTAAAGATTAAAACTTTACAGACCTGAAAGGAAAATACACAAATGAAACTACTTCCATCCAATGGAATGAAGTGATAATAAAGCATAACATGATGGGATTTTTTCTCTTTTCAGGATCTCCTCCATACGTCAAGAAAACTAAAACACACAAAAATTATGAACATATTAATCATTATACTGAATGGGTCAGTAATTGCTATTGAAAAACAACGTGTAAATTTTGTTTACTAAAATTATTTTCCATCCCAAATGGATTGAGTTACTGTAGTTCTTTGCAACAAAATTAAGTCAGACTTGCCTATAACCACTCTCACTCCAAATGACTAAATATGCACTGAGAGTATCCACACTAAATTATCTGGGCATGGCTTATTTAAATTTTTCCAGTGATTTATTTTCCAATCTGGAACATTTTATATAGAATGAATCATTGATAAGATATATCAGATTAAAAAAGCTTTATAATAACGAGTTGTCTTTTCTTGAGTGTTTGTTTCTTGTCTCAGTTGAGAACATGTTCCAGAGGAATTTTACTTGTATTTTGATTGTAGTTTATAGAATCATAGAGTCATCAAGATAGGAAAAAACCTCTTAGATCAAGTGCAACTATTCACCCTAGAACCCCTAACCAATAAAACATCCATCACTGTAATACCTCATAGAATCATAGAATCATAGAATTGTCTGGGTTGGAAGGGACCTGTCTTTTGAACACATCCAGGAATGTTGCCTCCACCACTTCCCTGGGCAGCCTGTACCAATGTTTAAGCACTCTGTGATGGAATTTTTTCTAACATACAATCTGAACCTTCCCTGGTGGAGCTTGACTCCATTTCCTCTTGTCCTATCACTGGTCACCAGGCCAACATCTGTCTCACTACAACCTCCTTTCACATACGTGTAAAGAGCAATGAGTTCTCCCCTCAGCCTCCTCTTTTCCAAGCTGAACAGCCCCAGTTCCCTCAGCTTGTCTTCATAATGCCTGTTCTCCAGATCTCTAATAAGCCTAAGTTGCCTTTCTCTGCACCCTCTCCAGCACCTTGATGTCCTTCCTATATTGCGATGCCCAAAACTGGACAAGGTGGGGCCTGACAAAGGCTGAGTATAGGGGCAGGATCACCTCCCTGGTCCTGCTCTATTCCTCCACTATTCCTGAGGCAGGCCAGGATGGTGTTGGCCTTTTTGGCCTCCTGGGAACACTGCCATCTCATGTTCAGCCAGCTGTCAATCAACACCCTCCCCGAGTCCCTTTCTCCTGGGCAGCTCTCTGGCCTCCCCTCCCCAAGCCAGTAGCACTGGTGGGGGTTGTTGTGGCCAAAGTTCAGGATCCGACACTTGGCTTTGTTGAAACTCATACTATTGGCCCATCTACTGAGCCTGTCTGGATCCCTTTGCAGAGCCTCCCTACCCTCAGGCAAATCGACACTTCCATGCAGTTTAGTGTCTTCTGCAAGCTTCCTAATGGTGCACTCTATCCCCTCATCCAAATCATCAATAAAGATGTTAAACAGGAGCAGCCCCATTTCTCAGCAGTGGGGAACACCACTGATGACTGGCTGCCAACTGGATTTCACTCCATTGACCACAACTCTGGACCAGGCTATCCAACCAGTTTTTAATTCCCAGGAGGCCAAGAAGGAAAACAGCACAAGAAGCTGTTGAAGTGAAGGCATAGGAGAGCCACAATGATGGTAAGGGGGCTGAAGCCCCTCTCCCATGAAGACAGGATGAGATTATTGCTGCTGTTCTGCCTGGAAAGGGTTCTGTGGACACTTAAAGAGGCCTTCCAGTATCTTAAGGGAGCCTACAGGGCTGGGTGGAGCCTTTTTACAAGGGTGTGTAAGAGACAGGGCGAGAGGGAATGGTTTCAAACTGAAATATGATAGATTCACGTCTATGATATTAGGAAGAAATATTTATTGTGAGAGTGGTGGGACACCAGAACAGGTTATTCAGTTGTGGATGCCCCTTCCCTGGAAGTGTTCAAGGCCAGGCTGGATGGGGATTTGAGCAACCTGACTTTGTGGGATATGTCCCTGTCCATGGCAGCGAGTTGGACCTAGATGATCCTTAATGTCTTTTCCAACTCAAACCATTCTGTGATTTTATAATTCAAAGAACATAATTATCCCTCATATTCCATAGACCTATATAACATTCCTTGTTTTTGCATATACTCTAGTAGCAGATGGAAAGTCATGGATGGATTTCCACAGACCACTGTGTGCCTGGCTGATTTTTTATTTCAAGTTTTTCCTCCACTTTGCAAACTGTGTTTTTGACAATTATCATACCTTTCCATTTGCATAGCATCAGGTTTCCATCTGTCTTTGAGAAGATTAAAACCATTCCCAGTACTTCTCACTGCTCACCAATTAAATGGCATAGACTTGACAATAATATTTCGTCTTTGTCTTTAAAATTCACTGATAATCCTTACTGTTTACTTTAAATTCTGCTGCAATTGTAAGTTCAAGCTGTTACTTCTGTAGAATCCAATTCGAATAACTTGCCCTAGAAAGGTCTGGAGTAATTTCTTCCACTGCGACCCTCCATTAGAAAATGTAATTTTAATCATTATCTCCAGACTTGCCACTGGCTCTTTTTTAATGATTCATTCTTTACAAGGATCACAGACCTCATGCATCTTTTAAAGTTATGGGTTTTTTAAACGCAAAATAGCAATTAAAAATTTTGTTTTACGCTCTGAGAGTTCCTTCACAGAAGTAAATATGCTAGGTTTATGTCTTACAGTAATATAAAACCAATACCATTTTGCTGTATTTTCTAGTATAAAATCTGTGCAAGGCAGTGAAGGCTATACACAAAATTCACATTTCAGGGCATGGAAACTGAATATAGTAGAAAGGTTAGTATAATGGAACAGTTTGCCTTAGTTTTTGTTTTGACATATTAGACAAAGTTTTGATTTATTACATTATGGTAATTAATATATACATATGTTCACAAATAATTTTCTTCTCATTGACCTCAGTTATGAGTTGTGAATAGCAAAAAGCTTGAAGTGGATCAGATCTCTCATATGAAAATCACCTCCCTTCTGTGGACAATGTGGAGATTGAGATGGTTAACAAAAAGGGGGTTCCTCTGTCACAGTTGTCTTGGGAGAAAAAGATAAAAACAAGTTTATCTGCATTTTTTACTGCAAAATTTAGAAATCTGGTCTTTTATCTCTGTCACCAAATGAGATCTATGCATATCTGATATCTCTAAAACTCTTTCATTTGAGATACCTCACCTGGGACTGAGGTTGTTCTTAAATGAATGATGCTTTGATTAGAATTATAAAAAATATATTGCTTATAATGGAAAACATTTCAGGAAATATTTTTTCTTTCACAAAAATTTTATTAACAACTAAGTTACTTTTAATTTAATTAAGTTACTACTAGTTGCTACCAATTTCCAATTTATAAATAAATATTTAAGGAAAATTTGTTCTGTATATCAAAATGTAGACCATCAGGTTTTCAGAATAAATGCTTTTATTCACCTCTACCTTTGTATTTCATATGAGTGATCTTCAGGACGAAGGTTTTTCAATCACTCTAGTTATCCTGTCCAAATATTCTGTAAAAAGGGTCCATTATGAAAAGCATTGGATATTATCACAAAAGAAATGCTGTGTAATATTTTCTACCTTTCTTACTATTGCTTCTTTGGCAGATTATTTCAACTTAAACAAGTCACCTAAAAGAGAACACTCAATATGTCATTAGACAGCAGTAATTTTGACTTTTCTAAAAAGTACCCTGACAGATAATATCCAGTATTGCATTTTTAATTTTTTCATCAACATCTCCAAAGAAAAGCCGGTGTCTCTTTTGATGTCGGCAGGTAGAGCTAAATATTTGCAATCTGAGTGACCATAGTGATTTTTGTTTTGAAACTCAGAACAATGAGAATGGAGGGTCCCTGTGGCTGGATGTCCAAGATGTTAACTAACTGGATGCCAATAGTTAACTGTATTTCACAGTTAACTATTTTTTAGAAGCAGGATCCATAACAGGATGAAAACTTGATCAAGATTTGGTAAGAACTTATTCCTATCAGATAGGATGAAGGTATTGCCTCTAGTTACCTTAGCTAATTTTAATGCTAAAACCCACACACATTATTTTGTGAATAATGAACATGTTGATCAAGTCATCTCCCTAGATGTTACAAACATGAGCTTAGATGCATATGTATAGTTAGGAGTGGTGAATGAATCATTCTTGACAGATCATGTGTTTGTTGTATTTTTTCCTTTGTTTCTATTTTGTACATTAGACATATCTATCCTGAAAGGTGTGCTGGATGATGTTAAATGTCCAACATCCCACTCTGCAGGTGAAAAATAAATATCTCAACTCTGTGTGTTGGTTGGCTTACTACACTCTGGGTGAAGAACCCAAATTTGGGACACTTTCAGACAATATATTGACATCTTGTAAAGATGTAGGAGAAACTCACTGCTAGTATCTTTCATGAGTGAAAACTAATTCAAGCTTACTTTCTGCATAAGAGCTGTCAATAAGGAGCACAACCTCTTCTTTATTAGTTGTAATATTTGTTGAGCCTATTTTGTTATTCCTTAAAGGAGCAGACATAAGTTTGACATTCTTCCACCTAACCCTTATAATTCAGGAGCTGAATGCCTGCTCTCAAGAGGCAGACCAGATAACTAATTAAGGTTCATGCTCTGTTAAGACACAATAGATTCCCCCTTGGAGTTGCTTATCTCTTAGCTTTGATGTACTAAAATAGGCAATATGAATCACATCCACAATAGAGGCTTATCTGTGTGAAATTTCTAGTCCCTCTTGAGAAGAGTTCTCATGCTCCTCTGCGAGCAGTAAAAATGTGTAGAGTCCCCGAATTACTGCATCTATTCTAGATGCTGCTTTATTTGTTTTTTTGAAACCTATTACAGAGAACAGTAATAAATATATTAATCTTTAAACATTTTTCTCCTTTTTCTTTGTTACAACTTTTTTGTCAGCTTTCAAGCATTCCACTTCTTCCTTATATATAAATTTATTTCTATTTTATTTTCCATTTAGCACCTGAAAACATATTGTTAGAAAATTAGAATAATTTAGAAGGAACTATTTGTTAGAAATTGACGTGAATTTTGTGCTTGAAAGTTTATGGAAATGAACACATGAATTTTGATCTGTTTCAAATAATTTTTAGATATATGAGAGACAATGAGGTAAAAACCTGGGTTATGAGATTTCAATATCAAGAAAAAATAATTAGGCTCCTCTCCATATATTCACTGTGTTCCCAGGAAGTTCTTGCCCTTGTTCAGAAGGACACTTGTCTTGCACCGTGATTCAACAATTATCCTTGTCTCTCTTTTAGGACCAAGGCCATGTGTATAGTTTTCTAAAGAACTTTTGTGTAAAATTTTCCTTAGTTAGGTAGTAACAGATCCTGGCAGCCAAGCTAGGAATCAGATACTGGAGATGAGTTTGCTCTTGCCTTGGTAGCCCATTATGTGGAAAGATGATGCTCACTTTACTTCCAGAAAACAAAATCAAGCAATTTGATAGTGCCTCTCTTGGAAAGTGAAAGACAGAAATCTGTATATCTTTTTAAAATGTAAGGAATGTCTTCTCATATTCTGAATGTGTTCTTTGTAACCACTACCTCCTTAAAATGGGAGAGCATATACATTCACATCACTTGAACAATCTGAATGTTAAACAGTGGGATAGTGTGACTCCCAGTATTACACTCAGGGTCTTGTTATGGGGTAAAGGGAACATGCAGTAGTTACAGACCCAAGAATTTGTCATTAGCTTACTTAAAATCTTTAATAATCTTATAATAATGTAGCAATTACTAGTTAAGTTACAATATTGGTAAATCTTATAATCCAAATAATAAAAAAAAGCCTCATTAATAAATGCTATTTAAGGAAACATCTTAATATCCATGCCTTTTCTCCAGAATTGTATTCACACTTTCAGCATTCCTAATATGGAAGGGCTATTTTTTTTCTTAAGCAGGAAGACATTCTCAGTCCTTGAGAATGCTTTGGTTTGTTTCATCACCTCAGGGCTTCTGCCTTCTGACTGTTCCCAGCTGAGTCTGAACATGGCCCTACAGCCTCTGCAGGCTCAAACCCACCAGAAGCTTAGGCACGAGTCCAGCAGCACTAGCTAAACTTAATCCATGGGGGAACTGAATCGTGGGATAAAGCAATCTCCCGGAACCTTACTGGGCTAAAGTATTAGGTAGGCAGATACCTTCTGCAATAAGAATTGAGGCACTTCTGACAAATATAAGAAATTTCAAGAACGGGAATATTATGCTTAAAGACTTGCAATGCCTTGGGAACCCAGTGAGTTTGAAATTTTCACAATTACGAAGAGAGACACTGAAGTCAGCAGAACTGTGAATTTTTGGGTGGGCATCTAAAATTTTAATTCTCGCTCTACTCTCCTAAATACAACAATTGTACCTAGAAACAGTTTCCTTGTTGAGATAGGATTTTCAGTTGAATTAGAAACAGATGCAAAAGGGTGCATTTGTTTGTTCAGTGATTACTCAAAGACAAATACAATAACATTGGGTGTGACGGAAGGTGCTAACTAGCTAATTGTAATTCTGATGATGGTTTTATCACGTTCAGAATTGTATAAGCAAGTAATTGACTTTTGTATTGTATATTATTGCTTTTATCTTCATCGTGTCAAAGAGACAGATAAATTGTCCAGCTGTCTCTAGAATATTCCCGAGTGTGTGTTTAGGATGGGAAACTGTCCATGGTTTTTATTTTATTTGCTTCTACCAATGCTTAATTACAGTCCTTATAATTTTCATTTAAAACCCCATGATCCAGAGCTGAGAAATTAACAACTGAAAGTTAAATTTAGCAACAATTTTGCAAAATAATAAGGCAGGCATACTTCCACTGTTGCAACTTTCAACTTTCACACTTTCAGTGAATATACTCTGCAATTACTGATGTGCTACAATCTGGAAAAAGCATACCTACTTACCCTATGAATAGCTAATCAGATCAATCAGAGCCTCAAATCTGCAGATGTCCTCCTTCATTTCTACAGTGCACACTGTCAAGTTTTAATTTACATGAACAGGAAATGAACAGGAGTTTAAGAGGAAATTATTTTCCCCTTCTGTCCCCATTGGTACTGCATAATTCTGTTTATTGTTAAAAGCAGTTTGCATATAACAATAAACTAAAAGCTAACTTAAGTTTTGCTGTTATGCAAGTAAAATAAGATTGCATTGACTATAATTTTTTGTTCAAGCAATAACATGTCTATTATGCGTGCAACATGAGAAAAATTTGTACATCAGATCTTCTGTAGAAAAATGGATTGTGTCACAGGCTTGGTATCAAACTGAAAGAAAGGCAGCTCAGGACATCCTTAGAAAAATTCATAATTCTGTATGACTCAAACTTGAATTTGGAGATCAAAGTGGCAGAGAGCAAACTTTGAAGTTGTACCTCAGTATTTTTTTTCATACAGTTTAATCTATTATATTAGTAGCTGAACATGAATATTTGCTGTTGCATTTTCATGTGTCCTTTCTCCATATTCAAATGAGCACATTAGTACTACCATTTTGACTTCAATTGCTTATGATCATTCTTTCCCTCCTAACTGAAATTATCATCAGTCCTCTTACCGCCACTGGTAAGAACACACCTACCTCATTTTGGTTTATATGAACTGGCTTATGGACATCTAATATAGCAAGTCTCTGACAAGACACTATTTTCTAAGAAATCAGTTGGCTGAGCCTAGAGTAGTAACCTCCTCAGGCAGCCGGAGGACAATATTTGCAAAGAGCTTAATTAGCAGAAGGAGAAAATTTCACAGCAGATAATTCACTGGTATGTGGACCTTTTTATTTGGAAAATACAGGAATAAAAACAGGTAGATAGATTTTCTGCGTAAGGCAGGTTGTAGAGTTTCATTCAGTAGTTCCTACATCAAGACAAAGAGACAGTCCGGGCTATGACATTAACCAGATTTCCTGTTGCTGCTGGGGGAATAGGATTATTTTTGAAATATATCTGAATATATATTTGAAATATCTGTTGCAAATGATGACATTGGTTCCCATTCTTGATAATTTCTGAACTGCTTCATTCTCTTAGATGTACCGATGCAAGATTTTCCAAGAATACTGACTCAGATGTCAGTTCTCCACAAGAGGAGCTTCCATTGTTAAACTTCTTGCTGTTTAATAGTTATGCAATTGAGTTGAAAAACAGAAATTCCTATAAGTGCATGAAACAAAGCATTTTTGAATACCAGCATGTGCCACAATAGTCTACTGAGGTCAGCCAAAGAGCTGTCCATCTTGTCTCTAGGAGTGAGAAGTGTCACTGCAGACACCTAAAGCTAGGCAAGATGAGTCCCCCTCTTGTATCTATACTACAGACATTTGCTATCCTTACTATATAAGTGAGAGAAATAATATTCTTGATTTACTATGTCACTGCGAAAGCACTGTCATCAGAAATCCTTTCTAATATATTTATTATAAAAGTATATTTCTGTGCTTCTGGAGGATAAACTTTCCTTTTAGCACTCACGGTTCAAAAAGTTTCACTTCTGTTATTAGGAAGTACAGTATGATCAGAGTGAAGTGTGGAAAAGTCAAGATATTATTACATAATTATTAGAAAGAAACTGTAAAATGTCACAGTCTACACAGGTTCTCCCCATTTCCCAAGAAATCACTTTCTATTATTCCCCTAGCTAGCATTGTCTAAATCTCCATTGATCACAATGCTAGACAAGACAAGTAACTCATATATAAATCACATTCCAAATACCTCATATAGGCAAGGTGAAACCTAATCAGACCATATATTCTTTCAGCTCTAGAGTGTCACTTGAAACTGTTTCTAGGTACAATTGTTGTATTTAGGAGAGTAGAGCGAGAATTAAAATTTTAGATGCCCACCCAAAAATTCACAGTTCTGCTAACTTCAGTGTCTCTCTTCGTAATTGTGAAAATTTCAAACTCACTGGGTTCCCAAGGCATTGCAAGTCTTTAAGCATAATATTCCCGTTCTTGAAATTTCTTATATTTGTCAGAAGTGCCTCAATTCTTATTGCAGAAGGTATCTGCCTACCTAATACTTTAGCCCAGTAAGGTTCCGGGAGATTGCTTTATCCCACGATTCAGTTCCCCCATGGATTAAGTTTAGCTAGTGCTGCTGGACTCGTGCCTAAGCTTCTGGTGGGTTTGAGCCTGCAGAGGCTGTAGGGCCATGTTCAGACTCAGCTGGGAACAGTCAGAAGGCAGAAGCCCTGAGGTGATGAAACAAACCAAAGCATTCTCAAGGACTGAGAAGGAAGGAACTTCCATCGCTGGTGCTGGAAACCCCCTTAAGATGATGGAAAATAAATGGGACATTTCACTGTCTTCCTGCTCTTGGAAATAGCCTCTAGGACAAGTTGCTCCATTATTGTCTCAGAGACTGATGCAAGCCTGACCCTGTCTCTTATNCCTTCTGAACAAGGGCAAGAACTTCCTGGGAACACAGTGAATATATGAGAGACAATGAGGTAAAAACCTGGGTTATGAGATTTCAATATCAAGAAAAAATAATTAGGCTCCTCTCCATATATTCACTGTGTTCCCAGGAAGTTCTTGCCCTTGTTCAGAAGGACACTTGTCTTGCACCGTGATTCAACAATTATCCTTGTCTCTCTTTTAGGACCAAGGCCATGTGTATAGTTTTCTAAAGAACTTTTGTGTAAAATTTTCCTTAGTTAGGTAGTAACAGATCCTGGCAGCCAAGCTAGGAATCAGATACTGGAGATGAGTTTGCTCTTGCCTTAGTAGCCCATTATGTGGAAAGATGATGCTCACTTTACTTCCAGAAAACAAAATCAAGCAATTTGATAGTGCCTCTCTTGGAAAGTGAAAGACAGAAATCTGTATATCTTTTTAAAATGTAAGGAATGTCTTCTCATATTCTGAATGTGTTCTTTGTAACCACTACCTCCTTAAAATGGGAGAGCATATACATTCACATCACTTGAACAATCTGAATGTTAAACAGTGGGATAGTGTGACTCCCAATATTACACTCAGGGTCTTGTTATGGGGTAAAGGGAACATGCAGTAGTTACAGACCCAAGAATTTGTCGTTAGCTTATTTAAAATCTTTAATAATCTTACAATAATGTAGCAATTACTATTTAAGTTACAATATTGGTAAATCTTATAATCCAAATAATAAAAAAAAGGCCTCATTAATAAATGCTATTTAAGGAAACATCTTAATATCCATGCCTTTTCTCCAGAATTGTATTCACACTTTCAGCATTCCTAATATGGAAGAGCTAGTTTTTCTCTTAAGCAGGAAGACAGTGAATTGTCCCATTTATTTTCCATCATCTTTAGGGGGTTTCCAGCACCAGTGATGGGAGTTCCTTCCTTCTCAGTCCTTGAGAATGCTTTGGTTTGTTTCATCACCTCAGGGCTTCTGCCTTCTGAGTCTGAACATGGCCCTACAGCCTCTGCAGGCTCAAACCCACCAGAAGCTTAGGCACGAGTCCAGCAGCACTAGCTAAACTGTGCTTAATCCATGGGGGAACTGAATCCTGGGATAAAGCAATCTCTCGGAACCTTACTGGACTAAAATATTAGGTAGGCAGATACCTTCTGCAATAAGAATTGAGGCACTTCTGACAAATATAAGAAATTTCAAGAACTGGAATATTATGCTTAAAGACTTGCAATGCCTTGGGAACCCAGTGAGTTTGAAATTTTCACAATTACGAAGAGAGACACTGAAGTTAGCAGAACTGTGAATTTTTGGGTGGGCATCTAAAATTCTAATTCTCGCTCTACTCTCCTAAATACAACAATTGTACCTAGAAACAGTTTCCTTGTTGAGATAGGATTTTCAGTTAAATTAGAAACAGATGCATTTGTTTGTTCAGTGATTACTCAAAGACAAATACAATAACATTGGGTGTGACGGAAGGTGCTAACTAGCTAATTGTGATTCTGATGATAGTTTTATCACGTTCAGAATTGTATAAGCAAGTAATTGACTTTTGTATTGTATATTATTGCTTTTATCTTCATCGTGTCAAAGAGACAGATAAATTGTCCAGCTGTCTCTAGAATATTCCCGAGTGTGTGTTTAGGATGGGAAACTGTCCATGTTTTTTATTTTATTTGCTTCTACCAATGCTTAATTACAGTCCTTATAATTTTCATTTAAAACCCCATGATCCAGAGCTGAGAAATTAACAACTGAAAGTTAAATTTAGCAACAATTTTGCAAAATAATAAGGCAGGCATACTTCCACTGTTGCAACTTTCAACTTTCACACTTTCAGTGAATATACTCTGCAATTACTGATGTGCTACAATCTGGAAAAAGCATACCTACTTACCCTATGAATAGCTAATCAGATCAATCAGAGCCTCAAATCTGCAGATGTCCTCCTTTATTTCTACAGTGCACACTGTCAAGTTTTAATTTACATGAACAGGAAATGAACAGGAGTTTAAGAGGAAATTATTTTCCCCTTCTGTCCCCATTGGTACTGCATAATTCTGTTAATTGTTAAAAGAAGTTTGCATATAACAATAAACTAAAAGCTAACTTAAGTTTTGCTGTTATGCAAGTAAAATAAGATTGCATTGACTATAATTTTTTGTTCAAGCAATAACATGTCTATTATGCGTGCAACATGAGAAAAATTTGTACATCAGATCTTCTGTAGAAAAATGGATTGTGTCACAGGCTTGGTATCAAACTGAAAGGAAGGCAGCTCAGGACATCCTTAGAAAAATTCATAATTCTGTATGACTCAAACTTGAATTTGGAGATCAAAGTGGCAGAGAGCAAACGGTGAAGCTGTACCTCAGTATTTTTTTTCATACAGTTTAATCTATTATATTAGTAGCTGAACATGAATATTTGCTGTTGCATTTTCATGTGTCCTTTCTCCATATTCAAATGAGCACATTAGTACTACCATTTTGACTTCAATTGCTTATGATCATTCTTTCCCTCCTAACTGAAATTATCATCAGTCCTCTTACCTCCACTGGTAAGAACACACCTACCTCATTTTGGTTTATATGAACTGGCTTATGGACATCTAATATAGCAAGTCTCTGACAAGACACTATTTCTAAGACACAGCTCTATCAGTTGGCTGAGCCTAGAGTAGTAACCTCCTCAGGCAGCCGGAGGACAATATTTGCAAAGAGCGTAATTAGCAGAAGGAGAAAATTTCACAGCAGATAATTCACTGGTATGTGGACCTTTTTATTTGGAAAATACAGGAATAAAAACAGGTAGATAGATTTTCTGCGTAAGGCAGGTTGTAGAGTTTCATTCAGTAGTTCCTACATCAAGACAAAGAGACAGTCCGGTCTATGACATTAACCAGATTTCCTGTTGCTGCTGGGGGAATAGGATTATTTTTGAAATATATCTGAATATATATTTGAAATATCTGTTGCAAATGATGACATTGGTTCCCATTCTTGATAATTTCTGAACTGCTTCATTCTCTTAGATGTACCGATGCAAGATTTTCCAAGAATACTGACTCAGATGTCAGTTCTCCACAAGAGGAGCTTCCATTTGTTAAACTTCTTGCTGTTTAATAGTTATGCAATTGAGTTGAAAAACAGAAATTCCTATAAGTGCATGAAACAAAGCATTTTTGAATACCAGCATGTGCCACAATAGTCTACTGAGGTCAGCCAAAGAGCTGTCCATCTTGTCTCTAGGAGTGAGAAGTGTCACTGCAGACACCTAAAGCTAGGCAAGATGAGTCCCCCTCTTGTATCTATACTACAGATATTTGCTATCCTCACTATATAAATGAGAGGAATAATATTCTTGATTTACTATGTCACTGAGAAAGCACTGTCATCAGAAATCCTTTCTAATATATTTATTATAAAAGTATATTTCTGTGCTTCTGGAGGATAAACTTTCCTTTTAGCACTCACAGTTCAAAAAGTTTCACTTCTGTTATTAGGAAGTACAGCATGATCAGAGTGAAGTGTGGAAAAGTCAAGATATATCAATTACATAATTATTAGAAAGAAACTGTAAAATGTCACAGCCTACACAGGTTCTCCCCATTTCCCAAGAAATCACTTTCTATTATTCCCCTAGCTAGCATTATCTAAATCTCCATTGATCACAATGCTAGACAAGACAAGTAACTCATATATAAATCACATTCCAGATACCTCATATAGGCAAGGTGAAACCTAATCAGACCATATATTCTTTCAGCCCTAGAGTGGCACTTGTATAACTGTTTCTTTCCATTTTCTTCTGCAGCTAAGAACACAGGTGATCCATTTGCCATACTTTGCTGTGCTTGTTCTCACCTTCTTCCACACCTAGTCTGCTTTCCCACTTCTACCTGTACTATTTACAGACAACCAACCTAACCTGTTTGTTGAAAAGTTCCTTTAAATATCAAAAACCTCCTGCAAAAATAAGGGTTAACTGCTAGGCCTCTCTGAAGTGCAGTTCAGGATACACACAAGGATGAAGAATCTGTAACTGATCTGGGCAGCAGGATTTAAAAAATATCTCATTGTAAAGAATCCAATTGGATTTTTTTTATTTTCCCAGCTTGTGACCACTGCCTCTTCTTCTTTGCTTGTTCATCTCTGAGAAATTGTTTGTTCTATTTTTCTCTCTACTTTCCTTTCTGTTGTTTAAAGACAACAGTTAGGTCCTCTATCTTATCTTCTCTGGGTACTAAAGCCTTTAGCCCCTCCTTATGTTATGTGTGCCAGTACTCTAAGTATCTTAGTAGTCTTTTGCTGGATTCTGTCCAGATTCTTGACATGGCTATAGTAAAAGGAGCCAAACTGAACACAGTATTACAGATAATGCCTTCATGAATGTCAAGTAGAGGGAATTGTTTACTTCAATTGATCTACATCCTTGCTTTTCATAATTCAGCCCAGTAATTGGTGAGCTTTCACTTGCCTAAGGGTACTCTGGTAGTGCATATTCAGATCCCCTGGTCCTCCCCTGCAAGGCTGTGAAACAGACAGTCAATTCCCAGACCATACTGGTGCATAGGGCTCTTCTGTCCCAGGTGCTGAGCTGAACATCTATCTCTGTTAAACTTCCTCAGTTTGCAATGGCTCATTCTTTCAACTCTTTGTGAGTTCCCTTAATGGAAATCCTTCCTCCTGATAAGAACAACTTTCCCTTATGGTGCTGTCCACAACAGTGATCAGGGTTAAATCTCTGCCTGAGACTGATGAAAATCTTAAGTCAATAACTTTGGAATGTCAAGTGTGAACAGATAACGGTTAGATGTTTCCCACTAGCCTTCTTAAGCCTGAATAATAAACCATTTTTTACTCACCCTGTAATCCACACAGCCTGTTCATGTCTTAGCATTTTGACTTCCAAATTGCTAATGGATATTTAAAAGAAATGTTAAATGTTAAAGTCAAGGCAAACATCTAATCTCCCAATAAGAGCCAGTCATTTAATGATAGAAACTGATTAAATGGTCAAGGACCATTTTCTTTTTTGTAAAACCTTTCTGGCTGTTACCAGTCACTTACTTCTTCCTGCTCTTGGAAACAGCCTCTAGGACAAGTTGCTCCATTATTGTCTCAGAGACTGATGCAAGCCTGACCAACTGCAGTTCCCTGTATCCTTTCTGACTTTTAAAATAGCAATAGTTTAAGAAGCTAATAAACAAGTTTGATTTTTCACTTATTGCTTCATTCACTTGTAAGACATTTCTGAACCTGGTTGCCCATCAAATGTTAACCATAATTTTCTAAATAATTTTCTGCTTTGGTTTGTTTCCTGAAATGAAGACAGTGTTTCTGTAAAATAAAATATTCCATGGAAATATAAAAAATAACTAGATTGCTTCAGATACACAACAGACAAATTTAAATCTTTCATTTTCAATGAATTCAATGTTTCCAGGGTTGAAATATGTCAGCTAACAGAAAGAACAATTTTTTTTTTCTATATTATTGTTAATGGTTATAGCCTATTTTCCATGTTCAGTGTTCTGTTCTCTGGAAACTGGAGTTTACACATAAGGTGTCTCTTTTTCCTAAGTGGAAAGTGGCAGTGGCTAACTCTTCTCACCATGCATAAGCTTGCACCATGACACTAAGTAACAGCAAAAAGCCTTAAGTCACTCCTAGTGTGAAAGAAATGAGTTGTGCAATGCATGCTTAACATGTGCATGAACAAAATATACAGCATCAAATAAAACTGAAGTGAATACTGTAAAGTTTGTGTTCCAGGGGAAAACAGGAATTTTCTTGAAGCTGACTGAAAAAAACTCTTCTATATCTCAACTAGACTTCATAGATCATTATTATTCCCTAAGACTTAGATATTCCACACACTTTTCTCCTCAGTCAAACAACACAAAATAAAGCAATAATTATGAACATAACCAGGTTTAAAAAGTTGCATCAAAAATTTTCATTAAAATTATTAATTACTCCATTGTCCCCATGTTCATGCACTGCAGTAACAAAGTTGATTTTGTGTATGGAGCCATTAGATGCAGGTAGGTTTTGTCTATCCGCCTTTTAAGAAGTTTGGAAGAAGTTTACACTTGCCAGGTAATATTATAACTCAGACAATTCCAACTCTGGCTGAAGCTGGACTTCTTAATAAATCATAGATTCATCTATCAACTTTGTTTTTCAAACTTTTGCAGTATTTTATGTTCCTACCATTTTTGAATCAAACAATTGATAGAAATGCGTTTGAAACCATTTTATTTTGGGGATATTGATTGAGCCACACAAAGTTTAAAACAGATTGTTTTGTGGCAGCTGTGGCCACCACTTTATGTTCCATCACTCACAGCTTTCAAACAAACAAACTAAAACAGACCAGACCTTTGGGAAAAAGAAAACCATGGTAAAGTCATGTGAGAACGACTACTGTCTGTGGTAGTATTCAGAGGATCTGCAATGAAAGGTCTGAAATACATGAGTAGATACACATACAAAAAAAATATTGTCAGGGAATGTATACACAAAAAAATCAGATATTTTGGGGCATAAGTGGGGACTTCCAGCATACAAGAAAGCGATGAGTTTTATTCTTGATTGTCTAATTATTTGGTTTCCAAAGCAGATTTTATTGTTGGAATGGTCTCCTCTCAGGCTGTTGAGGCAAGTATGTTGGTGTTATAGATGCAAAAGCAAAAGAATACCAAGTAAATTGTTCAGAGTAGTATGGTTAGTTTTTCCTTATTAATAAGTTGGGGGTGACCATGAGAAAGGATGCACAGTGTACTGAAGCTGACAGCTTGAAAGCGCCAACAGCAATGGTAGATACCGAAATTCTGAGAAAAAATAAAAATAGGAAGCATGAGAATTTTGCTTCTTTGGTACAACTCTGAAGTACTAGGATGGCTAGCAATGGAACAATAATTTTAGCTGATAAAAGACATATTCTTCAATCAATTTTGGGCTCTCTTGTACAGGAAAATTTTTGTAAAACAGAAACAACTCCAGAAGAACGTTCCCAGGATGAGAACAGGTCTGGAGCATGACACTCTGAGAGAAAATGAATTTGTTCAGGCTTAAGAAGAGATGGCTAAGAGAGAGCTTTAATTGCTGCCTTCACTATTCTACTGGGCTATTTGAAGGAGGTAAAATCTTCCTAGAGATGAAAAAGGACAAAAGGCAGCTCACACAAACTGCAGAAGGAAAATCCTAATTAGACACAGAGAAAAACTTGACTGATGGTTTAGGCTTGCCCAGAGAGGTTGTGAAATCTCCATCCTTGAGGACATTCACAATTCAACTGCACAAAGCTTTCGGCAACCTGATATAACTAAAGTCATATCTAACATCAAGCATGGCCTTATTTTGAGCTGATATTTGATCCAGTTGATCAAGGTCTCTTCCAAATTTAATTGCTCTGAAATTACTTTTCTTTCTTGAAGCTGTAACAATTTTCTTATGAAGCATATACATGGATTTATTCAAAGGAAAGATTTTTTTCAGGTAGACAGAATGCATAGAGACCCTATAGAACATTATAGATGAAAAGGAGGCCTGGGTGACCAGTCTTTGATATATCATGCTACCTCTGATTCCATGAAAAGGAAACCATGTACCAAGAGAAAACAATCAAAGCAGAAACTGTAAACTTAAAGTTAGAAAGTAAGAAATCCAAATCAAAACTACAATGTTGTATTCTATCTAAATGGAGATCAGCAAAGATAAATGGGCTCTGAGTAACAAAAAACCCCACGTAAGCATAATTCCAAGTTGGTATAATGCAAGGTCAGTGCAAGACCTGACAATTAAAGGGATTTTAATAGTTTAAAAAAATGCAGCTAATAGTCCAGGAAAAATAGGAAACACATGTAAAATTTTCTATAAATAGTTACAATTATTGAACAATTGCCCTATCTTTAGTCTGACCCATTAATTTTGTCTTCCTCCTCATGTCTTCCTGAGAGAAAGGAGTGAGTGAGCAGCTGGGTGGATATAGGAAAGAACTCACCATGTCGTCATCAGCCCCATATTCCAAAATACTTGTAGCTAAAACTAGCAGTCCTACTGATAGACAAGAGTTGGAATTACTGATTTAGAAGTACAGTTTGCTGATGTCTAGTGAGATGATTGGTGTGGCAAGAATGTTAACATGATATGGAAGGAAAACAAGAGAGGAACATTTCTCTATAAAAATTACATAATCAGTTTCCAAGTAACAACTTCTGAGTATTTAGGGCTAAAGGTTCTAGCAGATAATGCAGAAGATTAATCAGAAGCAATTCTTCAGATAAAGAAGTCATACAAGCTTAGGGCTGCATTTACATATGGTATTTAGTATTTTTTGTGTTATATACAGGAGAAAGCAAAGCTGTAGTATCTTTGATGACTGAGTGTTTTTTGAAAACTGAAAAGTCCTTCTGCCAGTTGCTTGTCAGGCTCAAAATATTAAATGGCAATTTATTAACTCACAACAGTTATTTTCAACATGAAGAGGGAATGTGGTACTTGATTTACTTTTAAATTAATCACAGAACAAAAATAATGATAGCTCAGGTTCTGTCTCTTAATTGATTGATTTCCATCTTCTGCATGGAAAAATACTGAAATTTAATCTAGAATAGGTTTGGGAAATTACACTGCATGTTTGGAAGAAAAATGTACAAGAAATGGCATTTTTAGAATTGGGAAAGCATTTTTCATTAGGGGACTAGAACAATAAAATCAAAATGACATAGTATAAATTAACTAAAACCAACCAAACTGATATGTCTCAATTAATTAATCAAACAGGGAATTGCACAGACCTTTTTTTTTTCTTAACATTTTAATGATGAACTAGACTCTTAAAAATCATGACTGATAACATTTGTAGTGACTCAGGGATTAGGACAGTACAATATAAAAAATGAAGAGAAAACACTTCTAACAAGAAACTCTTTCAAGTGGTTTAAAATGTTAGGCTCTTGTTATGGGATAAAGTGAACAGGAATTTATTGTTAGTCTAAATAAAAAACTAGCTATGTAACTGAAATGCAATGAACTTATTTTTTTTTTAGTTCGGCCACAACATTTACATCATATAGTACAAAATAATATGGTAAAGTACCTTTAATAGCACAATTAAATTTTTTGTACAAAAAAATGTATTAATATCTAAGTCTTCTCATTGTTGTTGTACTCTCTATTCCAACTGGTCCTATTGCTGGTAGTTGCAGCTTCATCAAGAAGAACTGCAGACATTTATGAAAAAGTCATTAGTATCTGAAATTGAACCCTGGTAGGAATATGATGCACACCCCATGGATAGCAGTGGCAGTGCTTAAGCACAGACAGGGGAAGCAATAGGCAATTGGCCTAAGGCAAATGTTGAAACCACCTTGGCTCAGCTCCAGCCAAGGTGAGACGAGGCCAGCCCTGAGGTCTGTGCTCCAGCTCAGAGCAAAGCCCAAGGGCTTGAACTAGGACTGACAAAGATATTTTAATAGGATAAAATGAATGAATCTATAATTCCTGCATGAAGAACACTTGCATCAGAAGTTTACAGAGTATCTGGTAGATAATGGATTAATGTGGATCCAAATACTGGAACCTTTTTTTAAGTCTGGCAAAAAAATTTAATACCTTAAATTTTTCAGTTCTGATAAAAAATAATTTCCAAAGGAATATAAATTATTTTTTAAGTGAAAATAACATAGAAATTCCTTCTCAGTAAGTAGTTAACTTGAGGAAGTCTTATATCTACTGTTATTCAGGATGATGAACATAGCAACTGTTTCTGCCAATCTGATGTAGTTTTATCATCTTGATCAATAACAGCAAAAGGAATTTTAGCTTTTATTCCTGATTAAAGTCCACAAGACACATAACAGGCAAAATTTTGAAAGCTATCTGTTTCAAAGATCTGTGTCTGATTATTTTGATCTGATTGCAGTGTTGAGAGCATTATCTTTTTCTTCTTCCCTGATTCCTTATTAATTCAATGAATCAGATGGAGAAATAGGAGGAACATCACTAACCACCTCCATATTTTCCATGTGCCTTGTCAGAGCCTTTCAGGATGATCTATTCCATGATCTAGCCTGGTTCAGAGCTGACACTGACTGATTCGTAGTTCCCTTGGTGTTCTTTTTTCCCTTTTTAAAAATGGGGCTGTATTTCCCCTTTTTCAGTCAGTGAGAACTCCAGCTCATTGTCATGACTTTTCAAATATGATGGAAAGCAGCTTTGCAACTTCCTCTGCCAGTTCCCTCAGGATCCACAGATGGATCTTGTCAGGTCCCATGGGCTTGTGCACTCTCAGCTTCTTTTCCTACAGTGGGCAGATCTTGAGGTGGCCAGAGCCCCGGTGACTAAAGACCATTGCATACCTCAGCCTTCTCCATATACCATGTGACCACATCTCCTATTTCCTTCTGGAGAGGGCCCACATTTTCCTTAATCTTCCTTTTATCACTGACATACCAGTGGAAACTTTTCTTGGTACCCTTGATGTCAGATGTAGACAGATGTAATTTTATCTGGTCTTTAGCTTTCATAACCTGATCCCTACAATTTCTTTGTATTCCTCACAGGCTACTTGTCCCTGCTTCCACCCTCTTCAGACTTTCTTTTTACATCTAAGAGTGTTCATGAGCTCCTTGTTTATTCGTGCAGACCTCCTGACATTTTTGTCTTGCTTTCTCTTTGCTGGGATATATTGTTCCTGGGCTTGGAGGAGGTGATCCTTGAATGCTGACCAGCTTTCTTGGGTTCCTCTCCCCTCCAGAGCTTTATCTCCTGGAACCCTACCAAGCAGATTCAAGATGTCAAAGTCTGCTTTCCTGCAATCCAGGGTAGTGAGCTTGCTGTGTGCCCTCCTTGTTATCCTAAGAACCCTCAGCTCCAGCATTTCATGATTACTGCAGTCATCGTTGCCCTTAAGCAACCCTCCAGCAGATATCAGTGGTGTTGAAATCCTCCATGAGGACCATGGTCTGTGTATGGGAAGCTGTTCTTGTCTTTCTATAAAGAGTCTTATCCACTTGGTCTTCCTGGTCAAATGTCCCATAGCAGACCCCCACTATGATATCACCTACATGTCTTCCCTTTAACCCTGACCCATAAGCTCTTGGTCAGCTCCTCATACATTCCAAGGTGGAGCTTCATGGACTCCAGCTGATAACTGGTATAAAACACTCCTTCTCCCCTGCCCATCCAGTCCTTTACTCCAGTCATCCTACCACATCTCTGTGATGTCAATAAAGATGAATAACTTTAAAAACTTTTATTGGACCAGGAGAGCTGGAAATGGTACAGACTCATCAAACCTTAACTACTGGATTTTCTACAGAGTATTTAGCAATGGATTCAACAAAAAGTGATCATATGCAGAGCTCCTTCTATCTCAAGAGTTATGGAGTTCTTTGTGATATGCAGTTTTGTTTGCTGATTCTGTGACCACTCAACTGCAATGCAGAAGCTGGGTTTTCTTCTGAACAGGTTAATAATTTTTGTAGGCACAGTTTTGTGAGGCTTTGCTGAGAAAACAAAGGCAAAATTCCTTTGTTTTATCCCTAGACTTAATCAATGTGGAGCTCTAGGCAGAGATGAAAATGGACATTTTTTGGCATACATTACCTATGAAACTCTTAAGCTATAAGCTGTTGAAGAAATGAATCAGTGGAGGTAGCTAAGCAATGAGACAAATTGGATCATAACCTAGGATCTGTGGGTAGATTTAGTCATCCTTATGCTACTTAATCTCAAAAACCTTAAACACTATGTTCGAAGAGTATTTGTGTAAAACAAATAACGTGTAAGTTCAAATTTAAACCTATAGCTCATATAGCATTAAAGATCTTATAGTGGCTAACAGGAATAATTATGAGAAACCTCACACATAATAGTTTTGAAGTAAAAATGTCATTTTTTAAATAGGAGGAACCAAACCACTAAAAGGTTGAGGTTTTGCGTTTTTGTTTCTTTTTTTCTTTTAGATAGAAATATGATCCCATACAACTGATTGTTATCCAAAATGCATGTACAAAGTGCATGTAAAATGGTTAGTGGTGCTATTAATTAAGCTTTTCATAAATCTTTCTAGCTCTTATCACCAAAGATGAGCTATATTCCTGCCAAATGAAACCCTGATAGATGTTCAGGAAAAAAAATCCTGAATTTAAATGTATTAAAAATATTTCTTGATGGATAAAGTTTCATTATTAATTTCAAAGTTTGAAATATGTGCATGTATATTAGAACTTGAAAAATGTTCCAGTAATGTAAGATAACCATGTGGATGTGCATATTTGCAGAAGATGGTATCGAAGGGCATGTAAAACCAAACAAAATACATGCTTTGGTACTACTGTTTTAATTGTAACTCCTGATACAAAGCAAATTTTCTGCTGACTACTACTTTTTATTTCAGATCATTAGTGTCACCAGAGATTTATCTGCCCATAAATTCTTGATTCTTGGGGAAAGTAATTAAAAAATAAATGTTTCAGAGTTATATCTCTTGTTTAAGCATTTTTTTTGAACCTCTATAGTTTAAAATTCTTTTGTTTCCATACAAAATCTTTTTCAGATTCTGGGAAATTTAAAAAACATTTTTAAGGGATTAATCAGAAACTAATGCAATCAAACAGGCTATTTTGAGTGTGCAGCATTTTTAGATCTTTTACTGACACAACTCAGATGTGACACTCCAGTTATGCAGCTCATTGTCATAATTTTAAAATGCAAATAATTTCAATCAAAAGGCAAATAATTAATTATTTGAACACAAGATGGTTGATCGTCTGAAACAGAAATTTTCTTCATTTCACAGCTCTGACTTGTTTAAAAAGCTTGAATAGGAGAATATTTTTCTTCTTTGATTGCTTGCTTTGAAATGGACAAGCCATTAATAATAAGGTGGTTTTTTTAAAATTATAGTCAATATTTTAGGCTTTGCTAAAATCTTGCATTTATTCTGCATTTTTTAGCTTGTGTTTAGTTGGGATATTGCATGTGTTTGAAAACCATCTACATACAGTAAATATTTAATGGATTTACTTGTTAGAGCATGCATCCTGCTTGAAAATGCCTCTCAGAAAAAAATGATCTTTTGACTGCATTTCCCCAATTCTTACTCATCAGAAGTTTATATTATGTCCTATGGTAATGACTGAAGTTCAGACAGTTGTCTTAGAGATGCCACCCCTTCCTGAAAGATCTGAAATGCATCTGCCCTCCCTAGTAGTTTAAGGATGTGGGGGAAAATACCAAAGAATCTCAGATGAAGTGTTCATAACTTTACATTCTTGTAATATTTAGGACAAAATGCCAGAAGAAGATAATGACCAAAATAATGATTGCTTATTTTTTTAGATATGGAGAAACATGAAGAGATCTGATTAATAAAGACATTTATGCCTTATAGCCTCCAACATTTGAACCATTTGTAAGTAAAAAAAACCCCTCCCATTGAGCATGGCAAAAGAAAACATCTGGAGGCATCCACCACTGGGCAGAAGACTGAGGCTTAAGGAGTAAAAGCCAGGCTGATTGCTGGACTTGCTGATTTTGAGCAATCAGAGTGGATGATCTGTTCTGAGTTGACAAAACTGAAATCTTAGAGTAGAAACCAGTACCCATCCTCCATCTTGCTGTGTAAATTACACTTGGATTTGTGCCACTCAGTTTTGTGGTTCCCCTCATGAACTCCCCTGTGACAGGATTTTAATATCCCCTCTTGTTTCCAGACAGCAGAGCTTTGCAGGTTTCTTAAAAAATATATTCATTATCTAGTTAAATCATGCTTATATTTCTCCATCTATATATATATTTAATGGTTTTGATCTTACAACTTCATTATTTTTATGTCATATTAGGAGTTTGTGAAGATGACAATGTCTTACCTGCCCATGATTAATTTTACCTTCTGTGTAAAATACTGATGATTTTGATGTGAGGTGTCTTACATATCTGGTTCTGAAAAACATTTATTCAAAAGAGATAATGTAAGCAAAATTATAGTCATGGTTATATTGTTCAAGTTGTAATTATCATTGTGACAGCTCAACCACCTCATACATTTTTTTTTCATTATAGATGAAGTCTCTTGCATGGGATTGAAATTGCAATCTGCTTTCTCAAGATTATGTTGGTTGCATATACCCCGTTTGTACCAGAAAAATACAAATGTGAGATAGTTTGTCATTGTTTGCATATGAATGGCAAAGCCATTTTCATGAAGTATGAACTATTTACATCAGTTACAGAAAGCAACTACCCTTCACCAGGGAAAATGGTGACTATGGTAATGAGAGATGAAAAAGCCTCTGGGTGAAGCATTTATGGTTTTTTTATTATTATTTCTACTTAGACTTTGCTACTTCTCTTCATAAGGACAATGTGAATAAACTGGCACTTAAACAGAGCTCCTACTGATGCAGTAGTTAAATATAATCTTATGCAGAATGAAAAGGTGGCCTCTAGGGAAATAGGTACATTAAAAGCCTTATTCTAAGTTTTATTTACGAAGTTGTTATAAAACTATTTCTCCACTTATAATAAAAAGTTGGCCAAGGCAGTATGCATTCAAATACCCCAAATGGTGAATTCTAGCCTACTTTCCTAACTTCTGCAGGAGTCTTTGTGTCTGTAATCTAAGTTCTTCCCTGTAGTATATGCATATGCATATGTTTATAGTGAAGAGGTGACGATCTTTACAATCAGTGACTTATTCTTTTATATCTACTTCTACAAAACAACTTTTCTTTATAAAATTATTATGGAAGATTGCGTACATTGCAATCTTATATTGTCTATAGAATGTATACATTTTCTAAAAAGAATAGTTAGATTAACTGTTCTTCTTGATCTTTTTAATCTATGGTTCTACTACGCAGCCTGCATGACCTGTCTCAGTGCACTCTCTAGTGACAGAAATTTCAGTGCTGAAATTTGCCAGTCAGTGAGGCAAAGATTTCAGCTGCCCATTATTCACTGTCTGCATTGAGCAATCCAACAAAAACAGCAAAGTAATAGCAATATTGCTCATCTCTCATCTACTGCAAAGTCCACTTACACATTATGTAAATTCCTACAGATTGAAAAGATGCAGTTTTCTCAAAAGGCAGCAGTGCTGCCAGAAAGTCCATGATTTTGCAGCTGCCCACTCAGTGGTAAAAAATTTGTAACATGGTGCAGAATTAACTTCCTTGCAGTTGTGGCAGCTCTTTGAGCTTAGGCCAAATATTTTGCTTCATCCTACTGCAATAATGCTTGTTCAAATATAATCTTTGTTTTGGGTTAAATATTAATGTTAAATTTATACAAAGCTGTTCCATACTAAATTACAGTGAAGATTAAAAATAATTACAGATTACAGTAAAAAAAAATCTCTGGGATTGTTTCTGAATGGAAGAGAAAATTAAAATTTTTCATTTCAACTGTACAGTATTCCACTATCACATCACATTCCACCATCACATTCAAAGGTGATGGCTTAAGGACAGGTTGTGTTACTGAATTCTACCTCTTCAACTCAAAGAGAAATGAGAACATTAAAAAAAAAAAAATCCCAGCAGTAAACAAAGCTGAATCAGAAAACTCAGTGAGCTATTAAAAACTTGATAAATAAAAAGCTTACAGAGTATAATGTAAGTTTTTCATGTTAACAGGAGACAATTCGTCTCTTGTATGAACTTCTATCTGATTCTCAACACTTAGCAGCTCCATTAAACCAAATCCATTTGGTTTACTTTCTGGAGAAAAGTCTTCAGGGACTGCTGCAATTGTTCCAGGGTTAAGCAATTTTTAACAGATAACAAATAATTTGAGCTCTGAATAAATAGAAGACATAGAAGAATTGATTTCATCTAAATAAGTATGTGTATTTTATACAAAGGAATTTTTTTTTTTTTTTTTTTTTTTTTACATATGTAATGAACCTCTGTGCTATGCTTAGACTGTACACATTTTGGTACTATAACATTATGAAATACAGTTCAAAGTGGAGTTCTCCATGTGAATAAGCCAACAGATGGCAAGAATCCTCTAGGGCAGTCTGTATGCCAGAGTATAAATACTGCTGCATTAAAACTAATCACAGGAGGAAACTAAAGCCTGTAGATGATGTATCATTAGGCAAAATAGTGTAAAGATTCTGGACTCAGCTTGGCTGATTCAGTGAATCTCACCCTGTCACAAGTTATTGTCAAGTTTTCTTTTCTGAAGTAGAATAAAAAGGTTCTTAATTTTAATGACTGAGATATATTTTCAGGGAATACTGTGGAGAGATATAATATTTGCTCTTACTAGGTAGAAAAGTTATGTAAATCCCTGGACATCTTTGAAAAATATTCTGTGATAGCACTGGACTAGACGCTGTGTAAATAAAAGCGTAAGTGATGACTGTGAGACTTATGCCAAAACAAGTGTAAAGCTTTCTGCCAGAACCCAGCTTGGGGAGCACTGATAAAAGATTTACTTTGTATGTACTACCTTATGTTTCTTGACTTCCAGCCTGAAACTAGTATATTAATCAGACTTTCCAGCTGATGGTGAAATTTACAAATACATGCCATAGTCTTCTAGAAGGATAATTTTAGTCACATCTTGCTATTTTCTGCTCACTAGACTGATAATCAACAACCCACACATCATCTCACAGAAGTCAAATTGTGCAGTTAAATACTTGGCCTATAGTGATTGAAATAGAGATAGAAATCCAAGTGTCTTGTTTAAAACATTTTACATCTTTTAAAGAACTGCACAAAGTTCTTACAGGAACAGTAAATAGAGAAAGAGCCATGATATGTTTCCCCAAGAATCACCTTCAGTGGCACCTCAGACTCAAAGTGAGTAAGTTAGATACCCTTGGAGGTTCTAATTACTTGCAGTGTGTGTTCCACATCAGCTCGGGAGTGAAAATCTTTAAAAATTCATCTGCATCTTTTTAAGCACTGAGCAAATAAAAGCTGCTGTTTGCATCAATATTAGCTTATTAAACAATGAAGTCCAAGTTTGGCAACTCACACAGCACGATTCCCTGCTGTTATGCATGACTGACCCAGCAGATCTTTCTGCATGAAGGGCTGATAAATCTGACTGAATCATCAATGTTTTTTTGCCTATAGTTTTAAGCAAAATTTCCCTAGTTTTTCTTAAAGGTGGGATATAGGAATCTCTTTTTTTTACCCACTTACAGGAAGTCTTAAGCCCTAAGCATATTTTGACCATATTTACATGTATTGTATATGATGAATAATGGGTTACAGTTGTGCTGGACTTTGTTTAAAAAAAAAAAAAAATTATTATCTAACTGAAATCAGATTTCTATGCTCAGCTTTAAGTAAATCAAAAGGATTTTCCAATTAAGCCAGTGTGGGAAGGTTTCACTATGAAGAGATATACTCCTAAAGAGATTGTTCCTTAATAAAAGACGTGTAGACATCTAGAATTTTTTTTGTGTTGCTGGAAACCAAATAATCAGGGACTTTTATCTGCAGCAGTACTTCACATTTTTATTCTACTTTGCTTTTTCCAACATACACTTAAGAACACATTGTCACTAGTGCTGATGGCTTTTTTGCGTAAAAGCCTCTTATGTATAATAGAAAAATTTCAAAATAATTGGGAGAAATAGATAAGACTTCATGGGAAATATTCCTATAAAACTCTAGGCAAGCCATATAAAAAACGTGCTCCTAATAGATGTGATATGCTAACACATTCACTCTGTCTGAACATTTTTAGGTAATCCCTCTGAAAAATTGATTGCTGACTAGGTTGGTAGAAAATACAATCTGCTACACTTTTGTGTGAATTATGCACTTCTGTGTATATAAGCTTCCGTAAAAAACCCATATCCTAATTTTCTGCGTTGGACAAGGCTATATTAGTACAGGAGAGAAAACAAGGGAATAGTTAAGAATTTCTTTTTTCTCAGCTCTCTCACCGTGCTGTGTTCTCTCATGTTTCTTGTAAATCTGAAGTTATATGCATCAGTGAGTAAAATTTGGTACGCTGTAGCCAGCTCTTCAGTCCCTCTAGTACTGTGATTCCTCTTTTACTTCCATTTCTCTGTGGCCTCCTATTCACAAATTCCAGCACTACAAATGCAGCAAAATATTGTTACTATGGTTACACAGAAAAAACATTGAAAAAAACATTTACCTTTTTTTTTTCCACCTTTGCAAGAATATCAGCCCAAAATTTGGCACTCACTTCTGAGGAACAATGCTGAAGTACCAGTACTTCCTTAGAAATTGTGTGGTCCTCCTTGCACCAATTTCTACAAAATGACTTTCTGTGGGATCCCAACAGCCTAGGATCCCAACAGCCCAGGCTTGTTTTCCCAATTTATATTATTTGTTCACAGTTCTCTGATTAGCTGCTCTCTGTTTCTCTCCAATCATCCACACAACAGCTGCTCTGCTGTTTCCCTGTGAGGTAAAACAGTCTTTTTCTGGGCAAAACCAAGTACATTGAAAATATTTTAAATGATCTACATAAATGTATTACTAGAGAATTTATTTGTGTATTTGGTACATTCAAAAAGAGCTTCAGGAGAAAGGGAAGACATGAGTGAGCCAACAAAAGGAGATCTTCTCCCAAGTAGCTACCAGTAAGACTAGAGGGCATGGTCTTAAGCTCTTTCATGGGAGGTTTAGGTTAGATATTAGGAAAAAAATCTTTACAGAGAGGGTGATCAGACATTGGAACGGGCTGCCCCGGGAGGTGGTGGATTCTCTGTCCCTGGACGTTTTTAAAAGGAAACTGAATGTGCCACTCGGTGCCATGGTCTGGGAACCACAGTGGTAGTGGATTAAATGTTGGACTTGATGATCTCAGAGGTCCCTTCCAACCCAGATGATTCTGTGATTCTGTGGATATGAGGAGAAAATGAAAAGCCTCTATAAAACAACAGAAACAGCCCTTACAGAAACAAAAGGCAGAGAGCTAAATGCAAATCACATTGGAAGGAGGACTGAAGAGCAGTCGTATAGCATCTTTGACAGAGTAGAGAATTCCAGTCTGGAGGAAAGTAGACAGAAGAAACTGATTTGCTGAAGGATAATTTCCTAGTTCCCATTCATGACTGCAAGGCTTTAGGAAAAAAACAAACAAACAAAAAAAACAACCCAGTTGTTTTTGTTGTTGTAACTATCTTGTTTGTAGCTATGTTCTAACTTGTAGTAACTATGTTGTTTGTAGTTGTTGTAACTATCTTATTACCACAATTACTAATCTTTTCCAACAGAAATCTGTTTTCCTCTGTGACTACTGAGAATAGAAAAATACACTCTCAGTGTGATCCTTCTAAATTTTATTTACTGTTAGATAAGCACAGTAACACCAGATTTTTTTCTTCCAGTTTAGCAATACAGTAACCTAAAAACCCCCAGAAGTCTAAACTACTTGTAGAATCACTGCAACTACATTTATGAAATCAGTTACAAGTGCAATTACATTTTTAAAAATTCAGATACAATGAATATCATTACTGTACAGCATATATATCTAGTGTTAGGGTAAAAAAAAGATCTTAACAGACAGAAAAAAATACATTTTTATTTACCTATTTTACAAAATTTCAGATTGGCAAATGCAAGACAAATGGATACACACACGTGCATATATGTATATACACATATGCATATTAATGTATAAATACATATTTTTGAGATATATATTCAGAAATATTAATATTCAGAAAATTAATTATAAACCACAAATTAGCTAAGCACAGTACAGAATCAAATCCAGAAAGATTCAAATGGAAAATGTTTTCTGTTAGAGGCATCAGTCATCCAGTTCCTCAAATCAATCTCAAAGCTCGCATTGTCTATAGTTTTGTAAGACCACAAATTATGTCTGCCTAAAAAAAGGGAGAGAACCCCCCCGCCACAGTGGTTGTTATAAGAAATAAAATAAAGCAGCAGAAAACCACCGTAGCTGAGGTAAGCACTAAAAAGCCAATTAAAAATCATGGATAGATATTTAAGTAGAGAAAAATAATTAACTGTAGTTGAATTCAGTAGTCATCTCATTTTGATGATAGCAGATACAATTAATACTCACTACCGTAGTCCTTTAATTTGCTGTTTGAAGCATTTGTACATACCTTGTAGTAGGAATCTGAGCTTTATTTTATAAAAAGAAAATGCACACATATATACATACACACTCATGCATACGTATTTAAATAGAAAAGACACTTGAAACAGCCTCTTCAGCTACCCTATTGAAAATGAGCTAAAACATACAATAGATGTTTCTTGGTTCATAATATCAAAGCACCCTCAGAAATCCAGGTCTATTTGCAACTAAAACCAGGAAGAATTGTAAACTACAAGATGGATTTTACAGGCCCGGTGGAAAATTATCTAATGTCAGAGGATGGTTTTCTAAGTAGCTAGATGCAATGAAAGGGCTGAATTTCATTCTGGTTTACAAATGCTCATCTGGGTTGTTTATCCTCTGCATTTCCAGTAGATTATAGTAATTCAGTTGTCTGGACCAGGCAGGGCAAGAATTTTTCTCACACACAGCAAATTGCCAAATACTCTGCGTGGTTAATATCTCAAACTTCAAATACTTAAGTATAAATTATTACAATTATAAAAATCAACTATTATCAACACACTTACAAAACCAGACTCAATCTTATTTGCTTTCCCACTGTGTATAATCTAGTTTTTAGATTTTCCTGCATTGGCCTGCTTCCAAATCTGATTATATGAGAGCTCTGGAAATGGATTGGAAGTTTATAAAAATATAAGATTGTAATCTGTTCTAGTTTTTCTTACAGGTAAATATATTATAGTATTCATTTCCTAACTGAAAGGTAATGAAATATTTCTGTACTCACAAGTTATTGAAAATAATGTTTAATTATGAATTTGATTCTGCAAATGAATAAAGATCTCTATAGAAAATTAAACTGGCTTAGTGCCAATGTCAAAGTGGTTCTACCCATGTTTTATCCCAAGTTTACTTCTTTGTGAAAGCTGTAATTTTTCGTTGTATGTAAATGTGTTGAGAGGTGTTCTCTCAAGTGTATTCTCCCTAAGAAAGGAATTCTAATGCGTATTTTCAGCTATTGGCATATCCTTGCATTTTAGAATTGACTTTATGTTAATGACAAGTGTCAGAGAAACTAGATCTGAAATGTCCAAGTCTCAAGAGGACTCATTAAACTGAGACAGTTTATAATCTTGTCCTTGATGTTCATGAATGAGTATCATTCTCTCACTATCCCTGGAAGTTCATTCCTCTTCATAGCACATCCAGGTGCACAGACCGTGTGTAGGTTGCGTGCAAGATTAGCTGTAGTAAAAAAGGATGCAACTTGTGGCTTAGAATTTAAGCCTGAGCTTCCATCACAATCAACAGCCTTGTGATGGCCTTGTGACAGCCATAATAATGTAATCAACTTCTCTATTGTGTATAATAATTTTCAGTTTTCCATATAGTTTTTAACCAGAGTGCAACAGATAAGAAACTTCAAGGTATGTGTTTATTAGTTTGTTCGGTTTGGGCTTTGTTTTTAGAAGGCTTTTCCATCCAGATTGTGTTGCATTGGCTATTTCACATAGCTCAAAACAAGTCTATATCAAAGCGGTTTTTAAATTTTTTAATGACATCTATGTAATGGCCAGTCAGTGAACTACAAAGACAGCACCTATGACAACAGACAAAGCCACAATATTAGATAGTTACAAAAAGTTAATACACATTTTAATATAAAATAGTATCCTGTTGTAACATACCCCAAGCCTCTAATCACACACACACACCCCTGCTCTCCCTGGACACAGAGGCTTCGCTCTCCTCCTCCCGGCCCTCATACCCTCCCCACTGCCAGCCCCGCGCAGACCTGGGAGATTGGGTCCCCGGGACATCGCTGACCCTGGGGCACTTCGGGCTGCTCACCCCTGCCCCATGCTGAGGCAGCCCCGCAGGTACCGGGGTACCATGGAGGGGGTGGGCTCTGGAGCTGAGCCCACCCTGCACCCCCTCCCCGCATCCCCTCCCGCCTGCGAGAGGCAGCGCCCCGGGGCTCACCGGTGGTGCAGCACTGCTTGGGCCTCACAGAACTGGCAGAACCGCCCCCCATCCGGCCCATGTCCCCCATTGTCTCTGTCCCATTACAGATCTCCATATTTCTCCTGTCTTGCCTCTCAGGGTGACCTTTCTTTGTTTCAGTCTTTTGGTAATCCGCTGGTAACTGCTTAATACCACTGATGGTCATCCTCATCTGTAATATGACTGGCTATGGTGCAGAGGTCCTTCCAGACAGCCTGGTATATTTGGTTCACTCAGCGTCTACCCCCATGTTCTTATCTTAAAGAATGTTGCACAGGATTTTTGCTAAGAGTGAACCATGAATTCAACCACAGGTATCTATACCTATCAACAACTGTGAGTATATCTATACACATGTATTTTTGCAGGAGATGTTTTCTACTCATTTATATATACACACAGATACGCGTATGATATTCTCATATTTCTTCACACCATCTTTACATCCTTCCCCAATGTACTTTTTTTGTTTTAACCTTCAAACAATTAACTACTCCTCTCTAGCCTTTATTTCAGTAATTTTAGCTAAACTGTTGACATTTTCTCTTGTCAGGCTTACAGCAAAATTGTTTTGATTTAATTATTGCCATAAAATTATGAAAGCACTGTCATCTAAATGACAGAGAATGATGTTAAGATGTCAAACTAGCCAACAAGTGTACATGCAAATCTGGGAAGACATTGACGCAATGCTGTATGAAGGTTGGTGCAAATAATATCGTTAGACATCAGTGGATAGGAGGACCTTGCAAAGTTGTTTGCTGGGAGCTAATTATGTGATAAACATGTCTTCAAGAATAATTTCTAATTTGTATTTTAGGCGACAAAATTTCAGTTGCTTCAGCAAGGTGTTGTAAACTCATTACTGATGCAATATATGATCTACTGTTCTAGCTTTGATGCATAAATTGTCCTTTTTTCCCATCATTCTTCTGCTTCTTTCAATGCGTCCTCCTTTTCCTATTTTAATTTCTTTTTCAGTATCATTACCTTATCTTGACTAACATTCCTTTCTGCCCGGCCTGTTGTAATACCTTAATTTAAGCCAAAAAAACCAAACAACTTCCATCCCTACTACAGATTCACAGAATTTTAGGGGTTGGAAGTGACCACTGGAGATCATCTAGTCTGATCCCCGTACCAGAGCAGGTTTACCTAGAGCAGTAGGTTGCACAGTATGTCATCCAGGCAGGTTTTGAATGTGTCCAGAGATAAAGACACCCCTACTTCTCTGGGCAGCTTGTTCCGATGCTCTGCTGTCCTCAAAACAAAAAAGATCATCCTCACATTTAGATGGGACTTCCTGTGTTCACGTTTGTGCCCATTACCCCTTGTTCTGTCACTGGGCACCACTGGAAAAAGACTGGCCTCATCCGCCTGACACCCATCCTTTACGTATTTCTAAGCATTGATAAGATCTCCCCTCAGCCTTCTCTTCTCCATACTAAAAAAGACCTAAGTCCCTCAGCGTCTCCTCATGAGAGTTTTTCCGGTTCCCTAATCAGCTCTGTAGATCTTTGCTGTGCCCTCTGCAGCAGTTCCCTGTCCTCCTTAAACTGGGGAGCCCAGAACTGGACACAGTACTCCAGATGGAGCTTCACCAGGGCAGAATAGAGGGGGAGAATAACATTCCTCACCCTGCTTGCCACACTAAGAATGGTTACTTATCAGCACTTTGATGACCATTACTTCTCATGGCTTAAATTCTGTGCATTGTCTTTCTATCTTCTGTTTTCTTAGGATTTTACACTGAGTGTTCAGTGAGTCAGAAACTGGGTTTAAAGACTGGTGGAATGCTCATACATAGGGATTTATCCTGGCCTCTGACAAATAGCGGAGAGGGTCACAAGTGCATCATCTTCTTATCCACCCAACAGGGAGTCTGTGAGGCCAAGCATTTGTGACTGCGTTATATATGCAGGAAATGTGTAGTTTCAGGTTCCACATTTCTGTCCGGATTTTGTGGAAAGAAATATTCAAATGATACTGGATATTAAGTTAATCTGGTGCAGCACAGGACATCCCAGGCCCACTTGGCTACATGTACATTGACTTAAAAAGGCATTAAAAACATCTAATACTTCCCAACTACCATGCAGTCTATAAATTGTGTGCCACATGTGCAAAGGATCTTGTACACATTAAGTACTCTGATATTACAGGGTGATGCCTTCTAATGTAAGTATTTTTCCTGCTTTGAAATCTGAGTGGCTAATAAAAGAATTTGTAAGCGACGAAACAAATGATGAGCAATAAAGGGGAGTTTCTAAAGCACAGTTTTAAAATTAAAAATCTAAAAATGGAAAAAAAAAAAGTGAATTAAATTAAAAACTGAAAAGTGTTGAAGTATTCTTTCCATTTGAAATTGTCAAAAGCACTGATTGAAAAGAACTCCTCAAGAACTGATTGTTATCACCTGAAATATTTTTGTCTTTGTTTTTTCTCTCTAGAAGCCTGGGACATTTGTAGCACCTCACTTTGTTTTCTAACAAAGTACAGCTCAAGATCACAAGGATTTAATTATTCTGATTTTGAAAATAGGAAAGGAAGTGCATGGTGCACAGGAATACTTCTGAAATAAGCTGTTTTATTTAATTTGATTTATAGCTTATAAAGCAGATAGAAAACATTTTAAAGTTTCCATTCGGGGCCTTTGAAAGTGCTATAACAACTTAGGATTTATATCTTCAGACAAGTTGCTTCATATAAGAGAAAACTAAAAATTTGGGAAAAAGAATTAAGATCTACCACAATGTAATAGCTTAAAAAAATGCAAACTACTTTCCATTTTTAAAGCTATTTGAACCTTGAAACTCTTACACCAACCTGATAAAATTGTCCATGTTTTGGCAGTTTGAACTAATTTGAAATAACAATAAAAACCGGGTGTTTTGTTTCCTAGCAGGGCTGGGAGCAAAAAGGGTTTTTTTCCCTTCCCATGAATCTTTTCCTGATTTCAGGTGTTTCACATTACACACAGACACATAAGACGTGTTCACATATGATGTAGAGATGTTCACATGAGATGTAGAGAAAAAAATTTCAAGTTCCTGATCCTAATCGCAGAATACACTTGGATGTATTGAACTGGAACAATGTGAATTTCATCTTTCCTTCACTCTCTGCAACCATTTCTCTTTGAATCATTACAGAATTCCCAAACTACCGAAGTAATAGTCTCTTTCCTTTTCTGTCTATTTGGATGCCTGCCTCTGATTTGGAATTGAACCATCTTGTGGTTTTGGTGTATTTGTTTTTTAAAGATATTAAAACAGGCAGTGTGATGGGTAGAATGGTAGGTGGTAAGAAATATTGTCAACAAAGTGATTAGGAGGAAGAAATGGAGACACCTGGAGAAATAGAATGCTGATTGAGGAAGAAAAAGACTCTTTATGCTTCAGAACAGCAGGAATATGTATTAAAGATGGCATGAGTAATGAGCTTCCCCAGTCGAATTGTCTCCCACCCTATGTATTTAGCCATGGTTTCCATTTTAAGGGGTCAGTAATTTGCAGCAAAAATCAACTTTCCTGAAAAATACTCAGCTTCAGTTTTGTGTCTACATCTGTTCATGACAGAGGAGTTTTTTTCCTTCCTGGAAGTCTCAGGTAAATAAGTTGGAAAATAATTCTGATACACAGTCTGGGGTAACTGTTTGTTTTTTTTTTCTTGTTTGTTTGTTTGAAGATATATTCAATAACAAATAGTTGGAAAAATATCCTTTGACAAAAATGTGTTAATTAGAGAAAGTGTTAATTAGAGAAAAATGTGTTAATTAGAGAAAATTATTGATATCTTTAAAAAAGCTGTATCTCAATGTAGATTTCTAGCCTGTAGATTCAACTTCTAGAAGATGTTACGTATGTGTAGCAAAAGTGAGAAAATGGCTGTAAAACACTGATATTTTGTTATGCTATAGTCTTTACTGCATTTGGTTTACAAAGGCATGAACATAAAGGACTGAAGGATTTAAGCCTTTAAGTTTTACTTTGATGTATTACGTGTAACACATTGCTTCATCTGCTCTCTGCTAGGGACTGGATAAGCCCTGCACTACATTAAACTCAAGAGAAAACACACGAATGGTTAACATTTTCTGTCCCTATTCTTTCTCTATATGTTGCACCATGACCAGCTCAGGTATTTTTGGAGCTTTAAATCTACTTCTGAACATGCCAAGTTAGGATCTGGGGATGTGCTTCCGTGTTATTTTTAGCTGTTTATTATTATTGATATATAATAATAATAAGGTAATCTATACTTACTGGCTCCTGGATTTTCCCCAAAAGCGAGGACCAAATGTGCACCAAAAAAGGACAAATGACATTAATGAACTTTAACTACACCAAGAACATTAAATTCATGATAGCACACCTGCAGATGGTGCTGTTCCACAACATTTCCTGCACAAAATCAGATTAAAATGCATCAGTTGATCTATTCTTTGATCTTTCATTATATATTGCCATACAGTACATGCAATTTTGACATAAAATGGTTGGCTGTGTGTGAAAGCCAAACTAGATGAAAAGTGATTCATAAAGATATAACATTTCACCATCTCAAAGATGCTTCCAATCCCCTTCATATTAGTGTTAGCAGTTTTCCAGTGATGTCATACTTGTTTTAAATAGTACATAGCATTTTAGAATTGTTTGTGAGAACAAAAATTCTCGTTACTTAGAGAGGCTACATTTTAAACTTGTTTGCACTTCAAACATACTAGGGGCTGTGGTAGGAGCACCCTCCCATCCTCCCTAACAGCACAGTGATGTGGACATGGTATCTGGCTTGGCAGGAAGAGCCTCTGCTGTCAGCCTTTGCTTTCAGATGTCAGAAATTCCCAATGCAGAGAGCCCTGAGTCATGCACCCCAGCCCTGACGTATCGGAGTAGATATATATATATATATATGTATACATATAGCCTGGTAAAGATCAGTGTAGCCAGTAAGCCTTCCTAGGAGATCCCTCAACCAAGAGATCACCACAGTTCAGATCCAACCCAGGTTATAAAATGGGGCCCCCACCAGAGACTCTGAGGTTTTCTCCTTGGAGCAGTGGGTCTGTAACAGGAAGCCTGTTTTTTAATTGGGATGCTGTCCATAGTAACTTCCCTGGAATAGAGTGTCCTCACCTCAGAGCTGAGTGGTATGTGCATTTTGAGTCATCATTCTAAGCTTAAATTTAGTTACATACCATGAAGCTTAAATTTAGTGACACATCATGTAATATTAGTTTCCAAATGACAACTGAATAAATAAGCTGTGTTTGCTGAAGCATTTAGAACATAAGATCCCTGTTCAGTTTGGCCATTCTACATTTTCTAACACCATTCAACTGATTTTTGAAACATATATTTTGTTGGTCTCACACTTCTGTGACAGGAGGAAGGGACATGGCACCAAGAGGCAGCAGCATACAATCCTGAATTCCCTGATGTTGATTTTTATTGCTTTTGCTCTTTGTACATAATTATGTGTATTATTAGGAACATGAAAAATACTAATATTTGAAATTATTTTTATGTATTTATATGTATTTTTATGTATAATGTGGTAGTTTTTATACCGGATTTACTATATATCTTCTCTATTTTACTAAACACCAGCACGTGTAACAGAAATGGATTCAGCTTAAAGACTCACGAGATAAAAAGCCCCGTGCTCTGATGATATGTACAGCATAATGTTATAATAATCTAAATGTTACTCAATTTGGGTTTTTTTGAGTAACTACTATCCCCTTTCATGCTTTCACCACGTTGGGGTGGGTTTGACAGGAGGACATCCATAAAACATAACTAACCAAGACAATGATGGGGAATTTGGCTAATTAATTCATTAATTTAACTGCAATTTAATTGCATGGTACTTTCTGGAAATGAAAAGTCCTCTGTTGTATGCTAAAGATAAATTTGGAAGAAAGGAATTACATGTAATTAATGTATTTTGTCATAGAATAATCTAATAAAGTAAAATTTTTCATTCTGTTTCCAGAGTTGTGGCCACCTGCAGACACAATATGTCAGTGCTCAAATTCATTTTTTCTACTTATGTGATATATATTTTTCAAAGGCAGTACAGTGTGTAGTACACTGGTTGTATTATACAGAGATTAGTTTTTAGCCCATGCTGGGAAATATACTGGAAATAATTCCACCTTTTATTTAGTTGTCCCTGCTCTTTATTTATTAAGATTTTTTTTCTTTCATCCTTGGAAAATTGAAGATTTCCCTAATTTACTCCTGTCCTTCAAGTCTCTTTCCTTTTTTTTTAATATTTTTTTTTTTCCTCCTAGTATTAATTTATTTTAAAGCAAAACATCCAACATTAGAAATTCCCAATTTCATTTTCAAATGAGATTTACTAAGCTGATACCTAGAGTCTCCTGAAAACAAAAATTAGAAAGTAAGCCCAAATGTGTTCTTATGGTATATTTAGAGAACGGCATCAGAAGAGAAAATTAGATGACATTCCTAGGAAGTTATGCCATAGATCACACAACATGTTTCAGTTCAGTTTGGTGAAATGCCAGTGCAGGTTTCTGTTTATGCTGAGCAAATGACAGCCTGCTCTATGCTAACAAAATGTCTATTTGCAATATGTATAACAGATTTTTGATAATTTGAAGTTATATGTTACTTACATATATGTAATTTCCAAACCAACTTTCTTTTTGTATATGAATTTACTGTATTTGACCTAATTGTTCTACAATAATTACGCTTGTGTTTATTATAATGTCTAAACAATTTCTAACAATCACATTTAGAAAAGTTGAAAAACTAGCTATCCAAAATTTTAGTTTGTCATTAAATATAAATTTAATGTTTTAACCAAACTTTTGAATTCTCTGTTATTCTCTGGCATACCAGGGACCTGGCACTACACATGGAACTCCATTTATGTCTTACCAGTGCTGAGTAGGGTATCACCTCCTTTGGCTTGCTACTGTATTTTAGTACAAATCCAGGATTACAGCTTATCAGTACATCAATTTATCATAGTAAAGTAATTCACTAAATGCTATCACACTTAAAATTAAGTTTTAGTAACTAAATTATCTATAGACTATTCTGAGTATCAGTGTAACTTATATTCTGTGTTTTCCTCAGTTTTGACCCCAGGAGAGGTACCTGGAAGCTATTTCAACTCTCAGGCTTCAGAATTTCAATTCTGAAAGGAGTGACCCTTGCAAGACAGAATTCACATCCCCCTGGTATTGAGTTAGCCTAATTGGTCTTGAGTATTCATGCAGAGATTATTTACAGTTTAATTCAAAGAGAGAGAGACTCATATCTGTACTTTTTGATGTCCTTATTTACCAGTTCAGACAGTAGTTTAGATGATGTGAATACCACCCACTTAATATCTCAGGGAATGAGAATCTGCCTTATATTGAGAGTAAAAATGTTCCGATCCAACAAACCAAGAAAAATCTGAAAAAAACCCAACCCAGATTATTTTTTTTCCCTTTTCCTTTTTTTTTTTTTTTCTCTCGTAGGAAACTGAGACAGGGTAATGTTATTTACATCACTTTAATATATAATGACGTTTCTGGAGTATTGGAGGGCAGCAATTGTTGCACTTGGAATAGGAATGAAATATATCCAAGGTTACTCAACTGGCACTTGCTGATTCTTAGGTCTCCTGTTACCAAACCACAAGTCTATGCATTCATAAATTAAAATGCTTAACTAGATTGCAAAAATCTGCCTTAAGATACAGGGTTTTGTATGTAATTAGTTGAATCTGATTCCTCAGGATTAATCTTCCGTGAATTGCCAACAATTGACGAATGTGGCAAAGTTCTGAAATCATTCCAAGAAAATACATTTTACCACCAGAGAATGGAATTTATTGGAGTTACTCTATATATTAAATCTTAAAACACTTAATTTACAGTGGTAGTCCCTAAGGATATAGGCAGATCAAGAATTTGCAGTACTAGAAACAGGACCTGGTCTTGTAATAACAAGAAATGCAGATCCTGCTAAGCTACTTGACATGTCTCCCATATCAACATCTGTGTCCAAGTTTAGGCATCTAAATTGAATTTGTAGTCAGTGGGAAAATGAAAGCACTCAAGTATTTATTACACCTGGCAAATTTTGAATGTCTATTTTTGTCCATGAGATGAAGATGATTTAAGAGTGACTGTCTCCTTCAATCATAATGGAAGGTTAGGATGGGTCTATTCATACAGCATATTTTTTCAAGTTAATCTCTCCTAAGCAATAGTCCACATTTCTAGGACTGTGCCTCCTAATCATTAGACCTGTAAGGTTGGTAAAATTATGTTTATTAGGTTTAGTGGGGACAAGAAAAAAATAACACCTTCTGCAAATGTACCTTACAGTCTTGTGTTCCAGTTTGATCAACTACACATGCTGATTAATAAACTCAGTGCAACTTTGCAACTGGGCAGGTCTCTTGGTCCTTTTCAATTGCTTTTACAAATAACAACGTCTCATTACTGCCAGATCACAGGGAAAAAGGCATATGTAACTTCAAAACTGACAGACACATAACACGTTCACCACTGGGAAACCACTGATATGTGGATACCTTATTTACACAAATACAAATACTTTTATGCATTTCCCAGATTCAAAATGGTAGCTAATGAAATGCAAGTAGAATTTCACAAGATTTCCCTCTAAATTTAAAAACAGTTTTCAAAAAGTATGCTTTGGCAAATTGATTGCCAAAGAAAGTGTTTGGGCTTGTTTGCTCGTGAGTTGTTTGTTTTGTTTCTGTTTTTTCTTGTTTGGTTGTGTTTTTTTTTTGTTTTGCTGGTGGTTTTTTGTTTGGTTGGTTTTGTTTGGTTTTTTTTTTTTTTTAGTTTTTTCCTACTTTTATTTACCAAAAAAGTTAAAACCTTGCACTTGTAAGACCAAATAAATTAGTCCCTTTCTCATCTTTCACACTCACATCTCTATATGTTTCTTCCACATAAAATAATTTATGAGTTAGTATAGAGAAAAGGAAGGAGGAATAACACATCCTGAAAAAAAATTGAATCTTCTGTGAGCTATGAGGTCAGTGTTGTGTATTTTAAAGCATAATGATTTGATTTCTGTTTGCATTATTGGGATGATGTCCGTTCCTGTACAGGTATCATAAGAGGTTTTACAGTAAATATGGAATAGAACTCCAAATATTAGTCAGCTGTGCATGTGTCCATTTGTGCTTAAATCTGTTGGTGCTTTGAGTTAAGAGATGATTGCTGTAGAAAATTCTACTTTTAAATAGCTCTTTTTTTCTTTCTCCTTTTTTTAATAAGGCCTTTGATTACGAGTAATTTATACATACTTTGAGAGAGAGGTACCTTTAATAATTGTTCAACAAAGTGAGATTAAAGAAAGAACTAATTTTTATCATCTAACCTCAGTAATGTTCAGATAATGATAATGACATGACACATTTGAACTTCTATGATAAACAGAAAGAAATAATGAACAAAAATAAGTTGAATAAGTGAAGATAATTATGATAATTTTATCTAGATCAATTTCTCTTTCAAAAGAACATTAAATTGCTCCCAAATATTGTTTCCAACCACCTTGTCTCTGAGCCAGTATAAACTAAGGGCAAACTGTATTACAAGCTCTCCTTCTTTCTGCTGTTTTTCAAAACCTTATCTGACTGAAAGATACAAAGCCCTCAGCCACCTCTTTGAGTTCTGATCATATTCCAGTTATCATTTTGAGGTGGAGGTGTTCAGATTAAGGGAATGAGGGAATTTCAGTCTAGGGAAAGACTCTATGAGTCTCTCTCTCATGAGGAATAAATGGCATCTTGTTCCAAAGACTGTCTGAAATGCAAGCTATATACCAGATATAAAAGGTATTCCTTGACATATCTTTTGAATGTATTGTTAATTTTTAATGCACATCCTTTTCCTTTCTAACTACCATAATACTAAAACAGTAATTTGCATTCACAAAATAGCTTTCAAGAATTTTTTCCATTTCATTCAAAGTAAAATGGATTAGATTAATTTAAATGTCAGGATTCGTCCCATCTCTATCTGAGACATGGTCCAGGGGTGGTGGTATCCATCCAGCTACAAGAAAAATCTCATTTAGAGACTATTATTACAATAATGACTAACATCCACTGCTATTTAATTGCAAGCTCCTGAAAATTTAGTCAGAAATTATGAAAGTTTTAGAGGATTTTTCACCTTTCTTAATAAGGTGACATAACTTTAAAAATTTTTTTTGTTCATCTGAAGTTGGAGTGATCAAGTATAAGCTCAGAAGTGAGTTTTTGCTTATTTTCTTCACTGAGGCATTATATGTTAAATAATATCAAGGTCTGTTTAAATAAAGTTGGCATCCAATCCAGTAAATTTTAGCATCTCTTAAGCAGGCTTTATGGTCCAACGAATTCTACAGCATTCTGTGATTTAAGTAATTTAACTATCATAGTTATACCAGCGGAATCTGGAGTGTTCTGAACATAATAAATAGGGAATTACAGTATCTGCTCAGAGGTAGCACTCTCCTGAATATTTCAACACCCACCTCGTACTTCTGCCCAGTCTCATTTTATACACCTCTCTTGCAAAGGTTTAAGCAAAGCTCTATACACATAGAATGCTTTTTAATTCAGTACGAGATTTAATATATTAGATTTCATTATGTGACTTCTCAAGGACATTAAATAGACATTAAATAAGTGGGAAAAAATACTGACATGGTGGAGAATGGTTGTCTGCTTGGATATGTGCAATACCTCATAGAGATGAATAATAATATTGAAACATTTAAAGGTATATAACTAAACAGTGGTTTTGGTGATTGCTTTTTTGTTTGTTTGTTTGTTTGTTTTTTTATTCTGTTTGTGATTAGAAGTTAAACATATATTAAAACCAGAAGTAGCATAGGTTTACTAATAAAGTCAAAGTTGCGTTATTATAAGGCATAATATGAACATCTATTTTCTTTTCAGGCTATTACAGTTACGAACTAAATGTGTGTTTATTATAGATGCTTTATTCAGGTATTAATTATTTATAAACTACATGGAGTTCCTTATATATAAAATGTGACTCTTGATAAATTCTGACAGCAACTGGAGGAAATTTAAATGTCTGTGTCAGAGAAGATATTCGTAAAAAGCAAAATGGGGGTCTTTTCTTACATATGTCTCTAGAAACAGAATAATTTTTCACTGCTGACACATCTGCTGCACTTAATTTTAGTTTTCTTCTTCTCAAATCCATAATAATTCTCAGGAGTGAGTTCTTTTCTTAATAAGTACTGCTTGACATTTATATTCACATACATGATAAATATTTGAAAATGAGCATCTGTCAATGCTGAGGTGTCAAATTTAAACTTATTAGTCATGCAAATAACTTGGCCTACAAAACTCAGCATCACCTTTTCAATTTTTCAGACAAACAAAATAAAAATATTAGCAGAACAGAGCCAAACCCGTTCTCCCTTTTGCTAGCATTGAAGAATTACCAGTTAGAAATATGAACACTTATTACTATAATAATAAAATAAGAAAAAAAGGATGCCTAAAGATCCTGATAAATTAGTTTTTTCTCTAGAGTATTTAAATTGAAAGGTTAATTTACAATAATGGATGTCAGCTGTTACAGATGTATCTTGATCAAAATCTCATGATGCTATTTAAAGGACAAAGTGGATTAATCTTTATCCAAGTGTTTAAATGTTACATGTTTTGCCTAAAACTCAAAAGAGATACCTTTAAAAGACTATTTGGTCTTCAGGTTGAGTGGGGTTTTTTGCATAAATTTTTTTTCTTTGAATTTGAACTAATCAAAATGGGAGCAGAAAAGCTGTTTTTAAAACATTTGTCATTTTGGAAACAAAAATATCAGATGTGTTTTATTTCTCTTTTACTATATTTTGTTTGAGGTTTCTAAACATTCACAGGCATTTTGCAAACATTTCCTGGAGTGGGAAAACAAGGGGAAATATTACCCAATTTAAATGTTAGGGTTTTATTCAGTTTCTTTTAGAAACACACTTAATTTAAAAAAAAAATCTTGCATGAAGTTGAAGCAGTGGTATGTATGAGTGATGGAAGTTAACAATATATGGGGATTTCGCTTGAAGTGTTTATTTCTATTTGTCACTTATAACAATGCATCTGGAGAACATACATAGTTTTAGGTTCTGCAGTACAAGAAGGAATTGAAATTCTGGAGAAAGTCCAGCAAAGGGCCACTGAGATGATTAGGGGGCTGGAGGACATATAAAAGGAAGCTTGGAATGTTTGTTCAGTCTGGAGAAGGAAAAATTGTATGGATTTTATTGCTGTCTTTGGTTACCTAATAGAAAATTACAGAGAAGATGAAGCCATCAGTCTCTTTCTGAAGATCAGTGATGAAAAGGAAAAAGTCCTCAGACATCAGACCAAAATTTGACTGAACAAGTCCTTGAACAACCTGACTTCAAAGATGGACTTTATTTGTTATCTGGTCCACCTCTGAATAGAGAGGTGGATCATGTCACCCGCAGACGTGTTTTCCTACCTGGCCTGTTCCGTGATTCTGTGACTAATTTTTTTTTTTCTTTTGTGTAAATTCTACTTGTAGCCTACTGACATGCTATTGCCAGGTTTCATACTTTATTCTGTTTGGTGGTGAGAATATTTTAGTGCTGACTGGGTCACATCTCTCTGCCTCTTGTCCAAGCCTGTCTAGCAATATCTTTTTCTGTTTCTTTCCCCTAAAACACAATGAAAAGGTAGCCCTACTTCTACTCTACGCTAAATTCAGGAAACCCATAACCTCAGAAAGAGGAAGATGTCAGAGTCCTTTTAGGTGTAGCCTTCAACATAGAGTTATCTTCTTTTGAAAGGTTAAATTGTCTTTGGAAAAAATATTCATGAGGACAGTCAGTCTCTTTTGAGATGCAGAGTCCTAGAATCTTTAATGTCTGAAATAAAGCTCTTGTTTTTTTAAAATATCCAAATGTTTATTTACCTTATTAGTGTACTCTTTATTTCCATACCTATGTTACATCTGAACAAAGTTTGAACAGTCATAGACTGATTTTACTCTAGATATTGCTATTTCTGATGAGGCAATCAGGGAAAACTACACTTTTTTTTTCATTTCCCTTTTCTCCTTTTCTTCTAATGGTGGGGGAGTGACTGACAAGTTTACCAGTGAATACTTTACATAAGTAAACTGTAAAGTCTTTGCATTTGATTCTAGCATCAAATGACTTCAGAACACCAAAATAAAATGAGGAATCATTTACCTAAGGGTTTATATTGTAGGATAAAGTGTCTGGATAAGTGTTAGGATAAAGTGTGTCTGCACACTTCTATTGCTAAAACAGTAGGTGATAAATGGATTCCCTGACTGTATAAGAAAGTAAAGTCAAAATACAAGCCTGATGATATCATAAGAGAAGTGTTCTCATCACGAGCTGTGAGAGAATCAGGTCTGTACCAGGTACAGTGTAGTACATACCAAACTGATATGCATACAGTCATTTGGAAATCTTAGACAAACATACAAAACACCAAAAAGCCATCTCAATTTCTGTCATAGGAAAAGAAACCCAACTGAGAATATCCAGACATGAAATGACATCATGTCTGCCAGATAGTACCAGTGTGGTATTATTAAAATCAAGACAATGAAGAACATTATTTTCACTACATAAGAGGAATGAAGAGTTGAAACAATAAAAAATTATTCATAATGTCACTGTTTAACACTGTCCCAGCAATTAAACCAAATAACAGATGCTCTCTATTAATCCCACTCTCCTCCCTGATAAGGAAAGGAGAGAGAATATGGGAGAGAGGCTGTATGGGTTGGAAACTAAACTACACAACTTTAATGAAACAGTAATGATAAATAGGAAAAATTACTAAATATATACAAATATACAAATATACAGGAAAAATTTATACCACGTTTCTCCCCCCTTACCCCCAATAACTCTCACGTCACCACCGAGGCTGCAGGGCAGCCCTGGGAAAGTCCAGGCTGGACCCCTGGGGTCAGGAGCAGTCAGGAGCTGGAGGCAGGAACACACAGATTCAGGCTGGCACGGATCAGGACCACAGGCAGACGAACGGAGGGAATCCTCCCAGGATGCCGAAGCAAACAGGGAACAGGCAAAGGAAGGGCAGGAAGAAAGGGTCAGGAAGGAAGGGTCTTTGACCCTCATGATCCCTCAAATTTATACTGAGTATGATGTGCATGGGATGGAATACTCTGTTTGGTCAGTTCTGGCATCTGTCTTGTCCAGTCCTCCCCAGAGGAGGGGTTCAGGTGGGACCTCTTTACTCCTTCTGGAGGGTAAAATGTTCCTTAGAGCTGAGCAGTGTCCTTGGCTCTGCACACCAGTCTCTGGCAGTAACTCTAAACATCCAGTGTTATCAGTCCTAGAAGCAGACACTGTCTGAGAAACTTGCTGTTAATTTCAGCAAGTGCAACTACTTACAAGAAACTTAGATGAAAGCAAAAGTACAAGACAGAAAATCACCTTTATCCTGGCCCAAAGCAGGACACATAATAAAATAATATTAATAAAAAAGAAATGCAGTTCATTGAAACGATTTTGAGACACCTCTAGGAAAAAAATAACTTTGTTTCTTTTCAGTTCTGCATTTCTTAGTGCTAACTCCATTTCCCATTTTTACACCAGTATTGGCTCCATTCTTACATGGCTACCAGAAAGCATGACAAGTCAGAAGAGAAAATAAGTTATACTGAAGGTAGATTTAGGAGAAACATTGATATGAGTTGAGGAAGAAAAATGAAAAACATGAAGATTGCTCCTGTGACCTAAAATGGAACTCAGTTCAGAAAAGGAAATGTTTTGATTTAGTTTATAGAACCCTAAACAAGTTACTCTATGTATCTTTTCCCATAGGTAATTTGAAAAGAGTTTTCAAGAAATACACAATTTTTATCCAAGAAAAAATAATTTCTCCCTGATACAGAGAATACTTCAACCACTTTTATAATGTATGGAAATGCCTACTAGGTAGAGTCAGTAGTTGTCATTCTACAGCTGATAAGAAATCTCTGACCCAACAAGCTTACAATTTTTACATGAGAGATGATAAATACCAAGAAATGGGAAAAGCGTATGATAGAACTAGGTGAAAATTTGACATTTTTAAAAATATTTGTTTGTAGAATACAAAATGTCCAATTAGAAGGTTCCAGTTGCACTGTCAGAAGTTTCCATTGGTATCATTGTCTTTTATCCTCTCAACCTAACCATTTACTGCTCTCTGATGGTCATTTTACATGCCCCAGCTTTTTCTTTCTTTTCCTTTTATATTCCCATCTGTTTGGTTGGTGTTCTTTCATCTGTTGTAGTTTGATTTCTCTGCTGTTCTACCTTAGAAATCATTGCCAAAAAATTCTAATTCTGTTACTGTGTAGAAGTAGTGTGTGTTTATACTAACAGCAGATTATAAGACTGAAAAATAAAGGACAGTGAAGGAAGAAGAGAACAGTATTTCATACTTCTTTTTACTCACAGCTCTGCTATGTGAACCCTAACTTCTTTTTGTCCTGCCAGCTGTAGGTATACAGTGGAATTATTAAAATGTTTATGTTTGTTTATTAAATATTTATGTTTGTACAGGACCATGCATACATCCAGGCAGCCTCAGCCCTGGAGAGGAAAGGTAGGATGTGATCACTGCCTCTCTCCTGTGTACATCTCTTTAAAAGACATTTTTTGAGCTCAAGAGCTACTTGGAAGAACAGCTTTCAGCTGTTGAACTACTGGAAACATTAGAAATGGCAAAGAGAGCTGGTCCTAACCCTCCATGTGCTGGCCAAAATGTTGATAACTCAACATACTTTTCTTTTTGAACAGCCAGGGCAGTTACTGCTGCTAATTATGTTCCCAGAGCTGTCCTGCTGACATTATACCTCACATAGGTAGAATATTTCTCACCACTGCCAGCCCTGCAAAGGTAATTGCCAGTTCGTACACCTAGCACAAACACCTTGTTATCCCATGCCATGATTTACTACCTTGAGTAGAAATAATATGATGCTATGAAGAGTCCACCTTTTCTTACGTGAGTGGAACTGTTATTTATTCAATTGAATAAGCATCATTGGTATTCAGCCTTAATCATGAACATTTTGGAGACTGGCATCAGGCACTAAGTACAATACTGTCAAATAGCTGGCAGTGGATTAACTTTGACACCTAGAAACATGCCAAATTCTGACAGAATAAGAACTCGCTGTATACCAAATGTCAATCATTCACTGAGTGCCACTCCAAATGCTTATCCTGCTAGTGATGACGTCAATCTACATCGGGATTTAAAATGCTGTTGCCCTTTGAATATAGAGTAGAAAGCAACTGATAAACCACAAAATGCATATATTTTATCAACCTCGTATCGTTCTTTAAGAACTGGTGGACACAGCTCATGTGGAGATGCTGCTATATTAAATAGCCCAGTCAATTTACACACCGTTTGAAGGAAAAGGGTATCTTTGCTGTTAATCTATTGCTCTAAAGTCAGGCTCACTTGCAAGCAGTCAAACTGATTTCCATCCTGTACTAAAACTTCACAGAACTATTTAGGTCTAATTCTAGTTACATCCCAAGTTGTAAAAATCTACTCAAATTGGTAACACCTAGTAACATATCAAAAGGGTCACATGTACCTTTTATATGCTAGCCTGGTTATTAAAGTACTCGCTTCCTAAGTGAGAGAAAAAGAGATGCCACTGTTCTATCTGAGGAATTTCAGAAATGCAACCATCAGAGGTTAGGCTTCCATTTATTTGATCTTCTCTTGTCTTCATAAATCCTGCATTACTGCCTGCACAGTAACCCAGCCCAAGAGAAGCTTACTATTTTCTCTTTTCCTTTTTCACTCTATTTCTATAATCCACCAGGATGAGCATTACCTGAAGTAGGAGATGAAGCTGAAAAGGAAATTGAACACATCTTCTGTTACCTAGGCAAGTGTTATAACTATTAAATCATTCAAAAAAGTAGTAGATCCACAGCAGTAGGAATAGATTAAAAAGTGGGCTGTATTTATTTAAGTCCTTGCCCTTGGTAAAGGACTCCACTACCCAGATCATAGTTGGCTAGTGATCACTAATACAGAAAGCCGAGGCAAGTTCTTAAGCTTTTAAAAAAAGCTAATAATTTAATTTGGGTATCTGTCCTTCCATTCATCTTCAAAAATCCCCAAACCAAAAAAAAAATAAAACCCAAAACTCCTGAAGCTGGAAATGCAATTTTCCATCATGTATTTCTTGTTAGCATGTAGAAGCCGTGAGAAATGCTTTGGAGACTTGTCTCTCTTGATATACAACTTGGTGTTCCATCCCCTGAAAAAAACATCTCAGAATGTGCAACTGTTTTTTGTCTTCCAGATACAGAAACTGAGCATTCGTTTTAGGGAGCTTACTTGTAGAATCGGATCATCAAATTCTCTTATGAAATGATCGGAAAATATATATGTTCTGGTTTGGGCTAGGACAGAATTAATTTCCTGTCTTGTAATTTTGCTTTCAGCTGAGTGTCTTCTAAGTAGCTGTACTTGCTGAAATTAACACACTTTTACTACAGTTCAGTTTCTACAGTCCAGTCAGAACATAAGTTTCAAGTGGTGTGTTTAGGGAGAGAACACACCAGAACTTCTGTTCAACTAACAAGCTCAACAGGTACAGAATTCTTACTCCTCTGTAACACCAGCAGGTTGTAATTCTAAGGCACTTTAAGGCCCATTTAAGCCATCTAAAATAAATACTAATGCCTTAATCTGGACCAACTAGGTGATACGAGCATTCACTAATACAGTGCAGACATGTTCTCAAAGAAACTAGGTCTTAGACCATTGCATTCTGTCCCATCTGATTATCAGACACAAGTACATATAGTTCATAAATTTAGTAGCCTCCTTTCTAAACATGTGACGTACTCTGTATGACCTTCTAGGCGGTTTGTTCAGAAACAAACTTTAGCTGCAGAATTTCTAACAAGTCTCAAGTTAGTTCTCCACAAATGAAGGACCAAGATAGTATATCTATACTACATTGTGCTGTGAAAATATTGTAGCTTGCTTAAAGTTACCTGAGGTATTGAACCAAGGTCAACTCTGCTGCAAGTTTGGGCATCATTCAACTTGGTAGTTTCATAAACAAAACCAATTTTTTATTTGCCCTTGATAATATACATAACTGATAATTTTTCAGGTCTTGTAATTAAATTTCTAAATCTCATAAAGAATCAGACCTTCATATCTGAGTCTGATAATTCCACTGAAGAAAAAGCATAGAAAATGTTAGATATTGCAGTGCCAAAGTACTTCTAGGGAGCTTAGTGCCTGCAATCTAGCGTCAATGGCTCAAAAAGGCACCTTTCTGTCGCTGTCATGTGGAGGTCACTGTTTGCACTCTAGTAAATAGCTGCTATAAAACCTGAAGTATTACTGACTTGCTTAAAATTCAGGCAACGTGGAACAAGTGCAACTGTCAGCAATAGGAGGCCTTGAATAGCTGTAAAGGTTAAATATCAATTTGTTTAAAAAAAGAAGTCAAACTCGTTCCTTTATCACAAACTGCAAATCTGATGGCATTCAAACCATTAGCACTCCAGTCAGACATCTGAATTTAAAGTGTTTGACATCCCTAAAAAACAGAACACACTTTTATTAAATATAATTTTGTAATTTTTTTTTTTTTACATTTTTTTTCAATAGAGTCTTAATTCCATACTCAGATGCTTAGAAAATCTGCTTAGGAATCCAGATTCCACTTTTGAGATCTGTTCCAAAGGTAAGTTTTTTTCCTAATTGAGCTCAGTGTTTTGGATCAGGCCCTTAGGACTGCTTGAATACATCAAGAAAAAGGAATACAGAAGTGATACATTTCTAACTGACTTCCTTGCTTTTGTCTTACAGATATTTTTTAGGATGCTTTTTGTCTTTTCGTTGCAAATTATCAATTTTTTTAAGAAACAGAAAATGTTTCTGTAGTAATGAATGTTCTCTTTAAAATCTGAAAGATATTCTAAATTTTTAAAGGGAGTATTGGGTTTATGTCTAATTTTTACTATGGTTTCAATGAAAGATTAAATGATGGGTATAAACTGGATTTTGAAAGCAAGAAATATTTCTTGAAAACATTTGTGAAAAATACAGAATATTTGAATTTTAAAGCTTACAGGTTAAAGTCTGATTTTAATAAATCATGATAATGAAAATAGTGTATCTGCTCTATTATTGTTGTTGTTGCTGCTGTTGCTGAGTCTTTCCTTGCCACCACCAGACTGGAAAGTGTTGAGTTAAAAAAAAATCAAATAGAAATTAATTTCTCAATATTTAGATCAGTGATTGCAACATACTATTTTTCAGAATTTTTGTATAAACACATGATTCAATTTCACCCATTAAAAGCACAAGATATTTGTGATATCCGTTTGAAGGAAAAACAGTTCAACATTCTTTTATTTTTTTTGTTTTAATATTTTTGCATTATAAAAGCATCCTACTAGCTCTTCTCGGTATCTGCATTAGTTGATTTTTTTCTGCCTTTGAAATATGGGCAGAAGGTGAATGCTTCCTTTGGTAGATATTTCAAACTTTTAAGGTATTTTAAACTGATTGATTGGGAAAGCTTCTTTTCTAATTGCTGTAAAAATTGGATAGGATTGTTTATTTCTGACATTTCTGAGTTGCATACTGATTATGTTAAGCTTTTTTCATTGTAAATTAGTCTGCCCCTTTTACTTAGCAGTATTAACCCATCATGCAGGCTGCTAGCAGCAGAAGCTTTTGTTTTGCAGCTGCTTTGAACTTCTCAAATGTATCAGAACATAATTTATGTTTTAGATTAAAACTGCAGTACAGATGCATGTAAATTTCTTCTTTTGTAAATATATAAAATAGACTTTCTCTAATACCATTATTAATGAAGAGGTGAGATATTAATATATGAACTCTTCCTGACTAGACTTTAGGAGAATTTATACAAGCAAAGCCTCTGCTGGGGAAGTTTTTTCCCATCTGCGTGTCCACCTGGCCATGTCCTTCCACATCCCTACATGAGTTTGCCCACCCAAGTCCTATTGATTCCATCCCTTTTGGATAATGTCCTCGTTTATCCTTACATATGTTCTGGCATCAGCTCTTTGCTCTGCTCTCCTCTAGGTGGCAACAGAGGAGGGAGAAATGCATAGTATAAAAAGAGTAAAAGGATGAGGATCAAGGGAAAAAAAGTGAAAGAAAAAGGTGGAGAGGGAACGGAAAAGCTTTGGAGTTCTTCCCTCGTCCTCCTGTCTTCTACAAATAATATTCCTGGCCAGAGGCTATTAGCTGGATTTTTATATTGGCTTTATTTATCTGATCTTCCATAAAAGGAGGGACAGTAGAACTGGCCTCCCACTAGACCAAAGTTTTTCTCAGCAGTGAGCCGGAATTCGTTATTTCATTTATAGTGACTTCAGACCTGGCCAGCCTCAGCTGGATGGAGAAGTAGCTGTGAGAAAATCCAAGCTATCAATGTGGAAAGAAGGTGAAATACCTAAATAACTTTAATGGATACATATTTCCTGAAACACTTTAAAGACAACCTTGATACAAACCCCTTCTTTCCAAATCACTGTTGCACACAAACTCTGCTATCTTGCAAGAAAGTACCATTACTTTGACTTAGTGTCAAATTTTATCTACCTCTTTAAAACAAACAAACAAACAAACAAGCATCAAAACCCTAAACCAGACAAAAAAATTTTCTTACTGATCCAAAGAAAAGGAAAAGTTATTCAGTGACTCAATACATACTGGATCTATTTCTGTAGATATTGCTGTGTTACATGAAGAGACAACTTCAGATGTAGCAGCAGCAATTAATAATTGAAGTCCATAGGCACAATGCTATGCAAGATCCTAACAATGCTCTAATACCATATAAGATGTTTTGGTTTGTTTGTTTGGTTTTCTTAAAGATGTTGTTGGCTTTCTGATAAGAACTAAAAATAATTCTGCAAAACTGTAAAAATGGATAGTTTTGATTCCTAACCAGGTAGTCAGGTAAAAGACAGAGAGTACTTTGAATTCATGTAGACAACTGAAAATATGCTTGCAGCATTTGCTATTTTTTTTTTTTTTTTTTTTTTTTTGATATTGCAGTACAGAAATGTGTACTGTTAAATCACTAATACAGAAATAAGGAAGGATGAGTGTGGAGCTCAGATGACATTCCTACAGCACCCAGCCCCAAATATGACGAGAAAAACATCACATCAGTCACACCTGCGAACAAGGCTATTGCTGAGAGGGATTAAAAAGGAATGAAGGTGTGTGGGAAGTCCATTAGTAAAGAGAGAGAGAGAGGACTGTGATCAGTCATTTTAGGATGACGCAGAATATGGAAAGTGAGTTGTAGCAGAGCATTAAGAATTAGGCTAAATCAGGTTTTTCAAAAGGTTTGAGACAACATTAATGCACAGGCTTGATATACTTCTTCCTGGCTACACATAAAGTGAGGGACCCAGAAAGGCAAAGTCACTATAGTGAACATAGCCATCTATCTTTAAACCCACTCCAGAAGCTGGGGCTCATTGGACTATATCCCTACCAGTGTTTCCTAGATCTGTCCCATTATTTTAAAGCAGTTTTTGACTACTGGCATTTTCTGGGCTTTTATTTATTTTTTTCCCCCTCAATTCTGTATATGTCTGTAAATGCTAAATAGGAACCACTTACAAATTCCATATTAATTTGACATTCTATCATGGCTAGGAGCTGTGGGAAAATGAAGTTGTAGAGTGGCTGTTCGATGGTGATCAATGGTTGCATCTCCACAGAATAGCAGAGAAGAGAGATCTGGACATGTAGCATGGTCTACCAACAAAGTCAGTGTGCCTAGGGATCATGGTTAATTAAAACAGACAGTCCTAATTCCTGTAGGTGTGTTGGTGATGTCAACTAAATAACATATACATCCTAGAATTTCTGGATTTTTTTCTGATTATGTGATGATAGTATAGGTTGGGCTTGCGTATACACATCCCATATTTGAGAATTATGTGATTTTAGACTACACTTAATGTGGAATAATGATTATATCAATAAGCCCTTTGTAGACTTCTTCTTTATCAATATTCCTTTCTTTTTTTGGAAAGAAAATTTTTCACTTTTACAGAGTTTATCTGTTAGTATTTGTTTGCTTTCTGGCATGTTTAGCGTGCTTTTCTTAAGCCTCAGTTTACCACTCTGAGGTTCAGATGATTACAGAGAATGTCTCCTCTGCATAGCCTTCCCAGTTAGATCCAACACAGGTGACATGAGTCTACAACCAGTCTGGGGAAGTGATGTGTCTTAATGAAATCAGCTGAGATGTTTTACTTCTCTGTAAAGGATTTGTTTATCCTTCAGGCAGGATTTGACTGTAGCAGAGCAGCTGGACAATATGAAAGATTGGAATAGAAAGTCAGAATGTTACTATTGGTCTTTCTAACACTAAAAGCTATTGTTTTCAAGCTTTATTAACGCTATAGCTTTTATATGTCCAAGCATCACAGAAGAGTTATACTATTCCTTTATGAGTGTATGAGGTAATTCCTGCATTTGATGCTCCCAAAAGATAATTCAACAAGAGCACATTCCACTGGCTGAAGCAGAACCTCATTAAATGAGTAAAGAAATGAACTGCAGTTTCTCCAGAAGGACATCAGTGTGATTATACAGAAGTGTCAAAGAAAAGGATCATGTTTTCAGCCTAGAAAAGAAAGGAAATTGTACAGAATCCTTACAAACATATGTATCTTGGGAATTTTTCCAAACCTCTAGGATTAAAAAGCATGTCCTTGGGCAGTCATTCTGTAGCTTATGAAATCTCAACAGAATGTACTTGTATACTTATCTATGACAGGCATCCTAATAGATTTGTATGTCTGCTTACATAGCTTTAATGGTAAACTAAACAGGATGAAGTGCTAGCGTGGATCATTCATACTGTTTAATTCTTGGCCTGGTCTCTGTTATGAATTTGACCTTGTCCAACTAGCTATGCCCCCAAAATTCCATAGAAAAGTTTGGAAATTTGTGCAGATCAAAGATCATCCCTACTAGGTAGCTTAAATGTACTACACACACTTGTCTTAGTGATATAAGAGAATTTGGCTGCATGAGCATGAGTCATACTGTGCCAAATGGTCTCAGGGACAGAGAATGACATCTTATCCACTAGATGCAGCAGTATAAATGATTTTTTTTCTATTTATTTAAGTTGAGACTTGAGAGGCTTTTTTTTTAGTGAGATCTGATATTGTACTTTTAATTTAGCCAAGTAGTCCTTAACAAGTATTATGGCATTGATTACATAAGCACATTCAGTTTCTCCTTCAGTTGAACTTTAAAGTCATTCTTTAAAGCAGAGTAATTATGTGCCCGCTTTTGAGAGCTAGCAAATATCTATTAATTCAGCAGTATGTGTATATTGATCTTCTGATCTTAACCTATTCTGTTTATTGTCCTTTAACAGAATTCTTCCACGTACATTAGTGCTCATGAAAAAGTAGAAGAGATTTATGTTCCCTAAGTAATTTAGATGCCTATAATTAAAGATTAAGACTCCACATAAAGATATGACATCATTGTCATTAAAATTGCACTGTAACGTGTCTGTGGATTTTATAACAAAGTATGGAATAATACAGGTGGGCTTACCTAACCCTTCCTTTCTTTCTCTTTAAGTAAGAATAACTGCACACACAGTATACTCTTCATTAGAATAGTTAATGCAACATAAAGATAGAAAACATTATTGAAAAATTTAGATTTATGAATATATTTGGGTGGAATTTACTATGCTCTAGAGTAGAAGCAGTTACTATGCATTTTTCTCAGCATATACTAAAACAATCTCTGTAATTTAGGAAGGTAGATATGAATTATTCTGTGCTTTAGGATGTATTTTGTGACAGGTGATTGGCAGGTTTAGTTATGCCCACAGTCTGCAAGCAAGCTGAAGTATTCATTGTAACAGGTCTGTGGACCGTATCCCTTGAAGGACGTGCAGAGGAATATTTTTTCTAACCACAATGTTTTACCATTTCAAGTCATACCCTTGGAGGCAGAATGCATAACTTTTCTGGAGGTGCAAAAAAAATGTGGATACAAAACTTCTTTATGAAAAAGCAAATAACGAGCATCTGTGTTTGCTGGAAGTTATTTCTTGTTCTGGCTGGTACCACTATACTTTCTAACATCTGAAACAGAGGTAGAGAATTGCTTTGTTTTCCAAACAAGCCAGCAAATACCTATCAGTTCTTGACACTAATATCAATTCTCTTGTCTTTCACTCTTATTATCTTCCCCAGAAACATATTCAGACTATGTAAAGTTCAACTTCACCAGGGTCCAAGAAGTTGAGAAGCAGAAGTGTTGGGCTACAAAGGAGAGTAAATGCTGAGACAGAAAATTGCAGTGATGATGGAAAAGAAACCCCATTTCATTTTTCCACTACAGTCTGTCAAACATTTAATACTACCTGCACCGATTTTTGTGACAAGTAGATCCAGGAAGTACCTTTGAAATAACAGTGATTTCTCTCATAAGGTATATTTTCAAAATATAGGTCCTATTAATAACCCTATAAAAGAATTTTTTCCCCTAATAATTAAAAATGAATAAATAAAAGAACAAATCTAAACCTGGAATTTCTGTAAATTTGATCATTTCAGTGACATGAGTTAAATTGTAACAATTTTTGAGCTGGGGCTTCTAGCAAGATATTGCATCTGTGTTCTGCCTATATGTAGTCATGCAGCTTAAGCAGATTTTTATTGCTGTGCAGTGTTTACAGTTCACTGGAGTTTCTAGAGAAATTTAAAATTATAAAGATCTTTCATTTTTTCCAATCACTTGATATTTTCACATCCTCTTAACATTCTTTCTTATATAACAGTATGCATCTTTCTCATTAAGGATACATCTCTTATTTTTCTCTACACTAAATGAAGTGCTTGAATATCAGTATATCAAGCCATAAAATCACTCATAAGACTTTAATGCAGTACTATTAAGGGACTTTTTTTCCCTTTGCTACTCCCTTCCAAATCTAGGAAAGCTAGGGAAGATAACAAAATATTTTCCTTGTTTCTGTTTTTTCATGCCTTTCTGATAAATATTGATGCTTCCTTTAAAGTTTTTCCTGCTTTTAACACTCAGATCAAAATCATTACTTTTTTTTTTGTTTGCTGCTGAGTGAACTTCAAATAAACAAATTTGGCATATATTCATTTATTTGTCAAAGAAAATATAGTGCAGATTTTCCAGAAGGGGAATAAAGGCAGTGGAGAACTGGTGTGGATTTAATTACTGCAACAATTTTACTTGTGACATTAAAGAATGTTTCTTTCCTTTAGTTTCTTTACCAAGAAACTGAGGAACAGTTCCAGAACTAGATCTAATGGTATTTATTAGTCAAAGCAGCAAAAGAAACTTTAAAAAAAAAAATTTCAATACATATGTTTATATTTTAAATATCAAATAATTATATATTATTTTAATATATGTGTTTAAAATAACATATTTTATAAAAATTATAGAAACTTCAATGCAATATAGCATATATTATACTATATTATACTATGATAGAATAGAATAGAATATAAATAATATATTATGAAATGGGTTATATATATACGCATGCCTATTCCTGCAGTGGAATCACAGAACACAGAATGGTTGAGGTTGGAACAGGCCTTGTGAGATCATCTGGTCCAACTTCTCCGCTCAAGCAATGCCAGCTACTGCAGGCTGCTCAGGACCATGTCCAGATGGTTTTTGAGTGTTGGTAGCAATGCTCTTCCTACTGCAGCCCAGGATACCATTCATCTTTGATGCAAAGTTATATTGATGGTTCATGTTCAGTTTGTTGTCTACCAGCACCCCCCTGTCCTTGTCTGCAAAGTGGCTTTCCAGTTGGGCCGGTCCCAGCTTGTATGGGTTCATGGCACTGGTTATTCCTAGGTGTAAGACTTTGTCAATGACAAAGTGAAATGACAGGTGTCATTTTTCCAGGCTGCTGAGGTCCCCCTGAGTGGCAGCATGACCTTCTAGTGTATCAGCTGCTCCTCCCAGTATTGTGTTACCAGCAAACTCACTTAGGGAACACTCTGCCCCATCATTCAGATCATTAATGAAGATATTAAACAAGATTGGAGCTGGTACTGATCCCTCAGGTACACCATCAGATATTGGCCTCTGTGCTTCAGATAATTATGTCACCAAATATGTTGTGGAAATATCTTAAATGTTCAGTTATACTGAATTACACAAAGTGTTGGAAACCATGGAATCTACTAAGATCTGAAGCACCTCCACACATAGAGTTGTCAACAGGGACTCTTGTCACCATGAAACATTTCTTTTGGATTTATGACATATTGTATACTTAAGTATTTGCTAAGAATATCAAATAGAATGGAAATATTAGTATATTCATTTTATAAATTATGCCTTTTGTAGTGGGGCCTGCGCATATAATAGCACTCATTATTTATTTTTAAATAAATAGAATACTGTTTAATTTTTAGAATTGAACCTACATATCTGACTATTCATATAAAAACATACCCATCAAATTTCATGTGCTGTTTGAAATAAGGTTTTTAGAGTATATGTTACAAATACAGGACGGATTCTTTGACATGCAAGTGTGTAACAGGTTCTACAGTGACAATAATTATAGTTTTTATGAAATACAGAAAAATATACTGTCTTATTTTCTCCAGTATTGCAGGGTGGAAATTTTTATGATTAGTTACTTTCACAAAAACAAAAAATTTAAAAAAGGAATACTTCCACTTGCAAAACTATCTTCTAAATGCTCTAATTTCCATAAGTTGGTATCTGGCAGTTAAAAACATGTTCATTAGTAAAAATAGATACATTTCAATTACCTTTATTCGTGCTGACTAAAGCCATTCTTCAAATGGTGCTATTGACTTCATAGGGTCTATTAATAAAGTACTATTTAACACAAAGAAGAAGAGTGGAGTCAGATGCCTGATGTTCTGTTCAGGTCAGTGAGTCTAAAGATGTGACTTTGATATCAATGAAACCAGAATTTCATCTGTTATATATTTATTTTGGTGACTTATTCAGGGTCAGATATTTCATTTATTTCTCTGACATCTTTGCAGTCTTTCATCAAAGTTGGGTACTAATGTCATTTACAAAATAGTGAAAAATTTCTGAAATTCAGGGAAGTTTTTCCCTGACAAAACTTCAGTCCTTGGCTGGTGTTCAGTGAAGGGGGTTAGCAGGTATTTAGTTAAAGCACCAATTTAGGCTAAGTGTTATGTAAGTGTTTAGCATTCTTAAATTTAAACACGTGCTAAAGTGTACACTGAACTAGAGATTCTTTGCTGTATTGAGTCTATGAAGAGCAGGAGTAAGTGACAGAATATCTGGAGGGAGTAAATTTTGGTTTGATGGCACTGTCAGGGTAAGTTCCACAGGCTATAAATTGAAAGCAATAGAGCAATGCATACCCTGAGCATGCTTTCAAACAGAAGGCTGTCATAGAAAAGGGACTTGGACAGTGCTGGTTCAGTTTTTAGGAGCTGAAGGCTGGCTTTCAAGATTCCAGGAGGTATGGAATTGGACAGTGGAATGAGGGGAGCAAGAGGAAGTCCAGAAGACAACCCCTGTGGAAGGACCTTGTTAAGTTTTTTTCACTCAATTTGTATCCCAAGGCTCTATTTTATAATTTCTGTAATCCAATTCCACTATTTTTTTATTTTAGTATTTTTTTATAACCTCTCCTGCTTCTGAAAGAGGAAACCTCATTACATGCACCAGCTACAGGAAAGAGGGAAAGGACAGAACCAGTCAAAAGCAATGGATTCTTGACAGCTGTTGCTGCTGTTTTCAGAGCTGAAGGGACAACAAAGAACGTTGTTTTATAAACCATGCAGCTGAATCTGTGATGACAGCAAAAAAGATTGTCAAATAAGAGGAAAGGCCCATAATGGAAAGACAAATCACCATCTCTTCTAGCATTAATAGAGGAAGAAGTCAAAGCACTAAGTAGCTACCTTCATTGTTTAGATCTTTGAACCAAACCCAAGTATTAAATACTTCTCTCAGTCACAGCTCTGAGATTATTACTTGAGAAATATAGTGGTCAACTCCTTAATTTTTTCCTTGACTTTTTTGTTTTGTTTTGTTTTTCTCTTTAATTTCGGACTTTCATTTTGTTTCTAATATTTCTAAATTGTATTTAATTAATCCGTAGGAAAAATATCAAAAACATTAAAAGAAAAAATAGCTATTCTAGCAATGCAGTAGAGGGCTTCATTAGAGAAGATTTCTTAATATAACAAGAAAGCCTTACACATTTTCTATGCTGAAGATATCTCTAGAAATAAACATAACAATTATATACAAGTAAGTTTTGTAGATTTTTATATATGTATTTTGCTTAAGCTGCTTCTGAAATAGTCTTGTGAAACTTCTCTGAATGTCAGGAATTCTCTCAACCTTTTCAATTTAATGAATAAAAGTTAAAATTTACAATTACTTATGTATGAATGCAATTAGAGGAGTTACATTAATAATAAATGAGAATCATTATATATGGATATAGTCCAGAAGTGATAATTAGGGGAAGTACCAAACATGCTGTTATAATTTTCACACTGCAATTATTTGCATTATTTTCACACTGCTATTGCAAAGCTCATACACTTTTAAAAACTGGTCTGTCTGCTCAAAAAATTCAGTGTGAAAAACTGGATTGAAACTGGATTGAAAGGGTTATGTTCAAATTTAGGAACTAAAAAGTCAATGCGTACTTAAACATAGCATTTGGGAATAATATAGACTGGAAGTGACTTCTGGAGGCCATCTTGTAGTCTGCTTGAGCAGTCAGTGGGGTGAAGGGATTTACTGTGGAATGTCCAGGCCTAAAAATGATCAGTGATATGAAGTTAGTTGGAAGCCAGTAACTGACTGTGTACCTCAGGGATCAGTGCCAGCTCCAATCCTGTTTAACGTCTTCATTAATGATCTGAATGATGGAGAAAATTGTTCCCTCAGTGAGTTTGCCTTCCAGTTCCTGGAGCTGACTGGAAGAAATTCTTTTCTGTGAGGTTGGTGGGACACAGGAACAGGATACCCAGTGAAACTGTGGGTGTCCCATCCCTGGAAGTGTTCAAGGCCAGGTTGGATGGAGCCTTGAACAAATTGGCCTTGTGGGAGTTATCCTTGCTCATGAAGAGAAGTTGGAATTGGATGATCTTTAAGATCCCTTCCAACCCTAGCTATTCTATGATTCTATAATTATGTACTGATTCGGGTGTTTGCATGATCCTAATCAGACATTCCTCAGACACCCAGGATCACCCTTCTATTATTGTTGTGGCATTGTGTCCAGAACTGTCTTTACAACAACAAAATATTTTATTATTAAGCAGGAGTCATCCAAATAATCATTGTATTTACTCATAATCTGTCAACTACATTTTCAAATGCTATCACTGTGAAAAAGCTTATTATAGAAGTCATAAGTCAGATAGGTGTGCCTAGATCTCTTTTATATTGGGCAAATTAATTAAATATGCAAGCAAAGAAAGTACCTGCAAAGGCATACAAAGAACTATTACATGTAAACTCATACACTGATTTTTATCCTACATCCAATAATTTTGGACTCAAAGTCTGATTCCTTTGGTATTTTAAAGATCTTAATCTAAATCCTTATAACTTAAATGTTGTCAACTAAGTAAAACAGCACAGTGTTATGAATAGTATTTTTTGTCTTTCCTGGTGCACAACAATCACAAGTTCTAATGCTGCTCACAGCAAGATTGTTCCAGCCCAGTGAGTTCAACATATTTGTATCATTTTAAGTGAACATAAACTTTGTCCTGTACTTTCTGAACACAAGCAAAAATATTTCCTGAGAGAAGTGTAATAGAAATAATATTTTTTTTTCCTGCAGGCATGACTACAATGTTTTGAATTCCTCTAATATTCAGCCTAATGTGCATGTAGAACACTGTGCATGTAGAAAATCTCATTGCTACTCAAATGTATATTTAAGTAGAGAAAATGTGTCCCAATATAAAAGGTAGAGACCAAACCCAAAGGATAATTTCCAAGAAAATGTTGGCTATGTCATTATACTGAAATATGGAAGACGTGGGTCCAATATCATCAGATCCAGAACTTTCAACTCTTTATATACTTCATCATGGTGAGACCTCTAATGAAAATAGGTTACTGTAAAATATTCTGTAATACTTTTCTTTCATAGGGTTATCTGTGTATGTGTGTGTCACGGTTTAACACTGCCCTGGCAATTAAACTGAAAAACAGATGCTCTGTATTAATTCCCTTCTCCTCCCTGATAAAGAAAGGAGAGAGAATAAGGGAGAGAGATTTATGGATTGGAAACTAAACTACACAACTTTAATGAAACAATAATGATAAATAGGAAAAATTACTAAATATATACAAATATACAGGAAAATTGATAAGATGTTCCTCCCCCCCAGGAACTCTCACATCACCACCGAGGCTGCAGGGCAGCCGTGGGAAAGTCCAGGCTGGACCCCTGGGGTCAGGAGCAGTCAGGAGGTGGAGGCAGGAACACACAGACATGGGCTGGTATGGATCAGGACCACAGGCAGATGAATGGACAGAATCCTCCCAGGTTGCCGAAGCAAAACAAGGAACAGGCAAAGAAGGGAAGCAGGAAGAGCAGGAGTTGGTTTGACCCTTGTGATCCCTCAAATTTATACTGAGTATGACGTGTATGGGAGGGAATACTCTGGTCAATTCTGGCATCTATCTTGTCCAGTCCTCCCCAAAGGAGGGGTTCAGGTGGGACCTCTTTACTCCTTCTGCAGGGTAAAATATTCCTCAGAGCTGAGCAGTGTCCTTGGCTCTGCACACCAGTCTCTGGCAGTAACTCTAAACATCCAGTGTTATCAGTCCTAGAACCAGACACTGCCTGAGAAACTTGCTGTTAATTTCAACAAGTGCAACTACTTACAAGAGACTTAGCTGAAAGCAAAAGTACAAGACAGAAAATCACCTTTATCTTGGCCCAAAGCAGGACACCAAGTCAGAAGAGTCAACAGTGTGTGTATTTTGTGTTTCCTCTGACAGAAGGATTGAATCACACTTGAATTGCACAGGTCATTAAAGAGTCCAAGCAATGGGGCTCTTGATTATCATGCACTCAGCAAGCTTCTGTTGCTTAATGTGGTATTATTTGTTTCTTATTTATTTTTTCCTGGTACTACAACTATGTAGGAACTCATGACTGATGTCTTATAATGTCTTGAGAAATGAAGTACAGAGTTTTTAACTCCATATCGTGACTATATATATCAATATATATTTTTACTGTACAGAACATTGAGTTTTATATCCATTAGTGAAATTCATAGAATACTCAAACTCTTCCTCTACATGAGTAACATGAGTATTAAAATGTTGTAAAAGAAATAATGCAACAATAACTCATGTGGCTCTTTGGTGAATGTATTTCCAATTCCTTCTTTGGACCCTGATTGAGAATTTCAATCAGCCTGATCAACTGTGGAGAATTCTTTTTGAGAATAAAAATGTCACAACTTTAAACTGAAATATTTCAGTCCATGGATGCCTTCTAATAAAGGCCAAGTATCTGCTCAGGGGAATCCCAAGACAGTAAATCACAATCAGGTGCTTAGAGAAAATAAATGAAAAAACAAACAAACAAAACCCCCCAAAACCAATCAACAACAAAAAATTAAAATAGACACAAGAAATAAAAGAAGAGAAAAAGGAAAAAAGCAATAGCATTTTCACAGATTTTCTTGTGTCTGATGATACTTGCACCAATTCTCTAGGACAGACTATCCAACCTTCAATTTCAACTGTTCTAATGTGCTGACAGTTCTCAGTACAGGTGACTTCAAATTGGTACATCTACACTAAAGATCTAGTAAGAGTAGATAACACCATCATCATTACATCATAATTGAAATCCTAGAAAAATTAATGGATTTCTGCTTGTATTGGACATCTGTGCTAGGTCCTGAGTCAATCTCACTACACTATTTTGTGACCAGTAAGAGAACTTTTATGATGCTACGTAGATTTCAAAGCTACCCACATTCTGGCTGATTTTTTTTTTCTGTTTCCCTTCTGCTTTTCTTACCTAAGTCTTCTCAATGTCATAGTATTTTCCAGAGTTGATATGATGATTGCATGAAGAAGTCCTTTTTTGAGACATACTCCTCTCCTGAGACATTCCTTTTCTGAGAACACAGACTGCTCTATTTTTCAGTATATTTGTAGTTACTATTGCTGGAAATGGTAGGCACAACTAATTATTCCCAAGTTCTTCTTCTTGATTTCCAATGACTATACTTATCTCAGTTTTTATTTATGGGGTAGGTTTTTTTTGACCTAGTGGTAGGTTTTCCTTTCTTTTACCTACATGGTGAAATGAAAAAAAGGTCTTCATGTCAACCCTGCCAGGCTGAAAACCTTAAATACAATCTACAAGAAGATATACTTGTGTTAATTCAGTAAGATACTAAACCTGCTGTCAGTTCATAATTAATGAAGACTTTCATGTCCAGCAGATGACTTACCTCTCCTACCTCTCCTGTCTGTAGAAGTTTGTTGTTTTGTTTTGTTTTGTTTTGTTTTTCTGATTAGTCTAAACATGTGGTGACTGATTATACTTAGGGAGAGTAAACAATGCATACAGTTATGGAAGTCTAAAGAGGCATAAGGGTTTATGGGTAGGCAAACAGAAGTAATTAGAGAGACTTGGAAGAAGAGGACCACAGAAGACACAGGCTATCATAGTAGCAACACATTTTCCTGTATATGATTACTTTTATTTTGTCAACTGTAGACCTTCATTTAAGCTAAAAAACAAAACAAAACAAAAAAATAAACAAAAAAAAATCCCCCCAAACTCAAAAAAGCCCCAAACCAATCTGTCTTTCACTAGGAAAAGCTTCCAGCAAAAATGTTCACATTTGAACTTGTAAGCAAGGTGAGATGTTAATTTTCAAAGAGTTATCTTTGTTTCTTTGCTAAAAAGCTGTTCTCATAATTACATATTAATTTCATATTTGCAGTAGGCTTAATATTAGGAAACTAAGCACATCTATCATTTTTTAGTTGTTTACTGCACCGTGAGGAATTTTTTTGTATGAGATCTCTTCTGTCTTTGTTTTTATTACCCTTGTGGTTTCTTCAATTTGTGCACAATACATAAAAACTTTCAGTTTAACTTGTTATATGAAATATGCTGTTATATAGGAATATATATCTCTGTCTCTTTAGTGTCTTTTCACAGGGGCCCCTGTGGAGCTCCAGTTATTAAAAAAATTATGAGTTTAGTTTCAGTTATTGAACTACCGCTAAATCAAAGGCATTCTGTTTATTTTGTGATGACACTGGCACCCTCTGTACCACTTTCTTCTTACTGCACCTTGATGAGTGTACTACAGTAAGTGGGAGCTTGTAACCATCAGAACAGGAGCCTAATGACAACGAAGACAAAGAAATTCTGCTTCTAGTTGTTTTGTTTTCTTGCTTGATGATAAAGTTGACTTTGAGTCATTTCTTATTTCTGCTGTTGTTTGGTAGGACTATTTTCTTCACATGTGACATGTTAGTAAGAGCAAATGCAATAACAATTTTTGAAAGATAATTTTTACTGGCAGACAAGTGATATATGTAATCTTATTAATAAAAAAAATCATAATTAAAAAAAAAATTAAAAAAGTAAAGATGAGGATGACCTCTGGTGACAGCTAACAAACTGGAATTTTTTTGGAACTTTTGATTAATAAAGAAGAAGGAAGTACTCACTCCTGAAGGGCAATAAATTCGATATTTATCTGCTGTTTAATGACTTGCTGGTGGCATTTAATAATTTACAGAATGAATTTGTAGCATTTTGTAAGACCAAAAATGGGGGAAGCATTCCATTGGTAGCAGGGCTGATAGGCAGATTACTGAGGATCTGTAATAATTAAAAGAAAGACTGTGTTAAGCCACTCATCCTCTGTTGCTAGTGGAGGGAAAAAATTCGTAGAAATAGGCAGGCGTATGAAACAATTTACATCTTGGTCACCTAAATTAGAATGTAATGAACAGCCTCTGGGTTCCTCAGTCACTTCTTTCCATTATAAAGGTTGCTGACTAGATATATCTGATAAATGACTTTGGTTTATTTGCTTAAGGTGAGTTATCAGTGTCTGCATTGTTAAGAATTCTCCCTCCTGTGTTTGGTCACAGTATGGTTCATATCACATCCTCAGAGAGATCCTCTATAGAAAGGACTATTGACATCAAGTCCAGGCTTACTTTGAGGTTTTCCATTTTTGTTCCAGGTTTCCTTTGAACCTCTTTCCATCTTGCTGAGGCAGGATAGGGTACGGTTCAGGCCCACCTCATATGCTTGGTATAGGCAGAATTAACCTTTTTTAACAGCTCCTGAGGCAAGGTCAACCTTTTCTGGTTAATGTCTTTTAACAACTCAGTTGGTCAGATTAACTACTTTAATTCTCTGGGCAGTACTCAGGAGTAAAAACAATTACAAAAGAGGTTCAAACACTTGTATCTTAAATCAAGTAAGATTATGAAGTTTTGTGACAAACGCACACTGATATTAAACTGCTTTCAACTGGCAAAATCTATCAAAATTGTACTCTCAAAGCAACAGGTTACCACCAAAAAAAATAGCAAAAATAGAAATTATGTTACCCTTATATGTTGAGAATAAGGTTAAAAAGAGAGGAGGAGAGAAAAAGAGAAAGAGAGATGAAGAAAAGGGGATAGAGAAGATATCACCAGCCTTGGATGCAGCAGCAACCTTGGCATCACGTTGTGGTCCTTGGACGGTGGGCACAGGCCCAGCTTTTCAAGTCTTTTATGCTATGCAGCCCTACCTCTCCTGGACTACTTTGTGCACTCAGTGTTGAGTTGTAGAGTGTCTGGAAATGAGTCAGAGAAAATGCCCCTCCCCCCAGCAGGGTTCACTGAGCAATGACCTTTATTTTCACACATTTGTTTTGACCTTAAACAAGCAGGAGTCTTCTGCAAGATGGCACTCTGCCTCTACAGGGTTTCTCTTGTCTGCCTCTGTTCCTTATCAAATAGGGACAGTGTCCAGTTTATCAGGGTGAATAAAAAATGAGGGACTTCACCTACACAAATACAGAGAACGGTGTCCAAATGGCTTACTGAATGATGACGCCATCCATGAATATACAGAGCACAACATCCACTTTGCCAGGGCCATGAGTCATTTCAGAACTCTACAGAGCCCTGCATGGAATTTCTGTAGATGTGTTGTTGTGTTATCTGTTTTTGTTTAAAATTCCAAGTGGTTAAGCTAATATTCCATGTGATGTTATAATGATGTTCAACAGTATACAGATTATAATGCAATATCTTGGGGTAGTACATGGATTAAGAGAGTGCTTGAAGTGTTAGCAGGTGCTATTTGGGGGTTCAAATAAATCCTACAATTGGAAGGAAAAAAAATTTGTTCATTTTATAGCAACAGCAACAACAATTATAACAATCCCAAACCAACCAACCAAAAGCCCTAGGAGATATTAATATTCAACATCAAAATCAGAGGACTAGAAAATAAAAGCGAATAAGAGATAAATTTTCTGACATAGCAATCCAGATCACAGTAGTTAGGTGTCTGCTTCCACTAACTTTGTAAAAAAATATTAGACAATTAAAATCTACTTGGCATCTGGACTGCCAGTTCTTCTCCTGAGGACAAGGATACAGAGACATCATGTACACATGTATATGTGCATACTTTCTTAAAAGAAAATATAAAAACTGTTGTAATATTTCCAAAGAAAATGGAAAACCTGGATTTTTTTTTGTTTGGCTTTAGCAGACAATTTCATCTATGGTAAAGATAGGTGATTTTAGCAAAAAATCTTAGTATGAATGGCTATCTCCTCATCTCTGGAGGTATTAAAATTATGTGTAGATGGTGTTTTCTTCTGGGTTGACAGCTGGACTTCATGATCTTAGTAATCTTTTCCAACCATGACACCTCTGTGATTATGTGATCACTGGGTATATCTACATGTTTTTGGAACCATGCTTTTTCACATAATCAGGAAGTTTGCAATCTAAACAGCAAAAATGCAAAGGAATTTTGACACCTTCAGGGTTAGGCAATGTCAGCACATATGGGGGATGGACAGTTGCCAGAGCAGCAGCTGGAATGCAAGCAGCTGAATTGCAGATCAAGTGAAATTTATTTGCACTAATAAAACAGGACGCTTGGAAGACAGTAAAAAAGGTAAGATATGTGATAGAAAGCTAATGAAGCGATTTTTTTTTTCCTCTGGAAATATGATACTCTAGCAAACAGTAGTATTTCACCAGAATGTTGGGTTGTCTGAATAGTTCAAGAGAACCCGGACATTTTATTTAGGAAAACTGATCTCACGTTGCTAATTTAGCTATGTAGAAAAACATAAAAATGTTTTTGTACCAATGAATTCTGGATGAAACCAGCCTTTCTGCACTTCATGTCCCTGCAGACAGTCTGGAAGTCTGACTTGCAACTAAACTTCAATAACTGCATCCCCTGTCTTTTTGGTTGACAGACCTGAAAGCCTGTTCTGGTTCCCTTGTATGAATCAGAGAGCATTCCTGCTGCTGATAGACCTTTTCCCACTTCCAGGCTTTCCTAACTCTCCACTGTGAAAAAGGAGGAATGTTACCAGTTCCCAAAGCTTCCTGAAATAAAAGTAGTAAAAATAATCTTTGTTTTTCCATAAAGAATTAAAGAACAATAAGGATTTATTTATTTATTTATTTATTTATTTATTTATTTTAATGTGGGGTTCTTTTCACTAGAGTAGAAGCAAAGAAGCAAGAACCTATTTGGCTTCTGGAGATTAACGAAGATGATGCTCTTTGCTTTTCTCCCCATTTGTTGGTATGCAAATACCTAAGAAAAAATCACTAGCCATGCAGTTCTTGGTAACCAGATGTGAAAATTAATACTAGCCACAAAGCAGTACAGAAGAATTTGCCTGGAAATCAAACCTCTCATCAAAATGGTTATAAAACTGATGTAGACACATCTTCCTTAGGATTAGTTTTCAGTTCTAGTAAATTATCATAGAAGCTGTCTGAGTTTGAGAGTCTGCTAATAACATTGAGCACTGAATAATATTGAAGCCAAGCAGCAGCAAGACATAGATGGAAAAGGTACATAATTATTTCATTGATACCTCTTTCCAAATATAAAACCTAATTTCTTGAAATTCACATTTTAGTAAAATCAATGCATTTACACTTTCACTCACAACAGTATATTGGCTTTCACCCTATCATACAGCATGATAACTTAATAATGAGACTTTGAAACAAGAACATTGTAGAAAAAGTAAATATTAACAAGACGCCATGGCCTGAGACTTCATACTACTGAGAGAACAGTCTGAGACTTCATGATATATTTGAATCTGTGATAACAGAATTTGTGAGATTTACCTAAAGGATTATTTCAATACACATTTTTCTCTTGATTGTAAAACTTAGATAAGAATTCAGCCTTTGAAAATTTCAAATGACTCATGTTGTAATTTGGAGTCCGGAATATTAATTATTCAGAACCCATCTGTACTTGGGATGCTCCAGACCCAAACAACTTGGCTATAGATAATGTGCACAGGGCAACTGAGTACACATGGATCATGAGCCTGCAGAAAGTAGATTGGTCTGTCTTTGCAATTCATTTTTACAGCAGGTAGGGTAGCTTGAGTGTCAGAAACATGCCTGAGAACAGGAAGAGTATCTCTTCTGGACTGATGATTAACACACAGGCTGTAAGGAGAACAAGAAAAAAATGCCTGTCCTTCCTTGCAGGACAAAGAGCAAAGTTAAAAGTGATTGAGGGGATGTCAGTTTTCAGAAGGTTTTTCACTGCAAGGTAATTAGTGTGGTCCAAACAGAAAGAGAGGCTTGTCCTCTCATGGCAGTTCTTTCTGTATACATGGTATCGAGGATGTACAAATTTTATCTTTTTAAATTTCCCTCACCAGAAGTGCTGCAGGCAGGGAAAACAAACAACAACAACAAAAATACAAAAACACACAACCAAACAAAACCAAAACAAAGCCAAAAAAACCTCTCTAGAATGTAAGAAAAAAATTGTATTTTAAAATTGAGAGATGAAGGTGTGGATTGAAGTTATATTTGTATGAACAAAACCAATTCAGATTACTTGAAAATGACAAGTTTTGCATTATCTGGGTTTCAGCCTTACAATGTTATATTTTTAACAAAGAGCTCTCTCTGCATTTTTATTTAAAAATTTGGAATATCTTGCTTTCTGCTCCATAGTCCTTATGTATGTACTTTTTTTCTTTAAATTTCTCCTTATCAGGTGTCTGTTTTACTAGCTTCTTTTCCCCTAAATCCTTTTCTTTTACTGTGTTGAGCCTTAGAATTCCTTCTCTTCTTTTCCTACCTGTGGGGTATTTCCTCTCTAGCTGTGTTCTCAGTGCTTCCTGGACTGCTGAATCTGTGAGGAGACATTACAAATAAGAGGAAAGGAGCCATTCAGCTAGCAAAAATCCAGGCAGCAAAAACTGGATCAGTGGCTGCTTCTCAGCACAAGGTGTTTTATGCTTGTGCTTTTAACAGCATTCATAGTCCCTTGCATAACTCAACGTTTTCTGCCAGATATTAGTCCCTTTCTCCACACCACATTCACCATACAAAGCTTTTTAAAAGGACTGCACTTTGCACATTTCAAGATTATGCAATGATTTAGACAGAAGTGTCTCTCAGAGTCAGCTTATGCCTTTTTCACACGGAAAAAGTCTAAATTTCACCTTTGTCTCTTTGAAATAATTTTTGCACTCTGGTTCATAATGATTCCTAATGAATTCTGTCATTGAAAAGCAATTCTTGGTTATACAGAAAGGTCAGCTTATCCAATAAACAGGCTGTACTAGGAATCCCATCCCACTGCACTTTTAAGAGTTTTAAGAGTTTTTATCCTACTTTCACATTTCCTTTTCAGGTGTCAAAGTCATTCTCTTTGATTAGGTCTTGCTGTGTTTGACATAACAGACTTCATGAATTAACTTGTTCCATACTGCAACAAATCTAAGCCCTATATAAACTGCAATATTTAATGAGAAGTGAATTGCAGTTCTCAGGTAGCTGCATAATAAACTCTTACTTCATACTGCAATGAAGTAACCATTAAAATTATCAGAAAGTTGCCTTGTTTTCTCTATCCACTTTCCTTACCCATTAGTCCCAAAGAGAGGGAGTATTACTTGCTAGCTCAGAGCAGCAGAGAATAATCAAGAAAAATGGTTAAAACATATTAATTTACTCATTAAAGAAAAAAATGCACATTGGCCTTTTAATTTTCATTAATTTAGTAGTTTTTTCAGTTGCTATCAAATTCAGATATGTTGCTTTCCCTTAAAATGAAGTCCCTGATTTTTCGGAAGGAAAAGCAATGAAAAAAATTAAACAGGGGACACTAAACTACTGCAGAGACGAAAATTCCTGCTGGATTTCTGTGCAATATAAACGCCTCCAGCAAAAAAGCCATATAAACATACAAATCACCTTTGGGATGCACATCCCTAGGAGTCAGGCTCACTGAGTATAAAATATACAGCTAAAGGTTGATTATATGCATTTTCCCTTGGGGAAAATACTGTTTATAAAACACTTGCACAGGGGGCCAAGCATGGGGAATAGCCAAAAAATAAAACCCTTGAATGAAAGAGGTAGCCTCAGAATGGATAAAAAATCACAAAATATTCTGGAATTCTGGCAAACCTTGGAGTTCTGGATGTATTGCTCCTCCCTGGAAGTGTTCAAGGTCAGGTGGGATGGGGCCTTGAGCAACCTGGTCTAGTGGGAGGTGTCTCTGGCCACGCAGAGGGGCTGGAACAAGATAATCTTTAAGGTCCCTTCCAACCCTAGCCACTCTATGACTCCATTTTGGAAGGTTCTATGATTCCATTTTGGAAGGATCCATATTTTTTTTTAAAGACAGATTTAATGCCTCTAACACTAGGAACATTGAGTTTCTCAGCAATGTATTTTTTAGAAACAACCTCCTGTTAAACCACCCTGTTTCAATAACAGGGGAGGCCACCGTGGTGGTTCCTGTGAGAAGCTGCTGAAATCTCCTCCAGCTCCAGTTCTGACTCTGCCTCTACCCAAGGCCAAACAGGTGAGAGGAGCTGGATGCTCTCTGTGAGTAACATATTCAAGAATGGGAAAACAAAACTGAAAAAAAGCTGCAGAGAGGGAGATGAGAGCAATGCCAGAGCAGAGACACCAAGGTCAATGAGGAAGGAGAAGGTGCCTGAGCAGAGATTTCCTCACAGCCTCTAGTGAGATGACAGACTGCGTCCTACAGTTCCTGGAGGAGCAAGGTGGTAGCACCACCTTGGGGCAGACAATGAAAAATCATGGTGGGCAGACATGGAGCTGCAGCCTGTGAAGGATCATTAAGGGGCAGACGTTGATCTGCAACAATGGAGAAGCATGGTGGAGCAGATGTGTATCTGCAATCATGTAGGATCCCTTGCTTGATTGCCTGAAGCAGGCAGTGACTTTGTGGGCAACTCACACTGGAGTAGTCTGTTCCCAAGGGACTGCACCTGGTGGGAGGAACTTACAGGTGGAAGATTCATGAAGAACTCTTTCCCATGAAAGTGACTCTGCGTTGGAGTGGAGGAAGAATATGAAGAGTTCTCCCCCTGAGGAGGAAGGAGCAGCAGAAGCAATGTCTGATGAACTGACTCTGAAACCCCACTGCCCATCCCCCTGTGCCACTGAGGGGGAGGCAGAAGTGAAGCAATTCAGGCCTAGGAGGAAGGGAGGGGGAAAGGTATTTTAGGATTGGGATGTGTTTTTTTATTTCTCCAGTTTTAATAATTTTTTTTTTTCCCCCCAGGTCGAGTCTGTTTTACCCTTGACATAACTGGGGAGTGAAAATCTCCTTGTCCTTGTCTTGATTAAGAGCCTTTAGGTGGACTTTTTCCGCCCTACCCTACAGTGGGGTAGGGGGTGAATGGGTCTGGTTGTTAGAGTTGGTCCTGAACCACTACACACCCTTTTGGTTGTCAAGGTCAGAATTATGGAACATATCATAAACGTTACCATGTTTGACATGCTTCTTAAGGTTTGCTTCCATTTTAACACAGAGAGGTATTTTCAGAGAACTATCTATAACAAATTAAATGTCTCTTTCTGCTACAGAAGCCGATTTGGAGACCATTAATCTGTATGTAAACTTTGGTTTATCTTTGTTGCAATTTGCATAGACTTTCATTTGTAGATGGCATCAGTTCATTATGCCTAATCACTTGGTATATTTTGCATCTCTTCAGAGAAAAAAAAAAAATTCTGTCATGAATAAATTTTGTCAGCAGAAACTTTTATCACATCACTATTTAATTTCCTTTTCAGATTATTTCTGGGTATGATAAAGGTTTTCACATGGACTGTTGCGCAGACCTCTAGATCTGCAATGGAAAATTTACAGTGTGAAAACTAGACATTTCTCCCTTACTATCCTCACCAGCCATTTTCAAGTCATATGAAACATAACCATTTGTATTATGTCTAAAAGAGTGTCATAGTAAACTTATTTTGACCACTAACTACCCCAAGATACTGGAATTAGTAATAAAAATGTGCTGGGTTAGGAGTGGTGTTTTGTCATAATAACTGCTGTGACAGAACATATAACGTTTTGGCTTATGTATCATAACCTGTGAATGCCCAAGAATGAAGCACAAAAATACAAATTCAATTTTTGAAACTTAAATGGAAAATTGAAATATTGAACAAGTTTTGATGGTGTGCATGTTTTTTCACATTCTGAAATCCCACATTTCACTTTTACAATAACTTCAACTGGGTAATCTTCCAATAATTTTTTTATTCATAAATCCTTGGTATCAAGACTCTATGGTGACTTAATAACATTTACTAGTAATTAATCTAAACCAACACATAATTTTTAGTGCAACCTCATTTCAAGGGAGGTATATAGGTAAGTGTGAGAAGCTATAGAACTGACTGTTCTTCACATGGAACTATGAAAAACAGATTGTCTTAATAACTGAGTCAGTTTAGTCTTTTCATTTTTTCTTTGTACTGTAGCTTAATTTTGTTAGATGTTCTGACATCTATCAAAGCATCCATATAGTCACAATAGAACCATCTATTCAGAAATAAACCCTGTTGTTTTTCTCTCTTACAATATTTTATAACAAATCTGTAGTATTTTTTTCTATCACTTTTGAATTTTTGTTTAGGTTTTTTTTACTTATTTATTTTATGGAAAATTTCTTTTTTCTTGTATAAGTGTAAGGCTACAGGATAATTCAACACCTGAAAATATCTCTAGTCCAACTTTCTGCCCAAAGAAAGATGGCTTCTGAGGTCAGACCTAGTGGCCCAGTTTGGTCTTGAAAACCTCCTATGATAGAAAGAGAACATACAACCTCTCTAGGCAGCCTGTTCCTCTTGGTAAAGAAATTTTACGACAACTTTCTGATACAGATAATTGAGGAGAGAATGAAGAGACTTGTACTGTTGGACCTTGTATTTGTAAACAAGGAAGATCTGGTCAGGGAAGTGAAGATGAGGGTCACCATTTGCTGTAGTGATAATTAAATGGTGCAATTCAGAGTCCTGAGAGTGTGAAACAAAGCAGCGACACAGGGCACGTTCCTGGACTTGAAAAGAGAAGAATTGTGATTTTACTTGCAGGAACCTGATCAGAGTCAGAGAGAATATTGTTCCTGAAAAGCTTTTTAATTTTCAAAGATCATATAAAACTATAGAACTGTAGTATTATTTAGGTTGGAAAAGACTTTTAAAATCAATGAGTCCATGATCATCTCCTCCAAGCTCAAATATGTTCCATTTCAGTGACCAGGTAATTAAGCAGAGGTGGTAAGTGTGGATGAATAAGATTTTCCTGGTTTGACACAGATGCAAAAAAGACTATTCAGGAGGTAGAAGTAGCAACAGGTGGACCAGGAGGGTATAAGAGACAATGTACAAATGATAAGAAAGTGGTCAGGAAACCTAAAGACCACTTGGTGTTAAATGTGGTGAGGAGGGCAGGTCGCCTGTGAAGGGCAGCAAAAAGGTCTTCTATCATATATTGATACCAAAAGTAGAACTAGGGAGCATGTGGGCCCACTGCTGAATGAGACAAGGGAGCTGATGAAAACAGACATGGAAAAAGCCAGGGAATTCAATGCCTTCTTCATCTGTGTTTACTGATTGATTTTGCCTTCAGGAATCACAGACTCCTGAGACCTCTGAAGGTCTGGAGCAAGACAGACTTACTCTAACTGGAGGGAGTATTTAAGTAAATTTGACACACACAAAATCATGGCAACCAGATGAGATACAACCATGAGTGTTAAAGGAGCTCTTTCAAGACCACTCAGTTGTCTTTGGAAGATCATGATGACTGTGGAGGGATTTTTGAAGTCTGGAAGAAAGTAAATAACATTGCATTTTACAGAAGGCAAAAAGGAGAAACCAGAGAACTACAAACTCGTCAGTCTCATTGTAACCCCTGGAAATGAATCAGAGCCCCTAGAAAGCAGCAAATCACAGAATAGTATGTCAAGTTGGCAGATGAGTCCCTTCAGTACCTACAGGAATCTCCCTGTACTAGCACTCACCACTTCCTCATGATGATGCTTATGTGTGTTTCATGTCCTGCTGGCTCTGCTTTTTTCTTGGACATGATTTTTTCTTCCAGTCTGCTACAATGATACTAAAGATATTCTTCAGCTGCAGACTTGCAGATGAGGAAAACGAGAAAAAGAAGATAGGAAGATAGATACTTGTCTTCTACCTTCTCAAGGTCATTTAATACTCTGTTGAACTCTGTTATATATATTTTGTATATATTCATTACAAGAATTCTTGGCTGAACATTATTGACTTTTGATATTTCACACAATAATTTTTTCCGGTACAGCTGATTAAATTGGTTTCTTTCGAGCTCCTTTGAAGTTCTGTCACAAGTGTTTCATTCTGACAAGATTCCAACTAAAACTCAGTGACTGATTTCTGTAAAAAAATGAATATTTGGAAGTAATTCTTTCTCCCACTATTAATGCTTGCTCAAATTTTGCTAATATTTTAGAGAGTGCACCTTTGCTGAACAAAAGCTTTGTTGGTGAAAAAGCTCCTAAAGAAGAATCATGGTACAGCAGGATAAATACATACTAGTGTGGCTAGTAGGTTGAGAGACGTTCTCCCCCTCACTACTCTGCCCTGATGAGGCCACATCTGGAGTATTGAGTCCAGTTCTGGGCCCCTCAGTTCAAGAAAGACAGGCAACTGAATGAGTCCAGCGCAGAGCAACCAAGATTAGTAAGGGAGTGGAACATCTCCTTTACCAGGAGAGGTGAGGGAGCTGGGTCTCTTCACCTTGGAGAAGAGGAGAATGAGGGGTGACCTCACCAATGTTTATAAATTTGTAAGGGTCGAATGCCAGGATGGTGCAGTCAAGATTTTCTGGGGGTGACTAACAATAGGACAAGGGGCAATGGTTATAAAGTGGAGCATAGGCAGTTCTATATAAATATAAGGAAGAATTCTTTTCACTGTGAGGGTGACAGAGCGCTGGAACAGGCTGCCCCAGAGAGTTTGTGGAGACTCCTTCCTGGACGCATTCCTGTGTGACCTGCTATAGGTGACCCTGCTTTGGCAAGGGGAGTGGACTAAACTAACTTTCAAAGTCCCCTCCAACCCTCTTTCTATGGTCTATCTAACTTTCTGTGATTCAATGATTCTATGATTTCCATTGAGTTCAAGAGACGCTTTTTCTTCATCTCATTTTATTTCTTGCCTGTGTCTGTCTGTTGGCTATGTTTATTTGTTTGTTTGCTTGCTTTAGAGAGAAAAGTTGTTAATTTGCTATCAGAAAGTCTACCCTATCACCTGAACCTATGTTTTTATCATTCTCTGTGTTTATTTCTCTTAGAATAAAACAGGGCATTTGAGGTATCAGTTGGCAAATCTACCATTTCAAAGTTTTCAGTTTACAGGTTAAAATCAAACTGTGAGTAGCATAGAATATCATATGTCATAACCCTTGCAGACTCTCTATTACCATCAGTGGCTTGATCCATTAGGCAATGGATGACTTTGAGTTATTTTTTGATTGCTTTTTTTCCTGGTGGTGACAAACAGCATGCGTAGCAGAAAACAGCTTTTTGTTGTTTTCTGTGTCTTCAGTACAAAACTATACTTCAAGAAAGACAAACAAAACCAAAAGCAAAAAATTCAAGGTCATTAAGAGAGAAAAAGATTAAAAAATGCAGCATTCAGAAGTCCTTTTACTCTGTCAAGTGTTACTCAGTGTCCCGAAGGTTTTAAGCAATTGTTTCATTCACTTCATCATGATCTAGAGAGTTCTTGTCTATCCCCATTGCTTTTTATCCACTTGAATTTGTTTGTCCTTACAAATACCTTGTTGGTTCCATATATATGTCTATAACTCTTTGGAACATCTCCATTATTAAATTATCCATAATCCATGATCTCTTATTAAATAAGCTTTAAGTAAGCTCCTCTTGACTGAAGCCAGAGCAGCCCCATAAGCACAGAAACCTATTAGTATATCTGCGTGCTTGTAAAAGGTGACGGGAAGACAGCTACAAGGATAGTGCTGGACCCCACTAACCTAGCAGAGATTGAATCTATCAATCAGAAAAGACAAATTAAGAGTGGAAAGAGGGAAGAAGAGAACAGAATTTTATGAGGTCTGCTTTCTGTCTTCCTTCATGCTTTTACTTTCATGCAAAGGGAGTAGAACAACACATGTCCCTGTATTCCTCATGGTAACATATCTGCTATCAATTGAACTGTTTCTGAATTGATTGGTAAGTCTAACAGCAAGCACCTAATTTTACTGTCAGAACATGTCCCAGTCATAATCACCCGATGCATCTGTGCAGATAACTCCTATACCTTGGCAGAGTCCTTTGAGTTTCAGTGAGATTTGGCAGCTCTGGCAGCACTGTTACAGCCTTGAAACTTTAAATTGACATTTTATTAAATCTAATAAATTAAAATAGGAGTGTAGAAGAAATAATTGAAATAAACATGAAAGACGTCTAAGTTGCATAAGCATTCATCAGAAAGCATAATAATTAACACAAAATCATAATAAGAAACCTTATTCCATCCTTTTCTTACTCTTTCTTTACCTGAGCAGGTACAATGGAAAAGTAAGTTTGTTCAACAATGACATTCATTAAGCATTTAATTCTTACACTAGAATGACCTTATTTTTCTTCAGGCATTGTATAGGTAATTTACAGCTGTTAGTTTCACAAAATGGGAAAAAAGAATGCAGCTTTATCCAAAGAACTAAATCACTTCTTAGCCAACATGATGCTAGATTGCATCAACAAGAGCATCAACAGCAAAGATAAAGGAGACATCATCTCATTCTATTCAGTGCTTGTTAGGCCACACTTGGGATACTGTATTCAGTTCTGGTCCCTGTTATACAAAGAAAAGACTGTGTTCACTATCAGTACAGTCAGAAATTACAATAATTTATCCTGGAAAGTGGTGGATTCCCCAACTCTGGACACTTTAAGATTCATCCTGACAAGATTCTGGATGTCAGGGGTTGGAAGGGACCTGTGAAGATCATTGAGTCCAACCCCCCAGCCAGAGCAGGACCAAAACTAGGGCAGATCACTCAGAAATGCATCCAGATGGGTCTCGAAAGTCTCCAGAGAAGGAGAATCCACAACTTCTCTGAGGAGTCTGTTCCAGGCCCCTGTAAACCTTACAGTAAAGAAATGTATTCTCTTTTTGAGTTGGGACTTCCTGTGCTTTATCTGGAATCCATTGCTCCTTGTCCTATCACAGGGCACAAGTGAGAAGAGGTTGTCCATCCTTCTTGATGCCCAGCCCTCACATATTTATGCACACTAGTTAGTTCCCCTCTCAATCTTCTATCCAGATTAAAAAGCCCCACATCTCTCAACCTTTCTTCATAAGGCAGGTGTTCCAGCCCCTTTTGAACTGGGGAGTCCAGAACTACATGCAATACTCTAGGTGAGGTACTACTTGGGCAGAACAGAGGGGGAGGAGAACCTCCCTTCATCTGCTGGACATACTCCTTTTTCACTATTAAACACTTTCTGTTTTTTAACAGGTAAAGAAGTAAAATTATCTCTAAAGAAGACAGCTTATATTTCCTTGCTTTTTTTTTTTGTAAACTTTTTTTCTTATGAACTTCCCAGAAACGAGTAATTTTTGATCTTGTGATCTTAGCTATCTTATTATCTATTAAATGTAAAAACTATCAGTTTTCCCCCCTAGATTAAAATATATTTCAAAATATTTATCTTCAGGGCTAGGGTATAATAGACATGAAATAGTGCTAAAAGAAAAGTTTTTTAATTTAATGGGTGTCATGTTGTTATGCAATTAGATTGAAATCAAAAGAAATGTAAATTTGTAAGTGAAATTTTACTTTAATGAATGTTCTGTACACATTTGCAGTGCTTTAAAGCTTTGCAGTTTCACAACATTTCTGGCCATATCTGTGTATTATGTTGTGACCAGTGCGAAGCATTTATTCTATGGATTACATTGAAATTTTGGGGGGATCTGAAAGGAACTTTCACTTTCTATTTTATTCCCTGCCCAGCAGGCAAACTGCAGAAAGCTTTTAAGTTAGGAATGGGTGTGTTTGTATGAGCTTGAGTCTGGCAAACAGTTCACTGCAGCTCTAGTTTAATCAGCTCATTCTTTGGCATTTACTTGCTGTTTTCTTGCCTGAAGGGCAAACACTATCTTAATGAAGCACACAAGGACAAATGACTTTTCCAGGCTGTGATTAATTTTCACAAGATGACTTTAATCACTGGTTAATTAATAGAAGATTTGTTGATTTACAAAAAAAGCACAGTCATTATAAGCAGTATTATATCAATTTGTTTTTCATGAATTTAATGCAGTAACAAGTTTTTATTTAGAAACTAACTTAATGTGTTGAGATTTCACAGTAGAAAGAATGGTAGAGTACTAGAAAAGAGTACAGAACCTATACAACATGTTGTGTTTTCCTGCTTGACTGGGTTCTTTTAAAAGCAAAACCAGATATCAATACAACATTAGCTCAACATCCCCATACCCCACCCACTAGACAACCAGGATTAAGACTTTATGTCTTAATCTAGTTCAACACATAAATCAAACAATTCTCCCTATCCTGATGTATTTTTGAGGTATTTTATATATCATTACACCAGCAGCTGGAAAATGTTTATGGCAAGATTTCACAGAAAGTACTTAAAAACAGAAATTAAACTATCTATTTCTGCATGATATTCTGATGAAACAATAATATGGATTCATTTGATACATGCTAATGGATTTAGATCTGTTTGATGAGGCACCCCATTGTGATGTAGCAGAGGAAGCCAGAGGAAGAATCTGAAACCTGAGTCTAAAGGCAAAGAAACTTAGATTAAAAGCAAAATAAAAACTTTTAAGTTATGGGGCAATGAATCTAGGAGACTGGATGATCTGTCATTCAAGTTACCAGTCCAGAATATTTACAAATACAAGGAACTCAGTATGACAACCAGGCAGGGAATATACTTGGTAATATAGTCTACAACAGATCACAATAAAGGAATTTCTGGTTATTTCTAGAGATGAAATCTATATGGGCTAAAGCCCATTGAAGTTGCCTGACAAGTGGGGCGAGATTTTTTTTTTTGGCAAACTAGTATTTATGGTAATAAAATTAGCATTTCTTAATGATTTATATACATTTTATGATAGTTTGGAATATGTTCGAATAATCTAATAAACCTTGATTCAACACATTAGGTTCATCTTTTTCTACATCATACAAAATCCAACTGACACTGCTAGAAATTATACGTTATACATATAGCACTGTAGGTGAGGTTTGTTCTCAAAATAGCAATTTATCTCTGTCTCTTAAAAATGAAGATTCTCCTTTCCCTTATACAAAGTGGGAAATGTACAAATAAGGTTTTTACCGACACAGCTGGTCATTGATTTTTTTGGTTTGATTTGGTTGTTTTTGTTTGTTTAGTTTGTTGATTTGGATTTAATATGTTACAGAGAAAGTCTAATTCATTAATATCTGGTGTACACCAAGTCGTGTTCATTTTATGACACCTTTGAAAGTGTCATAAGGCTGACTATCAGGTATTCATGGAAAATTAATATTTAGATTCAATATTTGCATGATGAAATATGGGATTATTTGGATCGAATTGACTTGAGCTTTTGACTCTTCAGTCACAGGGGATAACGCTTACTTAAGGCCATTATACCTGTGATCTTTCTCCACAATAATGCTTTTCTACCAATGGCAGTGGAGGCTGAAATGCAGTTTAAAGCATAATCTGTGATAGCAAATTTGAATGGCCTTTGTTGAGAGGGAGCATTACATTTCCACTGGGCACTCCATTACACAATTAAGCATCAATTAAAACACTATTAAAATAAAATGTTATCCTGTTGTCTTTTCAATGATGTTATCTTGGCACTTCATTTGCCTAATATCACCAGTTAGCATACCAGACCCAGTGCCATTAAGGTTAATGTGCAACATGTTTATATTGTATATTAGTGTGTCACAACATATGTAAAACAAGAAACCTGATCATAATGATAATGATGGGCTCACAAAGGAATATATAAAGAATAAGGAAAATATGTGAACTGACATCTATCTAAAAGATTGTGTTAGCTTTCAGTTAAGTGCTTCATGATTTCAAAGAGCCTAAAAGAACCAGATAAATAAAACTGAAAATCGAACAAAGCTTGCAAAAGTCTGTGTAGTGATATGACAACAAACAAACATACTGAGGGTCTAAGTCTGTCCTAGAGTCCTCAAGCACACTTATAAAAGCCAATGTCCAAAATTTTTGTTACAGTCCTGATTGATAATTCACAAAAAAGATTTTTTTCATCACAAAGGATAGCAAAATTGTCATCCGTGTGTATTTTAGAATGCAATATACAGCCTACATACTGATAAATGCTGGGCAGCCTACATTTTTTCCATGATCTCAAAAGAATTCTGCATTTACTGAGTTAACAGCTTGATTCAAACACTGACGGAAAAATGATTTAAGAGCATGACAGACAAAGATGACTTTTTTTTTCAAGTCTGCTTAAAATTTAGGTAAAGAACTCTACTAAAAAAGCACACAAGTTTAAAGTTACTGTCACTTCTTCTATTTATATATGTGACATATTGAAAAATATCTTGCTGACTTACAACAAATAAAAAATATTTTTTTACAGGTTTATCCCACAACAATCATCAATCAAAACACAGATTTGTGTTCAAAAGGTTAACCTTTGATACATTTGAATTTTCTCTATTACATTCAATTTTTTCATTATGAAACAGATACCTCAGCCCACTTTATAGTGAAACACAACGTGTAAAACATCATACAGCCTGCTAGTGAGTAACTGGATACTTAATTTATTAGGGAATGATGATTAAGAAATGTTGAGAAGATAAAATTAGATCTGAGTATGACTTTCCACTTTAAAGAATGTGAAAGGAAAAAAGAAACAAAACCAAAACCAAAACCAAACAACACAATAGAGAGCGTATAGTATATTGTAAGATCCTGCTCCCAAAGTGGCAGTGGCCAAATTCACACTGAACCCATTTAAGTTCACACTTATCTTGAAGTCAAAGGAAAACATAATGCCTAATTCTAGTTAATTCAATATTCTCATTGAACTACCTGATAATATTTGATGATTTTGGGAGACAATTATCCCATTCCATTGTTATCCATAGGAACTTTGGTTTTAATCTGCTCCTTATATGTACTCAAAGGGACTTAGATTCCCCTGTCAAAACATAAGCTCATTGTGAGTCTCTAGAACTAGCATTCATTAAAGAAGGAAAACAAACAGTTGTGCAGCTTTTGGGTTACATTTTTTACAGTAAGAGATTGTAACACTTGTTAAACAAAATTCAGGCAAGACATTGGTGAAAGCAACCCTCATTTTCACTTCCCAAACACTGAAGTAAAGAGTTTGATAAGTAAAAGAAAAGTTCAGAATGCTAACTACTGGTCAAGTAAAACTTTCAGGGCGGTTATCTTTTTTCAGAGGTTTTACTTGCAGGGATAAGACTCTTCTTTACTAAATTGCATATCAGAAATCTAATCTAGCGGTACAATAAATGCATATATTTATACATATAGGCATATGAATATATAAGATTTAACTCACATTGAAACAAACATATGAATTGCCTTGTTGAAGTTGCCCTATATTGTCATTTAGGGAGTCAACACCAGTGGCCAAGATGAATTTTATCTCTAACCTTTGCATGACAAAGTTAGACAAATCCTAACATTTGTATTCTCAAATAAGGTGATCTTTCACCTAAGAAAGAGATTAGTTTAGAATCTGAAAATTTCTACATACTCTTCGAAACTAATGTCTTATGAACTGTTCGAGATTTTGAATGTTCTTTTCAAAAAGAGTTATGTTATAACTGAAAAGGCCACTAGACATTGGAAAGGAAATGAGTTTTCTGGGTTTGTTTTTTTGTTTGTTTGTTTGTTTGTTTTTGTAAAACAATCCTAGATTTACTTTTCAAAACAGATATTTTGTGATTATTGATGACTACTACTCAAAAACTTAAGACGTGTAAACATCAAGGACATGCTGCTCAGGCTTCATTGTAGTTCAGTCAATGACTCTGCTTTCTTCAGGAAAAAGTTATGATGCAGTATGGATGTCTGAGAGAACACTGTCGGCTTCTAAGTTTTAACCTATACTAAGAGATCTCTCCAGTAAATAACTTTCGAGAGGTAAGAGAGGAAGTGTGGATTTTAGGATATTGAAAACATCAAATAATATTTTAAATTAGAGTTGATGTAGAAAAGCCTTGTAAAAAAGTATGAAAGAGAGAATTCCTCATCTGGCACATCACACTTGCAGTGATCAGGAACTGCCTTCCAAACTCTGGCAAGGGGAGGAGAAAGAGGAGCTCCCAAATGCTAAGGTAATTATCATTACTTTTTCTATACACATAATCATCTGGAGTTTGTGCCAGGGACCATTCATCACCCATCTGTGGCCAGGCACAGAAGTTATCACAGCCTAAAAGCTGGCATAATACACTACTGGCTGCGTGACAGCTGGTTGGAAGACAGACTGCAGAAAAATCTGTGATCAGAGGATGGAACCTGGGAGTTCAACCTACAAACATTTCCTAGGCTCTTCTGTAACTAGACACAGTAGATCAATAAATTTACTTGCAATGAATTGGCTTTCCACCATAAGTATAGCATTCTGTTAAATAATTCAATCAAGCTGTGGCCTCTGAATAAATTTATTGAAGAAATAAAAATCTAAGTATCTATTTTTTTTGTTTGTTTATTTAAAGCAACATTTGATTACCACGGTCATTATTGATCCTTTATTCTTAAAATGTGTTTTTATTTAAACTCTAACATACACCCCCAATTTTATTTTTACCAAAAGAGAAATCAGAACTGTGATGAATTCTGAGTCCTTGTTTTGAATAAATGTATCAGCTATTTCAGTGAAACACTTAGACATAGCAAGAAAATAATCTGATCTCTTGGTAAGCTTGTTCCACACAAATAAAACAATTTCAGTGAGAAAAGGGAAAATTCTAGAAATGTAATCTTCACAGATTTTGTTATTTCAATTAAAAAAATAGTTACTATTTTTGGTATTTGTTATCACTAACTTTAGCCTAAACTAATCTTTTCCTGTAATTATTTCATTCAGTAGAAAAATATATATTCGTCCAAGGCAAGACAGAGTAGCAATTGAGCTTTATTTGATCTAAATTATATTGGCAGTGGAACAACATTCTTCCTGTTGGCTGCACAGAGAGACAAAGGAGCTGACTGATACCTGCAAACGTTTCCTCTCCTCTCTCCCTTTTCTGTGTAGGGGGGTCTGAACAGGAGCTGCTCGAGTCATGGCAGCCAGAGTGAAAACAAAATGGCATTACCCGTGACCCACTCTGGGGCAATGTTCACAGTCATAAACTGCTTTTGAAGTCAATTCAGATACAAATGCTAACACTATCTGCAGATGTAGAAATGGTAATTCATCTGCAGAAAGGAAGTTCAAAGTAGAAGGAACTAGATGGAGAAACAAAACCAAGTGAAACACACCAATTGAAAGGATCAAAGTAAAACAAAGATGAACCTTAACGTTCAAAATGTAACACATGATGGTAATAAATACTCCTAGCAGTCTGGATTATTATTATTTTATAATAAGCTACAATAATCATATTTATGATTAAACATTAAATTTAATAGATTATCAATAATTAGGAATAATTTAATTCCATGACTTAGTTTTGTGTGTACATGAAACTGCAGATAGAAACAAAGTTCTTTGCATTCAAAGATTTCTCCTTGAATCCTCATTACATGTCAGTGTTGTACCTTAAATCTTCTGAATCAAGATGGAATCATTATGGTCTACTACATAATTTGTAAGACCCTTTGATTTTCCCACGAAGTTTTATGACAGTATTATAGATAGGGTTCAATATAACATCTAAGTATGTCAAACTGACAAACTTTTTTTGAATTTCACAATCAATTAAAAATGGAATTAAAAATGTTTTAATATGACACGTCTCCTAGATGCCTTTTCCTGTCCAGGGTCACAAAATAAAAACATATTCAGAAGTGAAATATATAATTTTTTTAAGTTCAAGAACTAATTATTCATTAATTAAGTATTCGACTATAATTCTGCTTCAATAACTCTTCTCAACAACTGTACATGAAGCATTGGGTAGTGTACTAAGTCTTAAAAGTGTGTGGTATATAATGGAGAACTCGGTTATATGGCATTCATCATTAAAAGAAAAACACCTTTTGTGACTTTCAACATGATTTTTCACTAATGGGATAGCATTAATAATAAGTAATACCGATAACAGAGGTAGAATTCATTTAATCATGTGAATCTACTGTTTTGGTACCTTTCTGAAAATACCCTGCTGCTGCTGAATGTTGAATGCTGTTGAATGGTTAAATTCCACTCCACTCAGAAATGGACATTTGTAACTACTGAAGATATGTTGATCTTTATAGTGTTCTTTCTAAATTCCAGATTTTATTTGGGCCATATATTATCCTCAAATACTGCCCCTTATCTTGCCCCAATTTCTGAGTTCTGTCTCTGTAATGAGTCTGAGGACCAAAGGTCAGAAACAAAGTGCATGTGTAGAGAAATATTTATGCAAGCTTCCAGCCTTCTTGTAATTTTAATTTTCTTTTTTCACCTTTTCTCTTTATATTATGAATCAGAATCAGTCTTAGCCTCTCATTCACTCGAGCCCTGGAGAAAAGCATGTATTCAGAATATAATATTGACATAACGATTTTTGAACAAAATATTACAAAGGAAGACTAAAGTCAATACATCTGAGGTTCAGAGCCTTTCATCTCCAATTTGCCAGTCTTAATCCAGCCAACCTCAGCAATGCTCAGTCAATACTCTGATGAATGTTTGGTGGCCCATGAGAAATGAATAAATGATCTATTTTAGTTGCTTCTAGCCAGGATTTCCTGTTTTGCAGAAAAATATGCCATAACTTCACTAGCAGACTTCAATAGAAAGATGATGAACACTAAATATTTAGAACATGTGATCTGCTGTGGCCCTAAATAATGTTTCCTGGCAAAGTCTGATATATATAAGTAGAGTCTGCATCAGTTTTACTGTTTTGTACTGTTGTGATTATAGATGAAATATTTGCTCAAAGGACTTTAACAGATGCTAGAAATATTACCTTTAAAATAATATCAATATATAGGGATCATTTGTTTTATTGGAGAACTGATTAGTAAATATAATGATATGAAGTTTTTTATAAAGAATTTTTTAATTCAAGTAAACCCCGCAGAAGGTACAAACAGATGGACTGTCTGGAAAGATTCTGCTTACATGTTGAGAAGACAATGGGAGAGTAACAGTCCTAATAAGTGTATAAATATATGTATACAAATACACATCTGTGTAAGAAGAATAAGGCAAATCTATTTGTTGGCTACAACAGTGCCTTATATTATTTAAAGATTTATTTTACAGAACCAGATAGGATTACAAGTAATTTTATACTGCTATATAAAATGAGAAAAAAAAAATGAAGTTGATTTTGTGTTAGGTAGAGGAGCCTGTTCACCATTGTGATAAGGTCTTGACATCTCCATAGGATAAGTAATCAATAATTTCATACTTCAGTTATCATACTTCTTCTTTGCATTGTCATTTTTCAAAGTTACAAAATTATTAGTGAAAGGTTGTTTTGGTTTTGTTTTTTTCTGGTTGTTGTCTCTAGATTAAGATTCAATTGCAGAAGAAAACAGAATTTTCATGATATTAGGGAGAAAGCAAACATAATTTAGACAGGAATTTCATGTTTGTTTCAACTCTGGGCAAATTTACATCACACTTAATGAACTGTGATGTGGTAGGCCCAGCTTCAACAGAGAAACTGAATATAAACCTGTAAGCACCATTACTGAGCTCTCAGGCATTAAGGTGACCACAGAAACAAAAGATGAATCTCCTCCACTTTGTAGGACAATGTTACTTGTTACTGTGTTATTGACCTATTTTGTCTTCCACACTTAACCAAGTGAGACATATTAGGCTACTCTGTTCTTATGTTCTCCTGTTGGCACCTCCTCAGACAGGATACCAGCTGAGTGCACTGACAGGTTTTATTTATTTATTTATTTATCAATTAATTTCACCCACACAGGTTTAACAATGTTCATTGGTGTCTCCCACTGATTTTTGCTGTATCATAATAAATGAACAGGGCATGACTCCTCATTATTTTAATGTTGTCACATGAGGGCTGACAAACGTTGCTTTTCTATTAGTAAAAACTAATACAGACATTTATTTTCCTATTTATTCCAACTTTGGTTTCTGGTGTCCAGAGCTATGTTCTTCAAATCCCCAGTTCACTGGCAATGAATCCCTTCTTTACACTGCAGTGTTATGGATACCTTTTCTGGACATGTCAAAGTGTTTCAGTTCAACATTGAGAGAACTTGTTGGACAAATACCTTGCTCATTTCCAGCTACCTCAGTAACTACAGACTTGGCATCCTTTTATGTTGTTTGAACATCCTACGCATGTCCTATGTTGTCTAACAGATGCAATTAAAATAGAGTCCATGAAAGCATCATCACTTTTTTAAATCCAAGAAGTAAGTTGTTAGGACTCAAAATTAAAATTTAAAAATTTGCTTTCAGATCAGTCTTCTGCTTAAATATGTTCTATTCAGAAAAGCAATGTAGGGTTTAAATCGTTGTATCATGGCTTTAGGAAAAGTAACAGCGAGAAACCCACAGAGCTACTGAAGCAGAAACTAAACTACAAATGTGTTCTGAGTGACAGCTCTAATCAGTAAGCTAGAAAGTCACACACATGCATATTCTTTCCCCTGCTTTCTTGCTGTCTTTGGTCCAATAGTCTTTGATAAATGCATGAAAAATGGAACAGTTTCAAAAGAAAGGAGTGAGATTGTCCTTGATCTGTGTATGTGTCCCTCAGGCAGAGAAAGACATTTTAACTGTACCTCGTACAAGTATTCAACTAACCACTGAGTAATAAAAATGGGAACAGAAAGATACCTCTTAAACTAAAGGGATTTTATAATGTTATAAAATACTATGTAAGTATTTGAAAGAAAAAAAGGTTGAGTGTCATGATTTTTTAAAAGGGTTCAGAGGTTTAAATCCCATAGTAGGATAGTACTTCCCTGGGAGATGCACCTTAGACACAGTCAGAGCTAAGGTTGTAGCTGTGTCCTCAGATATGACCTCTGTCTTCAGTGTGCCAACTTCTTCTCATCATCCAATACTTCAAAGGCATTTCTTAGAGGTGAACATTAAAGCCAAATTCAGATTCAGCCAAATGCAAATCCAGACTATTCTTGAAGAATAAAAGTTAAAATTAAGGTGTTGCCAACACTTCAATATATAATGTCGCTTAAAATAGGTAGTGGGTTTGCTTGGCTGTTACTTAGCCTCTGTTTCTAGCTTTAAAGCGTAGATCTAGTCAAGAAATTTGGAATCTGAGCAAATGAATCTGAGCAAAACCAGAATCTTAAACCCATATGTTTAAGTTCTAGGTTAGTTTGTTCTAGAAGAGACTCCTCAACTCATCATGTCATTATTTATCATTTAGAATATCATACAATATTTTATTCAGTAAGAGATATTAATAAATAATGGATCTGTTTCCTTCCTGGCATTATTTCATTTTCCTTGGTGGAATTATTAATCTAGCATCGGCTTGGATATTTCTTTAGAACATTTCAATTATGAAGGCTAATCCAGCAGTTACAAAATATTTCTGAAAATGAACGTGTTTCTGCACGCACTCCAGTTTCTGTGAAATTAGACAGTAAATTGGCATCAATCTAATAGGTATTCAAGATCATACAGCTCCTATGTGGTCTCAAGAGTAGTCATACTTCCAGTTTATTACTGTTTACAAGAGTATTTTTCTATTAAGCACAAAGGTCGTGGAATTTGCAAACTGGCCTCAAGACTGAGGTATGGCAGATATAGATTTTATCAGATATATTTTAAAGCATTCATAGAGTTCAATTAAGTTATATCTGGTCAATGATAGTTGCACCCAACCACTTTTCTAGACATAACTGGCTTTGAGAACACTGAAGTGAAGTGACAGGATGCTAGCAACCATTGTAAATGACATCTGTCATTACAGCTGAGACAACGGAAGTTGTCTGATACAATATATAGGAATTTGTAAATAAATTATAAAAAAACTAAAGGTTTGTTTTTTAAGGCTTGATATTTATGAAGAAAATAAAAATGTGTGTTAGAATTTTTCCTTTTGTCTGATCCATACTTCTACATTTTTCCTATTTAATTTTTTTTTAATATATTACACTTTTTATATTTATTAAGTAGATTTATAAGGCAGAGAGGTGAAAAAAATCCTGAAAATCATTTTTTTAATTAATAGGTATCATCTTCATGGCACACAACTTAATCAAGCAACAGAAATGCTATCCAGGCATGCCAGGAAACAAATCTGGTCACAGATGAACTATGTGCATGCAAACAGTACTGATGGAGATTTAAAGTCTGTGAAGCTTCATTTGTCTTTTCACTGTACCAGGATACTTCTTTGTAATCCTGCTCAGTCTTACACATGACATCTACCTTATCTTTTGTAGATGTTGCAAGCATTATATATCTTAGGATACATATAGTATTATACCTTGATTTTTTTTCCGACTTTAATTTTACTTTTCTTCATATAGTTCCTTACGCCAGTAACAGTTTCATTTCCTCTGTGGCATTCTAATTCTCTGTAAATCCTGCCTGTCAATGTTTCTGTTGCTCCTCACACTGACGGACCTGAATTGCTGATGTCAGTTTAATGTAGTTAATAATTCCCTAATTAGTATAAATACTCACAGCCAGAAATTACAGCCTTCTTTCACTGTATTGAAGGCTCTGCACTGCTGTCAAATCAAGTAAACTCATTTCAGATATGACAAAATATTATTTCAGAAAATAATCTGAAAATGTATCTTACATAAAGCATAAATAATGAAATAGTAAAAAATGTATTTCATATCTTCATATGGGAATGAGTACATGCGTGAATGAATTGATTTGAGTATGTCTAATAGTTAATAGTGTCAGGCAAAGGAGCAGCAGATCTGAAATATCAGGTTGAAACAGAAAAATAATTTTTTAATCTAATTTTTGTCTTCTCATTTTTTTTTATAATTGTCTATTTCTGTTATACTTAACAAAAATTTTAATATATCTGGATTTAAAAACACTTTTGTAAATTTGGTACTATGGAATTCAAAATTAAGTACCTTGGAGTGATGTGAACTGATCTTCCTGCTTCGTTCCATCTTCCACATTCAATCTTCCTTTTTCAGTATTGCTTGAATTTTTAGTAATTCTTATTTACCCTCCCATAGACATCTCAGCACATCGAAGGAATCTTGACTGGAGGATGAAATTCTTCAGAAAGAATTCAAATGGATCCTGTTGTTAGGAATCCAATTTCTTTTGTTTATATCATATTTGGAATTGTCACACCATCATTTCCATCTTGCTTGCATATGGAGACTACATAGTGATGTAAGGAAAGATGATAAAAACAAGAGAATTAGCCTATCTGTGTTACAAAGAGCTGAAAACATTGCAAACAAAGCTGACTATTTTGTACTGCTATTAAGAATGGCCCTCAATCCTTTAACTTCTTTCTTGGAATAGTTTAGAATGTGCATCTGCAATTTATTATAGTAACATTTATGGAATTAAAAAGAACAATATTTGGAGGTTTTAATTATTGATTGATAGAAGCTAGTATATGAACAAATTTATTCATCTGGAGCAGGGTTGATGCTTAGATTTTCACTTCGATTTTCAACATGGTTCAGCCTATAGACATATTTACTAATCAGTGGTCTAGGCTCTTCTGCACTGTAAAAAGAATTGGAAACTGGAAATGGTAGTGCCTGCTATGAAAAGCTCATGGCAACTAGACAAACCAGGTGGTCAAGTTAGACAAATGGCTGTGGTTGCAAAAAGTACTGAATAGGCAGTAACTTGAACTTGCTGCCTGCTTAGCCATTTTCCATGTTCCCTGTAACAGTTGTGGACGTTTAATTTTCCTTCTTTAAATAATTAAACAACTGCAGAAAGCTCCTGCATTTAATGACATTACATCTCCCAGTCTTTTTAAACTGTTATAGTAATCCAAAAGCTAAAAAGTCATATCACCATACTTATTACTATCATAAGTACTCCCAATTATTATCTATCATGGTGGAATTGAGTTGGAATTAGGAATAGCCTATTAATATGTGATGATATCGTGTTCTAACTGGATGTGAGTTTTAGCCCATGTAAAGAATAACACATTTATGATTACCTAGTTTACAAAAAATAAAAAATACTGCCTTCACATCACAGAATCACATAATCATTTGGGATGGAAAAGACCTCTGAGATCATCAAGTCCAAGCTATTATCCACTACTACTAGTGGATCTAGTGGTTACTAGATCACGGCACTGAGTGCCACATTCAGTTTCTTCTTAAAAATCTCTAGGGGCAGAGAATCCACCACCTCCCTAGGCAACCCATTCCAGTGCCTGATCACCCTCTCTGCAAAGAATTTTTCCTAAGATCTAACCTAAACCTCCCTTGACAGAGCTTAAGTCCATACCCTCTTGTTTTACAGGTAGATACTTGGGAGAAGAGACCAACCCCCACCTGGCTCCAACCTCCTTTCAGGGAGTTGTAGAGAGTGATGAGGTCTCCCCTGAGCCTCCTCTTCTCCAGGCTGAACAGCCCCAGCTCCCTCAGCCCTTCCTCATCTCTTGCTTGCTCTTCTCTGGACCTGCTCCAGCACCTCAATCTCCTTCCTGAACTGAGGGGCCCAGAACTGGACACAGTACTTGAGGTGTGGCCTCACCAGCGCTGAGTACAGGGGAAGAATCACTTCCCTGGACCTGTTGGCCACGCTGTTCTTGATACAGGCCAGGATGCCATTGGCCTTCTTGGCCACCTGGGCACACTGTTGGCTCATGTTCAACTTCCTGTCAACCCAAACTCCCAGGTCCCTTTCTGCCTGGCCGCTCTCCAGCCACTTTGTGCCCCGCCTGGAGCTCCCCATGGGGTTGTTGTGGTCAAAGTGCAGGACCCGGCACTTGGCTGTGTTGCACCTCATCCCATTGGAATCAGCCCAACTCTCCAACCTATCCAGGTCCCTCTGCAGAGCCCTCCTGCCTTCCAGCTGGTCCACACTTCCTCCCAGCTTGGTGTCGTCTGCGAATTTGCCCCCCCCCCCCCAACTTAGTGTCATCTGCGAATTTGCTGATTGTGGACTCAATCCCCTCATCTCAATTATCAATGAAGATATTAAACAGAACTGGGCCCAACATTGATCCCTGGGGAACACCACTGGTGAGCGGCCGCCAACTGGATGCAGCACCGTTCAGCACCATTGCCTGGGCCCGGTCCTCCAGCCAGTTCCTAACCCAGCACAGAGTGCTCGTCTGAGCCATGGGCTGACAGATTTCCAGGAGAATGCTGTGGGAGACAGTGTCAAAGGCTTTGCTGAAGTCCAGGTAGACCACATCTACAGCCTCCCCCTCATCTACCAGGGGGGTCACCCGATCATAAAAGGAGATCAGGTTGGTCAGACAGGACCTGCCCTTCCTAAACTCATGCTGGCTGGGTCTGATCCCCTGTCCATCCTGCAGGTGCTGTGTGATTGCCCCCAGGATGATCTGCTCCGTAACCCTGCCAGGCACTGAGGTCAGGCTGACAGGCCTGTAGTTTCCTGGGTCCTCCTTCTGGCCCTTTTTGTGAATTGGTGTGACATTTGCCAACTTCCAATCATCTGGGGCCTCCCCAGTGAGCCAGGACTGTTGGTAAATGATGGAGAGTGGCTTGGTGAGCTCTTCTGCCAGCTCCCTCATCACCCTGGGGTGGATCCTGTTTGGTCCCATAGACTTATGAGGATTCAAAAGGCTCAGTAGGTCACTAACCGTTTCCTCCAGGATTACAGGGGAGCTACTCAGCTTCATATTTCTCTCTTTAAGCCCCAGAAGCCAGCTGTGCTCAGGACAACCTGTCTTACTTCTGAAAACTGAGGTAAAGAAACTGTTAAATACCTCAGTCCTTTCCTCATCTTTGGTGACTAGCTTTCCCCCCATGTTCAACAAAAAATTAAGGTTTTCATTGCCCCTCCTTTTGCCGTTGATGTATTTGTGGAATGACTTTTTGCTATCCTTAATGGAAGTGGCAAGATTGAGTTCAAATCATGCCTTCGTCTCTCTAATTTTATTTCTACACGACCTAACTATATTCCTAAACTCTTCCTGAGTAGCCAGCCCTTTTTTCCATAGACTGTAAGCTCTCTTTTTACCCCAAATTTTCTTTGAAATTTCCCTGTTCAGCCAGACCGCTCGCCTTCCCCTCCAGCTTTGCTTTTGGGCAACCAAGAACAGTTTGCTCCTCTGCATTCAGGACTTGCTCCTTGAAGTCCGCCCATCTCTCCTGGACGGCTTTTTTTTTCAAGGGCTGTTTCCCAGGGAAAACTCTGAATCAGTCTTCTGAAAAGCCCAAAATCTGCCCTCTGGAAGTCCAGCATAGGGGTTTTATTGTTGGCCCTCCTTGCATCCCTGAGTATTGAAAATTCTATTATTTCATGGTCACTGTGTCCCAGACAGCCTCTGACCCCTATGTCTCCCACCAGCCCTTCTCTGTTTGTAAACAGCAGGTCTAGTGGGTACCCATCTCTGGTGGGCTCATTTACTAGCTGGAGTAGGAATTTATCCTCTATATTCTCCAGGAATCTCCTAGACTGCCTCTTCTCTGCTGTGTGGAGTTACCAGCAGACATAGTGTTTATTTAAAAAAAAAAACAAAAAACACAAAAAACTGACCTGGGCCAGTGTTATCACCAAGCAACTTATTTTGTTGCCCACAGTGATATACTTTTTATGTCTTGTTTGCTTTGTCTTTCTTTTCAACGAAATTTTGCTAGCAAGGTCAGAATTACAATCACTGGGATTTGTATCAAAGAAGAAACACAATGATTTTTATTTATGCTATCTGTTTGTCATGACTGTTGAAAACTTTCTCATTTGTCTTTTCTTGGTGTTTTCTCTGCTCAGACACCATTGTTCGTAGCAGCAAAGTGAATCTCTGACAATCAGACTGAGACAGGTGTGTTATATTGACAGACCAAAAAGGAAAGACATTGAAGAAACAAAACAAAACAACACAAAACAAAAAAAAGGAAAATATTTTTTTAATATCATTCAGTTTTTCAGAAGTTCCCAGAATCTATGAACTATTTGCTTTTTTTCTTACTTTTCTAGGTGTTCTTAAAGAATGTTAATTATACTGTGCAAAATTTACTACTGATAGGAAAAAAACCCAAAAACATTTAGATTGGTAGCAAATTTGAGAGATGTGAGCCTGTTTTCAAGACAGGGAACTACTGGAGAGTCCAGAAGAGGCCAACAAGGATGATTGGTGGATTGGACCATCTTTCTTATGAGGAGAGGCTGAGACAGTCTTTAGCCCGGAGAAGGCTGAGGTGAGATCTTGTTAACGTTTACAAGTATCTAAAGAGTGGTTTCAAGGAAAATGGAGCCAAATACTTCTCTGTAGTTTCCAGTCACAGGATGAGGAGCAACAGACAAAAGCTGGACCAGGAAGTTCCAACTAAACATAAGAAAAACTTCTTTACTATGAGGCTGACAAGGCACTGGAACAGGCTGCCCTGTGGGTTGTGAAGTCCCCTTATCTGGAGATAGCCAAAAGCCACCTGGATGCAGTCCTGTTTAATGTGCTCTAGGTGATCCTGCTTTAGTGGGAGAGTTGGACTGGCTGAACTCTAGAGGTCCCTTCAAATTCCGATAATTCCGCAGATTGAAAAATAAAAATAAAAAAAATAATATAATAATGTCATAAAATCATAGAATGGTTTATGTTGGAAGGGACCTTAACGATCATCTAGTTCCCCCCATCCTGCAAAGGCAGAGACACCTCCCACTGAACCAGGTTGCTCCAAGCCCCATCCAACCTGGCACTGAATACTTCCAGGGATGGGGCATCCCACCTGTCCTGAGCAACCTGTTCCAGTGTCTGAGCACCTACACACTAATAACTTCTTTCTAATGTTTAACCTAAATCTGTCCTCTACTGTTTTGAAACCACTACCCTTTATCCATTTTAAAACCATAGCCCCTTTTTAAAAGGGCATGTAGAGATATTATAAAAATAATTAAAAACCTGAAGAATAAGTCTTCTGGTCAGAGAAACATTTTCTTGCACTTCATAGAAGCAGATCTTAAGAAAACATTTATTTTTATTTCTCAGCATTTTTCTTATGTGGAAAATACAATTTCTAGAGCAAGCAAACGATTATATTTCCAACTTCTTTAAAACTGAAAGATATTTTCTAACAATCTGTGTAATCATCTTCTGACACATCCTGATTTTAAAAAATCCTGAACAACATTGAAATCTGCCATTTCATATTCTTGATCTATTCCAAGACAGAAATTAATAAAAACATTAAATAATTAATCAGGAATAAAAATGAAGAGTGTAAAATAGTGGTTAGAAACACCACAACAAACTTATAACAGTGTTTAAACTCACTATGATTAATATGATTAGCCTTTTGACTTGGGAGATAGATAGCTGCCCAATAGCTTCAATGAATTTTGCAGAAAAGTTAAAAATTTAAAGCAAGATGTTTACCTATATGGGAGCAAGAAAATTAAGAAGTCCTCTGTAACTGTACAGTGCTAGATGCTGGTGATGAAGGACAGGGTTATCATGTGCATTCCCAGGAGGTGGTGCTGCATAAATATTAATAAATGTTACTAATGAATATTAATGAATATTAAACATGAATATTAATAATGGTGTTACAGACATGAAAGTGATGTAAATGAGCTAAAGACATTTGAATTGGTACAATGGATGGAAGGCTCAGGAGCAGGAGGGCTGCCACCAATTCTAAATCTAAAATTTCTGAATGAAGTGCTGTAGTGTTTTCTTTTTCACCAGTAGTCACTGTTCTGGCTTATGAGGAATAATCTCCTATCATGCTTGACTGAATGGAGACCAACACCTTTCCTGCACATCACCACCTCCTCTTTCCTGTATCTTGCCTTATGCATTCTGTTACAAACACTCTATAGAGACCCGTAAAGGCCTTATGCAGGCTTCTGGTTCTCTTGCCTTCACTCACAGTTATTCATGTAGCAGGATTTCCACGGGACCTGTTTTCCTCACTGGTCTTTTTTTCTGGTACTATAGACTTCCAAAGAAGGGTGTCACACTGAGGAAGCTCATCCTTCCCGTTTGCCAGAACCACTAACATCTCTCTCCTGGAAGGTCTGTAAAGATGAGGGTAAAGTGAAACACTTTTTTAGTTATGTTTCAGACTTCTGCTGCTTCCTGAAGCAGAAGAATAGGAAATGATACAGGCAAGTTTTCTCACATTAAATCAGTGGATAACTACTATCTGAAACAACAGTAAAATTGTCAACTGAAGAGCTATCAGAGGGAGCATATAAGTGGATATGATACCTGATTTCTTGTTTGGTTGGAAGACTACTCTTTAAAAGCTGCTAGTCCTTGTTTGTCTTTCACCAAAGACACAGTCTGTGAGTCTGTGGAGTACTGCAGTAATGACTTCAAATGAATAAGAAAACAAACAACAAAACAAGCCCTGACTTCTAAGAAGAAACAGCCTTCAAGTGAATACACAGAACCAACTGGGAACTCATCACACTTCTCCAGTAAAAGAGCCTACAAGGCAATAAAATCCATGGAATACACAGATAAGAAATAAGAAACAAGAAAGAAACTAAAAATTAAGATATTTTGCTGAAAAGAAAACGATACAGAATATGATGGTTTTGGCTGGGACACAGTTAAATTCCTCCATAGTAACTGGTATGGGGCTATGTTTTGGATTTGTGATGAAAACAGCATTGGTAACAGAGATGTTTTTGTTATTGCTGAGCAGTGCATGCATAGAGTCAATGACTTTTTTTGCTTCTCCCATTACCCCACCAGTGAGTAGTCTGAGTGTGCACAAGAAGCTGTAAGAGGACACAGCTGGGACAGCTGACTACAACTGACCAAAGGGCTATTTCATATCATATGATGTAATGCTCAGCAATAAAAGCTGGAGGCAGCAGGGGACATTCAGGGTTATGACTTCCCAAGGAACCATTAGGTATAATGCTTTCTGGGAGATGACTGAACACCTGACTGCTGGTGGGAAATAGTGAATTAATTCCTTTTTATTTTTGTCTTGATTGTGCATGTGTCTTTTGATTTACCTGTAAAACTGTCTTTAATTCAACCTATGACTTTTCTCACTTTCACCCTTCTCATTCTTCCCTCCATCCTAGTGGGGCAGAGTGAGATAAAGAGCTGTTTGGTGCTTAGCTGTTTCCTGGGGTTAAACCACAATGCAGAAGCAGAGAAAAAATACCTGACATCAACGGAAATTCAATTTATTAACAAAAGAAAAATCAATGAAAATTTCTGAAGTTGAGTTGAAAAGATAAACTCAGGATATATATTTAGAATATTTCTATCTAAAATGATAAATCAATAATTATTTTAATTTTATGACAATATCTTTTCATTAAAATTCTCAATGGACCATAATATACTGATTTTTAACAAAAACTTTTTTGGTTGTAAAGATTCCATATGAGCGTGCAGAGATGGTAAAATCTAATTTGCTTCCAGTATACTAAACAGTCATCTGAAATTACTTTTGTTTATCATAATTTGGCTCTCTCTAGGTCTTTTTTAGCTAATACACAGTCACAGTAGACTTAGACATTTTAAAAAAAAGTCTTTCTTTATTAGCTCCAAATGTGTACCACTAGACTGAGAATTTTATTAAAAGCAAATTCTAAGTTATTTATTTAATTTCAATTTCACGGACATACACTTATTTATTTTGTGCTTCACTTTCCTGTAAAATGCAAATATTCTACTTGTATGTATCCACCTACTGGGCCATTCATAAATTAAAATGATTAGAATAAAACTGAAAACTGAGAAAACAGAAAACTGAGCCGACTAAAACAAAACTTAGTAGAAACTATAGAAATGCATTTCAGTGAGCTCTTAGTAAATGTAATATTCCACTGTGATGTTTCTATAGAGATATACTAATTAATCAGTAATGCCATACATAGTATCCCACAAATCTTATAAAAGAAACTTAACATGTATTAGTTTTCAATATATGTAGTTTTCAAAAATACAATGACCACAAATACTGTGCATTTGTTTCCTCATCTTAATTTTATATAAGATGAGCTTTCAAAAAGGAAGTTTTTCCTAACAACTATTCTTCTTTAGTATGATCCTCTACATGCAAATCTAAATTTGCAAATTAGAAAACTGGTTACACTAGTGAAATAAAATATGCAGGACTGATGCAGCTAATATCCTGTCTTTGTCTTATAATGCATTATTGGTATTTTCATTTTCATCATTAATTAAAATTAAGACAATAAACCAGTCAGTGAAGAAGCAACAAATCATAGTAGAATCTTGAATATCTAACAACGACCGTGGAAATGAACAGTATTGCTTTGATAGCTATGAGCATCCTTCAGAATGTCCTGTTATTTTTCTCATGTTTTCATACTGAGTTTTGCAGGAAAACAATTTATGAAGGATGAAGAAAGCTAGTCTTAAAGACATAATATCCGTCATTCTCATCTACCAAAATAATTTTTTATCAATATCTGATACTGCAAGATGCTGAGTATCTTTGGTGATAAGCAGAGCCCCTCAATTCCCAAAGAAATAAAAACTGAAGAATAACAACTTTTAGGGCTTATTCAGTGTTTCATAAGATCAGCTCCTAAATGAGCTTTTCAATTCATTGGTTCCACACCAGCACATTTTTCCATTCAACATTTATCAAGAACATGTATTCATACTGAAAATTGTTGTATCATATGATGCCATACAGCTATGGTAAATAGAAAATAGACTATTTGATTACTCTGTATAAGCAGAGACAACAAAGTATGGCAAATATTCTTTGTTGCCCATGCTTATTTGTTAAGACTTCACAGCATTCTAAATCTGTTAATGTTTCCCGTGGTTTCCTCTTGCTCCCATAAAGGTTGTGTTTCTGATTAATTGTTTGTGTGCAAGATAAGTGGATTATATTTGCAGATTTTTTTAATGTTACCTGTTTAATTTGGTGTCCGCCAGTCCTGTCATGCTAATAGATGCCTGGTAGCATAAATAAAGACAATTCCCACAAGTGAGTAGCAAATATCATTAATAATAAAGTGTATCACCTAAGATGCTCACAGCTCCTCGAGAACACACCTGATGAGGAGCTATGCATGGCAAATGCTATATAAGCTTTTCTGGAACACAATCATATTTTCTTTAAGGAAGAAAAATGTCAAGATTATTCCAAATGACTGGATATACATCTGTCTTTTTTCATTTCTACAGTCAAATGTTACAGTTATAACAAATGGTTAAATTATGTGAAACCTGGCAGTAATAAAACCTTCTTATTCTAGCATATCATTGTTTACATTACTAAAATATCTTACTTGGGCAGTAATAAACAGTAAGGAGACGTTTCTATTAGCCTGAAAAAGGAAGACAAACTTCTCTGACCATACTAGCATTCTTTCAAGACATTTTTAATAAAATAAAAAGCAAATAATTAAAAAGAACCCAAATAATAAAAAAGAAAATAAAAAGAAAAACCGTCATCTAATTTCTATGGAATGGCTTGATATCTCATATTTTATTAGTTAAGGCTTTCAGACTTACAGAGGTACTTGCTCTTAAATCCCTTTTGTGTGTTTTAACAAAGCATTTTACTAATTTGTCTGGGCAGCATAGACTGTAGTAGCCTCCACTGTAATTTCTGAAAACAAAAAGAATATAAGCTTCATGGAATGCCAACCAGTCATGTTTACATACAAGCCCACAGTAAATAAAAATTTCAAAATAAATATGCAAAATAGAGATATTTTTTTCCCTCCGGAACTTCTCCTTTTGATCAGGATTTTCTCCACCCAGATGCAGGACCTCGCAATTTGTCCTGTTGAACTTCATGAGGTTGTCATGAGCCCACCTCTCCAGCCAGTCAAGGTCCCTCTGGATGGCATCCCATCCCTCCAGTGTGTCAGCTGCACCACACAGCTTGATGTCATCAGAGAACTTTCTGCACTCGATGCACCATCCATGTCACCAACAAAGATTTTAAACAAGACCAGTGCCAACATGGATCCTTGCTACTGGCCTCCACTTGGACACAGACCTGTTGACAGCCACTTTTTGGGTGTAAGCCAGTTCTTAATCCACCAAGTGGTCCACCTGTCAAATCCATGTTTTACCATCTTGGAGACCAAGATGTCTTGCGGGAATGTGTGGAAGGCTTTGCTCTGGTCCAGGTAAATGATGTTGGTTGCTCTTCCCTTGTTTATTGATGCTGTGATTTTTTCATAGATGGCCACAAGGTCTCCCAGGCATGATTTTTGGTGAGGCTGTGTTGATTATACCCAGTCACGTCTCCATAATTATTCTGCTCCAGCCAGGGTCTCCAAGAGGATCTGCTCCATGATCTTACAAGTCATAGAGGTGAGACTGACCAGCCTATAGTTCCATGGTTCTTCCTTCTTTCTCTTTTCAAAAATGGGGGTTATGTTTCCCCTTTTCCTGTCAGTGGGGACTTCCCTGACTTTTGGAATATAATATACAGCAGTGTAGCAACAACATCTGCCAGTTCCCTCAGTACCTGTGGGTGTATCCCATTGGATCCCATGGACTTATACACTGTCAGGTTCTTCTAATGGTTACAAAAAACCTGATCTTCACTTAAAATTGGCAGTTCTTCCTTCGAACCCTTGCCATTGTCTTCTGTGACTTCAGGAATGTGGCTGGAGCCCTTCCAATTGAAGACTGAGGTAAAGAAGTCATTAAGAACCACAGACTTCTCCATATCACTTGTCACTAGTTCACCTGTTTCCTTTCTGAGGGGGCACACACCTTCCCTAATCTTCCTCTTGCTATTAATACACCTACAGAAATTTTTGATATTCCCTTTGATCTTGAATTTAATTCAATATTTAATTCTAACTGAGCTTTGGATTTTGTAACCAGGTCTCTTGATGCTCGGACAGCTTCCTTACATTCCTGCCATTCTAGGTGTCCTTTCTTCCAGTCCTTGTAAAGTCTGGAACACATCCTTATCATAGGGACACAGTAAGTCAGTGATAGAGACTCTCAGAGACAGAGTGACCAAGAATTCATCAGAACTGGACAGATGGGCAGCTCATGGCAATTTTGGAAGAATGTATAATTTCATAATGAAATTTTGGAAGAAGATATAGAGCAGAAGATAAAGTAATGGTCTATTCAGTGATCACACTTCATTCAAATATACAAGCATGCACATTGTTATCTATATGGATGTTAAGATTAGCTCTTCTGCTATTTGTTCATATAAAGAAAAAACAAACCAAACCAAACCAAACCAAAAAACACCAGAGAGAGAACAAAAATATCTTCAGAATTTTCCTCACACATAAGTCCTCATCAGATAACAATTACTATTTTTTTTAAAATTATTTTTTCCTTCTTTCCCTAGTTACCATTTGTGTAGTCCCCAGTAAGGCCATATAGGACTGTGCTTGAAACTTCAGGAAAGGAGGTATCACTAAAATTCCCATCAGCCATTTGGAAACAAAGTAACCACAGCTAATTAAAAAAAGTTAATATATTTAATATTAGCAGGTATTTATGCAACTTATTGAGCAATAACTGTATTATTTATCCTGAAGAACGCTAAGATAATGTGAAGGGAAGGAGCAAAAGAGGAAAGGACGATTTGGGGAACAGGGCATAGAGAGAAAGGAAGAGAAATAAAGTGAAGTCTGAGTAGCAGTTTTCAGTTCAGCTACCCCTTTTTAGACTGTTTGCTAGCACAGGTACGCTTTGAAGTCAGTCCAGTCTCCTGTGTCTTTTCTGTGCTGGTGGACAGATGATAGATTTGTCACTGTGCCCTCACACCAAATACATCCAGCTGGTTCTCTTTCCAAATGACCTCCTAGCTGTGCCTATTTGCTGTGTATTCCTAGTCTATTGATGTTCCATTTATTTACCCTTGTCATCTTCTCCTAATGTAAAGCTTGTGCTCTCCTGGCACAGGACAGCAGCCAAAAATCTCTTACTCTAAAGCATGACCAGTTAAATTTGTACTACCAGTGCCCTTGCAGATGCAATAAATTCATCCATTTTCTCTTCCCATTTTTATAATCATTTGTGATTTGAATATCATGATTAAGCATGAAATTTTTAAAATTATATTTATTACCAAAGTAGTCAATAGCTCTGTGAAATGAAATGTTCTACTGGCTCTCAGGTGAACTACAATAATTCTGAGCAAAAATAAAGAAACACATGTACATAAATGGGATTATTTCTGCTGCTAGCATCCCACCAGGAAAAATTAAAGCGTCCTATCAACAAAGCAGAACAAAACAGATTCTGCTTGACTTCAGTGGTTTTTGAGGAAAAAAATATGACAATATCCTAGATGTTAAAATTGTCTTGCCACTGAAAGGACTAAGAATGCATTGATACAGGTGGTGGGGTGCTGGTACATATGTGTGTGTCTAGTGAAATAAAAAACAACAACATTGGAATAGGCCTATTTATTTTGTTCACCATTTTTGAATTATTTTTTTTTTACCAGTCAAAGGTATTAAGTTATGAAATTATTAAGGATATACTATTTTTTTCCTATATTTTTCCTTCACCTTTAGATAAAAATTGTTTCAGAGCTAATTTGGCCCCAAAATTCAGATAATTTTTGAATTAGCATAAATACCATGGAGACAGAATATGCCTTTAAGGTTCTGTCTACACTCCTAAAAAGATTGTCAGGAATTCTCTCTGGTCTTAAGGCCAAGAGGCAGAGAATGGATAGATTCATATAGAGTATTACGTCCATTCTCCTTAAGGGAGTTCTGTGGTTTGGTGGAGTGAGCATAACCTTATGTGTTTTGTTTGTTTCCAATGATCTGAAGTAAGTACTATGCCTCATTTCACCAAAATGATGCTTTCATGGCGTGATACTGAAAGCACTTGTTATATGTTCTGGAACACAGAAAAAGACATATGGAGGAGTTTGAGGGACCAAAGATCGATTGCAAAATTGACATTTTTTTTCTTTATAATATGTTTACTCTGTCATAATATTTAATTTGTCTCTAATTTCTTGAAGAAATCAAAATAAAACATATTTAATTACTTCTTTTACACTTCTATTTTTTTTTTTCACTCAAGTTTCTGTGTAGAAATTATCTGAATAGGTTTTACATCAATGTTGCAGTGGAAATTTCCATTTGGTTTGTTGCAAAAAGGATGCCATATATATGAACATGGAAGTGTAAAAAAAATGAAAACAAGTAACTTATAAAATCTTGAAATCTCACTACATTAGTACTTGAATCATTAGTTATCTGTATCCCTTTAATGTTCATTAGGGGTTAAATATTTAGGTACACCTAAAAATATCAGTGAGATTCTGATTGTATTTTAGAATCTAATTATTTGTAAAATATAGTCCTAAATGAAGTAAGAAAAGCTAAATAATAATAATTTTTAAAATTACATTAGAATTGTGCAAAATTTCCTAGATGAAGAATATCTATGTAAATGCTTTTGGCATTTTTTCCCCAAAAATGTAATTTTAAAAATGCCTAATTTTCACAGTAAAATAAGATACAGCCAAACCACTATATTAACTCATATTTTATGATGTAGTACCAGGGCCATGCTGTACCTGCCCTTTATATCATCTGAGTATCTCACTAAGAGCTCTAAGACAGGTGGAAAAGACAAAGACTCTTGGAAAGATGAAATTATGGGTGAAAACATATTTGTACTTTGTGGTTTAGCAGATTTTGGTAAAGTCTAGAAGCCATCAGATGTAGTGAATGGATGATATTGTTCATTGTTTGAAGTTCCACTGATAAGTGACAGTTCATCTGAAAAATTGAAAGCAAGAATAGAATTTTCTAAAGTACATGAATATGGGAACTAAAATAGAAAAGTGTTCTCTTTTGCTGCCTCTTCTTTTTTTGTGTGTGAGACTGCAACTTCTTCTTGCCCTGAAGAAATAATGTACTTTTCTCTAGGCTTCTTTTGTACAAGTATCAAAAAACGGGGGAAAGGTCTTGGGCACAAGTCTTATGAGCAGTGTCTGGGGGAGAAGAAAAGGAGGCTGTGGGGAGACCTTGTCGCTCTCTACCTGAAAGAAGGTTATAGTGAGGTGGGGGTCAGCCTCTTCTCCCATGTAATAAGAAATAGAACTAGAGGAAATGGTCTTGCACAAGGGAATGTTTAGATAGGATATTAGGAAAAATGTCATCACTAAAACACTTCTCAGGCATTTGAATTGGGTGCCCAGGGACATTGTTGAGTCCGTCGTTCCTGGAGGAATTTAAAAGACAGGTGGATGTGGTGCTTAGGGATATGACTTAGAGGTGGACGTGGCAGTGATAGGTTAATGGTTGAATTTTATGACCTTAAAGTCTTTTCCAAGCAAAACCAATCTATGATTCCATAATATTACAGCCTTCAACCTTTGGGGATGTGTTCTGGTGAGAAGCCTTCCTGTGGCTTTATATTGAAACTGCCAACTACTTTCTCCAGTGACATAGCATGTATATGAGAAACTTACAGGGGTCCAAGTATGCTTGTTACGTCAAACTGTAAGAGGTTACAACATCACTGTGTCTGCCATTAGTGTTCACATAGCTGCTATCACACAGCAACACTTTTACTTTGTGATAACGCTTTAAAAAATGATCGCATTTTAAAATTGCTCTTCTGATGTCCTAATGCTGCAAAAGCAAATATAGTGGATTTAAAGTGCTTCACAATTTTTACATGCTAATACCTCATATCTCCATCCTTTGTGGTAGTCATACCACTTATCACAACTCCAATTATTTTGAAGACTAATTTCAAGTCATCCCAAATGAAGAAGTTTCTAATACCATGTTCTTGAATTTAAAAACCCCCATAACAACAAAACCAAAACCTTTTTATGGTTTCAATACACTTTTAATAAGGTCATTTTATATGACTGCAATGTATTACATTGGTAGGCATTCTATTAATTAAAAACTGTTTTGATGTGCCTCCAAACTAAGATTCAGATTTCAGTATTACAAAAGTGTTTCCCAGTACCTTCATCATTCTCCCATTGGCAGGGCCACCTTCCCCTAGACCAGGTTGCTACAATATTAATAACTACTTTGTTTTCAGGATTCCAGAGGTTATTGATGAGAAGTTAATATATGTGTGTTGTATATTTAACGCTATCTCTTTTGTAGATGAGTAATTTTCTGAAGATCATTCCTGTTACTGGAGAACTTCATGCCAATCTCATAATGAGGTTTTTACATTAATCACAAATCTTGCTGGGAGCCATAATTCTTCATCTTTTTTTCTAAGGAGCTGGTCATCACAGCAGTTCATCACCCCAAATTAATATTAAATACAGGAAAAATATTTCTGTGGCTTATGATTTTTTTAAATAAAATTAATGCTGCAAGAATTATGAAAAGATTCATGTAAAAAGTTCATGTTTCTAAAGAGGTTATCTTTGAACTACAAGGATAGGAACTAAGTGATCTTTTGAGTTTCTTTCACTGCCTATAATCTGTAATTCTGTGATTTCAAACTGGAATAGAAAACAGCCTGAAGTAATCTGGTCAAACCATCCTCCCCCCAACAAAAGCCCAGTTTTTGTAACTCCTGAAGGGCATTTATAAAATATTTACTAAAAAGGATTACTATATTAAAAAAAAAGACTTTGAATACTTTCTCAAATTATTCTGAGTTCTTTCTCTAAGAAGCTCACATGGAAATTTAAAATATAAAATTTACATCCATAGTGACATTGAAAGAAGTGTTAGGAGTTTTTTTTATCTAATGGAGTGCTTTTTTAGCATACAGATAATTACATCAAAAACTGATATGGAATGGGACTAAAAATCAGGATGACAGATCCAAATGAAAGTAATACAAGGAATGAATAGAGGAAAGAGGTAAAAGAACAGAGGAGCTGGATCAATTTATCATATTTTGAAGTGTGAACGTTATAGGATATAATGAAGTTTTAGTGGTTTCTTCTGGGATTTCAGATAGTTTTATGCTTTATACTAGAGATGGTAAGAGAGAAAAGCATTTGCAAAAATTAGTGATAATACTACTGATAAGGTCAACTACTAAATTAAAAGTTCAGAAATCTCTGTAGTATCATTCCAATTAATTGAGAAATGACTGAAAAACTCAGTTCCAGTGCAGTTACCCACTAGTGAGAGGGTAAGAAGTGACAAGTGGTCTGAAGGATTTGAATCAGGTAATATATCTTTACAGCAAAACTGTCAAGAGCAAATTTTCATGACATAAATTTTTTTCTGATCAAGAGTCTAGTTTCAACTTGACTTGGAGAAAACTAGTGATGCCTAGCAGGCTCAGGAAATTCAGTTCAACAATATATTCAAATATATTCATATTTGTCCAGTGAATATCTTATTATAACACTTTAGACAGACTTAGTAGTTCTGGTTCTTCAGTAAAGAAAGGTTACATTAACTTATGTGTAGTCTCTACACTTGCCAGTGTTACAGAAAAAAAGGGAGTGAAATGTGTGACTTGTTAATGACACCATAGCACTCTGTGTTTATGTTTAAAATCAATATTTTCTTTTACATCATACTGTAGGAGACATATTCTTGGCAGTTAAACCTGTCAGTATGGTAGATGTCCTTGTAAATTAATAATGTGAACAAAACTTTATTTTTTCAAACTTTTGGTTTTCTAAAAATGCTTTTGTAGTCCTTATTAATGTATAAAATGGACATCTCATAAAGGTTGCCTCCTTTTAGCCCCATTTCCTGTATTACAAGGAAATGGTATAGAGGCCAAGGCAAAACAAAGCAAACCAATTTACTTCTATGATTTTTATTCTCAAAACTAAAATAAACCAACCAAAAAGACCCACCCATTCATCTCAACAAACAAAAAGCCCCCACAAAACTGTTGATATCCTAGAGAAGGCTGGGTTGTAAACAACATTGAATATAGCAATACTTATGTATATAGAATCTATGTAAATCCCTGAGTGCTCAAAGTGTTCTTTCTGAGGCTATATTCTGCACCATCACAAGTGATAAAAAAAATCTACTTGGACTTGTGATGCAGCCCTGATAGTTTCTTAGAAAAATCATGTTTCTACACAGTTTTAGCAATTTCTTTAACATTTTAAAACCTTTTCTTCTTTGATTTAAAAAACTGACCTCATCCATCAAAGAGAGATGATGTCTTAAATAATATACTATCTCAGTTAGTGGCAGCCTTGGCTGCAGTGTTCACAATATTGTGGATGCTGCTGAGCAAACTGAAAGTCAGTTCTAAGACTAAGGTTTTAGGGTTTAGAAGAGCAAATGTCAGATGGGTCAGGGCTCAGTTGGAAGGAATCCTGTGGGAAGCTTCCCACAGGATAAGAGGAGATAGTGAGTGCTGTGAGTTTTTCAAGAGACCTTTCTTATATACACAAAACAAATTCATCCCCTCTAGTGACAAGGGAAATAGGAGGAGCAATAGACCCCCTTGGCTTAATTGCAAGCATCTGGGTTCAATATGAACCAAAAGGGAAATGTACCAGAGATGGAAAAGTGGAATATTACAAGGGCATTACCAGGGAACGAAGAGATGCAGTTAGGAAAGCAATAAGGGAGAATCATGCCTGAAAAATTTGGTCTCCTTTTATGATGGAGTCACAGAGTCAGTAGACAAGGCAAAAGCAATTTATGTAATCTACTTGCTCTTGTGCAAAGAGTTTGACACTGTCCCACATACTATCCTGGTCTCCAAATTGAAAGGTGGATTTGATAAATGTTTTGAGAAAGCACCTCTACACTTTCACTTTTTTTTTTTTTTTTTTTTTTTTTTCCCCTCATACAATTGGTGCACTAATAACCACTGCTCAAGATAGCATGCTGGATGCAAAAAGACCTTTGTCTTAATCCTTACATATTGTCTTTTTGTCACTTAGTGTTCCACATGGTGCTGGTAGTTTGAAGACATTTCTCATTGTTTTGAAGCAGTAGTTTAAGGAAATATAATGGAAATTTACTAGTTAACTAACATAGGTAGAGATAACAAAGTACGTGCATATTATAGAATAGAATGTGGTTACTGTAGCAAAGCTATCTCTGAGAACAGAAAAGAGAATTCCTCAAGGATGCTAAAGTAGGCAGAAGCATCAAAAATGGGTAGAACTAGTTCTGTGGTTTCAGAAGGCTGGATAATAAAAAGAAGTGTTGCAACTCATCCAAAAGGCGTGGTGATGAAGAGGAGGATGATGAAGAAATGACCACCTGAAGGCTTGGAGACCACTGGGAGGCTGTAACACGTGCAGAAGTGGGTGGCCATGTACGTTAATGAGTTATCAAGTTATGAATATGTTAATACTTTCTTGGAAGGTCATGCATATGCATATGACATCTGCATGAAAGCCAGGTAACAGGATACCACTGGTGCATGCACTAGCCCAGTGCTGCAACAAAGGACACCAGCTCAAGAGGCTGCCTGGACTGGATGATTCATGGCATTACCTTGCATTCATCTTCAAAAGAGGGGCTCTAGTAGGACTGGCATTTTCAAGACCTTTTAGAAGAAAAGCCTTCAATGAAAAAGATTTTTTCATTACTTTCAGAATTCTCAAAGCTTTTTTCCTTAAGAAATAAGGCAGGTGCAAAGCCGTTATTCTAAGGCATGCAATTGAACATACTATTCAGAATATTCATTAGAATCTTCATGATACAAGGTGAGACATTAAAGAAAAATCATAAAATCTTTAAAAATTAGGAAAAAATGTTCAAGTTATTTAGGAATTTACTATTAGTTAAAAACAAACAAAGCAACAGACAAAATAATGAACTATTTTTAAGGGCTAAGCTTCTGTACTAGCTGGTATACCAGCTCTTCCTTCACTGCTGGCTTCTTTACCTCAAGACAGAGACGAAAATTGTGTTGAAGTCCTCTGCCTTCTCAGCATTATTAGTGACTATTTCACCTCTCCTGTTTAATAATGTACAAATATTTCCCTTCTGTTTCTGCATTTTAATGTATCTGAAGAATCATTTCTACAGGTATGTCAGTGATAAGAGGCATGCTAGGGCTTTAGCTTTCCCTACCTGATACCTGGCTTCTCAGTCAGTTTCTTTGTATTTCTCCCAGGCTACCTGTCCTTGCTTTGACTCTCTGAAGAAATATTTTTACATCACAGAGTGTCCAGAACCTCCTTGTTCATCCATGCAGGTGTCCTAGAATTCTTGCCTGCCTTCTTTTTTTCCTGGGATGCATTGCTCTTGGGCTTGGAAGAGGTGATCTTTGAATACTGATCATCTTTCTTGGCCTGCTCTACCCTACAGAGCTTTATCCCATGGTACCAAAGCATACCCCTGAACAGTTCAAAGTCTGCCCTCCTGAAGTCCAAGATAGTGAGATGGCCATGCACCCTCCTTGTTGCCCTAAGAATCCTGAATTCCATCATTTTGTAGTTGCTGCAGCCAAGGCTGCCTCTAAGCTTCACGTTGTCCACCAGTCCATCCTTGATGATGACACCAAGGCCCAGCATTACACCTTTCCTAGTTGGCTTCTTTCCCACTTGTAGAAAGAAGTTGTCATCAATGCACTCTGTGAACTTCCTGGATGGCTGCTGCCTTGCTGAGGTGTCCCTCTAGCAGGTATCATGGTGGTTGAAATCCCTCATGAGGACCATGACCTGTGAACAGGAAGCTGCTCCTATCTGCCTGTAGAGGGCCTCATTCATTCATGCATCCATCCATCCATCCATCCATCCATCCATCCATCCATCCTGGTCAAGTAGCCTGTAGCAGTCTTTACCATAATATCACCTGCCTCTCTCTTCCTTTTAACTCTGACCCATAATCTCTTCTTCAGCTCCTCATCCATCCTCAGGCAGAGCTCCACTGGCTCCAGCTGGTCATTAGTGTAGAGGGTGACACCCCTTCCTCTTCTCATCTCCCTGTGCTTCCCAAAGACCTTATACCCATCCATTCCCACACCAGTCATAGGAGTCATCCCACCACATCTCAGTGATGTCAATGAGATCATATCCTTTCAGGAATCCACATCTGTAACTCCTGCTTGTTCCACATGCTGTGTGCTGTTGCATAGAGGTATTTAAGTTGGACCTGCATTGAAGCTGTCTCACTGCCTGGGATTCCATTCTCCTTCATTTCGGGTGTTCTGCTGGCCTGGCATCCTTCTCCAGGCCCAGGGCATCTTTTACTGTCATTGGATTCAAAGTGGTGGCAGTGGAATGAATTGAGGATTCTCTGCCCCCACAATTCTTGTTTTAATTCCTCTTTATTAGACTGGCAAGACTATTGCCAAAGATGCTCTTATATTTTCAAACAAGCAGGAAGAAAACTTTGCAGACCTTTGAGAAAAAGCTAGAGGATACAAAAATGAAAGATCTTCTTCACTTACAAGAGAGAGAAAGGAAAGGAAGAGGAAAAAAAGAAAATGCAAGAAGAGGAATCCTAAAGCTTGTGTTTTGGCTCCTGAGATGTGGAAACAAGAAGTTCTGATATCTTCCCTGATATATTTCTTCCATTATCCTAGAACTGTTTATTTTAAAATCAAGGAGCTACACATCACAGAAATGGAAATTCATGTTTTTAGAAATATTTTCAGTAGGGAAATGTCATTTTAAAAATAAAATACTACTAATAATATTAGTACTTTATATCAGTGAGAAAAAAAATCACTTTTGTTTGAAAATGTAACTCTGTAGATTATATTTATTAAAAATCTGACAAAAGAAAAGATGATACTCAGTAAATCAAATGCTAAATGACTTTAGTTATTAAATACACTGTAATTCACCTGGTGATGTAGATAGGTTTTTTTTTTCTTTTTCATTATTTTCTCCACCTTCAGCCCTTACAAGGATTCCAGTGAAGTGTTTCACTCTTTTGCAATCTTCAAATTTCCCTATATAACATGTATTTGTGAAACTTTTCTGAAAGGTGTCTGTCACCTCTCAGTTGAATCAAAACAACTTTAAAGCACTTCAGAGGTTCCAGTTAAATAATTTCCATCTAACTTACAGAATTACTGGCAAGTAATTCTCACTTTTAAGTGCTATATACAATATATTTTCTTTGGGATAATAAAACCATGTTCAAATATACTGAAATTTTTAACATTACAGATGGACAAGGTTTTCCTTAAATGTAAACATCTGTGAAGCAGAGAGAACAAGTCATGTGTGCTCAGGAGGAACAAAAGGCCATGGAGAAGAGAAAGGTTGGAGCAAATGACAAAAGTAAATGGCCACAAACAGTCATCAGTGGATTCCTCTGTTCTGCCAGAGTTTGTTAGGAATGTATTGCTGAAATTGTTGAAATTTACTCCTGTAGGACAGAGAAATGAATCTGCATTGTGCTCAGAGGAATCAGCTAAATGCACTGCTTCTGATAGAGTAGTAAGAGCAGTCCTGTCTTTTTCAGTAAAAATAGCCATTGCTGTGGAAAGACAATTACATATTAAGTTTCTTATAAAGTACTGTAAATCCTTCAGTATCCTGACTGCTCTAGGTAAGATTTTCTACATTTTTCCCTCTCATTTTTTCACTTACACCTTCATAAATGGCTCCAGTGCAGCTACATCTCTGTCTAATTACATATTTGTAAATGGTCCACTGATTTCAAAACAATGAAAAAACCAACCAAACAAAAAAAAAACCACCAAAAAATCTGTGTCTTTTTTTTTTAATTAAAAAAAAAAAAAACAATTAAAAATATATATATATATACACCTGGGAAAAAACAATTTGACTCTGACAATATATTATTTTCTCTTCAATTTTATCGAGGTTTGAAGGAACAGAAAACATTGATTCTGCTATGAGATAGAAAATGCAGAATTTCAAAACTATTCCTGCTCTTGAAAAAAACCCAACTATTTCAAGGATTGCCACTGATAATAGCTTCATTTCCATTTACAAATGAATGAAGTAACTTCTCTAACCCTTAGTGCTGTGCAACCATGTCACACTAGAAAAATTACAAAGAGGGCAAACCATGGGTTTTTTACCTAATCAAAAATCTTAAGATTTTTCTTTCTTCATATTTGTAATTTTTCTTCTATGGTTTCATAATTATAAGAAAAGAAACAATCTGTGTAAGAAGGTAAATGAAGCCTTTTAATAATAGTAATATAAACAAATTACATGTCTATTCTTTATTGTAATATAGATAGGATTAAATGTATGAGAGTAATTATTCTTATGTATATTTCACTAATTAATCATATAATTACCCTGAATTTTAAATAGTATTTAAATTAATTTGAATTTATCCTAATAAAAAATTTTTGAAAACCACAGGAAAGTTGCTAAAATGCTTCTTTAAAGAGCGTTATAACATAATAATTTCTTTTGACCTAATGCTTTTTTTTTATCCTTAGTGTATTGTAACTAGTCTTCAGATCTTCAAACCATTACACAAATCATTACAATCATCATTTCTTGACTAAAGAAAAGTACTGTCCTTACAAAGAAATATATATGGGATAGGTAATCTTCCTATACGTATAAAAGACCACAATCAAGAGATTTTAAAGATCCTTTTTAAAATTAATATTGATTTGATATTTTATCTGGTTCAAAAGCTAATTAGTCTTTTTAATAAATGAATTTATCCTTAATGAACTGAGGTAATAAAGTAACTATAAAATTCTAAAAAGAATTAATTTTACATATGTATTTAAATATCCATTCTATTGTATTTCTAGCAAGGTATATTTTAAGTACAGCAAGTAGTTTTATTATTGTATACTAGGAGCTGACATTGTACAGAATGTAAATATGAGCTAGTTACTCTTGGCTGTGTATTTTGGCAGATTGTTTGTCAGAAGTGGCATCACAAAGACACACTAATGAGGCATTTTGTATATCATTTTCTTTTGTTTTCTCCCCATTTTTTTCACTGATTTCCAAAGAATATTATTTCCTTTTTTTTTTTAATTATCAGATGCAGTACAATTTTTATGAATATACATGAAAAAAAAATCATCTTGTGAGTTTGGAGTGAGCTATTTTTGTGAAGCTCCAAAGATGACTCATGGAAAGGTCTGTATGCCCAACAGATTATTAAAATCGCAAACTTAGTTTTCCATTAACATTTTCTATTCTGGCATTTTAAAAAGAGTGGAAGTTGATTTCAGCAGAACATTCTGTAGGGAAATTAGTTCATTTTGCTAAAGTATCTTAATAATTACAGTGACATCAAGGTTAATTGCTTAATCTGTATTGCCATAGTGCAGTCCTGTAGAAATCCCAACACAATCTGTTCTATAATTAGTGCCAGAATATCCATACATAGAACAAGCTGCAGCCTAAACAAATAAAAAAAGAAGTAATAAGATTAACAAACAAGATTTACTAAAGTGTGTGTTTTTTGTTTATTTGTATACATATCTATGAAGGGATGGGGTAGATTTCACAATACAGAACTCTTAGAAGCACGGTGTATTAAACCCTTGATAAAACACCAACAGCTGAGGTAGAAAATAACTTCAAGCAAGATATGTTTCTCCTTTCTTTTTTTTTCCAGCTCAAGAATGTGATTGGTAGCCAACAGGAGCACCAGGTCCCATTTTCACAATGGATAATTTCTTAATCAAAATATGCTTAGCTCCTTAATAACGTGAACAGTATTTTATTTGTAAAATGTATCAATTATGTTATAGAAAAGATTATTCTTTCATTTGTGTGTATTGAAGTAAAATACATATGTGCACTTTGTTTTTACTCTTCAGGGCAATTACTGCTCTAAAATTACTGTTCAGATCCTTCATGCTTCTTCAGAATGTCAACAACTTGATTAACTCAGCTTAAAATGCAAAATTTAGCAAAACATCTAAGTTGTTCATGAACAATCTAATGCTGTTTAAGTATTTGCTATTTAAATCTAGTGCTCAAGACCAAAAATTATTTTCGATTGCCACAGAAGAAGTAATTAGTTTGCATATGGTAGTTGCATATGACACTTCTGTAAAAATACTGTACTGTAAATTTTTCACAATATCTGCACAATAAACACATTTTATTGTACCATATGCACGTTCACCACATCATATTAAGTATCTGAAGTTCCTAATGATGCTGAACCTTAAGATGCATGTTGAACCAGAACTTGAAATTTCTGTTCTCAATATCCCTCACATGCACAATGTGGGTATTATTTGATAGAAATAGCAATGTTCCACCAAGTCAATGAAAGTGCACTAATTCATAACAAGTCATAGCCTACAATTCTGAACAAGTTCACCAAGATCAGCAACATAATTCAGAGACTCCTTCAGAAGTGGTATCTGGAAAAGGAACACATCACATCAAATCTCTCACCTCTTCAGCAATATTATATATGTATAAAAAAACCAAACCAAAACAAACATTTTTTTTTTTTTTTTTTTTTTTTTTTTTTTAATGGATGTTTCACTAGTTTTCTTTATATTGATTCACAGAACTGTGAACTTATCCAGAGTTCTGGTTGGGAGATTCTTCTTTCTTTTTCTTCTTACTGAGTTCCTCCTATCTGGGACTCCTGGCCTATTTCTTTCCATCCATTTCACTGACTCTCCTCTCTCTGCACTTTATCTGCACTTTGTATATTTTTGGCACATATCAAAAACTAGGTGGACAGATTTTAATTGTCAAGACTCTTCTACTTCATCTTAGGGGTAAATAAGTAAGTAAATCTCAACTGGCATTAATATAAAACATGTACTCCTGCAAAATATGGAAACAAAAAACATTCTGTCATCCTTTATTGAGTTGTATACAGCAGAACTTAAACATGGAACCTGTGTCCTTGAAAATACACACTTGTTACACATCTTAGGATATACATTCAATTATCAATGTTAAGCCCATCACCCAAACTTTGGTGTCACTGTGGTACAGCCTGATGATGCTTTGATTGATTTACATACTAAAACTTTTACTTTGAGGAAACAAAGGTGGCAAATTAATCCTAATTTTACAAAGCAGAAAAATCTGTACTTCCTGCTCTCAAGTGGATGCTTTCTGAAGTCTGATTATTAGATAAGGAAATGTCTCCAACATACTTGACATGCTTAAATTTCCAAGCATCATTTTCATCTGTCTTACCAGCCTCTATCAATGTATGTATCTACTTCAGTAATTTTGAATGCATAAACTTTGATGGCATATAGATGCCAGAGATAGAGGCAGCTAGATATAGAAATACTTCATGCTTTCAATTTTCAACTTGGCAACTTTTAAAATAGTTATTTTTAAAATTAGGAACTAAGACTACTGAGCACTTAAAATAAAAAGGGCAAACCTCTAATTTTCCTATATTTTACTTAGTTATTGTCTGTTATTTGGTGTTTAATCACCTCCACAGAAACAGGAATAAAGTCTCCCATATCTTGCAGCAGTTTTAAATTAAGTGGTTTCTCAGCTAAACACCCTTTTGATTTTGAATGTTCATACTACACGGTGAGAATTTATGCAATTTACAAAGCATTAAGCAGTTGTTGAAGGGCTGTTGTTGAGAAATTTCATATGGATTTTTCCCACCTCAACAAAAATTCTGTTCTTACAATTCCCTTCATAGAGGCAGTTGCTAACCTGATAAGTTTATTTTGGCAGTCAAACTGCAATCAGTAACCTGCAGTATTATCAAAGAGGAAAGCTGAACTTCAGCACAACGGTGAGTCTATACTTGCATGTAATTGAAGCGTTATTTTTCTTTTCCACATAAGCCAAAACAGTAATAACTTGCAAAGACTGAGAGTCTTAGTAATGCCCTAAGCCTTTTAAAAAGCATATTTCAACATTCTTGCAGCTGAATATTATTTAGTTCTCTTTTTTTTCATCTCCTTGTTACCATAGATATTGCTTAGAAAAGTTTTATAGCTTGTAAGATATCATTATTGTTGAAATCAGGTAGCCACTTACAGGAAAATTACTTCTTAACTTTTTTATTTATAAAGCTACAATATACTAAGCTTTATCTTTTATTTTAAAAGTGCAGGGATCCATTTGGTTTGTGCTCTCTTACAAACCCCTATGGTTTTCTTTCAAAAACATATAAAGCAGAAGCTTAGGAGATATTTGGTAAATGAGAAATAGGTGATTTTAAAACATGCTAACAAGCTGACTTTTCAGTATTTCTACCTTTGCTAAGAAGTGCCTGTCATAGTCAAATAATTTCCTTCATACTGTGCAGTGTTGTGTCATTCCAGATTGCGTAAAGAAAATGAGAAGATAGTACATTTTTACTTACTTATTTGAGAAAAATATCAGATATTAGATATTTATTGATTGATTACTCTGTGTTTATATGTAATACAAGTTAACATTTGTAATTTAAACTAGTTTTAACTAGTATTAAGCAAATTGTTTTTTCCCAGGACTTTAATGTACAACATTAAAGAATGCATTTACAATGTACCTCTTGTAATTTTCATGGTGGAAGATATCTGCTGTTCAGCCTCAAAAGGTCATGTAGTCTTGGCTTCCCTGACTTAATCAATATGGACTACATGTCTCTGCATAAGAATAAACAGCCACTGCTGCCTCTTCTTCTTTTTCCAGATGAAGTACTGTGTTATTCTTGATCTCTTCTTCCATCTGGGTCAGGTCTTTTCACACATTCATAGTCAGCTCATTGAGTGACCAGAATGACTGTAATGACAAGGAGAACACTGGAGCAATGTTAATGCAGTTGTATATGACTGATTGGACAACCTCAGCAAAAATTGATTTTACTGTCACCCCTTTGAGTCCACTAATGTCATGTTGTTTTTTCAGAGAGACTTAAGCCTACTTGATAAACTTGTTCTCAGGTATTCAGTTCCAGTCTCTGGGGGAGTAAAGGGTAGGGTGATAAGCAAGGTTACTGGCTACTGAAGTGAAATTAATTAAATGATGAATGGCCTTTCAAGATAATAATTATCATATAGTTATTTCGGTACATTCCTGAAGGGCTTCTCCTCAGTGCAGGACCATGATCAGCAGGGTTTTGAATATCTCCATAGATGTGGACATTACTGCCTCTTTGCACACCCTGTTCCAGTGTTTGACCACTATCACAGTAAAAATGTTTTACCTAATGCTGACTTTAATTTTCTGGTATTTCTAGCCATTAACTCTTGTCCTGTCACTGTGTGTAACTAAGAGTCTGTCTCTCTCTTATCAGAAATTCATAGATATTTTCCTATCTCTCTCTTTCAGTCAGTCTTGCATGGATTTTTGTGGTATTTGGAGTGGGTTGTGTTTTTTTAATTGTTTGCTTCATTATTTAGATATTTTTATTATTTTTTTGTTATTTTCTTATTCTTGTGTAGATTGCTCATGTTTTAGAATGAATATTTCTTAAGGTCAGAGGATAAAATCTGAGATGACTCTATAATTATTCCATTATATAAAAATGAAAGAGAAAACAGTTGAAGACACATTTCAGGTTCATTAATCACTCTGTATTCATTTTAGTTCATTGCATTACAGCTTTAAAAGCTTAAGACACTTTGGTCTGTATTCCTGATGGATTTGGGAGTATATTTAAAAGAGACCAGCATTATTAGTGTTCTGATAATTTTAAAAATTACCTTGACTTAATAGGGACCAACTTTCTTTAAAAGCACGATGAAAAGTGAAAATTATAATTTAGGCCCTTTCAGGCAGATCTCTAGATCTCTTGAGTAATGCACAATGTCTTTTGGAGTAATTGTTGGTAGTGCATAAAATGGAGAAAACTTTGTTTCTATAGGCTTCTAGTAGTAAGAAATTTAATGAGATTTAAAAATATATTTTGTTTGATCATTATTTAGTGTCCTCTAAGTCTATATTAAGCTTCTAAATTTATATCAGAACATTAACAAAATGTTTCCTTTTTACAGAACTATTGTTCACAGGTCTGTTTATCTTGATCTGCTTTGTTAGATATATAAAACAGTAGTAGTCACTCAGACATGTGTTTCACAGGGAGGAACAAAGAGCTGCAGCATATGAAGTGAGGAATGCCTCAAGTCAGAACTGTTGTCAAAAGAAAAGGAATGTGTGTATCCTGAGCATCTTTTGGTGACCAAAGCACAACCACTTTGACTTGATTTGGATGTTTCTGTATGCTTTAAAACAGGAGTTGTAGATGCTGTTAGATACAGATAGATCTGCTCAAATAAATGATTGTGATTTGTTGTTGCTGGGGTATTTCTCTTTTGTTGTTCTTGTGGTTTTTTTAACTGAATTTTATTTCTTTTGAGTTAAATGACATTTATTTTAAGTTTATTTCATCTGAGTTAAATATTTGCTGTCTTGTCAAGCTCAGAATCTATTATTGAAAAATAGAAGAATTTTAGAAGTGCATTTTTCTGAAAAAAAAAAATCTTTGTTTATAATAATGACACAGACTGTTATTTTTTTAAGTAAATGATACAGGTCTAATATCCTGAGTTACACTGGTCAGACTAGATGATTTACTTCTGTTAGTATAACTAGAAATCCATTATTGCACCTGAGAAGCCAAAAATATAAAAATGAAGAAAAAAAAAGGGATAAATGGGAGAGTTTAAAATTTTAGCTGGAAGTCTCTGTAGTAGAAGTAGCGTCATAAAGTCTGTAATCTTCCCTGTGTTAGGTTTGTAGTCTCATGTGATTTCTTATTTTCCAGGTTCTAGCAGAGAAATAGGCATTTCCTAAGCTGATAAAGGAGTTGTTTTGAATCAGTGGGATGATTCACAAAAGGAAATGTCAAAGAGCTTTGCCCCAAGCTTCTCTTTTGGCTGTCTCAAGTTAAATGAAAAAACCCCAACTGCCTGATTAGGACCTCTTTGCATTTTTTCTCAAATTGCTTTCAAACGTTGATTATTTTTTCTTTTTTCTCCTTAGAAGTAATACTGTACAATTAGGCCCAGAATTTAGACCTGCAGGTTAGGGAAGCTGCAACCTATTTTTGGAAGTCTAGTCCTCAGAACTTTGTATCATGCCGTCTCAAATCACTGTAAAAATAATAAAGGGAGAGAGCAAGGGTATATATAGCTGAGCAATTCAGGATTAAAAAAAGGAAAAGCCAATATAATTTTTAGTGAAAAGAGCATGCTGTTTATAAAATTACAAAGGTTCATTTAAAGAGAAAGTAAAAATGTAACTACAGAAAGTAAATGACCAAATTACAAGTTCAGGATATATTATGGTGTTTCTTACCAAGCATAATTGTAGTTGTGTCATTTTTTCCAGTTATATTCAAGGTTGTAGCAGCACTTATAAACTCTATATTTCATAAGTTTATAAACTGGCAGTAAAAAATTTACTTAACACGCTATTAACACCACAACATGTTATTTTACTGTCTGTCTCCTTTCTTTATTCATGGGAAGGTAAGACTAAAAAGGAGGAAGACAATAATTGGGACATAGAAGTATTATTTTGGCACAATACCTAACAAGAAGAGTTGATCCCTTACTTCTTTCTCCCTAAAATTAGCACTTCTAAAATTAGTATTCACTGACAGATATGCTAAAATGTTACTCTGTGGTAGTATTTAAAGTTCCTGTTTGTTCATTAATGGAAACTAACAAAAGTAAATGACCTCCATCTTTTCACCAACTTTCATAAAAAAAGATTCTTTTTTTCACCCTCCTGATTATTTTTAGTGGTTGTTTTGTTTTGTTTGAGTTTTAACATATTCTTGATTCCATAATTGATTCTTAATTTTATTTTTTATTTACATCTACTGTCATTTTTTTCACTTGCTCAAAAATTTGCATCAATTTTAGTTCCAGCCAAAAATTTTTCTTTAGTTTGCTATGTGGCTTTTTCTTTTGGTTTTATTATTTTCTAAACTCATAGAAATACAGATGAGCTGTATAGGTATGTATAAGTATGTCTAAAAATATATATATAAACAAAAAAGTTCCATTCTTCAGGTAACACATTAGATTTGCCCTCTGTATAAAGAAACTCTAAAATTTGCACAGAAGTAGTCAGAATAATGATTTGCTTTCAGGTTTTTCAAAAGTTGAAGCCTACAAATCAAAGAATTTTTAAGTTAGCCCTGGTTTGTAATAATTTCATTTTATTAAAAAAAAATTGATGGAAACATAGTACTCTACATCTTTAGTCAATGACACTTCTTTATCAACAGTTTTCAGGTATTCAACTTATTTCTTTAGGTGGCTACAAATATATTCAAACTAATTGGAATACACAGTTACATAAGTGAAAGATTTTAATTGTTTTATAGACTGATGTTTCTCTTTTTCATTGTGTTTTTCAACTTTTCTTCTCCTTTCTGTATTTATTTTTCTTCTGAGACTGGATATTTGCTGGGGTTTAATGTTTTGGGGCTAATTTTTTATTATTTATGTTTTCAACTGGCTGATTTTTAGTAACTGTGAGAAATAACAAATCCCGTATTTTTTAACTTGATAACTTCTGATCTTCTTCGCTATAGGAATTTGCCTTAGTTTTTGATTCTGTATCATAATTTAATTTCATGTTTTCACCTCTTCATATATAGATTGCAATTGTGAAAATTCCTCAGAGGCAAACGTTTGCATACATAGTCAGCAAAATTCAAAACTGAATTTTTCTGTTTGATACTAAAAATTCACTGTGCAGCACAAGTAGACATGCAGACAAACGTTGTTGTTTTTTTTAATCTGTTTATTATACTGATAGCATAAAGATGGATTTTACTATGATATCTTTCCTAGGAGCCTCCATCTGTCTCTGTTTTATTTTTAGGGCACATTTCAGCTGTTGCTTTTATACTCAAATGTTTTTTTTCTTCCCTACTCCCCTCACTTGCCAATACAGTCACATATCTTAGAATGCCAGGTGTCTCACATAATGTCAGTAATATTCATAAGAACCACAACAAAATCACAGATCTACTTGTATATTTATATATTGCTTATATATTTGTTGCTCTACAAATAGTTAAAGCAATGCTGAATAAAGAGAAGATAAATAAATCTCCACAGACCACAATATATTGCGGAGGCTAGGAAGACTGTTTGGGAAGTTTTCCTTGCACAAGTGGTGAAATTTGGAATTTAGCTTTTATGCGTGTGAGCTTTGAGACTGCTCTTCACTTTTCCTCCTGACATTTTTTCAAAACTAAAATGTATACTATGTGAGCAGTTTTTCTTTGTAGGCCTACATTGAACGTAGTAAGGCTTCACCATCAGGGAAGAGGTTGTTCCCTGTGAAATAGGTTTCTGAATAGCTCCCAGGAGTACATTTTGTAAAGGAAATAACCAAGAAAGTTTTAATCTTCATCTTTTTTTATTAATGAGGTGGAGTTGTATGGCTTTGCAGTCTTCTTAGACTTAGTAGTAATTTTGTCATGATAGTTCTTATAAGTAGTCTGGGCATAATTTTGAAGTTACCATCTTGGGGAATTTTTTTGTTAAAAACACTCAAATGATATATGTAAATTAAAAAAAAAAAAAAGGAAAAATCTTTCTAAATTTGTTGTCTTTGATGTGGTAATCTTTGATTACCACACATTTTATTTAGATCATAACAACATAACATACACTTTTGAGTTGTCTACACCACTGAAAGACTGATGAGGCTGTCCTGCTAGACTGCAAAGATATGGTGAGTCTGTACTTCCATTTTTAGTACTTAGGTCAAGGTATCAAAAAACTACATAGTGTCAAGTCTTAAGAAAAAAAAGTCCCAAGGCATCCTAGTATGTACTGAGTCTAGAATGTCTTGTATCAGAATAAATGTTTAAAATTACATGTTCCTGTATCAGATGCTGAAAAAACATAGCATAATACTTCTGTGCATAAAACTAATGAAATTCTAACTGTGACAGTTTGCTAATTAACACAGAACTGAGTCAATAGAAAACAACTTGCTCTCTAGAAAAAAATTATTGCATACCAGTGAGAAGCATGACAATTAAGATTATTTGAAAAAAACTCATATGAAACTATTTAGGTCGGTTTTTTCCTAAGAACACATACCTGAATTTACATAAATTTGCGTGACCTTGCACAAGGTTATGCCCATGACTATTTAAATGAGATGGATTATATTTGTCCTCAGATTATCTGTAAATTAGTTGCCTAATCTATGGTTTCTTATACGTAAGTGATTCATTCTGTTTGAGATACCTAGATATCCACAGGCAGAACACAGTTATTATGCAACATGTTCTCATCCAGAGACTGAATTGGAGAAGAGGTAGGAACACTCTAGGATACTTAATGTGGCACTAGATGCCTGTGTTTAAACAAGTTAACTGACCTCTTAGACTCCCTGCCAGGCAGAATTCATCCCATCCTATCTATTCTAGACACATCTCATTTCTGAGTGGCTTGTCCTCTAAACATGTCATCTCCCATTGTATTTTATAGTAGTAGGGGTTAGCTCCTGAAACATTGGTATCTATTACCTGCTGAGACTCCCTGCTGGTTTCCACCAGGTCTTCAGCTACTTCACAGAACACCTTAGGCTTCTGGAGATGGTTCTGTGGTATATATGAAGATCTAAATCACAACTGGTGAAATCTGTAATATCACTAGGTGCTTATGCTATAGGTACCCAAAGTGCTTACTGGAAGTGCAGAATCTTAGAAACATTTAAGTTGAAAAAGACCCTTAAGGTCATCAAGTCCAATCATAAACTTTACCCTACCAAGGCCACCACTAAATAATGTCCCTAAATACCACGGCTTTTAAATGTTTCTAGAATAGTGACTTGACCAGTTCTTTGGATAGACTGTGCCAATGCCCTATAGCCCTTTCAGTGAAGAAATTTTTCCTAATATCCAATCTAACCTTTCCCTGGCCTAACGTGAGGCAGTTTTCTCTGTTACTATTGCTTGTTACCTGAGAGAAAAGGCCAAAACCCACCTCCCTACAATCTCCTTTCAGGTGGCTGTAGAGAGCAATAAGGTCTCCCCCAAGCCTTCTTTTCTCCAGGCTAAACTGCTCCAGTTCCCTCATGCTCTTCCTAAGTCTTGTTGTCCAGACCTTTCACCAGCCTTTTTGCCCTCCTTTGGATGTGCACCTCAGCGTTTTTCTTTTAGTTACGGGCCCAAAACTGAACACAGTATTCCAGTTGTGGCCTCACCAGTGATGAATACAGGAGAATGAAACATTCCCTAGTTCTTCTTGCCAAACTGTTGCTGATACAGGCCAGTATGCTGTTGTCCTTCTTGGCCCCCTGTGCAAACTGATGTCTCACACTCAGCTGTCTGTTGACCAACATGCCCAAGTCCTTTTCTACTGGGCATCTTTCTAGCTACTCCAAGCCTGTAGTGTTGCATGGGTTGTTGTGACACAAGTGCGATACCTAAGACTTAACTTTGTTGAACCCTGTACAACTGGCCTCAGCCCCTCAATCCAGACTGTTCAGTTACTCTGTAGAGCCTTTCTGCCCTCAGGATGATCAACACTCCCAACAAACTTGGTGTCATCTGCAAACTTACTGAAGGTGGCTCCAGTACTGAGCCCTGCAGAACCCTACCTGTGACTGTCCACTGTTGGATTTAATTCTACCTACCACAAGTCTTTGGGCCCAGCTATCCTGCCAGGTTTTTTACTCAGTGAAAAGTGCACCTGTCCTGCCAGATTCTCTAGAAGAATTTTTCTGAAATTTGTGCTGGAAGCAATGTTTCTAAGACATGATAAAGCAAAAACTGTTCAAATATCTCACTTAAAGATACATTCTATAAAGAACATCCTATGAAAACAAACCAAAACAACAGCAACAAAACAAACAAAAAATCAACAACAAAAATAAAAGCAAACAAACAGAAAAGCAATAAAAAACTCACCACCCCCAAACATCATAATAAAGAAAAAAAAAAAGGACAGAAGAGGGAAAAAAAAAGTAAAAAGGCTGCTCCAATAATAAATGTTATATTATATTATATATAATCATATTTATTATATAATATATGCTATATATTATATAATTGTATTTTATATATGTATATAATATATGATATATAATAGTTTTCAAGTAAATATGGCATGTTTCCTATTGAACATCTGTTGGATTGTATATTGTGCACAGTGAAATCCATGTCCTAAACAAAAATTAATTTGGTGCTATTTTGGTGCAAATAGCAAAAAATTTCAAAGCCAACAAACAGTATTCTACCACAGACTTGAATTCTGCTTCTAAAAGTCACAGTGTCAAAGGGAAAATGTCTGTTTGAGAAAAAGGTTTGCTCACAAGATTAAAAGTCAATCTAATATCAGTTATATGTTGTATAAATTATAATACTGTTTTAAGCGAAGGGTATTGTATTCCAAAGGCTTGAAATTTAGTTCTAAGGCAGTAATGAAGAAATTGAGTGTTCCCAGTGAGGTTAAAGGATTGTATCAGCTTTCAGGGACTGCTATGATTGCAGCCATCCATTTCCACTGAGAAATAATTTGCAAAACTTTGTCAAGTAGAATTGGGTTTGGTTTTTTGTTTTGGTTTGGGTTTTTCCTTACTTTAAGGGCACTTGGCAGCAAAGAATGCTGCTAAGTAAAACACAGATCTCAGAACCCATTCATGTTGGTCTTATTCAAAGAATGAAGCTTGCAATCCTCAACATGACTGGACCACAACATCGATTTAATCATATTGTATATGAGACTTCCCAAGTTCATGAAAAAATGCTTTCCATATATTTATCAACATGGAAGGGGTGAAACTGAACATGGCCAAATGTCACTTGAAATAATCTTTTCTTCAATGCATAATTTTCCATGTAGATCTAAGATATGAGTCATTCTGTTCCGCCGCAGTTATAAAAAACCTGTCTTCTCTTATCTTGACACATATTACATTATGTGACCAATATTTAATCAGGAATGTGGTACCATTGTAGAACTAATGAATACGGTATTTTATATAGATTGAACTTTGCTCTTGATAGCTGCTGCTGTATGATGAAACCAAAACTACCCCATAATTCAGTTCAGAATTGACATTATCTCTTCTTGCGTTACCTATCATTATTATTATTTATATCTTAGATTTACAGTACTACTTTTGTTCTAAAACTTTTATAAAATGTTGCTGATGGATTCTAGAGAAACGAATAAAATTTCAACCTTTAATCTGGGAAATAAAATTACACATAGATCATAATCTTTTGACAACAAAAGCTGTAAACAACAAAAAAGAATTTTGTATATGGAAAACAACAAACTAGCGTGGTTCTTACTTTATATTTGCTTTTCAGCAATGAAAAAGATCATCTCTTCATAATAGCATGTTTTACCTACTTCTCATTAGCTTTCCCAGAGTAGCTACTCAAGGGCAGATCTGGCCTGACAAACATCCTACCAGAAATAAACAGCCTTCTGCATGTGTTAGAGACTACATTGTAGAAGCTGCAAAATGGCATTATAGTTATTTAGCACAGTTAACATAAATTTTTGTTTCCTACATGTCTCCTGCCCTTTCTAAACTCCACCTCTCTGAATCTTGTGATTTTGTAAACGTCTCAGAAAATAACCAAAAATACAAATGTAGAATTACCAGTTACCTTGTGTAATTGGGGGGACAGTATCCATTTCCATACTTCGATTAATCTAGTCTAAGCAGAACACCTTACATGGCTAAGTCCATTACCCATTACAGTGTCTTTATAACTCCTGAACTGGATGCTCTAGGGTCTTATCTTTGTAGGAGAAGATGTCGAGAAAAATTGCACTGTAGATGAGATTATTGTAAATATCTGAGGTTTTACCCTACATGTTTATTGCAAGCAGGGAATGTACCAGATTATACTTTTACTTTACCTCCTTTCCAGTGCAAACACACATGCAAAATGTAAATAAGAGCATTTGATACTTGGTGTGGAGGTAGACTTCTCTGAAAAACTCTTTTAAGAGCAGGTCCTGAGATTTGTTAGAATTTCTTTAAGAACTGCCCTTAGGAAGTCAGCGTCAAGTCAGTGTCACCTTTCTACTCTGCTGTATTATTATTTTAATAATCTGCAACTCCAGTGAGACTGATCTTACATTTGTAACTTAAAAGCAGCCTGAAATAGTCGAGGTATCTCAACAGGTAGTTTAGTGTGCAACAAAGGTATCCTTCTCAGGAAATAGCTATTGGGTATTTCCTATTATATTAGCAAAATTGTTGTTTGGCAAAAGAAATAACAGGTTGTAGCTTTCTGAATATTACTATAGCTACAGAAGAGATTTCACAAGGAATCCCATCTCAAAGACAGCAACCCATTATGCTCAGGTTCTACAGGTTGGCATACAGTGTAATATGAGAGGGTAAAAAATACTTAGATGTATGATTCTTCTACATGCTTCTAATAGGGTTGATAAAATAAGTTTCTTAGTATATAAAATTACATAGAAACATAAAGGTTGGAAAACACCTTTAAGATCATGAAGTCCATCTGTAATTTAGAACTTGCAAGTTTAAACAGGTGTTCTCTGGCCTTGAAGTCCTTGTTAACATATTTTAATGGCCCATAGGTGGATCAAATACTACAACTACTGTATTCAGTTGGAAAACTACTTCTTTCTTCACTGATGATCTTGCTTTCTGAGCAGTGACATTTTAGCAAAACCACAGTGAACTGAAGATGTTTGTTTGCAGAAAAATTATGTAAAAGACTTTCATCCTGGCTTTGGAGATTTCAGACATTCTTATATCTACACAGTCTGAATATTTCTTCAAGGAGAAATAAAGCTTTCTCCACAGTAATTGCCTCACATTAAGTTAAAATTTTAATAAGTTTTACAAAGAAGATAATTTAGAGATTTACTAATATTAAGATTTGCTACTCCATCCTTCTTCTGCTGAAGGATAAAAAGCTATGCCTCTATTAATATTTGCCAAACAGCCTGAGGTTTACTGGAACAAGTGACTTTATGATCCCTTCCATTTCTCATTTGTACTACTTGTTAATCTAGTGAGCCTCATGCTTATAGCATCCACACTGTTGGAAGATTCATGTTAGGTCATGTATGTCCATGACCTCTTTTATTAAAATGCCAATATTCTTGATTCTGGATTTCAAAATCTCATGTTCCATAGGATGTCAACTGCAGAAAAGATATGCCTTATAATTTATGGAGTTAGTCTGGGCTAGTTTACTTCAGCTTCCTTATCTTTGGATTCTTACAGTCTCGACATGAACTTTCTGGCTGGCAAGCACATTTATATTGGACAACAAATACTTGTCAGCTTTGTACAAATTCACTAGGCACGCCACAAACTGTCATGTAATTATGCAGTCCAGATAAAATGCGTAATGGCAAAGTTATAAGCCTTAGGAATGGTTGTTTTCACTAGGTAAGCTGTAAATGAAAATTCGATGAACACTTTAACAGTGCTTTGACCATCTTCTGAGCACTTTGTCTTTTCACCCAAAGTACCACTCCTTGGCTTTTTTGCTATTAGAGGTGTTTTTTTTTGTTGTTGTTGTTGTTGTTAGGGATTTTTGTGTTTTTTGTTTGTTTGTTACAATGAGGATAATTGTATTTACTTACCTCACATAGGGCAGTGAGGCTTTGTTCAAGTTTGTAAAGAGCTTTAATATGCTCAGGTGGAAGGAATTAGGGAAGCAAGCACATGTTCTCTACCAATCTATACATACAAAGAAACAGTTCAAGGCTTCTAATTAGTATAATTTTTTAGAAACAAGATCTTATCATAAGTTGCTGCAAGTTGCCATTTTGCAGTAAGTTTAGATCATTAACTTACATTTTTAGACAGTTATAACGTATTTCAAATAATCTATTTTCAGCAAACACTTTAATAAGTAAGGAAGCTTGACATTATGGGAAGTGGAATAAGCTGCCTTTGCTACAAGGCATGGGCAGTTATTGAGATATAGCTACGTACTACAAATTCTCAACCTACTCTGCCTTGTGCTTAGCTATAGATTTGCCTGTTTCTTTGGCAATGGTATGAGGAGAGAAGAGAAGAGAAGAGAAGAGAAGAGAAGAGAAGAGAAGAGAAGAGAAGAGAAGAGAAGAGAAGAGAGAAGGCTGAGTGGGGTGATCTTATAAATGATTAGAAGTATTTAGAAGGTGGGTGTTAGGAGTGATTTTGCAGTGGTGCCCAGTGACAGAAAAAGAGGTAACAGGCACAAATTTGGACACAGGGAATTACATCTAAACATGAGGAGAATATTTAATATGGGGATGGTAGATCACTGGAAGAGGCTGCCCAGAGAGGTGGTGGAGTCTCCATTTCTGGAAATGTTCTAAACCCACTAAACGTCAAAGGAACAGTGGCTGTTTCTTCAGGAGACTAATGCAGTGCAAGGCAGTGACAATAACAACAACAACAATGTATAAATAACATTAGTATATCAGAAGTAGTTTCTACTAGATAAAAATTTCTTAGTGTCTTAATTTAGTCATAAATGTCTAAGCAGTAGTCAGTACAGAATCCTAGAATCATTTATGTTTGAAAAGACCCTTAAGATCATCAAGTCCAACTGTTAACCTAGCACTACCTATTATCAACTATCATGTCTTCTGTCACTTGCTACATATGAATTTTACACAGCACTTAAAAGACCAAAAATTTTATTAGAAAATGTGGCTATAAGTTGAAAAGAAGGTATCAGCTAGTATAAAAGACTTAGTTTCCTTCAGATTTCCAAGAAAAAAAGGAAATGAAATGTATCCAGAGAATTAACATTAACACTGCAAGCTTTAATGATAAACACAAACACTTCCTCTTTAGCAGGAAGAAAATAGTCAGAATGTAATTTTTTTCATGGTTTCATAGTAAATGGAAACTGGTGAGTAGTAGCAGTTCAGTAACCAATGACAAAAATCACAATAGAAATTTGTTGAAAGTTTCTTCAAGTGTCTGCAAAATTGACAATGGGAGGAATGTTCCTTGCTCTTTTCAGCAGTTATACCCATTGAAAAGCACTCAGGAGAACAGCTACCTGGTGTTCCATCAGTTTGAAGTTTTTTAAGAAAAAACAGAAACAAATTTGCATCTCAAAATGCAGAAATTTTATGTCAAACCATTATGGTGGCTTGTGCTTAGGCATGTACGAGAGAAATACAGAAAGACATAGATCTGTGGAATTAAAGAAAAGGACTGCAAGATATCAGCAGAAAGAAAAGGGGACAAAGCAAAAGCACTTAAAAATATTTTTATGTCATGTTAGAAGATGGAAAACAGGAAGGAAATCAAAAGCAGCAGAAAATTGTATTGAGATGGATGGTATAGAAAAACATACTGAGTCAGGTGATAATGAAAGAGAAGTATGTAGGAGAGCAAAGACAACAAACTACAAATCCACTTTGAACTGGTGCTAAAAAATACATTTTATTATTACATACTTCTTTGTCTTCCCCATCCACGCCCTCTCATCTTCTGCAGTTCCATAATGCCATCTTTACCTCCATTTACCTTTTTTAAAATAAAACTTTCCTCTAAGAGAAAGAATTCTGTGCAGAGAAGTTGAAAAGGAGGCTTCAAATTCATCAAAAAAATCAAAATCAGATGACAAATGTGAGAAAAAATTATTTTAAAAAGAATAAAATTTCTCTTTTTAGAGTCATTGTTTTCTGAGATTTGGTACAATATTGTTGAATATCTGAAGTTGTAAATAGATTTGTCTGAAATTAATGTCTGTTGATTTGATAACCAAAATTAATTTTAAAATGGCCTCATTTAACTCCACACAATTTCAGTAAAATCATATGATGATCCTCTGTGCAAATTAAGAATGAGAAGGCAAGGTGTGCACAGTGACAGACAAGAGACAAAGTGAAAGTCAGCAAGGAGATTTTTCCAATCTTGTTCAACTCCTTTCTTCTTTTCAAGTGTACTGAGTATATTTCTGACATTTTCTCAGTCCAAATTTTGTACATAACAGTAAATAACTCCTATAAGGTCCAACAGCTCTAACTGCTACACTTTTTTTTTGGGGGGGGGAACTATAACAAAGCACAGGACTGAAAAAAAAACATTTTCTCTCCAATGGGATTATTGCTCTCCAGTGGTACTATTGGGGTATTTATACAACACATCAGTCTTCATGTGCACTGTATTGCCAGAAATGTAAGGGAATATATTACATTAATTGTGGGTAGAACATAGGAAGAATTAGTAGGAATGAAAATGCCAATCAATCAGCAAGGGGGGAGAATATGAAAATTATCCCGATTATTTCTGAATCTTTTTTAAAACTCACAGTAGCAACATTTGGTTTTCCCTCCCTAGATTTTATACTCAAATCTGTCACAACTTCAGGTTTGTTCTCATGTTCCACTGTGAAAGCTCATGTCTGCAGTGGATTTTACAGCACAGACTGAGAAAGAAAAATTACTTCTGAGAATCACAAAAGCCAATGAAGTAGCTTCACCCCGCAGGGTTCTAGAAGTTCTTAATTTAAACTATGAATCACTTTGCCATGGCTGAAAGAGAGAGACTCCTAAAGTGGCAGCCTTTGGGAGTAATTCTGCCTTTAGTTCTGCACTATATAATTCAGACATTTGGAACAAGTTAAGCATGTGAATCGCTGATGGTGGCCACTGCACTGAAAACAATTGTTGATTATTCCTCCAGACTAAAGGAAGCATGTTTTTCTACCTTAAACTTCATTCTAATAGTAGATCCCCTGTAAAAGTGACAAAAACTGATGAATCAAATTAGCATAGTCTGGATTTTGACTGGGTTTGTTTTTTCCTCTTCATTTTGCCCACTGTTTGAAAAGGCATCTATGGAGTCAATGTTGTGAATACAAATTTTAAGTGACTTCAGAAAGAATAAATTCTTGAACCTCCTTAGAAAACTATCTAATAGTGACTTCTTTAATGAAAGTTTTTACCATTTTCATACACACTTCCAATATAAAAAAAGAAAACTGTAGTACCTGGGAATGTGTTATTGATAACACTAGGTGGATGATTGCTAAAAATGAGTTAAATAAGGACAGTTCAGAAGGTGATGAGAGCATTACCTCATGTCAAGTCATCCTCCAGTAAGAGCCTGGTGCTTCTTGGAATATAAAGGGGCAGCATCATCAATACTTAAGAAGTAAAGGAATACAGGCTCTCTCAGGCTACTGAATTTAATCTTAAATTCAAAATCTAATCTCAAATTTGAACTTTAATCTCAAATCTAAGTCAGATCTGGAGCCCATTTTTCAACTGAATCTGGGATGAAGATAGCATTAAGGCTTAATATCCAGAGATATAGGCTTCTAGCCTTCCTTAAATAGTGAAATCAATAATAAAGAAATATTTTTTTGAATTTTCCATTTTAATTTTTATAAATACCTAACCAAATATTGTTGATTTTAAAATGAAATTGTTTGGAAATTTGTATCCATCAATTTTTCCAAGCCTTCCTATACCCCTGAAGGTCACAATCTCACTATTTCTTCTGCAGGTTATGACTGAAAAGCTATAGGTAAAATAGAAAATTTAGATACATGGGCAGATTCTATATGAGAATAAAATCAGTTGGAAAGAAATATGCTCAATTTAACTACCTTTCTCTATAAGCCCAGTGAACATTTTCTCCACTTTTTGTTTTTTTTTTCTTTTTTTAACTCTACATCTCATTTTAATTTCCTAAAAAAAAAAAAAGGAATAATATCAGGAAACAAAATCAAATCCCTGTAGAAATCAAAGCTTAATGATTAATATATGTAAGTCAAAATTTCTGACAGTACTTCAATGTCATTGACTTAGGAAGTTTAAGGTAAAGAGAAAAGTGTTTTCCCCACTGGTTCTCATTCTCATAAAAATATTTTAGTTAATGTACAATTTGCCTGTAAAGGTAGCAAATTCAACCTGCACATTTCACAAACAACTTTTACATTTTCAGAATAAAACAAGATTCTTTTTAATCTATTTTTCCCCAAAAATCATTGCAGTTGTATGGTATGTATTTTTGGTTTTGTTTTTTTGAAATCTAGTTACAGTAATTGCCAAAAAGAACACATAATCTGTCAAATCTTTAGTAACCATTGACTTATATTATTTATTTAGAAAGAATAAATAGACCTATCAAGAGAAAGTATTAACATTAAATTACTGAAATATATGTAACAGATTTATGAAAAGTTCTTTAACGTGAATTTTTATATCTTAAAGTTACTGCATTTCATGACAGATGTTTTTTAATTTTCTTTTTTTCTAATGAAAAATAGTGAAATAAATTTCATTTGACAAAAAAAATATAGCTTTTCATGACTAAACTATTTGATGATTTCATTTAAATAGAACTTTTTAAAGAAAGATGATGTTCAACACTTATGTTCAAAAATAAGATGTATTTTTCATTGTACATCACTATATACCGTAGTTTACATTTAAGTAAGTATCCTGAAATTCCAGATAAAATTAGATAAACTGTTAGCAAAGATAGATGTCATTAAACTAGTCATGTATGACTACTACAATGTAAGGCATGAAAAAGCATTCGGTTTTACAAGACTGAATATTGTCGTTCAGTATCTTTATCTAGAGTCCTTCTTAAGAACAATTTAGTAGTTCAAAAATAATCTATTTCCTTTCACCTGAACATAATTATGCAAAATATTAAAATTTGTGATAATGAAACTGTCTCCCTTGTGGAATCTACTGTCTTACAAATTGAAATAAGACTCTCATAATGGCTGAGGTTGGAAAGGGTCTCTGAAGACTATTTAGTCCAGCTTTCCTGAAAGTCTCTTCTTGCTCAAGACCTCTTCATGGGTCTCAGGCCTGGAACTCCTGAAGGCAAATCTTACCAGTAAAGACCAAGGTGAAGGAACCACCCAGGATACTCAGTTACTTAAATTGCTCTGTCACCAGCTCCTTTGTCCCATTCAGCAGGAAACCCACATTTTCCAAAGTTCCTTTTACTGCTGTAGAAGATCTCCCCATTGCCCCTCATAACTCCTGACAGATCTCAATATCAGGTAGGTTTTAGCCTCCTAAACCTCATATCATACACTGTCTCTATATTTTTCCTGCTTCCATATCTTGTTTTTTTTATTTATATTTGAATTTAGGAATATGTAATTTTTTGTGCATACAGGACTCTTGCCACCTTTGGTTGACAAATGATCCTATGATGGACTATTCTTGATCTCAAAGAAGGTGAAACTCTCATGCTGTCCAGCCCCAAAATCCCCCAGAAACCTCAAACAAAACAACTCAACAGCACCCCAGGACACCTTTTCTCTCTGGGACTGTCTTCTGCTGAGAAGCGTGCAAGAGCAAGCAGGTCCCTGTTCAAGCTAGTGTTTTTTCTTGAAGTCCAGGGCTGAGATACTTTTTCTTTCCTCTTGGGTTTCTGAACTCAGACTCTAGAAGCTGCAGTGTTGTAGAGAAGATCAAGGCAATCCCTGTAGCACCAGAGATGAGACAGTATGTTGGTGTCTGCCAGCTCCTTTATTTGGCAGTACAGGTAGTCCACCAGTAAGCCAACCTCTTTGCAGACAAAAGAATATTCCACAGCAAGAGTCCACAGATATTCCCTTCAGCTCTTGTATTGCTTAGCTCTACCCTCCCCCAAGAATCTGGTATGGGTCAAAGTTTCTGATGTTACCTGGAGATCTGTGCAGTACTTCATCACTGAGTATGGATACACTCCCCTTAGCATTTCTTCTGACTCTCTGCACAGACGGCTACATCTAGTATCTACCTCCATGAGCTGTACCCAAGACCAGCCCTTATGTGGCTCTCCCTTGTACTTGCTGCACATGTTCCTGACAATCCCCACCAGGGCTCTGCTGGGACAAAACGTGACATTTTTTGTCAACAACGGCTTATGGAGCTTGTTAGAGGCTGCTAGAGCTCGGCAGTCACAGCCGCCCATGGTAATCCTTACCTGTCAGCAGGAGATGCCCTGATGTTCCTCAGAGACCTCCCACAGGTCCTCCAGTGATCTTAGAGTTCCCAGGAGATCTAGAAGATTATGACAAAGAGCCCAGGAACTATTAGACAAATTTTTATGTCTGCTGGCTTAACTGCATTAATTGTCTTACATTTAGGATGAGGATATACCATGATCAAAGGTATAAGATATGATTCCTGGAATGGGCTGTGAAGAAGTGTGGTCATTTTTAGAAAATATTGCTGTAAATTTAGCTGATGATTTACAAGCATTATTAGATATTTTTGGTTTTAGAAATTATTGTCATGGTTTAGTGCTGGGCTGGCAAATAACCAAATGACAGATGCTCTCTATTAATCCTCCTTCTCTCCCTGATAGAGAAAGGAGAGAGAACAAGGGAGAGAGACTTACCATTTCAAAACTAAACTACACAGCTTTAATGAAACAATAATGATGAAAAATGTGATTAAATATATGCAAGTATACAGAAAAATTATACCATGTTCCTACTCCTTTTCCCCCAATTAACACTCATGCCACACCACTAGGCTGCAGGACAGCCCTGGAAATGTCCCAGGCTCAGCTGCTGGAGTCAGTGGCAGATGGGAGCTGGAGGCATTCAGGAGGGCATGGATGGGGATCAAAGGCAGACAAATGGATGGAATATTCCCAAGATGCCAGCTGTGGGAAGAAGAAGAAGTTGACCCTCATGATCCCTCAAATTTATACAGAGTATGGTGTGTATGGGATGCAATACCCTTTTTGGTAATTTCTGGTCACATTTGTGCTCTGCCTCTCCTGAAATGAGCATTGCAGGTGTGACCCCTTTCCTTCCTTTCTCTTTCCAGGGCATAAGATATTTCTCATAGCTGAGCAATGACCTTGGTTCTCGATCCCTTTCTCTATCTGTAACTATAAACATTGAGCAGACACCGACTGAGAAACATGCTGTTAATTTCAGCAACTGTAGCTACATACAAGAGACTTAGCTAAAAGTAAAATTATAAGAAAGAAAATTACTTCTATCCAGGCCCTGGTGGACCAAAACAAAGATCGTTATTCACGTACCTGCTGCAAAAGAAGTAAATTTCTTGTGTGAGCAGTTGATGATTGTTTTGGGAAATTCTAGTGGCATTGTTGAAATAAAGATCAGATTTCCTATCCCTTTACTTCAGATAGATGAGCAATGTCAGATGAAAAAAATTAGCTGTTTATATAGTATAGAGCTCAGGTCATAATTTCTAAATGATGTTTGGAGACAACAGTTAATACTATTAACCTCTACTGAGATGACACTTTAAATCTCATACCACATTTTACAGGGAAATACAGTCAGGGAAATACAACCACATGCACATACACGAGTGATGCTGTACAAACAGTCAGGAGACAACTGTTCTAGAAACTTCTAAGAGACATAGATACATCACTTAACATCACCATTTAATGATCGAGAGTCACCCTCGGTATAACTGGATACATGTTCTTTTTTTCTTTTCTTTTTTTTTTTTTTTTCTTTTTTTAATTTGGGAATTACTAGTGCAAAGGCAGTAACAGAAATTAGGCAGGATGTAGTTACTGGTGGAAAAATAAATATGTTAACTGTAAGTTTAACATACTAAATGAGATCTGCAAGATTGAATCAATTATTCATAAAAGCTAAACATTATGTTGCTATTGAAAAAAAAGGATACAGAACATCATATATTTAAAATAAAATAACTAATTACTATTGTTCAAATAATCACAAAATGCACTTGGAACCACTACCACATTATCTCCTGACATCGTTTCATTGAATTCAAATGGAGTTAGGTCAGCAGAGAATTTGCTTCTTACAGTTCTTATAGTGTAAGGTGAGAATTGATTCCTGCAATGCTGGTTAGCAGAGAGATCAATTTTCTACTTGTATATTCCATAAGAAAACAGGTCCCTGAAGACCAGAAGCACAGCTACATAAAAATAATATGCAAAATTTAATTTTGAATTTCTAGATGTAATGCAATTGAAAGCTGAAGTACAGTTAATGGCTTTAAGAATATTGTATCAAACTAAAAGATAAATAATTTTATCTCTGTTTAGGATACTTTACTTTTTTAAGGTGTTTCTCAATGGACTGAATATAGTATTTAAAACATTTGATGAATGTGTGTTGGGTTTTTTTTACTTTGGTTGGTTAGTTTTTACATATGGCAGTAATCTTCCTTTTTTTCTTTTCTAGTAAAAACACAGAATTTTTAGGACAGAACTCCAAACAGTCCTATTGTGGGAGGTGGCAAAGATAACATGGGCAATAAAAAAGTACCTTGTTTACCAAAAGGGATGGTGGAAAACTACTGGAAAAGACTGGAAAAACACCAAAACCTTGGTGGGAGCAACCTGGGAAGACCCTGGGGGAAGGGGCTAGAGCATACATGGACCCTCAGATTAATGAAGTTTGTCTCAGCAAGGGGACCTTGTGAGTCTGTGAATAATATGCCACATCCTATGGCTCATCAACAAAAATAACTAAAGAGCCTATAGAGTAATATTCTTAGCACAAGACTACAAGGTCCAGAAAGGCAAATGACTCTTTATGGAAAGCATTGGCCTAAAAGCTATCAAAATCATAAATGAAAAAATAATAATTCCTGCCATAGATATCTAAAGTCAATAGGCTCTCCCTGATCAGCCAGGTAAGACTGGGTAGTTACACCTGGAATGTTCCCCTACCTGCTTCCAGCTAAAGATTTTTCTCACTCACACAGGCCAAGACATCCTGCTAAATCTTCAGGAGTCTGAAGATTCTGTTTACAATCTGACAAATTTATCAGAAAATTGATTCCACTGAAATAGTGCTGACACATTGGTCTTAAATGAGTTATTGAATTAGTTATATAAATACAGTAACTAGAGTGGCATGTGACATTGCCTGGTTGTCCTATCTGACCTCTAGCTGGCATTCCACAAAGATGGAACATCATGAGATGTCTCTGATGATCACAGAATCTCAAATGATGCCAGGTATCTATTTCTAAACAACTAAATCTTGTTGACATCATAAACCATCATGACATCATAGTTCATATATCTGTATATGTAATTTAATCTTTGGCTTTAGGTGTGCCTGCCTTATTCTAATAGACCTTGCTACCCTCTCCTAAAAACATGCTAGCAGACAATGAGGCCTCATAAATGTGCTCTTCATTTCTTGCTGCTGAATGAAAAATGGATCAAAGAAACCCTCTCAGCCCTAATATTAACCTCTGATAAGAAATTATAGTTGGAACACCAAAGTGTTCATTCGTTGTCACCTACAACTGACCTGACACCCTGCACTGGACATTTTCCCCATCTGGAACTGGATTACCATCCCAAAGACAAAAGATCGCTGGCTGCTGCTGGATCTGTGGGTGGTTATATCCCTCTCTCTTTCTCTCTTTCTCTTTCTCTTTCTCTTTCTCTTTCTCTTTCTCTTTCTCTTTCTCTTTCTCTTTCTCTTTCTCTTTCTCTTTCTCTTTCTCTTTCTCTTTCTCTTTCTCTTTCTCCTCTTTCTCTTTCTCCTCTTTCTCTTTCTCTCTTCCTCTTCCTCTTCCTTCTCCTCCTCCTCCTTTTCCTCTTTCTTCCTCTTCCTCCTCCTCTTCCTCTCTCTTGCTTTCCTTTTGCCTTGCAACACATTTGTTGATCTTCACAGGCTTATACTTTTCTTGTGTTGTTTGTCAAATAAAACTTTATGCTTGCACCCAAACCTTGGTAGTTTGTTCTCACAGATCCAAAATTATAAGTTACATCGAGCCCTAAGAGATGTTATCTCCTTTGTTCTTTTTTAGGGGGCTCAGCTCATCCTCTAGTCATGCTACATAATCTCATCCCCCTCTGCCTTCTGTGTTTCTTATTTACAGAATTTATACTATTGTGTTTTCTCCAGTGTATACAGACATCTAGTTTTCATTTTCATGCAAGGACCTGTTTGCAGACAGATGTGTGGCAACCCTCCTATTGGCTGCTTCTATTGTAGAGGCCTTTTCTATCATCTTCAGTTGTGATTCTGTGATTCCATCTCAATTTCTTTACCTGCTTCCCCACTAGTTGTGCAGGGAAATGTAGAATGAGGATTGCAGTCACAGACTGCCTCTGCCACTTGTTTCTCTTCACAACTCTTCACCTGCTCCAGAACTGAGTCCCTCCCACTGGATACAGTCCTTCATTAATTTCTCCAGTGTGGGTCCTTTCCATGGACTGCAGTTCATCATTAATTGTTTCACCCAGGGTCCTTTCCACAGGGCCACAGATCCTGACGAGAGCCTGATTCAGTGTGTTTCCCATGGGATCACAGCCTCCTTCTGGCATATCTATCTAATATGTGGAGGATAAGTGGGCAACACTAACTGTTAATTCCATTCTCATAGAGTTTATGTTGGTTTGGTTTGGTTTGTGTTCCCGCTGTACTCCCAATTTATTTCTTTTGCCAGTTATGTTAGAGACACCTGGATTTTTAATTACTGAATATTCCTTGGCTGAAGTGAAATAATTACATCCTTGAGCTTTGCTGGTTGGTAGTAGAATTGTGCATTGAATTATTTTGTCTGATAAAGATATTTTTGTTCACACTTACTTGGTCTCATTTTCAGGTCCTTTTACTATTATCAATGTTTTACTGTCATCAAATAGTTTAATATTTTCTTTTCTTAAGAAAACATTTGCCACATTGCTGTTTTAACAATACCAAAACTCAGATTCCAGATATATTATTTTTTTAAAATTATTTTTTATGAATCTCCACTTTTCTCTACCTAGCTATTTTACTTGTGTGTTTTTCACTAACCTAATTCTTTAACCCCCAAAACAAAACAAGACAAGCCAAAAACAAATGAAGCCCCCAGTGTTTTAAAGTGAAAATCTAAATTAGAGAAAAACAATACTTGCTTCCCTGCAGCATGTTTATTTTCCAGCTGTGTAATAATGTGCAATCTGTTTCCTCGACCACAAGTTCACCAATATTCATGCTGCCATGTGTTAACAGTGTAAAGAGAAAAGCTAATTACTTATATTTATTTTATGACTCATATCACAATAATAATAACAAAAACCAACAAAAACCCCCCACCTTTTCTTTTCCTTAAGAATTTTAGATGTGTTTATTTTGTTTAAAGGAAAATTACTGGGGTATTTTCTTATGCATCTCCCCACACCATTTTCATTATCAAGTTACGTTATTGATTGCATACAAAAAGGATTCCTGCTGTTGGTAAAAGATTGTTACGAAGATTAGGTAATGTGGAGAGGGACTTAAATTGATAGAATTTCATGAGGAATTTTCAATATGTTTCTGTTTGAAGAATTTCACAGTTACTATTACCTGTGAGTAAGAGAACCTGAACCACTTCCATAATAAGTATTCAAAACAGTTTGTCATGCCAAGTTTAAGCATAAAAATAGCTACATGAAGATATGAATTGCTGCCAGATATGGACATAGGAATATCTTTCTATATTATCTAGATCATATTTTTCTCTCTTTGTCCATATCTCTACCTTTCTCTCTCTATCCATATCCTCTGTATCTATGTTATCTGTATAATCTATACCAATATATAGGTCAATGAAAATCCTACCTTGTAAGCCAAGTATTAGTTATGATAGTAGGATTTTTAAAACAAGATCTAGCAGTATTCAACTATTAATTAGAAGGAAATAACACAATTTATTTCTGACCTAAATTAAGGTTTCTATAACTCTTTGCTTCCCTGGAATCAGTGAAATGATACTCAGTCATAAGCAGATGATGGATAAATAGACAGATATTGTGGATTATTCTTCTATACCTTAACCAGAGCTCCCAAAACAAGAAAACTGATTATTTTAAAGTGTATTAATAACTAGGTTGTTGTTCGTTTGGCAGTAGCTACAGGCTGAAACATATATGATTAATCATAAATAAAGAGACTAAATTAGAGGCTGGATGGTGTCTAGATCTTGGTATATAAAATACAGTTTTCTGTCGAGTTAAGGCACCTAATTCCAAAAATTATAAATTAAAATGCTTCACTCATTTAGTCTGCTCTTGAAATTGTCTTTCTTGAGATCCGTAATCTGAGAGACCATGGATGCTCCTTAAGATGATCGTACCCCTAAAAAATAGAGTTTAGATCACGGTTGTTAATAAAAGTCTATACAATAACGTACCTTATCATTAGTTGGCTGGAATAAGGATGTGTATTGCAGAAGTATTTCTGGAAAACTTGGTAGTGTTCAGAGAAAGGTGCAAGGTTCTTAGAAACAAAAAACGCAATTCTGTCATGGAACCACATGAATTAGTGTCTAAATGAGGTCTGGGCTCTTTTCTAGAAATCAGCATGCCTTAAGGTTGAGATAAGGCAATCTAAATTTCTATTTAGTATATAAATTGTACAATCTGATAGTTTAAATCTTCATGTGGATATCAACATAGATATATCTGTTGACAAAGTGACAGAATATTTTAAAAAATGTTTTCTATTTTATTGATCAAATTAAATTATATTTAATTGACTGTGTATGTTAGACCTTCAGAGCAATTTCATGAGACAGGTGAAGCAGATTGCTAGAGTAAAATGAACACATTACTTCTGTGTGTTTGTTCACTCAAGGAATTACTTACATCAAAATATTCCACAACTCTTCTTTTTCTTTTGAAGAAATAACACCCATTAAAGACCTTAGACTTTAACATCTAGTGGTAAATCTCCTCTCATTTGTCGGTAAACTTTTTCCTTGAAATCTCTATCAAAGACTAATACTAACACAGCTGAAAAAGGGGAGTTCACAACTAATTCACAGAATGTTGCTCTGATGTGATTTTGAGAGGGTTTATGCTACATTTAAGTCACAGAAAATCAAAGCAGTATATCTGTCATGTTTGAGTGCACCCATAAACAGAATTCTGTTCTAGCAGAACTAATTGGTACAAACGTTGGCTTGTTGGCTTGTTAGAAAACCTTGTGCAACATATTCTTAATCACCAAGTGTTATGGAAGTCAAGCATAAGAACTCATATGAAGCATCAAAAAAAAAAAAAAAAGAAAAGGAAAAAGAAAAAGAAAAGGAAAAAGAAAAAGAAAAAGAAAAAGAAAAAGAAAAAGAAAAAGAAAAAGAAAAAGAAAAAGAAAAAGAAAAAGAAAAAGAANAGTTTGCTATGTGGCTTTTTCTTTTGGTTTTATTATTTTCTAAACTCATAGAAATACAGATGAGCTGTATAGGTATGTATAAGTATGTCTAAAAATATGTATACAGACAAAAAAGTTCCATTCTTCAGGTAACACATTTGATTTGCCCTCTGTATAAAGAAACTCTAAAATTTGCACAGAAGCAGTCAGAATAATGATTTGCTTTCAGGTTTTTCAAAAGTTGAAGCCTACAAATCAAAGAATTTTTAAGTTACCCCTGGTTTGTAATAATTTCATTTTATTAAAAAAAAATTGATGGAAACATAGTACTCTACATCTTTAGTCAATGACACTTCTTTATCAACAGTTTTCAGGTATTCAACTTATTTCTTTAGGTGGCTACAAATATATTCAAACTAATTGGAATACACAGTTACATAAGTGAAAGATTTTAATTGTTTTATAGACTGATGTTTCTCTTTTTCATTGTGTTTTTCAACTTTTCTGAAAGAGAGGAAACCTTTCTGTATTTATTTTTCTTCTGAGACTGGATATTTGCTGGGGTTTAATGTTTTGGGGCTAATTTTTTATTATTTATGTTTTCAACTGGCTGATTTTTAATAACTGTGAGAAATAACAAATCCCATATTTTTTAACTTGATAACTTCTGATCTTCTTCGCTATAGGAATTTGCCTTTGTTTTTGATTCTGTATCATAATTTAATTTCATGTTTTCACCTTTTCATATATAGATTGCAATTGTGAAAATTCTTCAGAGGCAAACGTTTGCATACATAGTCAGCAAAATTCAAAACTGAATTTTTCTGTTTGATACTAAAAATTCACTGTGCAGCACAAGTAGACATGCAGACAAACGTTGTTGTGTTTTTTAATCTGTTTATTATACTGATAGCATAAAGATGGATTTTACTATGATATCTTTCCTAGGAGCCTCCATCTGTCTCTGTTTTATTTTTAGGGCACATTTCATCTGTTGCTTTTATACTCAAATGTTTTTTTTCTTCCCTACTCCCCTCACTTGCCAATACAGTCACATATCTTAGAATGCCAGGTGTCTCACATAATGTCAGTAACATTCATAAGAACCACAACAAAATCACAGATCTACTTATATATTTATATATTGCTTACGTATTTGTTGCTCTACAAATAGTTAAAGCAATGCTGAATAAAGAGAAGATAAATAAATCTCCACAGACCACAATATATTGCGGAGGTTAGGAAGACTGTTTGGGAAGTTTTTCTTGCACAAGTGGTGAAATTTGGAATTTAGCTTTTATGCATGTAAGCTTTGAGACTGCTCTTCACTTTTCCTCCTGAGATTTTTTCAAAAAATAAATGTATACTATGTGAGCATTTTTTCTGCATAGGTCTACATTGAACGTAGTAAGGCTTCACATCAGGGAAGAGATTGTTCCCTGTGAAATAGGTTTCTGAATAGCTCCCAGGAGTACATTTTGCAAAGGAAATAACCAAGAAAGTTTTAATCTTCATCTTTTTTTATTAATGAGATGGAGTTGTACGGCTATGCAGTCTTCTTAGACTTAGTAGTAATTTTGTCATGATAGTTCTTATAAGCAGTCTGGACATAATTTTGAAGTTACCATCTTGGGGAATTTTTTTGTTAAAAAAATGAAGTGGGACACTCAAATGATATATGTAAATTAAAAAAAAAAAAAAAAAGGAAAAATCTTTCTAAATTTGTTGTCTTTGATGTGGCAATCTTTGATTACCACACATTTTATTTAGAACATAACAACATAACATACACTTTTGAGTTGTCTACACAACTGAAAGACAGTCCTGCTAGACTGCAAAGATATGGTGAGTCTGTACTTCCATTTGTAATACTTAGGTCAAGGTATCAAAAAACTACACAGTGTCAAGTCTTAAGAAAAAAAAGTCCCAAGGCATCCTAGTATGTACTGAGTCTAGAATGTCTTGTATCAGAATAAATGTTTAAAATTACATGTTCCTGTATCAGATGCTGAAAAAACATAGCATAATACTTCTGTGCATAAAGCTAATGAAATTCTAACTGTGACAGTTTGCTAATTAACACAGAACTGAGTCAATAGAAAACAACTTGCTCTCTAGAAAAAAATTATTGCATACCAGTGAGAAGCATGACAACTAAGATTATTTGAAAAAAAACTCATATAAAACTATTTAGGTCGTTTTTTTCCTAAGAACACATACCTGAATTTACATAAATTTGCGTGGCCTTGCACAAGGTTATGCCCATGACTATTTAAATGAGATGGATTATATTTGTCCTCAGATTATCTGTAAATTAGTTGCCTAATCTGTGGTTTCTTATACTTAAGTGATTCATTCTGTTTGAGATACCTAGATATCCACATGCAGATCACAGTTACTATGCAACCTGTGCTCATCCAGAGACCGAATTGGAGAAGAGGTAGGAACACTCTAGGATACTTAATGTGGCACTAGATGCCTGTGTTTAAACAAGTTAACTGACCTCTTAGACTCCCTGCCAGGCAGAATTCATCCCATCCTATCTATTCTAGACACATATTTCTGAGTGGCTTGTCCTCTAAACATGTCATCTCCCTTTGTATTTTATAGTAGTAGGGGTTAGCTCCTGAAACATTGGTATCTATTACCTGCTGAGACTCCCTGCTGGTTTCCACCAGGTCTTCAGCTACTTCACAGAACACCTTAGGCTTCTGGAGATGGTTCTGTGGTATATATGAAGATCTAAATCACAACTGGTGAAATCTGTAATATCACTAGGTGCTTATGCTATAGGTACTCAAAGTGCTTACTGGAAGTGCAGAATCTTAGAAACATTTAAGTTGAAAAAGACCCTTAAGGTCATCAAGTCCAATCATAAACTTTACCCTACCAAGGCCACCACTAAATAAGGTCCCTAAATACCACGGCTTTTAAATGCTTCTAGAATAGTGACTTGACCAATTCTCTGGATAGACTGTGCCAATGCCCTATAGCCCTTTCAGTGAAGAANTTCAAATGAGCACCTTAGTACTACCATTTTGACTTCAATTGCTTATGATCATTCTTTCCCTCCTAACTGAGATTATCATCAGTCCTCTTACCGCCACTGGTAAGAACACACCTACCTCATTTTGGTTTATATGAACTGAGTTATGGACATCTAATATAGCAAGTCTCTGACAAGACACTATTTCTAAGACATCAGCTTACCTATCAGTTGGCTGAGCCTAGAGTAGTAACCCCCTCAGGCAGCCAGAGGACAATATTTGCAAAGAGCGTAATTAGCAGAAGGAGAAAATTTCACAGCAGATAATTCACTGGTATGTGGACCTTTTTATTTGGAAAATACAGGAATAAAAACAGGTAGATAGATTTTCTGTGTGAGGCAGGTTGTAGAGTTTCATTCAGTAGTTCCTACATCAAGCCAAAGAGACAGTCCGGTCTATGACATTAACCAGATTTCCTGTTGCTGCTGGGGGAATAGGATTATTTTTGAAATATATCTGAATATATATTTGAAATATCTGTTGCAAATGATGACATTGGTTAGGACCTGTATCTTCAGTCTTGTAATTTCTGAACTGTTTCATTCTCTTAGATGTACTGATGCAAGATTTTCCAAGAACTGAGTCAGATGTCAGTTCTCCACAAGAGGAGCTTCCATTTGTTAAACTTCTTGATGTTTAATAGTTATGCAATTGAGTCGAAACACAGAAATTCCTATGAGTGCATGAAACAAAGCATTTTTGAATATCAGCATGTGCCACAATAGTCTACTGAGATCAGCCAAAGAGCTGTCTATCTTGTCTCTGGGAGTGAGAAGTGTCACTGCAGACACCTAAAGCTAGGCAAGATGAGTCCCCCTCTTGTATCTATACTACAGATATTTGCTATCCTCACTATATAAATGAGAGGAATAATATTCTTGATTTACTATGTCACTGAGAAAGCACTGTCATCAGAAATCCTTTCTAATATATTTATTATAAAAGTATATTTCTGTGCTTCTGGAGGATAAACTTTCCTTTTAGCACTCACAGTTCAAAAAGTTTCACTTCTGTTATTAGGAAGTACAGCATGATCAGAGTGAAGTGTGGAAAAGTCAAGATATATCAATTACATAATTATTAGAAAGAAACTGTAAAATGTCACAGCCTACACAGGTTCTCCCCATTTCCCAAGAAATCACTTTCTATTATTCCCCTAGCTAGCATTATCTAAATCTCCATTGATCACAATGCTAGACAAGACAAGTAACTCATATATAAATCACATTCCAGATACCTCATATAGGCAAGGTGAAACCTAATCAGACCATATATTCTTTCAGCCCTAGAGTGGCACTTGTATAACTGTTTCTTTCCATTTTCTTCTGCAGCTAAGGACACAGGTGATCCATTTGCCATACTTTGCTGTGCTTGCTCTCACCTTCTTCCACACCTAGTCTGCTTTCCCACTTCTACCTGTACTATTTACAGACAACCAACCTAACCTGTTTGTTGAAAAGTTCCTTTAAATATCAAAAATCTCCTGCAAAAATAAGGGTTAACTGCTAGGCCTCTCTGAAGTGCAGTTCAGGATACACACAAGGATGAAGAATCTGTAACTGATCTGGGCAGCAGGATTTAAAAAATATCTCATTGTAAAGAATCCAATTGGATTTTTTTTATTTTCCCAGCTTGTGACCACTGCCTCTTCTTCTTTGCTTGTGCATCTCTGAGAAATTGTTTGTTCTATTTTTCTCTATACTTTCCTTTCTGTTATTTAAAGACAACAGTTAGGTCCTCTATCTTATCTTCTCTGGGTACTAAAACCTCTAGCCCCTCCTTATGTTATGTGTGCCAGTACTCTAAGTATCTTAGTAGTCTTTTGCTGGATTCTGTCCAGATTCTTGACATGGCTATAGTAGAAGGAGCCAAACTGAACACGGTATTACAGATAATGCCTTCATGAATGTCAAGTAGAGGGAATTGTTTACTTCCTTTGATCTACAGCTGTGCTTTTCATAATTCAGCCCAGTAATTGGTGAGCTTTCACTTGCCTAAGGGTACTCTTGTAGTGCATATTCAGATCCCCCAGTCCTCCCCTGCAAGGCTGTGAAACAGACAGTCAATTCCCAGACCATACTGGTGCGTAGGGCTCTTCTGTCCCAGGTGCTGAGCTGAACATCTATCTCTGTTAAACTTCCTCAGTTTGCAATGGCTCATTCTTTCAACTCTTTGTGAGTTCCCTTAATGGAAATCCTTCCTCCTGATAAGAACAACTTTCCCTTATGGTGCTGTCCACAACAGTGATCAGGGTTAAATCTCTGCCTGAGACTGATGAAAATCTTAAGTCAATAACTTTGGAATGTCAAGTGTGAACAGATAACGGTTAGATGTTTCCCACTAGCCTTCTTAAGCCTGAATAATAAACCATTTTTTACTCACCCTGTAATCCACACAGCCTGTTCATGTCTTAGCATTTTGACTTCCAAATTGCTAATGGATATTTAAAAGAAATGTTAAATGTTAAAGTCAAGGCAAACATCTAATCTCCCAATAAGAGCCAGTCATTTAATGATAGAAACTGATTAAATGGTCAAGGACCATTTTCTTTTTTGTAAAACCTTTCTGGCTGTTACCAGTCACTTACTTCTTCCTGCTCTTGGAAACAGCCTCTAGGACAAGTTGCTCCATTATTGTCTCAGAGACTGATGCAAGCCTGACCAACTGCAGTTCCCTGTATCCTTTCTGACTTTTAAAATAGCAATAGTTTAAGAAGCTAATAAACAAGTTTGATTTTTCACTTATTGCTTCATTCACTTGTAAGACATTTCTGAACCTGGTTGCCCATCAAATGTTAACCATAATTTTCTAAATAATTTTCTGCTTTGGTTTGTTTCCTGAAATGAAGACGGTGTTTCTGTAAAATAAAATATTCCATGGAAATATAAAAAAATAACTAGATTGCTTCAGATACACAACAGACAAATTTAAATCTTTCATTTTCAATGAATTCAACGTTTCCAGGGTTGAAATATGTCAGCTAACAGAAAGAACAATTTTTTTTTTCTATATTATTGTTAATGGTTATAGCCTATTTTCCATGTTCAGTGTTCTGTTCTCTGGAAACTGGAGTTTACACATAAGGTGTCTCTTTTTCCTAAGTGGAAAGTGGCAGTGGCTAACTCTTCTCACCATGCATAAGCTTGCACCATGACACTAAGTAACAGCAAAAAGCCTTAAGTCACTCCTAGTGTGAAAGAAATGAGTTGTGCAATGCATGCTTAACATGTGCATGAACAAAATATACAGCATCAAATAAAACTGAAGTGAATACTGTAAAGTTTGTGTTCCAGGGGAAAACAGGAATTTTCTTGAAGCTGACTGAAAAAAACTCTTCTATATCTCAACTAGACTTCATAGATCATTATTATTCCCTAAGACTTAGATATTCCACACACTTTTCTCCTCAGTCAAACAACACAAAATAAAGCAATAATTATGAACATAACCAGGTTTAAAAAGTTGCATCAAAAATTTTCATTAAAATTATTAATTACTCCATTGTCCCCATGTTCATGCACTGCAGTAACAAAGTTGATTTTGTGTATGGAGCCATTAGATGCAGGTAGGTTTTGTCTATCAGCCTTTTAAGAAGTTTGGAAGAAGTTTACACTTGCCAGGTAATATTATAACTCAGACAATTCCAACTCTGGCTGAAGCTGGACTTCTTAATAAATCATAGATTCATCTATCAACTTTGTTTTTCATACTTTTGCAGTATTTTATGTTCCTACCATTTTTGAACCAAACAATTGATAGAAATGCGTTTGAAACCATTTTATTTTGGGGATATTGATTGAGCCACACAAAGTTTAAAACAGATTGTTTTGTGGCAGCTGTGGCCACCACTTTATGTTCCATCACTCACAGCTTTCAAACAAACAAACTAAAACAGACCAGACCTTTGGGAAAAAGAAAACCATGGTAAAGTCATGTGAGAACGACTACTGTCTGTGGTAGTATTCAGAGGATCTGCAATGAAAGGTCTGAAATACATGAGTAGATACACATACAAAGAAAAAAATATTGTCAGGGAATGTATACACAAAAAAATCAGATATTTTGGGGCATAAGTGAGGATTTCCAGCATACAAGAAAGCGATGAGTTTTATTCTTGATTGTCTAATTATTTGGTTTCCAAAGCAGATTTTATTGTTGGAATGGTCTCCTCTCAGGCTGTTGAGGCAAGTATGTTGGTGTTATAGATGCAAAAGCAAAAGAATACCAAGTAAATTGTTCAGAGTAGTATGGTTAGTTTTTCCTTATTAATAAGTTGGGGGTGACCATGAGAAAGGATGCACAGTGTATTGAAGTTGACAGCTTGAAAGCGCCAACAGCAATGGTAGATACCGAAATTCTGAGAAAAAATAAAAATAGGAAGCATGAGAATTTTGCTTCTTTGGTACAACTCTGAAGTACTAGGATGGCTAGCAATGGAACAATAATTTTAGCTGATAAAAGACATATTCTTCAATCAATTTTGGGCTCTCTTGTACAGGAAAATTTTTGTAAAACAGAAACAACTCCAGAAGAACGTTCCCAGGATGAGAACAGGTCTGGAGCATGACACTCTGAGAGAAAATGAATTTGTTCAGGCTTAAGAAGAGATGGCTAAGAGAGAGCTTTAATTGCTGCCTTCACTATTCTACTGGGCTATTTGAAGGAGGTAGAATCTTCCTAGAGATGAAAAAGGACAAAAGGCAGCTCACACAAACTGCAGAAGGAAAATCCTAATTAGACACAGAGAAAAACTTGACTGATGGTTTAGGCTTGCCCAGAGAGGTTGTGAAATCTCCATCCTTGAGGACATTCACAATTCAACTGCACAAAGCTTTCGGCAACCTGATATAACTAAAGTCATATCTAACATCAAGCATGGCCTTATTTTGAGCTGATATTTGATCCAGTTGATCAAGGTCTCTTCCAAATTTAATTGCTCTGAAATTACTTTTCTTTCTTGAAGCTGTAACAATTTTCTTATGAAGCATATACATGGATTTATTCAAAGGAAAGATTTTTTTCAGGTAGACAGAATGCATAGAGACCCTATAGAACATTATAGATGAAAAGGAGGCCTGAGTGACCAGTCTTTGATATATCATGCTACCTCTGATTCCATGAAAAGGAAACCATGTACCAAGAGAAAACAATCAAAGCAGAAACTGTAAACTTAAAGTTAGAAAGTAAGAAATCCAAATCAAAACTACAATGTTGTATTCTATCTAAATGGAGATCAGCAAAGATAAATGGGCTCTGAGTAACAAAAAACCCCACGTAAGCATAATTCCAAGTTGGTATAATGCAAGGTCAGTGCAAGACCTGACAATTAAAGGGATTTTAATAGTTTAAAAAAATGCAGCTAATAGTCCAGGAAAAATAGGAAACACATGTAAAATTTTCTATAAATAGTTACAATTATTGAACAATTGCCCTATCTTTAGTCTGACCCATTAATTTTGTCTTCCTCCTCATGTCTTCCTGAGAGAAAGGAGTGAGTGAACAGCTGGGTGGATATAGGAAAGAACTCACCATGTCGTCATCAGCCCTTTATTCCAAAATACTTGTAGCTAAAACTAGCAGTCCTACTGATAGACAAGAGTTGGAATTACTGATTTAGAAGTACAGTTTGCTGATGTCTAGTGAGATGATTGGTGTGGCAAGAATGTTAACATGATATGGAAGGAAAACAAGAGAGGAACATTTCTCTATAAAAATTACATAATCTGTTTCCAAGTAACAACTTCTGAGTATTTAGGGCTAAAGGTTCTAGCAGATAATGCAGAAGATTAATCAGAAGCAATTCTTCAGATAAAGAAGTCATACAAGCTTAGGGCTGCATTTACATATGGTATTTAGTATTTTTTGTGTTATATACAGGAGAAAGCAAAGCTGTAGTATCTTTGATGACTGAGTGTTTTTTGAAAACTGAAAAGTCCTTCTGCCAGTTGCTTGTCAGGCTCAAAATATTATAATCACTCAGGCTCAATTTATTAACTCACAACAGTTATTTTCAACATGAAGAGGGAATGTGGTACTTGATTTACTTTTAAATTAATCACAGAACAAAAATAATGATAGTTCAGGTTTGAGTAATTGATTGATTTCCATCTTCTGCATGGAAAAATACTGAAATTTAATCTAGAATAGGTTTGGGAAATTACACTGCATGTTTGGAAGAAAAATGTACAAGAAATGGCATTTTTAGAATTGGGAAAGCATTTTTCATTAGGGGACTAGAACAATAAAATCAAAATGACATAGTATAAATTAACTAAAACCAACCAAACTGATATGTCTCAATTAATTAATCAAACAGGGAATTGCACAGACCTTTTTTTTTTCTTAACATTTTAATGATGAACTAGACTCTTAAAAATCATGACTGATAACATTTGTAGTGACTCAGGGATTAGGACAGTACAATATAAAAAATGAAGAGAAAACACTTCTAACAAGAAACTCTTTCAAGTGGTTTAAAATGTTAGGCTCTTGTTATGGGATAAAGTGAACAGGAATTTATTGTTAGTCTAAATAAAAAACTAGCTATGTAACTGAAATGCAATGAACTTATTTTTTTTTTAGTTCGGCCACAACATTTACATCATATAGTACAAAATAATATGGTAAAGTACCTTTAATAGCACAATTAAATTTTTTGTACAAAAAAATGTATTAATATCTAAGTCTTCTCATTGTTGTTGTACTCTCTATTCCAACTGGTCCTATTGCTGGTAGTTGCAGCTTCATCAAGAAGAACTGCAGACATTTATGAAAAAGTCATTAGTATCTGAAATTGAACCCTGGTAGGAATATGATGCACACCCCATGGATAGCAGTGGCAGTGCTTAAGCACAGACAGGGGAAGCAATAGGCAATTGGCCTAAGGCAAATGTTGAAACCACCTTGGCTCAGCTCCAGCCAAGGTGAGACGAGGCCAGCCCTGAGGTCTGTGCTCCAGCTCAGAGCAAAGCCCAAGGGCTTGAACTAGGACTGACAAAGATATTTTAATAGGATAAAATGAATGAATCTATAATTCCTGCATGAAGAACACTTGCATCAGAAGTTTACAGAGTATCTGGTAGATAATGGATTAATGTGGATCCAAATACTGGAACCTTTTTTTAAGTCTGGCAAAAAAATTTAATACCTTAAATTTTTCAGTTCTGATAAAAAATAATTTCCAAAGGAATATAAATTATTTTTTAAGTGAAAATAACATAGAAATTCCTTCTCAGTAAGTAGTTAACTTGAGGAAGTCTTATATCTACTGTTATTCAGGATGATGAACATAGCAACTGTTTCTGCCAATCTGATGTAGTTTTATCATCTTGATCAATAACAGCAAAAGGAATTTTAGCTTTTATTCCTGATTAAAGTCCACAAGACACATAACAGGCAAAATTTTGAAAGCTATCTGTTTCAAAGATCTGTGTCTGATTATTTTGATCTGATTGCAGTGTTGAGAGCATTATCTTTTTCTTCTTCCCTGATTCCTTATTAATTCAATGAATCAGATGGAGAAATAGGAGGAACATCACTAACCACCTCCATATTTTCCATGTGCCTTGTCAGAGCCTTTCAGGATGATCTATTCCATGATCTAGCCTGGTTCAGAGCTGACACTGACTGATTCGTAGTTCCCTTGGTGTTCTTTTTTCCCTTTTTAAAAATGGGGCTGTATTTCCCCTTTTTCAGTCAGTGAGAACTCCAGCTCATTGTCATGACTTTTCAAATATGATGGAAAGCAGCTTTGCAACTTCCTCTGCCAGTTCCCTCAGGATCCACAGATGGATCTTGTCAGGTCCCATGGGCTTGTGCACTCTCAGCTTCTTTTCCTACAGTGGGCAGATCTTGAGGTGGCCAGAGCCCCGGTGACTAAAGACCATTGCATACCTCAGCCTTCTCCATATACCATGTGACCACATCTCCTATTTCCTTCTGGAGAGGGCCCACATTTTCCTTAATCTTCCTTTTATCACTGACATACCAGTGGAAACTTTTCTTGTTACCCTTGATGTCAGATGTAGACAGATGTAATTTTATCTGGTCTTTAGCTTTCATAACCTGATCCCTACAATTTCTTTGTATTCCTCACAGGCTACTTGTCCCTGCTTCCACCCTCTTCAGACTTTCTTTTTACATCTAAGAGTGTTCATGAGCTCCTTGTTTATTCGTGCAGACCTCCTGACATTTTTGTCTTGCTTTCTCTTTGCTGGGATATATTGTTCCTGGGCTTGGAGGAGGTGATCCTTGAATGCTGACCAGCTTTCTTGGGTTCCTCTCCCCTCCAGAGCTTTATCTCCTGGAACCCTACCAAGCAGATTCAAGATGTCAAAGTCTGCTTTCCTGCAATCCAGGGTAGTGAGCTTGCTGTGTGCCCTCCTTGTTATCCTAAGAACCCTCAGCTCCAGCATTTCATGATTACTGCAGTCATCGTTGCCCTTAAGCAACCCTCCAGCAGATATCAGTGGTGTTGAAATCCTCCATGAGGACCATGGTCTGTGTATGGGAAGCTGTTCTTGTCTTTCTATAAAGAGTCTTATCCACTTGGTCTTCCTGGTCAAATGTCCCATAGCAGACCCCCACTATGATATCACCTACATGTCTTCCCTTTAACCCTGACCCATAAGCTCTTGGTCAGCTCCTCATACATTCCAAGGTGGAGCTTCATGGACTCCAGCTGATAACTGGTATAAAACACTCCTTCTCCCCTGCCCATCCAGTCCTTTACTCCAGTCATCCTACCACATCTCTGTGATGTCAATAAAGATGAATAACTTTAAAAACTTTTATTGGACCAGGAGAGCTGGAAATGGTACAGACTCATCAAACCTTAACTACTGGATTTTCTACAGAGTATTTAGCAATGGATTCAACAAAAAGTGATCATATGCAGAGCTCCTTCTATCTCAAGAGTTATGGAGTTCTTTGTGATATGCAGTTTTGTTTGCTGATTCTGTGACCACTCAACTGCAATGCAGAAGCTGGGTTTTCTTCTGAACAGGTTAATAATTTTTGTAGGCACAGTTTTGTGAGGCTTTGCTGAGAAAACAAAGGCAAAATTCCTTTGTTTTATCCCTAGACTTAATCAATGTGGAGCTCTAGGCAGAGATGAAAATGGACATTTTTTGGCATACATTACCTATGAAACTCTTAAGCTATAAGCTGTTGAAGAAATGAATCAGTGGAGGTAGCTAAGCAATGAGACAAATTGGATCATAACCTAGGATTTGGGTAGATTTAGTCATCCTTATGCTACTTAATCTCAAAAACCTTAAACACTATGTTCGAAGAGTATTTGTGTAAAACAAATAACGTGTAAGTTCAAATTTAAACCTATAGCTCATATAGCATTAAAGATCTTATAGTGGCTAACAGGAATAATTATGAGAAACCTCACACATAATAGTTTTGAAGTAAAAATGTCATTTTTTAAATAGGAGGAACCAAACCACTAAAAGGTTGAGGTTTTGCGTTTTTGTTTCTTTTTTTCTTTTAGATAGAAATATGATCCCATACAACTGATTGTTATCCAAAATGCATGTACAAAGTGCATGTAAAATGGTTAGTGGTGCTATTAATTAAGCTTTTCATAAATCTTTCTAGCTCTTATCACCAAAGATGAGCTATATTCCTGCCAAATGAAACCCTGATAGATGTTCAGGAAAAAAAATCCTGAATTTAAATGTATTAAAAATATTTCTTGATGGATAAAGTTTCATTATTAATTTCAAAGTTTGAAATATGTACATGTATATTAGAACTTGAAAAATGTTCCAGTAATGTAAGATAACCATGTGGATGTGCATATTTGCAGAAGATGGTATCGAAGGGCATGTAAAACCAAACAAAATACATGCTTTGGTACTACTGTTTTAATTGTAACTCCTGATACAAAGCAAATTTTCTGCTGACTACTACTTTTTATTTCAGATCATTAGTGTCACCAGAGATTTATCTGCCCATAAATTCTTGATTCTTGGGGAAAGTAATTAAAAAATAAATGTTTCAGAGTTATATCTCTTGTTTAAGCATTTTTTTTGAACCTCTATAGTTTAAAATTCTTTTGTTTCCATACAAAATCTTTTTCAGATTCTGGGAAATTTAAAAAACATTTTTAAGGGATTAATCAGAAACTAATGCAATCAAACAGGCTATTTTGAGTGTGCAGCATTTTTAGATCTTTTACTGACACAACTCAGATGTGACACTCCAGTTATGCAGCTCATTGTCATAATTTTAAAATGCAAATAATTTCAATCAAAAGGCAAATAATTAATTATTTGAACACAAGATGGTTGATCGTCTGAAACAGAAATTTTCTTCATTTCACAGCTCTGACTTGTTTAAAAAGCTTGAATAGGAGAATATTTTTCTTCTTTGATTGCTTGCTTTGAAATGGACAAGCCATTAATAATAAGGTGGTTTTTTTAAAATTATAGTCAATATTTTAGGCTTTGCTAAAATCTTGCATTTATTCTGCATTTTTTAGCTTGTGTTTAGTTGGGATATTGCATGTGTTTGAAAACCATCTACATACAGTAAATATTTAATGGATTTACTTGTTAGAGCATGCATCCTGCTTGAAAATGCCTCTCAGAAAAAAATGATCTTTTGACTGCATTTCCCCAATTCTTACTCATCAGAAGTTTATATTATGTCCTATGGTAATGACTGAAGTTCAGACAGTTGTCTTAGAGATGCCACCCCTTCCTGAAAGATCTGAAATGCATCTGCCCTCCCTAGTAGTTTAAGGATGTGGGGGAAAATACCAAAGAATCTCAGATGAAGTGTTCATAACTTTACATTCTTGTAATATTTAGGACAAAATGCCAGAAGAAGATAATGACCAAAATAATGATTGCTTATTTTTTTAGATATGGAGAAACATGAAGAGATCTGATTAATAAAGACATTTATGCCTTATAGCCTCCAACATTTGAACCATTTGTAAGTAAAAAAAACCCCTCCCATTGAGCATGGCAAAAGAAAACATCTGGAGGCATCCACCACTGGGCAGAAGACTGAGGCTTAAGGAGTAAAAGCCAGGCTGATTGCTGGACTTGCTGATTTTGAGCAATCAGAGTGGATGATCTGTTCTGAGTTGACAAAACTGAAATCTTAGAGTAGAAACCAGTACCCATCCTCCATCTTGCTGTGTAAATTACACTTGGATTTGTGCCACTCAGTTTTGTGGTTCCCCTCATGAACTCCCCTGTGACAGGATTTTAATATCCCCTCTTGTTTCCAGACAGCAGAGCTTTGCAGGTTTCTTAAAAAATATATTCATTATCTAGTTAAATCATGCTTATATTTCTCCATCTATATATATATTTAATGGTTTTGATCTTACAACTTCATTATTTTTATGTCATATTAGGAGTTTGTGAAGATGACAATGTCTTACCTGCCCATGATTAATTTTACCTTCTGTGTAAAATACTGATGATTTTGATGTGAGGTGTCTTACATATCTGGTTCTGAAAAACATTTATTCAAAAGAGATAATGTAAGCAAAATTATAGTCATGGTTATATTGTTCAAGTTGTAATTATCATTGTGACAGCTCAACCACCTCATACATTTTTTTTTCATTATAGATGAAGTCTCTTGCATGGGATTGAAATTGCAATCTGCTTTCTCAAGATTATGTTGGTTGCATATACCCCGTTTGTACCAGAAAAATACAAATGTGAGATAGTTTGTCATTGTTTGCATATGAATGGCAAAGCCATTTTCATGAAGTATGAACTATTTACATCAGTTACAGAAAGCAACTACCCTTCACCAGGGAAAATGGTGACTATGGTAATGAGAGATGAAAAAGCCTCTGGGTGAAGCATTTATGGTTTTTTTATTATTATTTCTACTTAGACTTTGCTACTTCTCTTCATAAGGACAATGTGAATAAACTGGCACTTAAACAGAGCTCCTACTGATGCAGTAGTTAAATATAATCTTATGCAGAATGAAAAGGTGGCCTCTAGGGAAATAGGTACATTAAAAGCCTTATTCTAAGTTTTATTTACGAAGTTGTTATAAAACTATTTCTCCACTTATAATAAAAAGTTGGCCAAGGCAGTATGCATTCAAATACCCCAAATGGTGAATTCTAGCCTACTTTCCTAACTTCTGCAGGAGTCTTTGTGTCTGTAATCTAAGTTCTTCCCTGTAGTATATGCATATGCATATGTTTATAGTGAAGAGGTGACGATCTTTACAATCAGTGACTTATTCTTTTATATCTACTTCTACAAAACAACTTTTCTTTATAAAATTATTATGGAAGATTGCGTACATTGCAATCTTATATTGTCTATAGAATGTATACATTTTCTAAAAAGAATAGTTAGATTAACTGTTCTTCTTGATCTTTTTAATCTATGGTTCTACTACGCAGCCTGCATGACCTGTCTCAGTGCACTCTCTAGTGACAGAAATTTCAGTGCTGAAATTTGCCAGTCAGTGAGGCAAAGATTTCAGCTGCCCATTATTCACTGTCTGCATTGAGCAATCCAACAAAAACAGCAAAGTAATAGCAATATTGCTCATCTCTCATCTACTGCAAAGTCCACTTACACATTATGTAAATTCCTACAGATTGAAAAGATGCAGTTTTCTCAAAAGGCAGCAGTGCTGCCAGAAAGTCCATGATTTTGCAGCTGCCCACTCAGTGGTAAAAAATTTGTAACATGGTGCAGAATTAACTTCCTTGCAGTTGTGGCAGCTCTTTGAGCTTAGGCCAAATATTTTGCTTCATCCTACTGCAATAATGCTTGTTCAAATATAATCTTTGTTTTGGGTTAAATATTAATGTTAAATTTATACAAAGCTGTTCCATACTAAATTACAGTGAAGATTAAAAATAATTACAGATTACAGTAAAAAAAAATCTCTGGGATTGTTTCTGAATGGAAGAGAAAATTAAAATTTTTCATTTCAACTGTACAGTATTCCACTATCACATCACATTCCACCATCACATTCAAAGGTGATGGCTTAAGGACAGGTTGTGTTACTGAATTCTACCTCTTCAACTCAAAGAGAAATGAGAACATTAAAAAAAAAAAAATCCCAGCAGTAAACAAAGCTGAATCAGAAAACTCAGTGAGCTATTAAAAACTTGATAAATAAAAAGCTTACAGAGTATAATGTAAGTTTTTCATGTTAACAGGAGACAATTCGTCTCTTGTATGAACTTCTATCTGATTCTCAACACTTAGCAGCTCCATTAAACCAAATCCATTTGGTTTACTTTCTGGAGAAAAGTCTTCAGGGACTGCTGCAATTGTTCCAGGGTTAAGCAATTTTTAACAGATAACAAATAATTTGAGCTCTGAATAAATAGAAGACATAGAAGAATTGATTTCATCTAAATAAGTATGTGTATTTTATACAAAGGAATTTTTTTTTTTTTTTTTTTTTTTTTACATATGTAATGAACCTCTGTGCTATGCTTAGACTGTACACATTTTGGTACTATAACATTATGAAATACAGTTCAAAGTGGAGTTCTCCATGTGAATAAGCCAACAGATGGCAAGAATCCTCTAGGGCAGTCTGTATGCCAGAGTATAAATACTGCTGCATTAAAACTAATCACAGGAGGAAACTAAAGCCTGTAGATGATGTATCATTAGGCAAAATAGTGTAAAGATTCTGGACTCAGCTTGGCTGATTCAGTGAATCTCACCCTGTCACAAGTTATTGTCAAGTTTTCTTTTCTGAAGTAGAATAAAAAGGTTCTTAATTTTAATGACTGAGATATATTTTCAGGGAATACTGTGGAGAGATATAATATTTGCTCTTACTAGGTAGAAAAGTTATGTAAATCCCTGGACATCTTTGAAAAATATTCTGTGATAGCACTGGACTAGACGCTGTGTAAATAAAAGCGTAAGTGATGACTGTGAGACTTATGCCAAAACAAGTGTAAAGCTTTCTGCCAGAACCCAGCTTGGGGAGCACTGATAAAAGATTTACTTTGTATGTACTACCTTATGTTTCTTGACTTCCAGCCTGAAACTAGTATATTAATCAGACTTTCCAGCTGATGGTGAAATTTACAAATACATGCCATAGTCTTCTAGAAGGATAATTTTAGTCACATCTTGCTATTTTCTGCTCACTAGACTGATAATCAACAACCCACACATCATCTCACAGAAGTCAAATTGTGCAGTTAAATACTTGGCCTATAGTGATTGAAATAGAGATAGAAATCCAAGTGTCTTGTTTAAAACATTTTACATCTTTTAAAGAACTGCACAAAGTTCTTACAGGAACAGTAAATAGAGAAAGAGCCATGATATGTTTCCCCAAGAATCACCTTCAGTGGCACCTCAGACTCAAAGTGAGTAAGTTAGATACCCTTGGAGGTTCTAATTACTTGCAGTGTGTGTTCCACATCAGCTCGGGAGTGAAAATCTTTAAAAATTCATCTGCATCTTTTTAAGCACTGAGCAAATAAAAGCTGCTGTTTGCATCAATATTAGCTTATTAAACAATGAAGTCCAAGTTTGGCAACTCACACAGCACGATTCCCTGCTGTTATGCATGACTGACCCAGCAGATCTTTCTGCATGAAGGGCTGATAAATCTGACTGAATCATCAATGTTTTTTTGCCTATAGTTTTAAGCAAAATTTCCCTAGTTTTTCTTAAAGGTGGGATATAGGAATCTCTTTTTTTTACCCACTTACAGGAAGTCTTAAGCCCTAAGCATATTTTGACCATATTTACATGTATTGTATATGATGAATAATGGGTTACAGTTGTGCTGGACTTTGTTTAAAAAAAAAAAAAAATTATTATCTAACTGAAATCAGATTTCTATGCTCAGCTTTAAGTAAATCAAAAGGATTTTCCAATTAAGCCAGTGTGGGAAGGTTTCACTATGAAGAGATATACTCCTAAAGAGATTGTTCCTTAATAAAAGACGTGTAGACATCTAGAATTTTTTTTGTGTTGCTGGAAACCAAATAATCAGGGACTTTTATCTGCAGCAGTACTTCACATTTTTATTCTACTTTGCTTTTTCCAACATACACTTAAGAACACATTGTCACTAGTGCTGATGGCTTTTTTGCGTAAAAGCCTCTTATGTATAATAGAAAAATTTCAAAATAATTGGGAGAAATAGATAAGACTTCATGGGAAATATTCCTATAAAACTCTAGGCAAGCCATATAAAAAACGTGCTCCTAATAGATGTGATATGCTAACACATTCACTCTGTCTGAACATTTTTAGGTAATCCCTCTGAAAAATTGATTGCTGACTAGGTTGGTAGAAAATACAATCTGCTACACTTTTGTGTGAATTATGCACTTCTGTGTATATAAGCTTCCGTAAAAAACCCATATCCTAATTTTCTGCGTTGGACAAGGCTATATTAGTACAGGAGAGAAAACAAGGGAATAGTTAAGAATTTCTTTTTTCTCAGCTCTCTCACCGTGCTGTGTTCTCTCATGTTTCTTGTAAATCTGAAGTTATATGCATCAGTGAGTAAAATTTGGTACGCTGTAGCCAGCTCTTCAGTCCCTCTAGTACTGTGATTCCTCTTTTACTTCCATTTCTCTGTGGCCTCCTATTCACAAATTCCAGCACTACAAATGCAGCAAAATATTGTTACTATGGTTACACAGAAAAAACATTGAAAAAAACATTTACCTTTTTTTTTTCCACCTTTGCAAGAATATCAGCCCAAAATTTGGCACTCACTTCTGAGGAACAATGCTGAAGTACCAGTACTTCCTTAGAAATTGTGTGGTCCTCCTTGCACCAATTTCTACAAAATGACTTTCTGTGGGATCCCAACAGCCTAGGATCCCAACAGCCCAGGCTTGTTTTCCCAATTTATATTATTTGTTCACAGTTCTCTGATTAGCTGCTCTCTGTTTCTCTCCAATCATCCACACAACAGCTGCTCTGCTGTTTCCCTGTGAGGTAAAACAGTCTTTTTCTGGGCAAAACCAAGTACATTGAAAATATTTTAAATGATCTACATAAATGTATTACTAGAGAATTTATTTGTGTATTTGGTACATTCAAAAAGAGCTTCAGGAGAAAGGGAAGACATGAGTGAGCCAACAAAAGGAGATCTTCTCCCAAGTAGCTACCAGTAAGACTAGAGGGCATGGTCTTAAGCTCTTTCATGGGAGGTTTAGGTTAGATATTAGGAAAAAAATCTTTACAGAGAGGGTGATCAGACATTGGAACGGGCTGCCCCGGGAGGTGGTGGATTCTCTGTCCCTGGACGTTTTTAAAAGGAAACTGAATGTGCCACTCGGTGCCATGGTCTGGGAACCACAGTGGTAGTGGATTAAATGTTGGACTTGATGATCTCAGAGGTCCCTTCCAACCCAGATGATTCTGTGATTCTGTGGATATGAGGAGAAAATGAAAAGCCTCTATAAAACAACAGAAACAGCCCTTACAGAAACAAAAGGCAGAGAGCTAAATGCAAATCACATTGGAAGGAGGACTGAAGAGCAGTCGTATAGCATCTTTGACAGAGTAGAGAATTCCAGTCTGGAGGAAAGTAGACAGAAGAAACTGATTTGCTGAAGGATAATTTCCTAGTTCCCATTCATGACTGCAAGGCTTTAGGAAAAAAACAAACAAACAAAAAAAACAACCCAGTTGTTTTTGTTGTTGTAACTATCTTGTTTGTAGCTATGTTCTAACTTGTAGTAACTATGTTGTTTGTAGTTGTTGTAACTATCTTATTACCACAATTACTAATCTTTTCCAACAGAAATCTGTTTTCCTCTGTGACTACTGAGAATAGAAAAATACACTCTCAGTGTGATCCTTCTAAATTTTATTTACTGTTAGATAAGCACAGTAACACCAGATTTTTTTCTTCCAGTTTAGCAATACAGTAACCTAAAAACCCCCAGAAGTCTAAACTACTTGTAGAATCACTGCAACTACATTTATGAAATCAGTTACAAGTGCAATTACATTTTTAAAAATTCAGATACAATGAATATCATTACTGTACAGCATATATATCTAGTGTTAGGGTAAAAAAAAGATCTTAACAGACAGAAAAAAATACATTTTTATTTACCTATTTTACAAAATTTCAGATTGGCAAATGCAAGACAAATGGATACACACACGTGCATATATGTATATACACATATGCATATTAATGTATAAATACATATTTTTGAGATATATATTCAGAAATATTAATATTCAGAAAATTAATTATAAACCACAAATTAGCTAAGCACAGTACAGAATCAAATCCAGAAAGATTCAAATGGAAAATGTTTTCTGTTAGAGGCATCAGTCATCCAGTTCCTCAAATCAATCTCAAAGCTCGCATTGTCTATAGTTTTGTAAGACCACAAATTATGTCTGCCTAAAAAAAGGGAGAGAACCCCCCCGCCACAGTGGTTGTTATAAGAAATAAAATAAAGCAGCAGAAAACCACCGTAGCTGAGGTAAGCACTAAAAAGCCAATTAAAAATCATGGATAGATATTTAAGTAGAGAAAAATAATTAACTGTAGTTGAATTCAGTAGTCATCTCATTTTGATGATAGCAGATACAATTAATACTCACTACCGTAGTCCTTTAATTTGCTGTTTGAAGCATTTGTACATACCTTGTAGTAGGAATCTGAGCTTTATTTTATAAAAAGAAAATGCACACATATATACATACACACTCATGCATACGTATTTAAATAGAAAAGACACTTGAAACAGCCTCTTCAGCTACCCTATTGAAAATGAGCTAAAACATACAATAGATGTTTCTTGGTTCATAATATCAAAGCACCCTCAGAAATCCAGGTCTATTTGCAACTAAAACCAGGAAGAATTGTAAACTACAAGATGGATTTTACAGGCCCGGTGGAAAATTATCTAATGTCAGAGGATGGTTTTCTAAGTAGCTAGATGCAATGAAAGGGCTGAATTTCATTCTGGTTTACAAATGCTCATCTGGGTTGTTTATCCTCTGCATTTCCAGTAGATTATAGTAATTCAGTTGTCTGGACCAGGCAGGGCAAGAATTTTTCTCACACACAGCAAATTGCCAAATACTCTGCGTGGTTAATATCTCAAACTTCAAATACTTAAGTATAAATTATTACAATTATAAAAATCAACTATTATCAACACACTTACAAAACCAGACTCAATCTTATTTGCTTTCCCACTGTGTATAATCTAGTTTTTAGATTTTCCTGCATTGGCCTGCTTCCAAATCTGATTATATGAGAGCTCTGGAAATGGATTGGAAGTTTATAAAAATATAAGATTGTAATCTGTTCTAGTTTTTCTTACAGGTAAATATATTATAGTATTCATTTCCTAACTGAAAGGTAATGAAATATTTCTGTACTCACAAGTTATTGAAAATAATGTTTAATTATGAATTTGATTCTGCAAATGAATAAAGATCTCTATAGAAAATTAAACTGGCTTAGTGCCAATGTCAAAGTGGTTCTACCCATGTTTTATCCCAAGTTTACTTCTTTGTGAAAGCTGTAATTTTTCGTTGTATGTAAATGTGTTGAGAGGTGTTCTCTCAAGTGTATTCTCCCTAAGAAAGGAATTCTAATGCGTATTTTCAGCTATTGGCATATCCTTGCATTTTAGAATTGACTTTATGTTAATGACAAGTGTCAGAGAAACTAGATCTGAAATGTCCAAGTCTCAAGAGGACTCATTAAACTGAGACAGTTTATAATCTTGTCCTTGATGTTCATGAATGAGTATCATTCTCTCACTATCCCTGGAAGTTCATTCCTCTTCATAGCACATCCAGGTGCACAGACCGTGTGTAGGTTGCGTGCAAGATTAGCTGTAGTAAAAAAGGATGCAACTTGTGGCTTAGAATTTAAGCCTGAGCTTCCATCACAATCAACAGCCTTGTGATGGCCTTGTGACAGCCATAATAATGTAATCAACTTCTCTATTGTGTATAATAATTTTCAGTTTTCCATATAGTTTTTAACCAGAGTGCAACAGATAAGAAACTTCAAGGTATGTGTTTATTAGTTTGTTCGGTTTGGGCTTTGTTTTTAGAAGGCTTTTCCATCCAGATTGTGTTGCATTGGCTATTTCACATAGCTCAAAACAAGTCTATATCAAAGCGGTTTTTAAATTTTTTAATGACATCTATGTAATGGCCAGTCAGTGAACTACAAAGACAGCACCTATGACAACAGACAAAGCCACAATATTAGATAGTTACAAAAAGTTAATACACATTTTAATATAAAATAGTATCCTGTTGTAACATACCCCAAGCCTCTAATCACACACACACACCCCTGCTCTCCCTGGACACAGAGGCTTCGCTCTCCTCCTCCCGGCCCTCATACCCTCCCCACTGCCAGCCCCGCGCAGACCTGGGAGATTGGGTCCCCGGGACATCGCTGACCCTGGGGCACTTCGGGCTGCTCACCCCTGCCCCATGCTGAGGCAGCCCCGCAGGTACCGGGGTACCATGGAGGGGGTGGGCTCTGGAGCTGAGCCCACCCTGCACCCCCTCCCCGCATCCCCTCCCGCCTGCGAGAGGCAGCGCCCCGGGGCTCACCGGTGGTGCAGCACTGCTTGGGCCTCACAGAACTGGCAGAACCGCCCCCCATCCGGCCCATGTCCCCCATTGTCTCTGTCCCATTACAGATCTCCATATTTCTCCTGTCTTGCCTCTCAGGGTGACCTTTCTTTGTTTCAGTCTTTTGGTAATCCGCTGGTAACTGCTTAATACCACTGATGGTCATCCTCATCTGTAATATGACTGGCTATGGTGCAGAGGTCCTTCCAGACAGCCTGGTATATTTGGTTCACTCAGCGTCTACCCCCATGTTCTTATCTTAAAGAATGTTGCACAGGATTTTTGCTAAGAGTGAACCATGAATTCAACCACAGGTATCTATACCTATCAACAACTGTGAGTATATCTATACACATGTATTTTTGCAGGAGATGTTTTCTACTCATTTATATATACACACAGATACGCGTATGATATTCTCATATTTCTTCACACCATCTTTACATCCTTCCCCAATGTACTTTTTTTGTTTTAACCTTCAAACAATTAACTACTCCTCTCTAGCCTTTATTTCAGTAATTTTAGCTAAACTGTTGACATTTTCTCTTGTCAGGCTTACAGCAAAATTGTTTTGATTTAATTATTGCCATAAAATTATGAAAGCACTGTCATCTAAATGACAGAGAATGATGTTAAGATGTCAAACTAGCCAACAAGTGTACATGCAAATCTGGGAAGACATTGACGCAATGCTGTATGAAGGTTGGTGCAAATAATATCGTTAGACATCAGTGGATAGGAGGACCTTGCAAAGTTGTTTGCTGGGAGCTAATTATGTGATAAACATGTCTTCAAGAATAATTTCTAATTTGTATTTTAGGCGACAAAATTTCAGTTGCTTCAGCAAGGTGTTGTAAACTCATTACTGATGCAATATATGATCTACTGTTCTAGCTTTGATGCATAAATTGTCCTTTTTTCCCATCATTCTTCTGCTTCTTTCAATGCGTCCTCCTTTTCCTATTTTAATTTCTTTTTCAGTATCATTACCTTATCTTGACTAACATTCCTTTCTGCCCGGCCTGTTGTAATACCTTAATTTAAGCCAAAAAAACCAAACAACTTCCATCCCTACTACAGATTCACAGAATTTTAGGGGTTGGAAGTGACCACTGGAGATCATCTAGTCTGATCCCCGTACCAGAGCAGGTTTACCTAGAGCAGTAGGTTGCACAGTATGTCATCCAGGCAGGTTTTGAATGTGTCCAGAGATAAAGACACCCCTACTTCTCTGGGCAGCTTGTTCCGATGCTCTGCTGTCCTCAAAACAAAAAAGATCATCCTCACATTTAGATGGGACTTCCTGTGTTCACGTTTGTGCCCATTACCCCTTGTTCTGTCACTGGGCACCACTGGAAAAAGACTGGCCTCATCCGCCTGACACCCATCCTTTACGTATTTCTAAGCATTGATAAGATCTCCCCTCAGCCTTCTCTTCTCCATACTAAAAAAGACCTAAGTCCCTCAGCGTCTCCTCATGAGAGTTTTTCCGGTTCCCTAATCAGCTCTGTAGATCTTTGCTGTGCCCTCTGCAGCAGTTCCCTGTCCTCCTTAAACTGGGGAGCCCAGAACTGGACACAGTACTCCAGATGGAGCTTCACCAGGGCAGAATAGAGGGGGAGAATAACATTCCTCACCCTGCTTGCCACACTAAGAATGGTTACTTATCAGCACTTTGATGACCATTACTTCTCATGGCTTAAATTCTGTGCATTGTCTTTCTATCTTCTGTTTTCTTAGGATTTTACACTGAGTGTTCAGTGAGTCAGAAACTGGGTTTAAAGACTGGTGGAATGCTCATACATAGGGATTTATCCTGGCCTCTGACAAATAGCGGAGAGGGTCACAAGTGCATCATCTTCTTATCCACCCAACAGGGAGTCTGTGAGGCCAAGCATTTGTGACTGCGTTATATATGCAGGAAATGTGTAGTTTCAGGTTCCACATTTCTGTCCGGATTTTGTGGAAAGAAATATTCAAATGATACTGGATATTAAGTTAATCTGGTGCAGCACAGGACATCCCAGGCCCACTTGGCTACATGTACATTGACTTAAAAAGGCATTAAAAACATCTAATACTTCCCAACTACCATGCAGTCTATAAATTGTGTGCCACATGTGCAAAGGATCTTGTACACATTAAGTACTCTGATATTACAGGGTGATGCCTTCTAATGTAAGTATTTTTCCTGCTTTGAAATCTGAGTGGCTAATAAAAGAATTTGTAAGCGACGAAACAAATGATGAGCAATAAAGGGGAGTTTCTAAAGCACAGTTTTAAAATTAAAAATCTAAAAATGGAAAAAAAAAAAGTGAATTAAATTAAAAACTGAAAAGTGTTGAAGTATTCTTTCCATTTGAAATTGTCAAAAGCACTGATTGAAAAGAACTCCTCAAGAACTGATTGTTATCACCTGAAATATTTTTGTCTTTGTTTTTTCTCTCTAGAAGCCTGGGACATTTGTAGCACCTCACTTTGTTTTCTAACAAAGTACAGCTCAAGATCACAAGGATTTAATTATTCTGATTTTGAAAATAGGAAAGGAAGTGCATGGTGCACAGGAATACTTCTGAAATAAGCTGTTTTATTTAATTTGATTTATAGCTTATAAAGCAGATAGAAAACATTTTAAAGTTTCCATTCGGGGCCTTTGAAAGTGCTATAACAACTTAGGATTTATATCTTCAGACAAGTTGCTTCATATAAGAGAAAACTAAAAATTTGGGAAAAAGAATTAAGATCTACCACAATGTAATAGCTTAAAAAAATGCAAACTACTTTCCATTTTTAAAGCTATTTGAACCTTGAAACTCTTACACCAACCTGATAAAATTGTCCATGTTTTGGCAGTTTGAACTAATTTGAAATAACAATAAAAACCGGGTGTTTTGTTTCCTAGCAGGGCTGGGAGCAAAAAGGGTTTTTTTCCCTTCCCATGAATCTTTTCCTGATTTCAGGTGTTTCACATTACACACAGACACATAAGACGTGTTCACATATGATGTAGAGATGTTCACATGAGATGTAGAGAAAAAAATTTCAAGTTCCTGATCCTAATCGCAGAATACACTTGGATGTATTGAACTGGAACAATGTGAATTTCATCTTTCCTTCACTCTCTGCAACCATTTCTCTTTGAATCATTACAGAATTCCCAAACTACCGAAGTAATAGTCTCTTTCCTTTTCTGTCTATTTGGATGCCTGCCTCTGATTTGGAATTGAACCATCTTGTGGTTTTGGTGTATTTGTTTTTTAAAGATATTAAAACAGGCAGTGTGATGGGTAGAATGGTAGGTGGTAAGAAATATTGTCAACAAAGTGATTAGGAGGAAGAAATGGAGACACCTGGAGAAATAGAATGCTGATTGAGGAAGAAAAAGACTCTTTATGCTTCAGAACAGCAGGAATATGTATTAAAGATGGCATGAGTAATGAGCTTCCCCAGTCGAATTGTCTCCCACCCTATGTATTTAGCCATGGTTTCCATTTTAAGGGGTCAGTAATTTGCAGCAAAAATCAACTTTCCTGAAAAATACTCAGCTTCAGTTTTGTGTCTACATCTGTTCATGACAGAGGAGTTTTTTTCCTTCCTGGAAGTCTCAGGTAAATAAGTTGGAAAATAATTCTGATACACAGTCTGGGGTAACTGTTTGTTTTTTTTTTCTTGTTTGTTTGTTTGAAGATATATTCAATAACAAATAGTTGGAAAAATATCCTTTGACAAAAATGTGTTAATTAGAGAAAGTGTTAATTAGAGAAAAATGTGTTAATTAGAGAAAATTATTGATATCTTTAAAAAAGCTGTATCTCAATGTAGATTTCTAGCCTGTAGATTCAACTTCTAGAAGATGTTACGTATGTGTAGCAAAAGTGAGAAAATGGCTGTAAAACACTGATATTTTGTTATGCTATAGTCTTTACTGCATTTGGTTTACAAAGGCATGAACATAAAGGACTGAAGGATTTAAGCCTTTAAGTTTTACTTTGATGTATTACGTGTAACACATTGCTTCATCTGCTCTCTGCTAGGGACTGGATAAGCCCTGCACTACATTAAACTCAAGAGAAAACACACGAATGGTTAACATTTTCTGTCCCTATTCTTTCTCTATATGTTGCACCATGACCAGCTCAGGTATTTTTGGAGCTTTAAATCTACTTCTGAACATGCCAAGTTAGGATCTGGGGATGTGCTTCCGTGTTATTTTTAGCTGTTTATTATTATTGATATATAATAATAATAAGGTAATCTATACTTACTGGCTCCTGGATTTTCCCCAAAAGCGAGGACCAAATGTGCACCAAAAAAGGACAAATGACATTAATGAACTTTAACTACACCAAGAACATTAAATTCATGATAGCACACCTGCAGATGGTGCTGTTCCACAACATTTCCTGCACAAAATCAGATTAAAATGCATCAGTTGATCTATTCTTTGATCTTTCATTATATATTGCCATACAGTACATGCAATTTTGACATAAAATGGTTGGCTGTGTGTGAAAGCCAAACTAGATGAAAAGTGATTCATAAAGATATAACATTTCACCATCTCAAAGATGCTTCCAATCCCCTTCATATTAGTGTTAGCAGTTTTCCAGTGATGTCATACTTGTTTTAAATAGTACATAGCATTTTAGAATTGTTTGTGAGAACAAAAATTCTCGTTACTTAGAGAGGCTACATTTTAAACTTGTTTGCACTTCAAACATACTAGGGGCTGTGGTAGGAGCACCCTCCCATCCTCCCTAACAGCACAGTGATGTGGACATGGTATCTGGCTTGGCAGGAAGAGCCTCTGCTGTCAGCCTTTGCTTTCAGATGTCAGAAATTCCCAATGCAGAGAGCCCTGAGTCATGCACCCCAGCCCTGACGTATCGGAGTAGATATATATATATATATATGTATACATATAGCCTGGTAAAGATCAGTGTAGCCAGTAAGCCTTCCTAGGAGATCCCTCAACCAAGAGATCACCACAGTTCAGATCCAACCCAGGTTATAAAATGGGGCCCCCACCAGAGACTCTGAGGTTTTCTCCTTGGAGCAGTGGGTCTGTAACAGGAAGCCTGTTTTTTAATTGGGATGCTGTCCATAGTAACTTCCCTGGAATAGAGTGTCCTCACCTCAGAGCTGAGTGGTATGTGCATTTTGAGTCATCATTCTAAGCTTAAATTTAGTTACATACCATGAAGCTTAAATTTAGTGACACATCATGTAATATTAGTTTCCAAATGACAACTGAATAAATAAGCTGTGTTTGCTGAAGCATTTAGAACATAAGATCCCTGTTCAGTTTGGCCATTCTACATTTTCTAACACCATTCAACTGATTTTTGAAACATATATTTTGTTGGTCTCACACTTCTGTGACAGGAGGAAGGGACATGGCACCAAGAGGCAGCAGCATACAATCCTGAATTCCCTGATGTTGATTTTTATTGCTTTTGCTCTTTGTACATAATTATGTGTATTATTAGGAACATGAAAAATACTAATATTTGAAATTATTTTTATGTATTTATATGTATTTTTATGTATAATGTGGTAGTTTTTATACCGGATTTACTATATATCTTCTCTATTTTACTAAACACCAGCACGTGTAACAGAAATGGATTCAGCTTAAAGACTCACGAGATAAAAAGCCCCGTGCTCTGATGATATGTACAGCATAATGTTATAATAATCTAAATGTTACTCAATTTGGGTTTTTTTGAGTAACTACTATCCCCTTTCATGCTTTCACCACGTTGGGGTGGGTTTGACAGGAGGACATCCATAAAACATAACTAACCAAGACAATGATGGGGAATTTGGCTAATTAATTCATTAATTTAACTGCAATTTAATTGCATGGTACTTTCTGGAAATGAAAAGTCCTCTGTTGTATGCTAAAGATAAATTTGGAAGAAAGGAATTACATGTAATTAATGTATTTTGTCATAGAATAATCTAATAAAGTAAAATTTTTCATTCTGTTTCCAGAGTTGTGGCCACCTGCAGACACAATATGTCAGTGCTCAAATTCATTTTTTCTACTTATGTGATATATATTTTTCAAAGGCAGTACAGTGTGTAGTACACTGGTTGTATTATACAGAGATTAGTTTTTAGCCCATGCTGGGAAATATACTGGAAATAATTCCACCTTTTATTTAGTTGTCCCTGCTCTTTATTTATTAAGATTTTTTTTCTTTCATCCTTGGAAAATTGAAGATTTCCCTAATTTACTCCTGTCCTTCAAGTCTCTTTCCTTTTTTTTTAATATTTTTTTTTTTCCTCCTAGTATTAATTTATTTTAAAGCAAAACATCCAACATTAGAAATTCCCAATTTCATTTTCAAATGAGATTTACTAAGCTGATACCTAGAGTCTCCTGAAAACAAAAATTAGAAAGTAAGCCCAAATGTGTTCTTATGGTATATTTAGAGAACGGCATCAGAAGAGAAAATTAGATGACATTCCTAGGAAGTTATGCCATAGATCACACAACATGTTTCAGTTCAGTTTGGTGAAATGCCAGTGCAGGTTTCTGTTTATGCTGAGCAAATGACAGCCTGCTCTATGCTAACAAAATGTCTATTTGCAATATGTATAACAGATTTTTGATAATTTGAAGTTATATGTTACTTACATATATGTAATTTCCAAACCAACTTTCTTTTTGTATATGAATTTACTGTATTTGACCTAATTGTTCTACAATAATTACGCTTGTGTTTATTATAATGTCTAAACAATTTCTAACAATCACATTTAGAAAAGTTGAAAAACTAGCTATCCAAAATTTTAGTTTGTCATTAAATATAAATTTAATGTTTTAACCAAACTTTTGAATTCTCTGTTATTCTCTGGCATACCAGGGACCTGGCACTACACATGGAACTCCATTTATGTCTTACCAGTGCTGAGTAGGGTATCACCTCCTTTGGCTTGCTACTGTATTTTAGTACAAATCCAGGATTACAGCTTATCAGTACATCAATTTATCATAGTAAAGTAATTCACTAAATGCTATCACACTTAAAATTAAGTTTTAGTAACTAAATTATCTATAGACTATTCTGAGTATCAGTGTAACTTATATTCTGTGTTTTCCTCAGTTTTGACCCCAGGAGAGGTACCTGGAAGCTATTTCAACTCTCAGGCTTCAGAATTTCAATTCTGAAAGGAGTGACCCTTGCAAGACAGAATTCACATCCCCCTGGTATTGAGTTAGCCTAATTGGTCTTGAGTATTCATGCAGAGATTATTTACAGTTTAATTCAAAGAGAGAGAGACTCATATCTGTACTTTTTGATGTCCTTATTTACCAGTTCAGACAGTAGTTTAGATGATGTGAATACCACCCACTTAATATCTCAGGGAATGAGAATCTGCCTTATATTGAGAGTAAAAATGTTCCGATCCAACAAACCAAGAAAAATCTGAAAAAAACCCAACCCAGATTATTTTTTTTCCCTTTTCCTTTTTTTTTTTTTTTCTCTCGTAGGAAACTGAGACAGGGTAATGTTATTTACATCACTTTAATATATAATGACGTTTCTGGAGTATTGGAGGGCAGCAATTGTTGCACTTGGAATAGGAATGAAATATATCCAAGGTTACTCAACTGGCACTTGCTGATTCTTAGGTCTCCTGTTACCAAACCACAAGTCTATGCATTCATAAATTAAAATGCTTAACTAGATTGCAAAAATCTGCCTTAAGATACAGGGTTTTGTATGTAATTAGTTGAATCTGATTCCTCAGGATTAATCTTCCGTGAATTGCCAACAATTGACGAATGTGGCAAAGTTCTGAAATCATTCCAAGAAAATACATTTTACCACCAGAGAATGGAATTTATTGGAGTTACTCTATATATTAAATCTTAAAACACTTAATTTACAGTGGTAGTCCCTAAGGATATAGGCAGATCAAGAATTTGCAGTACTAGAAACAGGACCTGGTCTTGTAATAACAAGAAATGCAGATCCTGCTAAGCTACTTGACATGTCTCCCATATCAACATCTGTGTCCAAGTTTAGGCATCTAAATTGAATTTGTAGTCAGTGGGAAAATGAAAGCACTCAAGTATTTATTACACCTGGCAAATTTTGAATGTCTATTTTTGTCCATGAGATGAAGATGATTTAAGAGTGACTGTCTCCTTCAATCATAATGGAAGGTTAGGATGGGTCTATTCATACAGCATATTTTTTCAAGTTAATCTCTCCTAAGCAATAGTCCACATTTCTAGGACTGTGCCTCCTAATCATTAGACCTGTAAGGTTGGTAAAATTATGTTTATTAGGTTTAGTGGGGACAAGAAAAAAATAACACCTTCTGCAAATGTACCTTACAGTCTTGTGTTCCAGTTTGATCAACTACACATGCTGATTAATAAACTCAGTGCAACTTTGCAACTGGGCAGGTCTCTTGGTCCTTTTCAATTGCTTTTACAAATAACAACGTCTCATTACTGCCAGATCACAGGGAAAAAGGCATATGTAACTTCAAAACTGACAGACACATAACACGTTCACCACTGGGAAACCACTGATATGTGGATACCTTATTTACACAAATACAAATACTTTTATGCATTTCCCAGATTCAAAATGGTAGCTAATGAAATGCAAGTAGAATTTCACAAGATTTCCCTCTAAATTTAAAAACAGTTTTCAAAAAGTATGCTTTGGCAAATTGATTGCCAAAGAAAGTGTTTGGGCTTGTTTGCTCGTGAGTTGTTTGTTTTGTTTCTGTTTTTTCTTGTTTGGTTGTGTTTTTTTTTTGTTTTGCTGGTGGTTTTTTGTTTGGTTGGTTTTGTTTGGTTTTTTTTTTTTTTTAGTTTTTTCCTACTTTTATTTACCAAAAAAGTTAAAACCTTGCACTTGTAAGACCAAATAAATTAGTCCCTTTCTCATCTTTCACACTCACATCTCTATATGTTTCTTCCACATAAAATAATTTATGAGTTAGTATAGAGAAAAGGAAGGAGGAATAACACATCCTGAAAAAAAATTGAATCTTCTGTGAGCTATGAGGTCAGTGTTGTGTATTTTAAAGCATAATGATTTGATTTCTGTTTGCATTATTGGGATGATGTCCGTTCCTGTACAGGTATCATAAGAGGTTTTACAGTAAATATGGAATAGAACTCCAAATATTAGTCAGCTGTGCATGTGTCCATTTGTGCTTAAATCTGTTGGTGCTTTGAGTTAAGAGATGATTGCTGTAGAAAATTCTACTTTTAAATAGCTCTTTTTTTCTTTCTCCTTTTTTTAATAAGGCCTTTGATTACGAGTAATTTATACATACTTTGAGAGAGAGGTACCTTTAATAATTGTTCAACAAAGTGAGATTAAAGAAAGAACTAATTTTTATCATCTAACCTCAGTAATGTTCAGATAATGATAATGACATGACACATTTGAACTTCTATGATAAACAGAAAGAAATAATGAACAAAAATAAGTTGAATAAGTGAAGATAATTATGATAATTTTATCTAGATCAATTTCTCTTTCAAAAGAACATTAAATTGCTCCCAAATATTGTTTCCAACCACCTTGTCTCTGAGCCAGTATAAACTAAGGGCAAACTGTATTACAAGCTCTCCTTCTTTCTGCTGTTTTTCAAAACCTTATCTGACTGAAAGATACAAAGCCCTCAGCCACCTCTTTGAGTTCTGATCATATTCCAGTTATCATTTTGAGGTGGAGGTGTTCAGATTAAGGGAATGAGGGAATTTCAGTCTAGGGAAAGACTCTATGAGTCTCTCTCTCATGAGGAATAAATGGCATCTTGTTCCAAAGACTGTCTGAAATGCAAGCTATATACCAGATATAAAAGGTATTCCTTGACATATCTTTTGAATGTATTGTTAATTTTTAATGCACATCCTTTTCCTTTCTAACTACCATAATACTAAAACAGTAATTTGCATTCACAAAATAGCTTTCAAGAATTTTTTCCATTTCATTCAAAGTAAAATGGATTAGATTAATTTAAATGTCAGGATTCGTCCCATCTCTATCTGAGACATGGTCCAGGGGTGGTGGTATCCATCCAGCTACAAGAAAAATCTCATTTAGAGACTATTATTACAATAATGACTAACATCCACTGCTATTTAATTGCAAGCTCCTGAAAATTTAGTCAGAAATTATGAAAGTTTTAGAGGATTTTTCACCTTTCTTAATAAGGTGACATAACTTTAAAAATTTTTTTTGTTCATCTGAAGTTGGAGTGATCAAGTATAAGCTCAGAAGTGAGTTTTTGCTTATTTTCTTCACTGAGGCATTATATGTTAAATAATATCAAGGTCTGTTTAAATAAAGTTGGCATCCAATCCAGTAAATTTTAGCATCTCTTAAGCAGGCTTTATGGTCCAACGAATTCTACAGCATTCTGTGATTTAAGTAATTTAACTATCATAGTTATACCAGCGGAATCTGGAGTGTTCTGAACATAATAAATAGGGAATTACAGTATCTGCTCAGAGGTAGCACTCTCCTGAATATTTCAACACCCACCTCGTACTTCTGCCCAGTCTCATTTTATACACCTCTCTTGCAAAGGTTTAAGCAAAGCTCTATACACATAGAATGCTTTTTAATTCAGTACGAGATTTAATATATTAGATTTCATTATGTGACTTCTCAAGGACATTAAATAGACATTAAATAAGTGGGAAAAAATACTGACATGGTGGAGAATGGTTGTCTGCTTGGATATGTGCAATACCTCATAGAGATGAATAATAATATTGAAACATTTAAAGGTATATAACTAAACAGTGGTTTTGGTGATTGCTTTTTTGTTTGTTTGTTTGTTTGTTTTTTTATTCTGTTTGTGATTAGAAGTTAAACATATATTAAAACCAGAAGTAGCATAGGTTTACTAATAAAGTCAAAGTTGCGTTATTATAAGGCATAATATGAACATCTATTTTCTTTTCAGGCTATTACAGTTACGAACTAAATGTGTGTTTATTATAGATGCTTTATTCAGGTATTAATTATTTATAAACTACATGGAGTTCCTTATATATAAAATGTGACTCTTGATAAATTCTGACAGCAACTGGAGGAAATTTAAATGTCTGTGTCAGAGAAGATATTCGTAAAAAGCAAAATGGGGGTCTTTTCTTACATATGTCTCTAGAAACAGAATAATTTTTCACTGCTGACACATCTGCTGCACTTAATTTTAGTTTTCTTCTTCTCAAATCCATAATAATTCTCAGGAGTGAGTTCTTTTCTTAATAAGTACTGCTTGACATTTATATTCACATACATGATAAATATTTGAAAATGAGCATCTGTCAATGCTGAGGTGTCAAATTTAAACTTATTAGTCATGCAAATAACTTGGCCTACAAAACTCAGCATCACCTTTTCAATTTTTCAGACAAACAAAATAAAAATATTAGCAGAACAGAGCCAAACCCGTTCTCCCTTTTGCTAGCATTGAAGAATTACCAGTTAGAAATATGAACACTTATTACTATAATAATAAAATAAGAAAAAAAGGATGCCTAAAGATCCTGATAAATTAGTTTTTTCTCTAGAGTATTTAAATTGAAAGGTTAATTTACAATAATGGATGTCAGCTGTTACAGATGTATCTTGATCAAAATCTCATGATGCTATTTAAAGGACAAAGTGGATTAATCTTTATCCAAGTGTTTAAATGTTACATGTTTTGCCTAAAACTCAAAAGAGATACCTTTAAAAGACTATTTGGTCTTCAGGTTGAGTGGGGTTTTTTGCATAAATTTTTTTTCTTTGAATTTGAACTAATCAAAATGGGAGCAGAAAAGCTGTTTTTAAAACATTTGTCATTTTGGAAACAAAAATATCAGATGTGTTTTATTTCTCTTTTACTATATTTTGTTTGAGGTTTCTAAACATTCACAGGCATTTTGCAAACATTTCCTGGAGTGGGAAAACAAGGGGAAATATTACCCAATTTAAATGTTAGGGTTTTATTCAGTTTCTTTTAGAAACACACTTAATTTAAAAAAAAAATCTTGCATGAAGTTGAAGCAGTGGTATGTATGAGTGATGGAAGTTAACAATATATGGGGATTTCGCTTGAAGTGTTTATTTCTATTTGTCACTTATAACAATGCATCTGGAGAACATACATAGTTTTAGGTTCTGCAGTACAAGAAGGAATTGAAATTCTGGAGAAAGTCCAGCAAAGGGCCACTGAGATGATTAGGGGGCTGGAGGACATATAAAAGGAAGCTTGGAATGTTTGTTCAGTCTGGAGAAGGAAAAATTGTATGGATTTTATTGCTGTCTTTGGTTACCTAATAGAAAATTACAGAGAAGATGAAGCCATCAGTCTCTTTCTGAAGATCAGTGATGAAAAGGAAAAAGTCCTCAGACATCAGACCAAAATTTGACTGAACAAGTCCTTGAACAACCTGACTTCAAAGATGGACTTTATTTGTTATCTGGTCCACCTCTGAATAGAGAGGTGGATCATGTCACCCGCAGACGTGTTTTCCTACCTGGCCTGTTCCGTGATTCTGTGACTAATTTTTTTTTTTCTTTTGTGTAAATTCTACTTGTAGCCTACTGACATGCTATTGCCAGGTTTCATACTTTATTCTGTTTGGTGGTGAGAATATTTTAGTGCTGACTGGGTCACATCTCTCTGCCTCTTGTCCAAGCCTGTCTAGCAATATCTTTTTCTGTTTCTTTCCCCTAAAACACAATGAAAAGGTAGCCCTACTTCTACTCTACGCTAAATTCAGGAAACCCATAACCTCAGAAAGAGGAAGATGTCAGAGTCCTTTTAGGTGTAGCCTTCAACATAGAGTTATCTTCTTTTGAAAGGTTAAATTGTCTTTGGAAAAAATATTCATGAGGACAGTCAGTCTCTTTTGAGATGCAGAGTCCTAGAATCTTTAATGTCTGAAATAAAGCTCTTGTTTTTTTAAAATATCCAAATGTTTATTTACCTTATTAGTGTACTCTTTATTTCCATACCTATGTTACATCTGAACAAAGTTTGAACAGTCATAGACTGATTTTACTCTAGATATTGCTATTTCTGATGAGGCAATCAGGGAAAACTACACTTTTTTTTTCATTTCCCTTTTCTCCTTTTCTTCTAATGGTGGGGGAGTGACTGACAAGTTTACCAGTGAATACTTTACATAAGTAAACTGTAAAGTCTTTGCATTTGATTCTAGCATCAAATGACTTCAGAACACCAAAATAAAATGAGGAATCATTTACCTAAGGGTTTATATTGTAGGATAAAGTGTCTGGATAAGTGTTAGGATAAAGTGTGTCTGCACACTTCTATTGCTAAAACAGTAGGTGATAAATGGATTCCCTGACTGTATAAGAAAGTAAAGTCAAAATACAAGCCTGATGATATCATAAGAGAAGTGTTCTCATCACGAGCTGTGAGAGAATCAGGTCTGTACCAGGTACAGTGTAGTACATACCAAACTGATATGCATACAGTCATTTGGAAATCTTAGACAAACATACAAAACACCAAAAAGCCATCTCAATTTCTGTCATAGGAAAAGAAACCCAACTGAGAATATCCAGACATGAAATGACATCATGTCTGCCAGATAGTACCAGTGTGGTATTATTAAAATCAAGACAATGAAGAACATTATTTTCACTACATAAGAGGAATGAAGAGTTGAAACAATAAAAAATTATTCATAATGTCACTGTTTAACACTGTCCCAGCAATTAAACCAAATAACAGATGCTCTCTATTAATCCCACTCTCCTCCCTGATAAGGAAAGGAGAGAGAATATGGGAGAGAGGCTGTATGGGTTGGAAACTAAACTACACAACTTTAATGAAACAGTAATGATAAATAGGAAAAATTACTAAATATATACAAATATACAAATATACAGGAAAAATTTATACCACGTTTCTCCCCCCTTACCCCCAATAACTCTCACGTCACCACCGAGGCTGCAGGGCAGCCCTGGGAAAGTCCAGGCTGGACCCCTGGGGTCAGGAGCAGTCAGGAGCTGGAGGCAGGAACACACAGATTCAGGCTGGCACGGATCAGGACCACAGGCAGACGAACGGAGGGAATCCTCCCAGGATGCCGAAGCAAACAGGGAACAGGCAAAGGAAGGGCAGGAAGAAAGGGTCAGGAAGGAAGGGTCTTTGACCCTCATGATCCCTCAAATTTATACTGAGTATGATGTGCATGGGATGGAATACTCTGTTTGGTCAGTTCTGGCATCTGTCTTGTCCAGTCCTCCCCAGAGGAGGGGTTCAGGTGGGACCTCTTTACTCCTTCTGGAGGGTAAAATGTTCCTTAGAGCTGAGCAGTGTCCTTGGCTCTGCACACCAGTCTCTGGCAGTAACTCTAAACATCCAGTGTTATCAGTCCTAGAAGCAGACACTGTCTGAGAAACTTGCTGTTAATTTCAGCAAGTGCAACTACTTACAAGAAACTTAGATGAAAGCAAAAGTACAAGACAGAAAATCACCTTTATCCTGGCCCAAAGCAGGACACATAATAAAATAATATTAATAAAAAAGAAATGCAGTTCATTGAAACGATTTTGAGACACCTCTAGGAAAAAAATAACTTTGTTTCTTTTCAGTTCTGCATTTCTTAGTGCTAACTCCATTTCCCATTTTTACACCAGTATTGGCTCCATTCTTACATGGCTACCAGAAAGCATGACAAGTCAGAAGAGAAAATAAGTTATACTGAAGGTAGATTTAGGAGAAACATTGATATGAGTTGAGGAAGAAAAATGAAAAACATGAAGATTGCTCCTGTGACCTAAAATGGAACTCAGTTCAGAAAAGGAAATGTTTTGATTTAGTTTATAGAACCCTAAACAAGTTACTCTATGTATCTTTTCCCATAGGTAATTTGAAAAGAGTTTTCAAGAAATACACAATTTTTATCCAAGAAAAAATAATTTCTCCCTGATACAGAGAATACTTCAACCACTTTTATAATGTATGGAAATGCCTACTAGGTAGAGTCAGTAGTTGTCATTCTACAGCTGATAAGAAATCTCTGACCCAACAAGCTTACAATTTTTACATGAGAGATGATAAATACCAAGAAATGGGAAAAGCGTATGATAGAACTAGGTGAAAATTTGACATTTTTAAAAATATTTGTTTGTAGAATACAAAATGTCCAATTAGAAGGTTCCAGTTGCACTGTCAGAAGTTTCCATTGGTATCATTGTCTTTTATCCTCTCAACCTAACCATTTACTGCTCTCTGATGGTCATTTTACATGCCCCAGCTTTTTCTTTCTTTTCCTTTTATATTCCCATCTGTTTGGTTGGTGTTCTTTCATCTGTTGTAGTTTGATTTCTCTGCTGTTCTACCTTAGAAATCATTGCCAAAAAATTCTAATTCTGTTACTGTGTAGAAGTAGTGTGTGTTTATACTAACAGCAGATTATAAGACTGAAAAATAAAGGACAGTGAAGGAAGAAGAGAACAGTATTTCATACTTCTTTTTACTCACAGCTCTGCTATGTGAACCCTAACTTCTTTTTGTCCTGCCAGCTGTAGGTATACAGTGGAATTATTAAAATGTTTATGTTTGTTTATTAAATATTTATGTTTGTACAGGACCATGCATACATCCAGGCAGCCTCAGCCCTGGAGAGGAAAGGTAGGATGTGATCACTGCCTCTCTCCTGTGTACATCTCTTTAAAAGACATTTTTTGAGCTCAAGAGCTACTTGGAAGAACAGCTTTCAGCTGTTGAACTACTGGAAACATTAGAAATGGCAAAGAGAGCTGGTCCTAACCCTCCATGTGCTGGCCAAAATGTTGATAACTCAACATACTTTTCTTTTTGAACAGCCAGGGCAGTTACTGCTGCTAATTATGTTCCCAGAGCTGTCCTGCTGACATTATACCTCACATAGGTAGAATATTTCTCACCACTGCCAGCCCTGCAAAGGTAATTGCCAGTTCGTACACCTAGCACAAACACCTTGTTATCCCATGCCATGATTTACTACCTTGAGTAGAAATAATATGATGCTATGAAGAGTCCACCTTTTCTTACGTGAGTGGAACTGTTATTTATTCAATTGAATAAGCATCATTGGTATTCAGCCTTAATCATGAACATTTTGGAGACTGGCATCAGGCACTAAGTACAATACTGTCAAATAGCTGGCAGTGGATTAACTTTGACACCTAGAAACATGCCAAATTCTGACAGAATAAGAACTCGCTGTATACCAAATGTCAATCATTCACTGAGTGCCACTCCAAATGCTTATCCTGCTAGTGATGACGTCAATCTACATCGGGATTTAAAATGCTGTTGCCCTTTGAATATAGAGTAGAAAGCAACTGATAAACCACAAAATGCATATATTTTATCAACCTCGTATCGTTCTTTAAGAACTGGTGGACACAGCTCATGTGGAGATGCTGCTATATTAAATAGCCCAGTCAATTTACACACCGTTTGAAGGAAAAGGGTATCTTTGCTGTTAATCTATTGCTCTAAAGTCAGGCTCACTTGCAAGCAGTCAAACTGATTTCCATCCTGTACTAAAACTTCACAGAACTATTTAGGTCTAATTCTAGTTACATCCCAAGTTGTAAAAATCTACTCAAATTGGTAACACCTAGTAACATATCAAAAGGGTCACATGTACCTTTTATATGCTAGCCTGGTTATTAAAGTACTCGCTTCCTAAGTGAGAGAAAAAGAGATGCCACTGTTCTATCTGAGGAATTTCAGAAATGCAACCATCAGAGGTTAGGCTTCCATTTATTTGATCTTCTCTTGTCTTCATAAATCCTGCATTACTGCCTGCACAGTAACCCAGCCCAAGAGAAGCTTACTATTTTCTCTTTTCCTTTTTCACTCTATTTCTATAATCCACCAGGATGAGCATTACCTGAAGTAGGAGATGAAGCTGAAAAGGAAATTGAACACATCTTCTGTTACCTAGGCAAGTGTTATAACTATTAAATCATTCAAAAAAGTAGTAGATCCACAGCAGTAGGAATAGATTAAAAAGTGGGCTGTATTTATTTAAGTCCTTGCCCTTGGTAAAGGACTCCACTACCCAGATCATAGTTGGCTAGTGATCACTAATACAGAAAGCCGAGGCAAGTTCTTAAGCTTTTAAAAAAAGCTAATAATTTAATTTGGGTATCTGTCCTTCCATTCATCTTCAAAAATCCCCAAACCAAAAAAAAAATAAAACCCAAAACTCCTGAAGCTGGAAATGCAATTTTCCATCATGTATTTCTTGTTAGCATGTAGAAGCCGTGAGAAATGCTTTGGAGACTTGTCTCTCTTGATATACAACTTGGTGTTCCATCCCCTGAAAAAAACATCTCAGAATGTGCAACTGTTTTTTGTCTTCCAGATACAGAAACTGAGCATTCGTTTTAGGGAGCTTACTTGTAGAATCGGATCATCAAATTCTCTTATGAAATGATCGGAAAATATATATGTTCTGGTTTGGGCTAGGACAGAATTAATTTCCTGTCTTGTAATTTTGCTTTCAGCTGAGTGTCTTCTAAGTAGCTGTACTTGCTGAAATTAACACACTTTTACTACAGTTCAGTTTCTACAGTCCAGTCAGAACATAAGTTTCAAGTGGTGTGTTTAGGGAGAGAACACACCAGAACTTCTGTTCAACTAACAAGCTCAACAGGTACAGAATTCTTACTCCTCTGTAACACCAGCAGGTTGTAATTCTAAGGCACTTTAAGGCCCATTTAAGCCATCTAAAATAAATACTAATGCCTTAATCTGGACCAACTAGGTGATACGAGCATTCACTAATACAGTGCAGACATGTTCTCAAAGAAACTAGGTCTTAGACCATTGCATTCTGTCCCATCTGATTATCAGACACAAGTACATATAGTTCATAAATTTAGTAGCCTCCTTTCTAAACATGTGACGTACTCTGTATGACCTTCTAGGCGGTTTGTTCAGAAACAAACTTTAGCTGCAGAATTTCTAACAAGTCTCAAGTTAGTTCTCCACAAATGAAGGACCAAGATAGTATATCTATACTACATTGTGCTGTGAAAATATTGTAGCTTGCTTAAAGTTACCTGAGGTATTGAACCAAGGTCAACTCTGCTGCAAGTTTGGGCATCATTCAACTTGGTAGTTTCATAAACAAAACCAATTTTTTATTTGCCCTTGATAATATACATAACTGATAATTTTTCAGGTCTTGTAATTAAATTTCTAAATCTCATAAAGAATCAGACCTTCATATCTGAGTCTGATAATTCCACTGAAGAAAAAGCATAGAAAATGTTAGATATTGCAGTGCCAAAGTACTTCTAGGGAGCTTAGTGCCTGCAATCTAGCGTCAATGGCTCAAAAAGGCACCTTTCTGTCGCTGTCATGTGGAGGTCACTGTTTGCACTCTAGTAAATAGCTGCTATAAAACCTGAAGTATTACTGACTTGCTTAAAATTCAGGCAACGTGGAACAAGTGCAACTGTCAGCAATAGGAGGCCTTGAATAGCTGTAAAGGTTAAATATCAATTTGTTTAAAAAAAGAAGTCAAACTCGTTCCTTTATCACAAACTGCAAATCTGATGGCATTCAAACCATTAGCACTCCAGTCAGACATCTGAATTTAAAGTGTTTGACATCCCTAAAAAACAGAACACACTTTTATTAAATATAATTTTGTAATTTTTTTTTTTTTACATTTTTTTTCAATAGAGTCTTAATTCCATACTCAGATGCTTAGAAAATCTGCTTAGGAATCCAGATTCCACTTTTGAGATCTGTTCCAAAGGTAAGTTTTTTTCCTAATTGAGCTCAGTGTTTTGGATCAGGCCCTTAGGACTGCTTGAATACATCAAGAAAAAGGAATACAGAAGTGATACATTTCTAACTGACTTCCTTGCTTTTGTCTTACAGATATTTTTTAGGATGCTTTTTGTCTTTTCGTTGCAAATTATCAATTTTTTTAAGAAACAGAAAATGTTTCTGTAGTAATGAATGTTCTCTTTAAAATCTGAAAGATATTCTAAATTTTTAAAGGGAGTATTGGGTTTATGTCTAATTTTTACTATGGTTTCAATGAAAGATTAAATGATGGGTATAAACTGGATTTTGAAAGCAAGAAATATTTCTTGAAAACATTTGTGAAAAATACAGAATATTTGAATTTTAAAGCTTACAGGTTAAAGTCTGATTTTAATAAATCATGATAATGAAAATAGTGTATCTGCTCTATTATTGTTGTTGTTGCTGCTGTTGCTGAGTCTTTCCTTGCCACCACCAGACTGGAAAGTGTTGAGTTAAAAAAAAATCAAATAGAAATTAATTTCTCAATATTTAGATCAGTGATTGCAACATACTATTTTTCAGAATTTTTGTATAAACACATGATTCAATTTCACCCATTAAAAGCACAAGATATTTGTGATATCCGTTTGAAGGAAAAACAGTTCAACATTCTTTTATTTTTTTTGTTTTAATATTTTTGCATTATAAAAGCATCCTACTAGCTCTTCTCGGTATCTGCATTAGTTGATTTTTTTCTGCCTTTGAAATATGGGCAGAAGGTGAATGCTTCCTTTGGTAGATATTTCAAACTTTTAAGGTATTTTAAACTGATTGATTGGGAAAGCTTCTTTTCTAATTGCTGTAAAAATTGGATAGGATTGTTTATTTCTGACATTTCTGAGTTGCATACTGATTATGTTAAGCTTTTTTCATTGTAAATTAGTCTGCCCCTTTTACTTAGCAGTATTAACCCATCATGCAGGCTGCTAGCAGCAGAAGCTTTTGTTTTGCAGCTGCTTTGAACTTCTCAAATGTATCAGAACATAATTTATGTTTTAGATTAAAACTGCAGTACAGATGCATGTAAATTTCTTCTTTTGTAAATATATAAAATAGACTTTCTCTAATACCATTATTAATGAAGAGGTGAGATATTAATATATGAACTCTTCCTGACTAGACTTTAGGAGAATTTATACAAGCAAAGCCTCTGCTGGGGAAGTTTTTTCCCATCTGCGTGTCCACCTGGCCATGTCCTTCCACATCCCTACATGAGTTTGCCCACCCAAGTCCTATTGATTCCATCCCTTTTGGATAATGTCCTCGTTTATCCTTACATATGTTCTGGCATCAGCTCTTTGCTCTGCTCTCCTCTAGGTGGCAACAGAGGAGGGAGAAATGCATAGTATAAAAAGAGTAAAAGGATGAGGATCAAGGGAAAAAAAGTGAAAGAAAAAGGTGGAGAGGGAACGGAAAAGCTTTGGAGTTCTTCCCTCGTCCTCCTGTCTTCTACAAATAATATTCCTGGCCAGAGGCTATTAGCTGGATTTTTATATTGGCTTTATTTATCTGATCTTCCATAAAAGGAGGGACAGTAGAACTGGCCTCCCACTAGACCAAAGTTTTTCTCAGCAGTGAGCCGGAATTCGTTATTTCATTTATAGTGACTTCAGACCTGGCCAGCCTCAGCTGGATGGAGAAGTAGCTGTGAGAAAATCCAAGCTATCAATGTGGAAAGAAGGTGAAATACCTAAATAACTTTAATGGATACATATTTCCTGAAACACTTTAAAGACAACCTTGATACAAACCCCTTCTTTCCAAATCACTGTTGCACACAAACTCTGCTATCTTGCAAGAAAGTACCATTACTTTGACTTAGTGTCAAATTTTATCTACCTCTTTAAAACAAACAAACAAACAAACAAGCATCAAAACCCTAAACCAGACAAAAAAATTTTCTTACTGATCCAAAGAAAAGGAAAAGTTATTCAGTGACTCAATACATACTGGATCTATTTCTGTAGATATTGCTGTGTTACATGAAGAGACAACTTCAGATGTAGCAGCAGCAATTAATAATTGAAGTCCATAGGCACAATGCTATGCAAGATCCTAACAATGCTCTAATACCATATAAGATGTTTTGGTTTGTTTGTTTGGTTTTCTTAAAGATGTTGTTGGCTTTCTGATAAGAACTAAAAATAATTCTGCAAAACTGTAAAAATGGATAGTTTTGATTCCTAACCAGGTAGTCAGGTAAAAGACAGAGAGTACTTTGAATTCATGTAGACAACTGAAAATATGCTTGCAGCATTTGCTATTTTTTTTTTTTTTTTTTTTTTTTTGATATTGCAGTACAGAAATGTGTACTGTTAAATCACTAATACAGAAATAAGGAAGGATGAGTGTGGAGCTCAGATGACATTCCTACAGCACCCAGCCCCAAATATGACGAGAAAAACATCACATCAGTCACACCTGCGAACAAGGCTATTGCTGAGAGGGATTAAAAAGGAATGAAGGTGTGTGGGAAGTCCATTAGTAAAGAGAGAGAGAGAGGACTGTGATCAGTCATTTTAGGATGACGCAGAATATGGAAAGTGAGTTGTAGCAGAGCATTAAGAATTAGGCTAAATCAGGTTTTTCAAAAGGTTTGAGACAACATTAATGCACAGGCTTGATATACTTCTTCCTGGCTACACATAAAGTGAGGGACCCAGAAAGGCAAAGTCACTATAGTGAACATAGCCATCTATCTTTAAACCCACTCCAGAAGCTGGGGCTCATTGGACTATATCCCTACCAGTGTTTCCTAGATCTGTCCCATTATTTTAAAGCAGTTTTTGACTACTGGCATTTTCTGGGCTTTTATTTATTTTTTTCCCCCTCAATTCTGTATATGTCTGTAAATGCTAAATAGGAACCACTTACAAATTCCATATTAATTTGACATTCTATCATGGCTAGGAGCTGTGGGAAAATGAAGTTGTAGAGTGGCTGTTCGATGGTGATCAATGGTTGCATCTCCACAGAATAGCAGAGAAGAGAGATCTGGACATGTAGCATGGTCTACCAACAAAGTCAGTGTGCCTAGGGATCATGGTTAATTAAAACAGACAGTCCTAATTCCTGTAGGTGTGTTGGTGATGTCAACTAAATAACATATACATCCTAGAATTTCTGGATTTTTTTCTGATTATGTGATGATAGTATAGGTTGGGCTTGCGTATACACATCCCATATTTGAGAATTATGTGATTTTAGACTACACTTAATGTGGAATAATGATTATATCAATAAGCCCTTTGTAGACTTCTTCTTTATCAATATTCCTTTCTTTTTTTGGAAAGAAAATTTTTCACTTTTACAGAGTTTATCTGTTAGTATTTGTTTGCTTTCTGGCATGTTTAGCGTGCTTTTCTTAAGCCTCAGTTTACCACTCTGAGGTTCAGATGATTACAGAGAATGTCTCCTCTGCATAGCCTTCCCAGTTAGATCCAACACAGGTGACATGAGTCTACAACCAGTCTGGGGAAGTGATGTGTCTTAATGAAATCAGCTGAGATGTTTTACTTCTCTGTAAAGGATTTGTTTATCCTTCAGGCAGGATTTGACTGTAGCAGAGCAGCTGGACAATATGAAAGATTGGAATAGAAAGTCAGAATGTTACTATTGGTCTTTCTAACACTAAAAGCTATTGTTTTCAAGCTTTATTAACGCTATAGCTTTTATATGTCCAAGCATCACAGAAGAGTTATACTATTCCTTTATGAGTGTATGAGGTAATTCCTGCATTTGATGCTCCCAAAAGATAATTCAACAAGAGCACATTCCACTGGCTGAAGCAGAACCTCATTAAATGAGTAAAGAAATGAACTGCAGTTTCTCCAGAAGGACATCAGTGTGATTATACAGAAGTGTCAAAGAAAAGGATCATGTTTTCAGCCTAGAAAAGAAAGGAAATTGTACAGAATCCTTACAAACATATGTATCTTGGGAATTTTTCCAAACCTCTAGGATTAAAAAGCATGTCCTTGGGCAGTCATTCTGTAGCTTATGAAATCTCAACAGAATGTACTTGTATACTTATCTATGACAGGCATCCTAATAGATTTGTATGTCTGCTTACATAGCTTTAATGGTAAACTAAACAGGATGAAGTGCTAGCGTGGATCATTCATACTGTTTAATTCTTGGCCTGGTCTCTGTTATGAATTTGACCTTGTCCAACTAGCTATGCCCCCAAAATTCCATAGAAAAGTTTGGAAATTTGTGCAGATCAAAGATCATCCCTACTAGGTAGCTTAAATGTACTACACACACTTGTCTTAGTGATATAAGAGAATTTGGCTGCATGAGCATGAGTCATACTGTGCCAAATGGTCTCAGGGACAGAGAATGACATCTTATCCACTAGATGCAGCAGTATAAATGATTTTTTTTCTATTTATTTAAGTTGAGACTTGAGAGGCTTTTTTTTTAGTGAGATCTGATATTGTACTTTTAATTTAGCCAAGTAGTCCTTAACAAGTATTATGGCATTGATTACATAAGCACATTCAGTTTCTCCTTCAGTTGAACTTTAAAGTCATTCTTTAAAGCAGAGTAATTATGTGCCCGCTTTTGAGAGCTAGCAAATATCTATTAATTCAGCAGTATGTGTATATTGATCTTCTGATCTTAACCTATTCTGTTTATTGTCCTTTAACAGAATTCTTCCACGTACATTAGTGCTCATGAAAAAGTAGAAGAGATTTATGTTCCCTAAGTAATTTAGATGCCTATAATTAAAGATTAAGACTCCACATAAAGATATGACATCATTGTCATTAAAATTGCACTGTAACGTGTCTGTGGATTTTATAACAAAGTATGGAATAATACAGGTGGGCTTACCTAACCCTTCCTTTCTTTCTCTTTAAGTAAGAATAACTGCACACACAGTATACTCTTCATTAGAATAGTTAATGCAACATAAAGATAGAAAACATTATTGAAAAATTTAGATTTATGAATATATTTGGGTGGAATTTACTATGCTCTAGAGTAGAAGCAGTTACTATGCATTTTTCTCAGCATATACTAAAACAATCTCTGTAATTTAGGAAGGTAGATATGAATTATTCTGTGCTTTAGGATGTATTTTGTGACAGGTGATTGGCAGGTTTAGTTATGCCCACAGTCTGCAAGCAAGCTGAAGTATTCATTGTAACAGGTCTGTGGACCGTATCCCTTGAAGGACGTGCAGAGGAATATTTTTTCTAACCACAATGTTTTACCATTTCAAGTCATACCCTTGGAGGCAGAATGCATAACTTTTCTGGAGGTGCAAAAAAAATGTGGATACAAAACTTCTTTATGAAAAAGCAAATAACGAGCATCTGTGTTTGCTGGAAGTTATTTCTTGTTCTGGCTGGTACCACTATACTTTCTAACATCTGAAACAGAGGTAGAGAATTGCTTTGTTTTCCAAACAAGCCAGCAAATACCTATCAGTTCTTGACACTAATATCAATTCTCTTGTCTTTCACTCTTATTATCTTCCCCAGAAACATATTCAGACTATGTAAAGTTCAACTTCACCAGGGTCCAAGAAGTTGAGAAGCAGAAGTGTTGGGCTACAAAGGAGAGTAAATGCTGAGACAGAAAATTGCAGTGATGATGGAAAAGAAACCCCATTTCATTTTTCCACTACAGTCTGTCAAACATTTAATACTACCTGCACCGATTTTTGTGACAAGTAGATCCAGGAAGTACCTTTGAAATAACAGTGATTTCTCTCATAAGGTATATTTTCAAAATATAGGTCCTATTAATAACCCTATAAAAGAATTTTTTCCCCTAATAATTAAAAATGAATAAATAAAAGAACAAATCTAAACCTGGAATTTCTGTAAATTTGATCATTTCAGTGACATGAGTTAAATTGTAACAATTTTTGAGCTGGGGCTTCTAGCAAGATATTGCATCTGTGTTCTGCCTATATGTAGTCATGCAGCTTAAGCAGATTTTTATTGCTGTGCAGTGTTTACAGTTCACTGGAGTTTCTAGAGAAATTTAAAATTATAAAGATCTTTCATTTTTTCCAATCACTTGATATTTTCACATCCTCTTAACATTCTTTCTTATATAACAGTATGCATCTTTCTCATTAAGGATACATCTCTTATTTTTCTCTACACTAAATGAAGTGCTTGAATATCAGTATATCAAGCCATAAAATCACTCATAAGACTTTAATGCAGTACTATTAAGGGACTTTTTTTCCCTTTGCTACTCCCTTCCAAATCTAGGAAAGCTAGGGAAGATAACAAAATATTTTCCTTGTTTCTGTTTTTTCATGCCTTTCTGATAAATATTGATGCTTCCTTTAAAGTTTTTCCTGCTTTTAACACTCAGATCAAAATCATTACTTTTTTTTTTGTTTGCTGCTGAGTGAACTTCAAATAAACAAATTTGGCATATATTCATTTATTTGTCAAAGAAAATATAGTGCAGATTTTCCAGAAGGGGAATAAAGGCAGTGGAGAACTGGTGTGGATTTAATTACTGCAACAATTTTACTTGTGACATTAAAGAATGTTTCTTTCCTTTAGTTTCTTTACCAAGAAACTGAGGAACAGTTCCAGAACTAGATCTAATGGTATTTATTAGTCAAAGCAGCAAAAGAAACTTTAAAAAAAAAAATTTCAATACATATGTTTATATTTTAAATATCAAATAATTATATATTATTTTAATATATGTGTTTAAAATAACATATTTTATAAAAATTATAGAAACTTCAATGCAATATAGCATATATTATACTATATTATACTATGATAGAATAGAATAGAATATAAATAATATATTATGAAATGGGTTATATATATACGCATGCCTATTCCTGCAGTGGAATCACAGAACACAGAATGGTTGAGGTTGGAACAGGCCTTGTGAGATCATCTGGTCCAACTTCTCCGCTCAAGCAATGCCAGCTACTGCAGGCTGCTCAGGACCATGTCCAGATGGTTTTTGAGTGTTGGTAGCAATGCTCTTCCTACTGCAGCCCAGGATACCATTCATCTTTGATGCAAAGTTATATTGATGGTTCATGTTCAGTTTGTTGTCTACCAGCACCCCCCTGTCCTTGTCTGCAAAGTGGCTTTCCAGTTGGGCCGGTCCCAGCTTGTATGGGTTCATGGCACTGGTTATTCCTAGGTGTAAGACTTTGTCAATGACAAAGTGAAATGACAGGTGTCATTTTTCCAGGCTGCTGAGGTCCCCCTGAGTGGCAGCATGACCTTCTAGTGTATCAGCTGCTCCTCCCAGTATTGTGTTACCAGCAAACTCACTTAGGGAACACTCTGCCCCATCATTCAGATCATTAATGAAGATATTAAACAAGATTGGAGCTGGTACTGATCCCTCAGGTACACCATCAGATATTGGCCTCTGTGCTTCAGATAATTATGTCACCAAATATGTTGTGGAAATATCTTAAATGTTCAGTTATACTGAATTACACAAAGTGTTGGAAACCATGGAATCTACTAAGATCTGAAGCACCTCCACACATAGAGTTGTCAACAGGGACTCTTGTCACCATGAAACATTTCTTTTGGATTTATGACATATTGTATACTTAAGTATTTGCTAAGAATATCAAATAGAATGGAAATATTAGTATATTCATTTTATAAATTATGCCTTTTGTAGTGGGGCCTGCGCATATAATAGCACTCATTATTTATTTTTAAATAAATAGAATACTGTTTAATTTTTAGAATTGAACCTACATATCTGACTATTCATATAAAAACATACCCATCAAATTTCATGTGCTGTTTGAAATAAGGTTTTTAGAGTATATGTTACAAATACAGGACGGATTCTTTGACATGCAAGTGTGTAACAGGTTCTACAGTGACAATAATTATAGTTTTTATGAAATACAGAAAAATATACTGTCTTATTTTCTCCAGTATTGCAGGGTGGAAATTTTTATGATTAGTTACTTTCACAAAAACAAAAAATTTAAAAAAGGAATACTTCCACTTGCAAAACTATCTTCTAAATGCTCTAATTTCCATAAGTTGGTATCTGGCAGTTAAAAACATGTTCATTAGTAAAAATAGATACATTTCAATTACCTTTATTCGTGCTGACTAAAGCCATTCTTCAAATGGTGCTATTGACTTCATAGGGTCTATTAATAAAGTACTATTTAACACAAAGAAGAAGAGTGGAGTCAGATGCCTGATGTTCTGTTCAGGTCAGTGAGTCTAAAGATGTGACTTTGATATCAATGAAACCAGAATTTCATCTGTTATATATTTATTTTGGTGACTTATTCAGGGTCAGATATTTCATTTATTTCTCTGACATCTTTGCAGTCTTTCATCAAAGTTGGGTACTAATGTCATTTACAAAATAGTGAAAAATTTCTGAAATTCAGGGAAGTTTTTCCCTGACAAAACTTCAGTCCTTGGCTGGTGTTCAGTGAAGGGGGTTAGCAGGTATTTAGTTAAAGCACCAATTTAGGCTAAGTGTTATGTAAGTGTTTAGCATTCTTAAATTTAAACACGTGCTAAAGTGTACACTGAACTAGAGATTCTTTGCTGTATTGAGTCTATGAAGAGCAGGAGTAAGTGACAGAATATCTGGAGGGAGTAAATTTTGGTTTGATGGCACTGTCAGGGTAAGTTCCACAGGCTATAAATTGAAAGCAATAGAGCAATGCATACCCTGAGCATGCTTTCAAACAGAAGGCTGTCATAGAAAAGGGACTTGGACAGTGCTGGTTCAGTTTTTAGGAGCTGAAGGCTGGCTTTCAAGATTCCAGGAGGTATGGAATTGGACAGTGGAATGAGGGGAGCAAGAGGAAGTCCAGAAGACAACCCCTGTGGAAGGACCTTGTTAAGTTTTTTTCACTCAATTTGTATCCCAAGGCTCTATTTTATAATTTCTGTAATCCAATTCCACTATTTTTTTATTTTAGTATTTTTTTATAACCTCTCCTGCTTCTGAAAGAGGAAACCTCATTACATGCACCAGCTACAGGAAAGAGGGAAAGGACAGAACCAGTCAAAAGCAATGGATTCTTGACAGCTGTTGCTGCTGTTTTCAGAGCTGAAGGGACAACAAAGAACGTTGTTTTATAAACCATGCAGCTGAATCTGTGATGACAGCAAAAAAGATTGTCAAATAAGAGGAAAGGCCCATAATGGAAAGACAAATCACCATCTCTTCTAGCATTAATAGAGGAAGAAGTCAAAGCACTAAGTAGCTACCTTCATTGTTTAGATCTTTGAACCAAACCCAAGTATTAAATACTTCTCTCAGTCACAGCTCTGAGATTATTACTTGAGAAATATAGTGGTCAACTCCTTAATTTTTTCCTTGACTTTTTTGTTTTGTTTTGTTTTTCTCTTTAATTTCGGACTTTCATTTTGTTTCTAATATTTCTAAATTGTATTTAATTAATCCGTAGGAAAAATATCAAAAACATTAAAAGAAAAAATAGCTATTCTAGCAATGCAGTAGAGGGCTTCATTAGAGAAGATTTCTTAATATAACAAGAAAGCCTTACACATTTTCTATGCTGAAGATATCTCTAGAAATAAACATAACAATTATATACAAGTAAGTTTTGTAGATTTTTATATATGTATTTTGCTTAAGCTGCTTCTGAAATAGTCTTGTGAAACTTCTCTGAATGTCAGGAATTCTCTCAACCTTTTCAATTTAATGAATAAAAGTTAAAATTTACAATTACTTATGTATGAATGCAATTAGAGGAGTTACATTAATAATAAATGAGAATCATTATATATGGATATAGTCCAGAAGTGATAATTAGGGGAAGTACCAAACATGCTGTTATAATTTTCACACTGCAATTATTTGCATTATTTTCACACTGCTATTGCAAAGCTCATACACTTTTAAAAACTGGTCTGTCTGCTCAAAAAATTCAGTGTGAAAAACTGGATTGAAACTGGATTGAAAGGGTTATGTTCAAATTTAGGAACTAAAAAGTCAATGCGTACTTAAACATAGCATTTGGGAATAATATAGACTGGAAGTGACTTCTGGAGGCCATCTTGTAGTCTGCTTGAGCAGTCAGTGGGGTGAAGGGATTTACTGTGGAATGTCCAGGCCTAAAAATGATCAGTGATATGAAGTTAGTTGGAAGCCAGTAACTGACTGTGTACCTCAGGGATCAGTGCCAGCTCCAATCCTGTTTAACGTCTTCATTAATGATCTGAATGATGGAGAAAATTGTTCCCTCAGTGAGTTTGCCTTCCAGTTCCTGGAGCTGACTGGAAGAAATTCTTTTCTGTGAGGTTGGTGGGACACAGGAACAGGATACCCAGTGAAACTGTGGGTGTCCCATCCCTGGAAGTGTTCAAGGCCAGGTTGGATGGAGCCTTGAACAAATTGGCCTTGTGGGAGTTATCCTTGCTCATGAAGAGAAGTTGGAATTGGATGATCTTTAAGATCCCTTCCAACCCTAGCTATTCTATGATTCTATAATTATGTACTGATTCGGGTGTTTGCATGATCCTAATCAGACATTCCTCAGACACCCAGGATCACCCTTCTATTATTGTTGTGGCATTGTGTCCAGAACTGTCTTTACAACAACAAAATATTTTATTATTAAGCAGGAGTCATCCAAATAATCATTGTATTTACTCATAATCTGTCAACTACATTTTCAAATGCTATCACTGTGAAAAAGCTTATTATAGAAGTCATAAGTCAGATAGGTGTGCCTAGATCTCTTTTATATTGGGCAAATTAATTAAATATGCAAGCAAAGAAAGTACCTGCAAAGGCATACAAAGAACTATTACATGTAAACTCATACACTGATTTTTATCCTACATCCAATAATTTTGGACTCAAAGTCTGATTCCTTTGGTATTTTAAAGATCTTAATCTAAATCCTTATAACTTAAATGTTGTCAACTAAGTAAAACAGCACAGTGTTATGAATAGTATTTTTTGTCTTTCCTGGTGCACAACAATCACAAGTTCTAATGCTGCTCACAGCAAGATTGTTCCAGCCCAGTGAGTTCAACATATTTGTATCATTTTAAGTGAACATAAACTTTGTCCTGTACTTTCTGAACACAAGCAAAAATATTTCCTGAGAGAAGTGTAATAGAAATAATATTTTTTTTTCCTGCAGGCATGACTACAATGTTTTGAATTCCTCTAATATTCAGCCTAATGTGCATGTAGAACACTGTGCATGTAGAAAATCTCATTGCTACTCAAATGTATATTTAAGTAGAGAAAATGTGTCCCAATATAAAAGGTAGAGACCAAACCCAAAGGATAATTTCCAAGAAAATGTTGGCTATGTCATTATACTGAAATATGGAAGACGTGGGTCCAATATCATCAGATCCAGAACTTTCAACTCTTTATATACTTCATCATGGTGAGACCTCTAATGAAAATAGGTTACTGTAAAATATTCTGTAATACTTTTCTTTCATAGGGTTATCTGTGTATGTGTGTGTCACGGTTTAACACTGCCCTGGCAATTAAACTGAAAAACAGATGCTCTGTATTAATTCCCTTCTCCTCCCTGATAAAGAAAGGAGAGAGAATAAGGGAGAGAGATTTATGGATTGGAAACTAAACTACACAACTTTAATGAAACAATAATGATAAATAGGAAAAATTACTAAATATATACAAATATACAGGAAAATTGATAAGATGTTCCTCCCCCCCAGGAACTCTCACATCACCACCGAGGCTGCAGGGCAGCCGTGGGAAAGTCCAGGCTGGACCCCTGGGGTCAGGAGCAGTCAGGAGGTGGAGGCAGGAACACACAGACATGGGCTGGTATGGATCAGGACCACAGGCAGATGAATGGACAGAATCCTCCCAGGTTGCCGAAGCAAAACAAGGAACAGGCAAAGAAGGGAAGCAGGAAGAGCAGGAGTTGGTTTGACCCTTGTGATCCCTCAAATTTATACTGAGTATGACGTGTATGGGAGGGAATACTCTGGTCAATTCTGGCATCTATCTTGTCCAGTCCTCCCCAAAGGAGGGGTTCAGGTGGGACCTCTTTACTCCTTCTGCAGGGTAAAATATTCCTCAGAGCTGAGCAGTGTCCTTGGCTCTGCACACCAGTCTCTGGCAGTAACTCTAAACATCCAGTGTTATCAGTCCTAGAACCAGACACTGCCTGAGAAACTTGCTGTTAATTTCAACAAGTGCAACTACTTACAAGAGACTTAGCTGAAAGCAAAAGTACAAGACAGAAAATCACCTTTATCTTGGCCCAAAGCAGGACACCAAGTCAGAAGAGTCAACAGTGTGTGTATTTTGTGTTTCCTCTGACAGAAGGATTGAATCACACTTGAATTGCACAGGTCATTAAAGAGTCCAAGCAATGGGGCTCTTGATTATCATGCACTCAGCAAGCTTCTGTTGCTTAATGTGGTATTATTTGTTTCTTATTTATTTTTTCCTGGTACTACAACTATGTAGGAACTCATGACTGATGTCTTATAATGTCTTGAGAAATGAAGTACAGAGTTTTTAACTCCATATCGTGACTATATATATCAATATATATTTTTACTGTACAGAACATTGAGTTTTATATCCATTAGTGAAATTCATAGAATACTCAAACTCTTCCTCTACATGAGTAACATGAGTATTAAAATGTTGTAAAAGAAATAATGCAACAATAACTCATGTGGCTCTTTGGTGAATGTATTTCCAATTCCTTCTTTGGACCCTGATTGAGAATTTCAATCAGCCTGATCAACTGTGGAGAATTCTTTTTGAGAATAAAAATGTCACAACTTTAAACTGAAATATTTCAGTCCATGGATGCCTTCTAATAAAGGCCAAGTATCTGCTCAGGGGAATCCCAAGACAGTAAATCACAATCAGGTGCTTAGAGAAAATAAATGAAAAAACAAACAAACAAAACCCCCCAAAACCAATCAACAACAAAAAATTAAAATAGACACAAGAAATAAAAGAAGAGAAAAAGGAAAAAAGCAATAGCATTTTCACAGATTTTCTTGTGTCTGATGATACTTGCACCAATTCTCTAGGACAGACTATCCAACCTTCAATTTCAACTGTTCTAATGTGCTGACAGTTCTCAGTACAGGTGACTTCAAATTGGTACATCTACACTAAAGATCTAGTAAGAGTAGATAACACCATCATCATTACATCATAATTGAAATCCTAGAAAAATTAATGGATTTCTGCTTGTATTGGACATCTGTGCTAGGTCCTGAGTCAATCTCACTACACTATTTTGTGACCAGTAAGAGAACTTTTATGATGCTACGTAGATTTCAAAGCTACCCACATTCTGGCTGATTTTTTTTTTCTGTTTCCCTTCTGCTTTTCTTACCTAAGTCTTCTCAATGTCATAGTATTTTCCAGAGTTGATATGATGATTGCATGAAGAAGTCCTTTTTTGAGACATACTCCTCTCCTGAGACATTCCTTTTCTGAGAACACAGACTGCTCTATTTTTCAGTATATTTGTAGTTACTATTGCTGGAAATGGTAGGCACAACTAATTATTCCCAAGTTCTTCTTCTTGATTTCCAATGACTATACTTATCTCAGTTTTTATTTATGGGGTAGGTTTTTTTTGACCTAGTGGTAGGTTTTCCTTTCTTTTACCTACATGGTGAAATGAAAAAAAGGTCTTCATGTCAACCCTGCCAGGCTGAAAACCTTAAATACAATCTACAAGAAGATATACTTGTGTTAATTCAGTAAGATACTAAACCTGCTGTCAGTTCATAATTAATGAAGACTTTCATGTCCAGCAGATGACTTACCTCTCCTACCTCTCCTGTCTGTAGAAGTTTGTTGTTTTGTTTTGTTTTGTTTTGTTTTTCTGATTAGTCTAAACATGTGGTGACTGATTATACTTAGGGAGAGTAAACAATGCATACAGTTATGGAAGTCTAAAGAGGCATAAGGGTTTATGGGTAGGCAAACAGAAGTAATTAGAGAGACTTGGAAGAAGAGGACCACAGAAGACACAGGCTATCATAGTAGCAACACATTTTCCTGTATATGATTACTTTTATTTTGTCAACTGTAGACCTTCATTTAAGCTAAAAAACAAAACAAAACAAAAAAATAAACAAAAAAAAATCCCCCCAAACTCAAAAAAGCCCCAAACCAATCTGTCTTTCACTAGGAAAAGCTTCCAGCAAAAATGTTCACATTTGAACTTGTAAGCAAGGTGAGATGTTAATTTTCAAAGAGTTATCTTTGTTTCTTTGCTAAAAAGCTGTTCTCATAATTACATATTAATTTCATATTTGCAGTAGGCTTAATATTAGGAAACTAAGCACATCTATCATTTTTTAGTTGTTTACTGCACCGTGAGGAATTTTTTTGTATGAGATCTCTTCTGTCTTTGTTTTTATTACCCTTGTGGTTTCTTCAATTTGTGCACAATACATAAAAACTTTCAGTTTAACTTGTTATATGAAATATGCTGTTATATAGGAATATATATCTCTGTCTCTTTAGTGTCTTTTCACAGGGGCCCCTGTGGAGCTCCAGTTATTAAAAAAATTATGAGTTTAGTTTCAGTTATTGAACTACCGCTAAATCAAAGGCATTCTGTTTATTTTGTGATGACACTGGCACCCTCTGTACCACTTTCTTCTTACTGCACCTTGATGAGTGTACTACAGTAAGTGGGAGCTTGTAACCATCAGAACAGGAGCCTAATGACAACGAAGACAAAGAAATTCTGCTTCTAGTTGTTTTGTTTTCTTGCTTGATGATAAAGTTGACTTTGAGTCATTTCTTATTTCTGCTGTTGTTTGGTAGGACTATTTTCTTCACATGTGACATGTTAGTAAGAGCAAATGCAATAACAATTTTTGAAAGATAATTTTTACTGGCAGACAAGTGATATATGTAATCTTATTAATAAAAAAAATCATAATTAAAAAAAAAATTAAAAAAGTAAAGATGAGGATGACCTCTGGTGACAGCTAACAAACTGGAATTTTTTTGGAACTTTTGATTAATAAAGAAGAAGGAAGTACTCACTCCTGAAGGGCAATAAATTCGATATTTATCTGCTGTTTAATGACTTGCTGGTGGCATTTAATAATTTACAGAATGAATTTGTAGCATTTTGTAAGACCAAAAATGGGGGAAGCATTCCATTGGTAGCAGGGCTGATAGGCAGATTACTGAGGATCTGTAATAATTAAAAGAAAGACTGTGTTAAGCCACTCATCCTCTGTTGCTAGTGGAGGGAAAAAATTCGTAGAAATAGGCAGGCGTATGAAACAATTTACATCTTGGTCACCTAAATTAGAATGTAATGAACAGCCTCTGGGTTCCTCAGTCACTTCTTTCCATTATAAAGGTTGCTGACTAGATATATCTGATAAATGACTTTGGTTTATTTGCTTAAGGTGAGTTATCAGTGTCTGCATTGTTAAGAATTCTCCCTCCTGTGTTTGGTCACAGTATGGTTCATATCACATCCTCAGAGAGATCCTCTATAGAAAGGACTATTGACATCAAGTCCAGGCTTACTTTGAGGTTTTCCATTTTTGTTCCAGGTTTCCTTTGAACCTCTTTCCATCTTGCTGAGGCAGGATAGGGTACGGTTCAGGCCCACCTCATATGCTTGGTATAGGCAGAATTAACCTTTTTTAACAGCTCCTGAGGCAAGGTCAACCTTTTCTGGTTAATGTCTTTTAACAACTCAGTTGGTCAGATTAACTACTTTAATTCTCTGGGCAGTACTCAGGAGTAAAAACAATTACAAAAGAGGTTCAAACACTTGTATCTTAAATCAAGTAAGATTATGAAGTTTTGTGACAAACGCACACTGATATTAAACTGCTTTCAACTGGCAAAATCTATCAAAATTGTACTCTCAAAGCAACAGGTTACCACCAAAAAAAATAGCAAAAATAGAAATTATGTTACCCTTATATGTTGAGAATAAGGTTAAAAAGAGAGGAGGAGAGAAAAAGAGAAAGAGAGATGAAGAAAAGGGGATAGAGAAGATATCACCAGCCTTGGATGCAGCAGCAACCTTGGCATCACGTTGTGGTCCTTGGACGGTGGGCACAGGCCCAGCTTTTCAAGTCTTTTATGCTATGCAGCCCTACCTCTCCTGGACTACTTTGTGCACTCAGTGTTGAGTTGTAGAGTGTCTGGAAATGAGTCAGAGAAAATGCCCCTCCCCCCAGCAGGGTTCACTGAGCAATGACCTTTATTTTCACACATTTGTTTTGACCTTAAACAAGCAGGAGTCTTCTGCAAGATGGCACTCTGCCTCTACAGGGTTTCTCTTGTCTGCCTCTGTTCCTTATCAAATAGGGACAGTGTCCAGTTTATCAGGGTGAATAAAAAATGAGGGACTTCACCTACACAAATACAGAGAACGGTGTCCAAATGGCTTACTGAATGATGACGCCATCCATGAATATACAGAGCACAACATCCACTTTGCCAGGGCCATGAGTCATTTCAGAACTCTACAGAGCCCTGCATGGAATTTCTGTAGATGTGTTGTTGTGTTATCTGTTTTTGTTTAAAATTCCAAGTGGTTAAGCTAATATTCCATGTGATGTTATAATGATGTTCAACAGTATACAGATTATAATGCAATATCTTGGGGTAGTACATGGATTAAGAGAGTGCTTGAAGTGTTAGCAGGTGCTATTTGGGGGTTCAAATAAATCCTACAATTGGAAGGAAAAAAAATTTGTTCATTTTATAGCAACAGCAACAACAATTATAACAATCCCAAACCAACCAACCAAAAGCCCTAGGAGATATTAATATTCAACATCAAAATCAGAGGACTAGAAAATAAAAGCGAATAAGAGATAAATTTTCTGACATAGCAATCCAGATCACAGTAGTTAGGTGTCTGCTTCCACTAACTTTGTAAAAAAATATTAGACAATTAAAATCTACTTGGCATCTGGACTGCCAGTTCTTCTCCTGAGGACAAGGATACAGAGACATCATGTACACATGTATATGTGCATACTTTCTTAAAAGAAAATATAAAAACTGTTGTAATATTTCCAAAGAAAATGGAAAACCTGGATTTTTTTTTGTTTGGCTTTAGCAGACAATTTCATCTATGGTAAAGATAGGTGATTTTAGCAAAAAATCTTAGTATGAATGGCTATCTCCTCATCTCTGGAGGTATTAAAATTATGTGTAGATGGTGTTTTCTTCTGGGTTGACAGCTGGACTTCATGATCTTAGTAATCTTTTCCAACCATGACACCTCTGTGATTATGTGATCACTGGGTATATCTACATGTTTTTGGAACCATGCTTTTTCACATAATCAGGAAGTTTGCAATCTAAACAGCAAAAATGCAAAGGAATTTTGACACCTTCAGGGTTAGGCAATGTCAGCACATATGGGGGATGGACAGTTGCCAGAGCAGCAGCTGGAATGCAAGCAGCTGAATTGCAGATCAAGTGAAATTTATTTGCACTAATAAAACAGGACGCTTGGAAGACAGTAAAAAAGGTAAGATATGTGATAGAAAGCTAATGAAGCGATTTTTTTTTTCCTCTGGAAATATGATACTCTAGCAAACAGTAGTATTTCACCAGAATGTTGGGTTGTCTGAATAGTTCAAGAGAACCCGGACATTTTATTTAGGAAAACTGATCTCACGTTGCTAATTTAGCTATGTAGAAAAACATAAAAATGTTTTTGTACCAATGAATTCTGGATGAAACCAGCCTTTCTGCACTTCATGTCCCTGCAGACAGTCTGGAAGTCTGACTTGCAACTAAACTTCAATAACTGCATCCCCTGTCTTTTTGGTTGACAGACCTGAAAGCCTGTTCTGGTTCCCTTGTATGAATCAGAGAGCATTCCTGCTGCTGATAGACCTTTTCCCACTTCCAGGCTTTCCTAACTCTCCACTGTGAAAAAGGAGGAATGTTACCAGTTCCCAAAGCTTCCTGAAATAAAAGTAGTAAAAATAATCTTTGTTTTTCCATAAAGAATTAAAGAACAATAAGGATTTATTTATTTATTTATTTATTTATTTATTTATTTTAATGTGGGGTTCTTTTCACTAGAGTAGAAGCAAAGAAGCAAGAACCTATTTGGCTTCTGGAGATTAACGAAGATGATGCTCTTTGCTTTTCTCCCCATTTGTTGGTATGCAAATACCTAAGAAAAAATCACTAGCCATGCAGTTCTTGGTAACCAGATGTGAAAATTAATACTAGCCACAAAGCAGTACAGAAGAATTTGCCTGGAAATCAAACCTCTCATCAAAATGGTTATAAAACTGATGTAGACACATCTTCCTTAGGATTAGTTTTCAGTTCTAGTAAATTATCATAGAAGCTGTCTGAGTTTGAGAGTCTGCTAATAACATTGAGCACTGAATAATATTGAAGCCAAGCAGCAGCAAGACATAGATGGAAAAGGTACATAATTATTTCATTGATACCTCTTTCCAAATATAAAACCTAATTTCTTGAAATTCACATTTTAGTAAAATCAATGCATTTACACTTTCACTCACAACAGTATATTGGCTTTCACCCTATCATACAGCATGATAACTTAATAATGAGACTTTGAAACAAGAACATTGTAGAAAAAGTAAATATTAACAAGACGCCATGGCCTGAGACTTCATACTACTGAGAGAACAGTCTGAGACTTCATGATATATTTGAATCTGTGATAACAGAATTTGTGAGATTTACCTAAAGGATTATTTCAATACACATTTTTCTCTTGATTGTAAAACTTAGATAAGAATTCAGCCTTTGAAAATTTCAAATGACTCATGTTGTAATTTGGAGTCCGGAATATTAATTATTCAGAACCCATCTGTACTTGGGATGCTCCAGACCCAAACAACTTGGCTATAGATAATGTGCACAGGGCAACTGAGTACACATGGATCATGAGCCTGCAGAAAGTAGATTGGTCTGTCTTTGCAATTCATTTTTACAGCAGGTAGGGTAGCTTGAGTGTCAGAAACATGCCTGAGAACAGGAAGAGTATCTCTTCTGGACTGATGATTAACACACAGGCTGTAAGGAGAACAAGAAAAAAATGCCTGTCCTTCCTTGCAGGACAAAGAGCAAAGTTAAAAGTGATTGAGGGGATGTCAGTTTTCAGAAGGTTTTTCACTGCAAGGTAATTAGTGTGGTCCAAACAGAAAGAGAGGCTTGTCCTCTCATGGCAGTTCTTTCTGTATACATGGTATCGAGGATGTACAAATTTTATCTTTTTAAATTTCCCTCACCAGAAGTGCTGCAGGCAGGGAAAACAAACAACAACAACAAAAATACAAAAACACACAACCAAACAAAACCAAAACAAAGCCAAAAAAACCTCTCTAGAATGTAAGAAAAAAATTGTATTTTAAAATTGAGAGATGAAGGTGTGGATTGAAGTTATATTTGTATGAACAAAACCAATTCAGATTACTTGAAAATGACAAGTTTTGCATTATCTGGGTTTCAGCCTTACAATGTTATATTTTTAACAAAGAGCTCTCTCTGCATTTTTATTTAAAAATTTGGAATATCTTGCTTTCTGCTCCATAGTCCTTATGTATGTACTTTTTTTCTTTAAATTTCTCCTTATCAGGTGTCTGTTTTACTAGCTTCTTTTCCCCTAAATCCTTTTCTTTTACTGTGTTGAGCCTTAGAATTCCTTCTCTTCTTTTCCTACCTGTGGGGTATTTCCTCTCTAGCTGTGTTCTCAGTGCTTCCTGGACTGCTGAATCTGTGAGGAGACATTACAAATAAGAGGAAAGGAGCCATTCAGCTAGCAAAAATCCAGGCAGCAAAAACTGGATCAGTGGCTGCTTCTCAGCACAAGGTGTTTTATGCTTGTGCTTTTAACAGCATTCATAGTCCCTTGCATAACTCAACGTTTTCTGCCAGATATTAGTCCCTTTCTCCACACCACATTCACCATACAAAGCTTTTTAAAAGGACTGCACTTTGCACATTTCAAGATTATGCAATGATTTAGACAGAAGTGTCTCTCAGAGTCAGCTTATGCCTTTTTCACACGGAAAAAGTCTAAATTTCACCTTTGTCTCTTTGAAATAATTTTTGCACTCTGGTTCATAATGATTCCTAATGAATTCTGTCATTGAAAAGCAATTCTTGGTTATACAGAAAGGTCAGCTTATCCAATAAACAGGCTGTACTAGGAATCCCATCCCACTGCACTTTTAAGAGTTTTAAGAGTTTTTATCCTACTTTCACATTTCCTTTTCAGGTGTCAAAGTCATTCTCTTTGATTAGGTCTTGCTGTGTTTGACATAACAGACTTCATGAATTAACTTGTTCCATACTGCAACAAATCTAAGCCCTATATAAACTGCAATATTTAATGAGAAGTGAATTGCAGTTCTCAGGTAGCTGCATAATAAACTCTTACTTCATACTGCAATGAAGTAACCATTAAAATTATCAGAAAGTTGCCTTGTTTTCTCTATCCACTTTCCTTACCCATTAGTCCCAAAGAGAGGGAGTATTACTTGCTAGCTCAGAGCAGCAGAGAATAATCAAGAAAAATGGTTAAAACATATTAATTTACTCATTAAAGAAAAAAATGCACATTGGCCTTTTAATTTTCATTAATTTAGTAGTTTTTTCAGTTGCTATCAAATTCAGATATGTTGCTTTCCCTTAAAATGAAGTCCCTGATTTTTCGGAAGGAAAAGCAATGAAAAAAATTAAACAGGGGACACTAAACTACTGCAGAGACGAAAATTCCTGCTGGATTTCTGTGCAATATAAACGCCTCCAGCAAAAAAGCCATATAAACATACAAATCACCTTTGGGATGCACATCCCTAGGAGTCAGGCTCACTGAGTATAAAATATACAGCTAAAGGTTGATTATATGCATTTTCCCTTGGGGAAAATACTGTTTATAAAACACTTGCACAGGGGGCCAAGCATGGGGAATAGCCAAAAAATAAAACCCTTGAATGAAAGAGGTAGCCTCAGAATGGATAAAAAATCACAAAATATTCTGGAATTCTGGCAAACCTTGGAGTTCTGGATGTATTGCTCCTCCCTGGAAGTGTTCAAGGTCAGGTGGGATGGGGCCTTGAGCAACCTGGTCTAGTGGGAGGTGTCTCTGGCCACGCAGAGGGGCTGGAACAAGATAATCTTTAAGGTCCCTTCCAACCCTAGCCACTCTATGACTCCATTTTGGAAGGTTCTATGATTCCATTTTGGAAGGATCCATATTTTTTTTTAAAGACAGATTTAATGCCTCTAACACTAGGAACATTGAGTTTCTCAGCAATGTATTTTTTAGAAACAACCTCCTGTTAAACCACCCTGTTTCAATAACAGGGGAGGCCACCGTGGTGGTTCCTGTGAGAAGCTGCTGAAATCTCCTCCAGCTCCAGTTCTGACTCTGCCTCTACCCAAGGCCAAACAGGTGAGAGGAGCTGGATGCTCTCTGTGAGTAACATATTCAAGAATGGGAAAACAAAACTGAAAAAAAGCTGCAGAGAGGGAGATGAGAGCAATGCCAGAGCAGAGACACCAAGGTCAATGAGGAAGGAGAAGGTGCCTGAGCAGAGATTTCCTCACAGCCTCTAGTGAGATGACAGACTGCGTCCTACAGTTCCTGGAGGAGCAAGGTGGTAGCACCACCTTGGGGCAGACAATGAAAAATCATGGTGGGCAGACATGGAGCTGCAGCCTGTGAAGGATCATTAAGGGGCAGACGTTGATCTGCAACAATGGAGAAGCATGGTGGAGCAGATGTGTATCTGCAATCATGTAGGATCCCTTGCTTGATTGCCTGAAGCAGGCAGTGACTTTGTGGGCAACTCACACTGGAGTAGTCTGTTCCCAAGGGACTGCACCTGGTGGGAGGAACTTACAGGTGGAAGATTCATGAAGAACTCTTTCCCATGAAAGTGACTCTGCGTTGGAGTGGAGGAAGAATATGAAGAGTTCTCCCCCTGAGGAGGAAGGAGCAGCAGAAGCAATGTCTGATGAACTGACTCTGAAACCCCACTGCCCATCCCCCTGTGCCACTGAGGGGGAGGCAGAAGTGAAGCAATTCAGGCCTAGGAGGAAGGGAGGGGGAAAGGTATTTTAGGATTGGGATGTGTTTTTTTATTTCTCCAGTTTTAATAATTTTTTTTTTTCCCCCCAGGTCGAGTCTGTTTTACCCTTGACATAACTGGGGAGTGAAAATCTCCTTGTCCTTGTCTTGATTAAGAGCCTTTAGGTGGACTTTTTCCGCCCTACCCTACAGTGGGGTAGGGGGTGAATGGGTCTGGTTGTTAGAGTTGGTCCTGAACCACTACACACCCTTTTGGTTGTCAAGGTCAGAATTATGGAACATATCATAAACGTTACCATGTTTGACATGCTTCTTAAGGTTTGCTTCCATTTTAACACAGAGAGGTATTTTCAGAGAACTATCTATAACAAATTAAATGTCTCTTTCTGCTACAGAAGCCGATTTGGAGACCATTAATCTGTATGTAAACTTTGGTTTATCTTTGTTGCAATTTGCATAGACTTTCATTTGTAGATGGCATCAGTTCATTATGCCTAATCACTTGGTATATTTTGCATCTCTTCAGAGAAAAAAAAAAAATTCTGTCATGAATAAATTTTGTCAGCAGAAACTTTTATCACATCACTATTTAATTTCCTTTTCAGATTATTTCTGGGTATGATAAAGGTTTTCACATGGACTGTTGCGCAGACCTCTAGATCTGCAATGGAAAATTTACAGTGTGAAAACTAGACATTTCTCCCTTACTATCCTCACCAGCCATTTTCAAGTCATATGAAACATAACCATTTGTATTATGTCTAAAAGAGTGTCATAGTAAACTTATTTTGACCACTAACTACCCCAAGATACTGGAATTAGTAATAAAAATGTGCTGGGTTAGGAGTGGTGTTTTGTCATAATAACTGCTGTGACAGAACATATAACGTTTTGGCTTATGTATCATAACCTGTGAATGCCCAAGAATGAAGCACAAAAATACAAATTCAATTTTTGAAACTTAAATGGAAAATTGAAATATTGAACAAGTTTTGATGGTGTGCATGTTTTTTCACATTCTGAAATCCCACATTTCACTTTTACAATAACTTCAACTGGGTAATCTTCCAATAATTTTTTTATTCATAAATCCTTGGTATCAAGACTCTATGGTGACTTAATAACATTTACTAGTAATTAATCTAAACCAACACATAATTTTTAGTGCAACCTCATTTCAAGGGAGGTATATAGGTAAGTGTGAGAAGCTATAGAACTGACTGTTCTTCACATGGAACTATGAAAAACAGATTGTCTTAATAACTGAGTCAGTTTAGTCTTTTCATTTTTTCTTTGTACTGTAGCTTAATTTTGTTAGATGTTCTGACATCTATCAAAGCATCCATATAGTCACAATAGAACCATCTATTCAGAAATAAACCCTGTTGTTTTTCTCTCTTACAATATTTTATAACAAATCTGTAGTATTTTTTTCTATCACTTTTGAATTTTTGTTTAGGTTTTTTTTACTTATTTATTTTATGGAAAATTTCTTTTTTCTTGTATAAGTGTAAGGCTACAGGATAATTCAACACCTGAAAATATCTCTAGTCCAACTTTCTGCCCAAAGAAAGATGGCTTCTGAGGTCAGACCTAGTGGCCCAGTTTGGTCTTGAAAACCTCCTATGATAGAAAGAGAACATACAACCTCTCTAGGCAGCCTGTTCCTCTTGGTAAAGAAATTTTACGACAACTTTCTGATACAGATAATTGAGGAGAGAATGAAGAGACTTGTACTGTTGGACCTTGTATTTGTAAACAAGGAAGATCTGGTCAGGGAAGTGAAGATGAGGGTCACCATTTGCTGTAGTGATAATTAAATGGTGCAATTCAGAGTCCTGAGAGTGTGAAACAAAGCAGCGACACAGGGCACGTTCCTGGACTTGAAAAGAGAAGAATTGTGATTTTACTTGCAGGAACCTGATCAGAGTCAGAGAGAATATTGTTCCTGAAAAGCTTTTTAATTTTCAAAGATCATATAAAACTATAGAACTGTAGTATTATTTAGGTTGGAAAAGACTTTTAAAATCAATGAGTCCATGATCATCTCCTCCAAGCTCAAATATGTTCCATTTCAGTGACCAGGTAATTAAGCAGAGGTGGTAAGTGTGGATGAATAAGATTTTCCTGGTTTGACACAGATGCAAAAAAGACTATTCAGGAGGTAGAAGTAGCAACAGGTGGACCAGGAGGGTATAAGAGACAATGTACAAATGATAAGAAAGTGGTCAGGAAACCTAAAGACCACTTGGTGTTAAATGTGGTGAGGAGGGCAGGTCGCCTGTGAAGGGCAGCAAAAAGGTCTTCTATCATATATTGATACCAAAAGTAGAACTAGGGAGCATGTGGGCCCACTGCTGAATGAGACAAGGGAGCTGATGAAAACAGACATGGAAAAAGCCAGGGAATTCAATGCCTTCTTCATCTGTGTTTACTGATTGATTTTGCCTTCAGGAATCACAGACTCCTGAGACCTCTGAAGGTCTGGAGCAAGACAGACTTACTCTAACTGGAGGGAGTATTTAAGTAAATTTGACACACACAAAATCATGGCAACCAGATGAGATACAACCATGAGTGTTAAAGGAGCTCTTTCAAGACCACTCAGTTGTCTTTGGAAGATCATGATGACTGTGGAGGGATTTTTGAAGTCTGGAAGAAAGTAAATAACATTGCATTTTACAGAAGGCAAAAAGGAGAAACCAGAGAACTACAAACTCGTCAGTCTCATTGTAACCCCTGGAAATGAATCAGAGCCCCTAGAAAGCAGCAAATCACAGAATAGTATGTCAAGTTGGCAGATGAGTCCCTTCAGTACCTACAGGAATCTCCCTGTACTAGCACTCACCACTTCCTCATGATGATGCTTATGTGTGTTTCATGTCCTGCTGGCTCTGCTTTTTTCTTGGACATGATTTTTTCTTCCAGTCTGCTACAATGATACTAAAGATATTCTTCAGCTGCAGACTTGCAGATGAGGAAAACGAGAAAAAGAAGATAGGAAGATAGATACTTGTCTTCTACCTTCTCAAGGTCATTTAATACTCTGTTGAACTCTGTTATATATATTTTGTATATATTCATTACAAGAATTCTTGGCTGAACATTATTGACTTTTGATATTTCACACAATAATTTTTTCCGGTACAGCTGATTAAATTGGTTTCTTTCGAGCTCCTTTGAAGTTCTGTCACAAGTGTTTCATTCTGACAAGATTCCAACTAAAACTCAGTGACTGATTTCTGTAAAAAAATGAATATTTGGAAGTAATTCTTTCTCCCACTATTAATGCTTGCTCAAATTTTGCTAATATTTTAGAGAGTGCACCTTTGCTGAACAAAAGCTTTGTTGGTGAAAAAGCTCCTAAAGAAGAATCATGGTACAGCAGGATAAATACATACTAGTGTGGCTAGTAGGTTGAGAGACGTTCTCCCCCTCACTACTCTGCCCTGATGAGGCCACATCTGGAGTATTGAGTCCAGTTCTGGGCCCCTCAGTTCAAGAAAGACAGGCAACTGAATGAGTCCAGCGCAGAGCAACCAAGATTAGTAAGGGAGTGGAACATCTCCTTTACCAGGAGAGGTGAGGGAGCTGGGTCTCTTCACCTTGGAGAAGAGGAGAATGAGGGGTGACCTCACCAATGTTTATAAATTTGTAAGGGTCGAATGCCAGGATGGTGCAGTCAAGATTTTCTGGGGGTGACTAACAATAGGACAAGGGGCAATGGTTATAAAGTGGAGCATAGGCAGTTCTATATAAATATAAGGAAGAATTCTTTTCACTGTGAGGGTGACAGAGCGCTGGAACAGGCTGCCCCAGAGAGTTTGTGGAGACTCCTTCCTGGACGCATTCCTGTGTGACCTGCTATAGGTGACCCTGCTTTGGCAAGGGGAGTGGACTAAACTAACTTTCAAAGTCCCCTCCAACCCTCTTTCTATGGTCTATCTAACTTTCTGTGATTCAATGATTCTATGATTTCCATTGAGTTCAAGAGACGCTTTTTCTTCATCTCATTTTATTTCTTGCCTGTGTCTGTCTGTTGGCTATGTTTATTTGTTTGTTTGCTTGCTTTAGAGAGAAAAGTTGTTAATTTGCTATCAGAAAGTCTACCCTATCACCTGAACCTATGTTTTTATCATTCTCTGTGTTTATTTCTCTTAGAATAAAACAGGGCATTTGAGGTATCAGTTGGCAAATCTACCATTTCAAAGTTTTCAGTTTACAGGTTAAAATCAAACTGTGAGTAGCATAGAATATCATATGTCATAACCCTTGCAGACTCTCTATTACCATCAGTGGCTTGATCCATTAGGCAATGGATGACTTTGAGTTATTTTTTGATTGCTTTTTTTCCTGGTGGTGACAAACAGCATGCGTAGCAGAAAACAGCTTTTTGTTGTTTTCTGTGTCTTCAGTACAAAACTATACTTCAAGAAAGACAAACAAAACCAAAAGCAAAAAATTCAAGGTCATTAAGAGAGAAAAAGATTAAAAAATGCAGCATTCAGAAGTCCTTTTACTCTGTCAAGTGTTACTCAGTGTCCCGAAGGTTTTAAGCAATTGTTTCATTCACTTCATCATGATCTAGAGAGTTCTTGTCTATCCCCATTGCTTTTTATCCACTTGAATTTGTTTGTCCTTACAAATACCTTGTTGGTTCCATATATATGTCTATAACTCTTTGGAACATCTCCATTATTAAATTATCCATAATCCATGATCTCTTATTAAATAAGCTTTAAGTAAGCTCCTCTTGACTGAAGCCAGAGCAGCCCCATAAGCACAGAAACCTATTAGTATATCTGCGTGCTTGTAAAAGGTGACGGGAAGACAGCTACAAGGATAGTGCTGGACCCCACTAACCTAGCAGAGATTGAATCTATCAATCAGAAAAGACAAATTAAGAGTGGAAAGAGGGAAGAAGAGAACAGAATTTTATGAGGTCTGCTTTCTGTCTTCCTTCATGCTTTTACTTTCATGCAAAGGGAGTAGAACAACACATGTCCCTGTATTCCTCATGGTAACATATCTGCTATCAATTGAACTGTTTCTGAATTGATTGGTAAGTCTAACAGCAAGCACCTAATTTTACTGTCAGAACATGTCCCAGTCATAATCACCCGATGCATCTGTGCAGATAACTCCTATACCTTGGCAGAGTCCTTTGAGTTTCAGTGAGATTTGGCAGCTCTGGCAGCACTGTTACAGCCTTGAAACTTTAAATTGACATTTTATTAAATCTAATAAATTAAAATAGGAGTGTAGAAGAAATAATTGAAATAAACATGAAAGACGTCTAAGTTGCATAAGCATTCATCAGAAAGCATAATAATTAACACAAAATCATAATAAGAAACCTTATTCCATCCTTTTCTTACTCTTTCTTTACCTGAGCAGGTACAATGGAAAAGTAAGTTTGTTCAACAATGACATTCATTAAGCATTTAATTCTTACACTAGAATGACCTTATTTTTCTTCAGGCATTGTATAGGTAATTTACAGCTGTTAGTTTCACAAAATGGGAAAAAAGAATGCAGCTTTATCCAAAGAACTAAATCACTTCTTAGCCAACATGATGCTAGATTGCATCAACAAGAGCATCAACAGCAAAGATAAAGGAGACATCATCTCATTCTATTCAGTGCTTGTTAGGCCACACTTGGGATACTGTATTCAGTTCTGGTCCCTGTTATACAAAGAAAAGACTGTGTTCACTATCAGTACAGTCAGAAATTACAATAATTTATCCTGGAAAGTGGTGGATTCCCCAACTCTGGACACTTTAAGATTCATCCTGACAAGATTCTGGATGTCAGGGGTTGGAAGGGACCTGTGAAGATCATTGAGTCCAACCCCCCAGCCAGAGCAGGACCAAAACTAGGGCAGATCACTCAGAAATGCATCCAGATGGGTCTCGAAAGTCTCCAGAGAAGGAGAATCCACAACTTCTCTGAGGAGTCTGTTCCAGGCCCCTGTAAACCTTACAGTAAAGAAATGTATTCTCTTTTTGAGTTGGGACTTCCTGTGCTTTATCTGGAATCCATTGCTCCTTGTCCTATCACAGGGCACAAGTGAGAAGAGGTTGTCCATCCTTCTTGATGCCCAGCCCTCACATATTTATGCACACTAGTTAGTTCCCCTCTCAATCTTCTATCCAGATTAAAAAGCCCCACATCTCTCAACCTTTCTTCATAAGGCAGGTGTTCCAGCCCCTTTTGAACTGGGGAGTCCAGAACTACATGCAATACTCTAGGTGAGGTACTACTTGGGCAGAACAGAGGGGGAGGAGAACCTCCCTTCATCTGCTGGACATACTCCTTTTTCACTATTAAACACTTTCTGTTTTTTAACAGGTAAAGAAGTAAAATTATCTCTAAAGAAGACAGCTTATATTTCCTTGCTTTTTTTTTTTGTAAACTTTTTTTCTTATGAACTTCCCAGAAACGAGTAATTTTTGATCTTGTGATCTTAGCTATCTTATTATCTATTAAATGTAAAAACTATCAGTTTTCCCCCCTAGATTAAAATATATTTCAAAATATTTATCTTCAGGGCTAGGGTATAATAGACATGAAATAGTGCTAAAAGAAAAGTTTTTTAATTTAATGGGTGTCATGTTGTTATGCAATTAGATTGAAATCAAAAGAAATGTAAATTTGTAAGTGAAATTTTACTTTAATGAATGTTCTGTACACATTTGCAGTGCTTTAAAGCTTTGCAGTTTCACAACATTTCTGGCCATATCTGTGTATTATGTTGTGACCAGTGCGAAGCATTTATTCTATGGATTACATTGAAATTTTGGGGGGATCTGAAAGGAACTTTCACTTTCTATTTTATTCCCTGCCCAGCAGGCAAACTGCAGAAAGCTTTTAAGTTAGGAATGGGTGTGTTTGTATGAGCTTGAGTCTGGCAAACAGTTCACTGCAGCTCTAGTTTAATCAGCTCATTCTTTGGCATTTACTTGCTGTTTTCTTGCCTGAAGGGCAAACACTATCTTAATGAAGCACACAAGGACAAATGACTTTTCCAGGCTGTGATTAATTTTCACAAGATGACTTTAATCACTGGTTAATTAATAGAAGATTTGTTGATTTACAAAAAAAGCACAGTCATTATAAGCAGTATTATATCAATTTGTTTTTCATGAATTTAATGCAGTAACAAGTTTTTATTTAGAAACTAACTTAATGTGTTGAGATTTCACAGTAGAAAGAATGGTAGAGTACTAGAAAAGAGTACAGAACCTATACAACATGTTGTGTTTTCCTGCTTGACTGGGTTCTTTTAAAAGCAAAACCAGATATCAATACAACATTAGCTCAACATCCCCATACCCCACCCACTAGACAACCAGGATTAAGACTTTATGTCTTAATCTAGTTCAACACATAAATCAAACAATTCTCCCTATCCTGATGTATTTTTGAGGTATTTTATATATCATTACACCAGCAGCTGGAAAATGTTTATGGCAAGATTTCACAGAAAGTACTTAAAAACAGAAATTAAACTATCTATTTCTGCATGATATTCTGATGAAACAATAATATGGATTCATTTGATACATGCTAATGGATTTAGATCTGTTTGATGAGGCACCCCATTGTGATGTAGCAGAGGAAGCCAGAGGAAGAATCTGAAACCTGAGTCTAAAGGCAAAGAAACTTAGATTAAAAGCAAAATAAAAACTTTTAAGTTATGGGGCAATGAATCTAGGAGACTGGATGATCTGTCATTCAAGTTACCAGTCCAGAATATTTACAAATACAAGGAACTCAGTATGACAACCAGGCAGGGAATATACTTGGTAATATAGTCTACAACAGATCACAATAAAGGAATTTCTGGTTATTTCTAGAGATGAAATCTATATGGGCTAAAGCCCATTGAAGTTGCCTGACAAGTGGGGCGAGATTTTTTTTTTTGGCAAACTAGTATTTATGGTAATAAAATTAGCATTTCTTAATGATTTATATACATTTTATGATAGTTTGGAATATGTTCGAATAATCTAATAAACCTTGATTCAACACATTAGGTTCATCTTTTTCTACATCATACAAAATCCAACTGACACTGCTAGAAATTATACGTTATACATATAGCACTGTAGGTGAGGTTTGTTCTCAAAATAGCAATTTATCTCTGTCTCTTAAAAATGAAGATTCTCCTTTCCCTTATACAAAGTGGGAAATGTACAAATAAGGTTTTTACCGACACAGCTGGTCATTGATTTTTTTGGTTTGATTTGGTTGTTTTTGTTTGTTTAGTTTGTTGATTTGGATTTAATATGTTACAGAGAAAGTCTAATTCATTAATATCTGGTGTACACCAAGTCGTGTTCATTTTATGACACCTTTGAAAGTGTCATAAGGCTGACTATCAGGTATTCATGGAAAATTAATATTTAGATTCAATATTTGCATGATGAAATATGGGATTATTTGGATCGAATTGACTTGAGCTTTTGACTCTTCAGTCACAGGGGATAACGCTTACTTAAGGCCATTATACCTGTGATCTTTCTCCACAATAATGCTTTTCTACCAATGGCAGTGGAGGCTGAAATGCAGTTTAAAGCATAATCTGTGATAGCAAATTTGAATGGCCTTTGTTGAGAGGGAGCATTACATTTCCACTGGGCACTCCATTACACAATTAAGCATCAATTAAAACACTATTAAAATAAAATGTTATCCTGTTGTCTTTTCAATGATGTTATCTTGGCACTTCATTTGCCTAATATCACCAGTTAGCATACCAGACCCAGTGCCATTAAGGTTAATGTGCAACATGTTTATATTGTATATTAGTGTGTCACAACATATGTAAAACAAGAAACCTGATCATAATGATAATGATGGGCTCACAAAGGAATATATAAAGAATAAGGAAAATATGTGAACTGACATCTATCTAAAAGATTGTGTTAGCTTTCAGTTAAGTGCTTCATGATTTCAAAGAGCCTAAAAGAACCAGATAAATAAAACTGAAAATCGAACAAAGCTTGCAAAAGTCTGTGTAGTGATATGACAACAAACAAACATACTGAGGGTCTAAGTCTGTCCTAGAGTCCTCAAGCACACTTATAAAAGCCAATGTCCAAAATTTTTGTTACAGTCCTGATTGATAATTCACAAAAAAGATTTTTTTCATCACAAAGGATAGCAAAATTGTCATCCGTGTGTATTTTAGAATGCAATATACAGCCTACATACTGATAAATGCTGGGCAGCCTACATTTTTTCCATGATCTCAAAAGAATTCTGCATTTACTGAGTTAACAGCTTGATTCAAACACTGACGGAAAAATGATTTAAGAGCATGACAGACAAAGATGACTTTTTTTTTCAAGTCTGCTTAAAATTTAGGTAAAGAACTCTACTAAAAAAGCACACAAGTTTAAAGTTACTGTCACTTCTTCTATTTATATATGTGACATATTGAAAAATATCTTGCTGACTTACAACAAATAAAAAATATTTTTTTACAGGTTTATCCCACAACAATCATCAATCAAAACACAGATTTGTGTTCAAAAGGTTAACCTTTGATACATTTGAATTTTCTCTATTACATTCAATTTTTTCATTATGAAACAGATACCTCAGCCCACTTTATAGTGAAACACAACGTGTAAAACATCATACAGCCTGCTAGTGAGTAACTGGATACTTAATTTATTAGGGAATGATGATTAAGAAATGTTGAGAAGATAAAATTAGATCTGAGTATGACTTTCCACTTTAAAGAATGTGAAAGGAAAAAAGAAACAAAACCAAAACCAAAACCAAACAACACAATAGAGAGCGTATAGTATATTGTAAGATCCTGCTCCCAAAGTGGCAGTGGCCAAATTCACACTGAACCCATTTAAGTTCACACTTATCTTGAAGTCAAAGGAAAACATAATGCCTAATTCTAGTTAATTCAATATTCTCATTGAACTACCTGATAATATTTGATGATTTTGGGAGACAATTATCCCATTCCATTGTTATCCATAGGAACTTTGGTTTTAATCTGCTCCTTATATGTACTCAAAGGGACTTAGATTCCCCTGTCAAAACATAAGCTCATTGTGAGTCTCTAGAACTAGCATTCATTAAAGAAGGAAAACAAACAGTTGTGCAGCTTTTGGGTTACATTTTTTACAGTAAGAGATTGTAACACTTGTTAAACAAAATTCAGGCAAGACATTGGTGAAAGCAACCCTCATTTTCACTTCCCAAACACTGAAGTAAAGAGTTTGATAAGTAAAAGAAAAGTTCAGAATGCTAACTACTGGTCAAGTAAAACTTTCAGGGCGGTTATCTTTTTTCAGAGGTTTTACTTGCAGGGATAAGACTCTTCTTTACTAAATTGCATATCAGAAATCTAATCTAGCGGTACAATAAATGCATATATTTATACATATAGGCATATGAATATATAAGATTTAACTCACATTGAAACAAACATATGAATTGCCTTGTTGAAGTTGCCCTATATTGTCATTTAGGGAGTCAACACCAGTGGCCAAGATGAATTTTATCTCTAACCTTTGCATGACAAAGTTAGACAAATCCTAACATTTGTATTCTCAAATAAGGTGATCTTTCACCTAAGAAAGAGATTAGTTTAGAATCTGAAAATTTCTACATACTCTTCGAAACTAATGTCTTATGAACTGTTCGAGATTTTGAATGTTCTTTTCAAAAAGAGTTATGTTATAACTGAAAAGGCCACTAGACATTGGAAAGGAAATGAGTTTTCTGGGTTTGTTTTTTTGTTTGTTTGTTTGTTTGTTTTTGTAAAACAATCCTAGATTTACTTTTCAAAACAGATATTTTGTGATTATTGATGACTACTACTCAAAAACTTAAGACGTGTAAACATCAAGGACATGCTGCTCAGGCTTCATTGTAGTTCAGTCAATGACTCTGCTTTCTTCAGGAAAAAGTTATGATGCAGTATGGATGTCTGAGAGAACACTGTCGGCTTCTAAGTTTTAACCTATACTAAGAGATCTCTCCAGTAAATAACTTTCGAGAGGTAAGAGAGGAAGTGTGGATTTTAGGATATTGAAAACATCAAATAATATTTTAAATTAGAGTTGATGTAGAAAAGCCTTGTAAAAAAGTATGAAAGAGAGAATTCCTCATCTGGCACATCACACTTGCAGTGATCAGGAACTGCCTTCCAAACTCTGGCAAGGGGAGGAGAAAGAGGAGCTCCCAAATGCTAAGGTAATTATCATTACTTTTTCTATACACATAATCATCTGGAGTTTGTGCCAGGGACCATTCATCACCCATCTGTGGCCAGGCACAGAAGTTATCACAGCCTAAAAGCTGGCATAATACACTACTGGCTGCGTGACAGCTGGTTGGAAGACAGACTGCAGAAAAATCTGTGATCAGAGGATGGAACCTGGGAGTTCAACCTACAAACATTTCCTAGGCTCTTCTGTAACTAGACACAGTAGATCAATAAATTTACTTGCAATGAATTGGCTTTCCACCATAAGTATAGCATTCTGTTAAATAATTCAATCAAGCTGTGGCCTCTGAATAAATTTATTGAAGAAATAAAAATCTAAGTATCTATTTTTTTTGTTTGTTTATTTAAAGCAACATTTGATTACCACGGTCATTATTGATCCTTTATTCTTAAAATGTGTTTTTATTTAAACTCTAACATACACCCCCAATTTTATTTTTACCAAAAGAGAAATCAGAACTGTGATGAATTCTGAGTCCTTGTTTTGAATAAATGTATCAGCTATTTCAGTGAAACACTTAGACATAGCAAGAAAATAATCTGATCTCTTGGTAAGCTTGTTCCACACAAATAAAACAATTTCAGTGAGAAAAGGGAAAATTCTAGAAATGTAATCTTCACAGATTTTGTTATTTCAATTAAAAAAATAGTTACTATTTTTGGTATTTGTTATCACTAACTTTAGCCTAAACTAATCTTTTCCTGTAATTATTTCATTCAGTAGAAAAATATATATTCGTCCAAGGCAAGACAGAGTAGCAATTGAGCTTTATTTGATCTAAATTATATTGGCAGTGGAACAACATTCTTCCTGTTGGCTGCACAGAGAGACAAAGGAGCTGACTGATACCTGCAAACGTTTCCTCTCCTCTCTCCCTTTTCTGTGTAGGGGGGTCTGAACAGGAGCTGCTCGAGTCATGGCAGCCAGAGTGAAAACAAAATGGCATTACCCGTGACCCACTCTGGGGCAATGTTCACAGTCATAAACTGCTTTTGAAGTCAATTCAGATACAAATGCTAACACTATCTGCAGATGTAGAAATGGTAATTCATCTGCAGAAAGGAAGTTCAAAGTAGAAGGAACTAGATGGAGAAACAAAACCAAGTGAAACACACCAATTGAAAGGATCAAAGTAAAACAAAGATGAACCTTAACGTTCAAAATGTAACACATGATGGTAATAAATACTCCTAGCAGTCTGGATTATTATTATTTTATAATAAGCTACAATAATCATATTTATGATTAAACATTAAATTTAATAGATTATCAATAATTAGGAATAATTTAATTCCATGACTTAGTTTTGTGTGTACATGAAACTGCAGATAGAAACAAAGTTCTTTGCATTCAAAGATTTCTCCTTGAATCCTCATTACATGTCAGTGTTGTACCTTAAATCTTCTGAATCAAGATGGAATCATTATGGTCTACTACATAATTTGTAAGACCCTTTGATTTTCCCACGAAGTTTTATGACAGTATTATAGATAGGGTTCAATATAACATCTAAGTATGTCAAACTGACAAACTTTTTTTGAATTTCACAATCAATTAAAAATGGAATTAAAAATGTTTTAATATGACACGTCTCCTAGATGCCTTTTCCTGTCCAGGGTCACAAAATAAAAACATATTCAGAAGTGAAATATATAATTTTTTTAAGTTCAAGAACTAATTATTCATTAATTAAGTATTCGACTATAATTCTGCTTCAATAACTCTTCTCAACAACTGTACATGAAGCATTGGGTAGTGTACTAAGTCTTAAAAGTGTGTGGTATATAATGGAGAACTCGGTTATATGGCATTCATCATTAAAAGAAAAACACCTTTTGTGACTTTCAACATGATTTTTCACTAATGGGATAGCATTAATAATAAGTAATACCGATAACAGAGGTAGAATTCATTTAATCATGTGAATCTACTGTTTTGGTACCTTTCTGAAAATACCCTGCTGCTGCTGAATGTTGAATGCTGTTGAATGGTTAAATTCCACTCCACTCAGAAATGGACATTTGTAACTACTGAAGATATGTTGATCTTTATAGTGTTCTTTCTAAATTCCAGATTTTATTTGGGCCATATATTATCCTCAAATACTGCCCCTTATCTTGCCCCAATTTCTGAGTTCTGTCTCTGTAATGAGTCTGAGGACCAAAGGTCAGAAACAAAGTGCATGTGTAGAGAAATATTTATGCAAGCTTCCAGCCTTCTTGTAATTTTAATTTTCTTTTTTCACCTTTTCTCTTTATATTATGAATCAGAATCAGTCTTAGCCTCTCATTCACTCGAGCCCTGGAGAAAAGCATGTATTCAGAATATAATATTGACATAACGATTTTTGAACAAAATATTACAAAGGAAGACTAAAGTCAATACATCTGAGGTTCAGAGCCTTTCATCTCCAATTTGCCAGTCTTAATCCAGCCAACCTCAGCAATGCTCAGTCAATACTCTGATGAATGTTTGGTGGCCCATGAGAAATGAATAAATGATCTATTTTAGTTGCTTCTAGCCAGGATTTCCTGTTTTGCAGAAAAATATGCCATAACTTCACTAGCAGACTTCAATAGAAAGATGATGAACACTAAATATTTAGAACATGTGATCTGCTGTGGCCCTAAATAATGTTTCCTGGCAAAGTCTGATATATATAAGTAGAGTCTGCATCAGTTTTACTGTTTTGTACTGTTGTGATTATAGATGAAATATTTGCTCAAAGGACTTTAACAGATGCTAGAAATATTACCTTTAAAATAATATCAATATATAGGGATCATTTGTTTTATTGGAGAACTGATTAGTAAATATAATGATATGAAGTTTTTTATAAAGAATTTTTTAATTCAAGTAAACCCCGCAGAAGGTACAAACAGATGGACTGTCTGGAAAGATTCTGCTTACATGTTGAGAAGACAATGGGAGAGTAACAGTCCTAATAAGTGTATAAATATATGTATACAAATACACATCTGTGTAAGAAGAATAAGGCAAATCTATTTGTTGGCTACAACAGTGCCTTATATTATTTAAAGATTTATTTTACAGAACCAGATAGGATTACAAGTAATTTTATACTGCTATATAAAATGAGAAAAAAAAAATGAAGTTGATTTTGTGTTAGGTAGAGGAGCCTGTTCACCATTGTGATAAGGTCTTGACATCTCCATAGGATAAGTAATCAATAATTTCATACTTCAGTTATCATACTTCTTCTTTGCATTGTCATTTTTCAAAGTTACAAAATTATTAGTGAAAGGTTGTTTTGGTTTTGTTTTTTTCTGGTTGTTGTCTCTAGATTAAGATTCAATTGCAGAAGAAAACAGAATTTTCATGATATTAGGGAGAAAGCAAACATAATTTAGACAGGAATTTCATGTTTGTTTCAACTCTGGGCAAATTTACATCACACTTAATGAACTGTGATGTGGTAGGCCCAGCTTCAACAGAGAAACTGAATATAAACCTGTAAGCACCATTACTGAGCTCTCAGGCATTAAGGTGACCACAGAAACAAAAGATGAATCTCCTCCACTTTGTAGGACAATGTTACTTGTTACTGTGTTATTGACCTATTTTGTCTTCCACACTTAACCAAGTGAGACATATTAGGCTACTCTGTTCTTATGTTCTCCTGTTGGCACCTCCTCAGACAGGATACCAGCTGAGTGCACTGACAGGTTTTATTTATTTATTTATTTATCAATTAATTTCACCCACACAGGTTTAACAATGTTCATTGGTGTCTCCCACTGATTTTTGCTGTATCATAATAAATGAACAGGGCATGACTCCTCATTATTTTAATGTTGTCACATGAGGGCTGACAAACGTTGCTTTTCTATTAGTAAAAACTAATACAGACATTTATTTTCCTATTTATTCCAACTTTGGTTTCTGGTGTCCAGAGCTATGTTCTTCAAATCCCCAGTTCACTGGCAATGAATCCCTTCTTTACACTGCAGTGTTATGGATACCTTTTCTGGACATGTCAAAGTGTTTCAGTTCAACATTGAGAGAACTTGTTGGACAAATACCTTGCTCATTTCCAGCTACCTCAGTAACTACAGACTTGGCATCCTTTTATGTTGTTTGAACATCCTACGCATGTCCTATGTTGTCTAACAGATGCAATTAAAATAGAGTCCATGAAAGCATCATCACTTTTTTAAATCCAAGAAGTAAGTTGTTAGGACTCAAAATTAAAATTTAAAAATTTGCTTTCAGATCAGTCTTCTGCTTAAATATGTTCTATTCAGAAAAGCAATGTAGGGTTTAAATCGTTGTATCATGGCTTTAGGAAAAGTAACAGCGAGAAACCCACAGAGCTACTGAAGCAGAAACTAAACTACAAATGTGTTCTGAGTGACAGCTCTAATCAGTAAGCTAGAAAGTCACACACATGCATATTCTTTCCCCTGCTTTCTTGCTGTCTTTGGTCCAATAGTCTTTGATAAATGCATGAAAAATGGAACAGTTTCAAAAGAAAGGAGTGAGATTGTCCTTGATCTGTGTATGTGTCCCTCAGGCAGAGAAAGACATTTTAACTGTACCTCGTACAAGTATTCAACTAACCACTGAGTAATAAAAATGGGAACAGAAAGATACCTCTTAAACTAAAGGGATTTTATAATGTTATAAAATACTATGTAAGTATTTGAAAGAAAAAAAGGTTGAGTGTCATGATTTTTTAAAAGGGTTCAGAGGTTTAAATCCCATAGTAGGATAGTACTTCCCTGGGAGATGCACCTTAGACACAGTCAGAGCTAAGGTTGTAGCTGTGTCCTCAGATATGACCTCTGTCTTCAGTGTGCCAACTTCTTCTCATCATCCAATACTTCAAAGGCATTTCTTAGAGGTGAACATTAAAGCCAAATTCAGATTCAGCCAAATGCAAATCCAGACTATTCTTGAAGAATAAAAGTTAAAATTAAGGTGTTGCCAACACTTCAATATATAATGTCGCTTAAAATAGGTAGTGGGTTTGCTTGGCTGTTACTTAGCCTCTGTTTCTAGCTTTAAAGCGTAGATCTAGTCAAGAAATTTGGAATCTGAGCAAATGAATCTGAGCAAAACCAGAATCTTAAACCCATATGTTTAAGTTCTAGGTTAGTTTGTTCTAGAAGAGACTCCTCAACTCATCATGTCATTATTTATCATTTAGAATATCATACAATATTTTATTCAGTAAGAGATATTAATAAATAATGGATCTGTTTCCTTCCTGGCATTATTTCATTTTCCTTGGTGGAATTATTAATCTAGCATCGGCTTGGATATTTCTTTAGAACATTTCAATTATGAAGGCTAATCCAGCAGTTACAAAATATTTCTGAAAATGAACGTGTTTCTGCACGCACTCCAGTTTCTGTGAAATTAGACAGTAAATTGGCATCAATCTAATAGGTATTCAAGATCATACAGCTCCTATGTGGTCTCAAGAGTAGTCATACTTCCAGTTTATTACTGTTTACAAGAGTATTTTTCTATTAAGCACAAAGGTCGTGGAATTTGCAAACTGGCCTCAAGACTGAGGTATGGCAGATATAGATTTTATCAGATATATTTTAAAGCATTCATAGAGTTCAATTAAGTTATATCTGGTCAATGATAGTTGCACCCAACCACTTTTCTAGACATAACTGGCTTTGAGAACACTGAAGTGAAGTGACAGGATGCTAGCAACCATTGTAAATGACATCTGTCATTACAGCTGAGACAACGGAAGTTGTCTGATACAATATATAGGAATTTGTAAATAAATTATAAAAAAACTAAAGGTTTGTTTTTTAAGGCTTGATATTTATGAAGAAAATAAAAATGTGTGTTAGAATTTTTCCTTTTGTCTGATCCATACTTCTACATTTTTCCTATTTAATTTTTTTTTAATATATTACACTTTTTATATTTATTAAGTAGATTTATAAGGCAGAGAGGTGAAAAAAATCCTGAAAATCATTTTTTTAATTAATAGGTATCATCTTCATGGCACACAACTTAATCAAGCAACAGAAATGCTATCCAGGCATGCCAGGAAACAAATCTGGTCACAGATGAACTATGTGCATGCAAACAGTACTGATGGAGATTTAAAGTCTGTGAAGCTTCATTTGTCTTTTCACTGTACCAGGATACTTCTTTGTAATCCTGCTCAGTCTTACACATGACATCTACCTTATCTTTTGTAGATGTTGCAAGCATTATATATCTTAGGATACATATAGTATTATACCTTGATTTTTTTTCCGACTTTAATTTTACTTTTCTTCATATAGTTCCTTACGCCAGTAACAGTTTCATTTCCTCTGTGGCATTCTAATTCTCTGTAAATCCTGCCTGTCAATGTTTCTGTTGCTCCTCACACTGACGGACCTGAATTGCTGATGTCAGTTTAATGTAGTTAATAATTCCCTAATTAGTATAAATACTCACAGCCAGAAATTACAGCCTTCTTTCACTGTATTGAAGGCTCTGCACTGCTGTCAAATCAAGTAAACTCATTTCAGATATGACAAAATATTATTTCAGAAAATAATCTGAAAATGTATCTTACATAAAGCATAAATAATGAAATAGTAAAAAATGTATTTCATATCTTCATATGGGAATGAGTACATGCGTGAATGAATTGATTTGAGTATGTCTAATAGTTAATAGTGTCAGGCAAAGGAGCAGCAGATCTGAAATATCAGGTTGAAACAGAAAAATAATTTTTTAATCTAATTTTTGTCTTCTCATTTTTTTTTATAATTGTCTATTTCTGTTATACTTAACAAAAATTTTAATATATCTGGATTTAAAAACACTTTTGTAAATTTGGTACTATGGAATTCAAAATTAAGTACCTTGGAGTGATGTGAACTGATCTTCCTGCTTCGTTCCATCTTCCACATTCAATCTTCCTTTTTCAGTATTGCTTGAATTTTTAGTAATTCTTATTTACCCTCCCATAGACATCTCAGCACATCGAAGGAATCTTGACTGGAGGATGAAATTCTTCAGAAAGAATTCAAATGGATCCTGTTGTTAGGAATCCAATTTCTTTTGTTTATATCATATTTGGAATTGTCACACCATCATTTCCATCTTGCTTGCATATGGAGACTACATAGTGATGTAAGGAAAGATGATAAAAACAAGAGAATTAGCCTATCTGTGTTACAAAGAGCTGAAAACATTGCAAACAAAGCTGACTATTTTGTACTGCTATTAAGAATGGCCCTCAATCCTTTAACTTCTTTCTTGGAATAGTTTAGAATGTGCATCTGCAATTTATTATAGTAACATTTATGGAATTAAAAAGAACAATATTTGGAGGTTTTAATTATTGATTGATAGAAGCTAGTATATGAACAAATTTATTCATCTGGAGCAGGGTTGATGCTTAGATTTTCACTTCGATTTTCAACATGGTTCAGCCTATAGACATATTTACTAATCAGTGGTCTAGGCTCTTCTGCACTGTAAAAAGAATTGGAAACTGGAAATGGTAGTGCCTGCTATGAAAAGCTCATGGCAACTAGACAAACCAGGTGGTCAAGTTAGACAAATGGCTGTGGTTGCAAAAAGTACTGAATAGGCAGTAACTTGAACTTGCTGCCTGCTTAGCCATTTTCCATGTTCCCTGTAACAGTTGTGGACGTTTAATTTTCCTTCTTTAAATAATTAAACAACTGCAGAAAGCTCCTGCATTTAATGACATTACATCTCCCAGTCTTTTTAAACTGTTATAGTAATCCAAAAGCTAAAAAGTCATATCACCATACTTATTACTATCATAAGTACTCCCAATTATTATCTATCATGGTGGAATTGAGTTGGAATTAGGAATAGCCTATTAATATGTGATGATATCGTGTTCTAACTGGATGTGAGTTTTAGCCCATGTAAAGAATAACACATTTATGATTACCTAGTTTACAAAAAATAAAAAATACTGCCTTCACATCACAGAATCACATAATCATTTGGGATGGAAAAGACCTCTGAGATCATCAAGTCCAAGCTATTATCCACTACTACTAGTGGATCTAGTGGTTACTAGATCACGGCACTGAGTGCCACATTCAGTTTCTTCTTAAAAATCTCTAGGGGCAGAGAATCCACCACCTCCCTAGGCAACCCATTCCAGTGCCTGATCACCCTCTCTGCAAAGAATTTTTCCTAAGATCTAACCTAAACCTCCCTTGACAGAGCTTAAGTCCATACCCTCTTGTTTTACAGGTAGATACTTGGGAGAAGAGACCAACCCCCACCTGGCTCCAACCTCCTTTCAGGGAGTTGTAGAGAGTGATGAGGTCTCCCCTGAGCCTCCTCTTCTCCAGGCTGAACAGCCCCAGCTCCCTCAGCCCTTCCTCATCTCTTGCTTGCTCTTCTCTGGACCTGCTCCAGCACCTCAATCTCCTTCCTGAACTGAGGGGCCCAGAACTGGACACAGTACTTGAGGTGTGGCCTCACCAGCGCTGAGTACAGGGGAAGAATCACTTCCCTGGACCTGTTGGCCACGCTGTTCTTGATACAGGCCAGGATGCCATTGGCCTTCTTGGCCACCTGGGCACACTGTTGGCTCATGTTCAACTTCCTGTCAACCCAAACTCCCAGGTCCCTTTCTGCCTGGCCGCTCTCCAGCCACTTTGTGCCCCGCCTGGAGCTCCCCATGGGGTTGTTGTGGTCAAAGTGCAGGACCCGGCACTTGGCTGTGTTGCACCTCATCCCATTGGAATCAGCCCAACTCTCCAACCTATCCAGGTCCCTCTGCAGAGCCCTCCTGCCTTCCAGCTGGTCCACACTTCCTCCCAGCTTGGTGTCGTCTGCGAATTTGCCCCCCCCCCCCCAACTTAGTGTCATCTGCGAATTTGCTGATTGTGGACTCAATCCCCTCATCTCAATTATCAATGAAGATATTAAACAGAACTGGGCCCAACATTGATCCCTGGGGAACACCACTGGTGAGCGGCCGCCAACTGGATGCAGCACCGTTCAGCACCATTGCCTGGGCCCGGTCCTCCAGCCAGTTCCTAACCCAGCACAGAGTGCTCGTCTGAGCCATGGGCTGACAGATTTCCAGGAGAATGCTGTGGGAGACAGTGTCAAAGGCTTTGCTGAAGTCCAGGTAGACCACATCTACAGCCTCCCCCTCATCTACCAGGGGGGTCACCCGATCATAAAAGGAGATCAGGTTGGTCAGACAGGACCTGCCCTTCCTAAACTCATGCTGGCTGGGTCTGATCCCCTGTCCATCCTGCAGGTGCTGTGTGATTGCCCCCAGGATGATCTGCTCCGTAACCCTGCCAGGCACTGAGGTCAGGCTGACAGGCCTGTAGTTTCCTGGGTCCTCCTTCTGGCCCTTTTTGTGAATTGGTGTGACATTTGCCAACTTCCAATCATCTGGGGCCTCCCCAGTGAGCCAGGACTGTTGGTAAATGATGGAGAGTGGCTTGGTGAGCTCTTCTGCCAGCTCCCTCATCACCCTGGGGTGGATCCTGTTTGGTCCCATAGACTTATGAGGATTCAAAAGGCTCAGTAGGTCACTAACCGTTTCCTCCAGGATTACAGGGGAGCTACTCAGCTTCATATTTCTCTCTTTAAGCCCCAGAAGCCAGCTGTGCTCAGGACAACCTGTCTTACTTCTGAAAACTGAGGTAAAGAAACTGTTAAATACCTCAGTCCTTTCCTCATCTTTGGTGACTAGCTTTCCCCCCATGTTCAACAAAAAATTAAGGTTTTCATTGCCCCTCCTTTTGCCGTTGATGTATTTGTGGAATGACTTTTTGCTATCCTTAATGGAAGTGGCAAGATTGAGTTCAAATCATGCCTTCGTCTCTCTAATTTTATTTCTACACGACCTAACTATATTCCTAAACTCTTCCTGAGTAGCCAGCCCTTTTTTCCATAGACTGTAAGCTCTCTTTTTACCCCAAATTTTCTTTGAAATTTCCCTGTTCAGCCAGACCGCTCGCCTTCCCCTCCAGCTTTGCTTTTGGGCAACCAAGAACAGTTTGCTCCTCTGCATTCAGGACTTGCTCCTTGAAGTCCGCCCATCTCTCCTGGACGGCTTTTTTTTTCAAGGGCTGTTTCCCAGGGAAAACTCTGAATCAGTCTTCTGAAAAGCCCAAAATCTGCCCTCTGGAAGTCCAGCATAGGGGTTTTATTGTTGGCCCTCCTTGCATCCCTGAGTATTGAAAATTCTATTATTTCATGGTCACTGTGTCCCAGACAGCCTCTGACCCCTATGTCTCCCACCAGCCCTTCTCTGTTTGTAAACAGCAGGTCTAGTGGGTACCCATCTCTGGTGGGCTCATTTACTAGCTGGAGTAGGAATTTATCCTCTATATTCTCCAGGAATCTCCTAGACTGCCTCTTCTCTGCTGTGTGGAGTTACCAGCAGACATAGTGTTTATTTAAAAAAAAAAACAAAAAACACAAAAAACTGACCTGGGCCAGTGTTATCACCAAGCAACTTATTTTGTTGCCCACAGTGATATACTTTTTATGTCTTGTTTGCTTTGTCTTTCTTTTCAACGAAATTTTGCTAGCAAGGTCAGAATTACAATCACTGGGATTTGTATCAAAGAAGAAACACAATGATTTTTATTTATGCTATCTGTTTGTCATGACTGTTGAAAACTTTCTCATTTGTCTTTTCTTGGTGTTTTCTCTGCTCAGACACCATTGTTCGTAGCAGCAAAGTGAATCTCTGACAATCAGACTGAGACAGGTGTGTTATATTGACAGACCAAAAAGGAAAGACATTGAAGAAACAAAACAAAACAACACAAAACAAAAAAAAGGAAAATATTTTTTTAATATCATTCAGTTTTTCAGAAGTTCCCAGAATCTATGAACTATTTGCTTTTTTTCTTACTTTTCTAGGTGTTCTTAAAGAATGTTAATTATACTGTGCAAAATTTACTACTGATAGGAAAAAAACCCAAAAACATTTAGATTGGTAGCAAATTTGAGAGATGTGAGCCTGTTTTCAAGACAGGGAACTACTGGAGAGTCCAGAAGAGGCCAACAAGGATGATTGGTGGATTGGACCATCTTTCTTATGAGGAGAGGCTGAGACAGTCTTTAGCCCGGAGAAGGCTGAGGTGAGATCTTGTTAACGTTTACAAGTATCTAAAGAGTGGTTTCAAGGAAAATGGAGCCAAATACTTCTCTGTAGTTTCCAGTCACAGGATGAGGAGCAACAGACAAAAGCTGGACCAGGAAGTTCCAACTAAACATAAGAAAAACTTCTTTACTATGAGGCTGACAAGGCACTGGAACAGGCTGCCCTGTGGGTTGTGAAGTCCCCTTATCTGGAGATAGCCAAAAGCCACCTGGATGCAGTCCTGTTTAATGTGCTCTAGGTGATCCTGCTTTAGTGGGAGAGTTGGACTGGCTGAACTCTAGAGGTCCCTTCAAATTCCGATAATTCCGCAGATTGAAAAATAAAAATAAAAAAAATAATATAATAATGTCATAAAATCATAGAATGGTTTATGTTGGAAGGGACCTTAACGATCATCTAGTTCCCCCCATCCTGCAAAGGCAGAGACACCTCCCACTGAACCAGGTTGCTCCAAGCCCCATCCAACCTGGCACTGAATACTTCCAGGGATGGGGCATCCCACCTGTCCTGAGCAACCTGTTCCAGTGTCTGAGCACCTACACACTAATAACTTCTTTCTAATGTTTAACCTAAATCTGTCCTCTACTGTTTTGAAACCACTACCCTTTATCCATTTTAAAACCATAGCCCCTTTTTAAAAGGGCATGTAGAGATATTATAAAAATAATTAAAAACCTGAAGAATAAGTCTTCTGGTCAGAGAAACATTTTCTTGCACTTCATAGAAGCAGATCTTAAGAAAACATTTATTTTTATTTCTCAGCATTTTTCTTATGTGGAAAATACAATTTCTAGAGCAAGCAAACGATTATATTTCCAACTTCTTTAAAACTGAAAGATATTTTCTAACAATCTGTGTAATCATCTTCTGACACATCCTGATTTTAAAAAATCCTGAACAACATTGAAATCTGCCATTTCATATTCTTGATCTATTCCAAGACAGAAATTAATAAAAACATTAAATAATTAATCAGGAATAAAAATGAAGAGTGTAAAATAGTGGTTAGAAACACCACAACAAACTTATAACAGTGTTTAAACTCACTATGATTAATATGATTAGCCTTTTGACTTGGGAGATAGATAGCTGCCCAATAGCTTCAATGAATTTTGCAGAAAAGTTAAAAATTTAAAGCAAGATGTTTACCTATATGGGAGCAAGAAAATTAAGAAGTCCTCTGTAACTGTACAGTGCTAGATGCTGGTGATGAAGGACAGGGTTATCATGTGCATTCCCAGGAGGTGGTGCTGCATAAATATTAATAAATGTTACTAATGAATATTAATGAATATTAAACATGAATATTAATAATGGTGTTACAGACATGAAAGTGATGTAAATGAGCTAAAGACATTTGAATTGGTACAATGGATGGAAGGCTCAGGAGCAGGAGGGCTGCCACCAATTCTAAATCTAAAATTTCTGAATGAAGTGCTGTAGTGTTTTCTTTTTCACCAGTAGTCACTGTTCTGGCTTATGAGGAATAATCTCCTATCATGCTTGACTGAATGGAGACCAACACCTTTCCTGCACATCACCACCTCCTCTTTCCTGTATCTTGCCTTATGCATTCTGTTACAAACACTCTATAGAGACCCGTAAAGGCCTTATGCAGGCTTCTGGTTCTCTTGCCTTCACTCACAGTTATTCATGTAGCAGGATTTCCACGGGACCTGTTTTCCTCACTGGTCTTTTTTTCTGGTACTATAGACTTCCAAAGAAGGGTGTCACACTGAGGAAGCTCATCCTTCCCGTTTGCCAGAACCACTAACATCTCTCTCCTGGAAGGTCTGTAAAGATGAGGGTAAAGTGAAACACTTTTTTAGTTATGTTTCAGACTTCTGCTGCTTCCTGAAGCAGAAGAATAGGAAATGATACAGGCAAGTTTTCTCACATTAAATCAGTGGATAACTACTATCTGAAACAACAGTAAAATTGTCAACTGAAGAGCTATCAGAGGGAGCATATAAGTGGATATGATACCTGATTTCTTGTTTGGTTGGAAGACTACTCTTTAAAAGCTGCTAGTCCTTGTTTGTCTTTCACCAAAGACACAGTCTGTGAGTCTGTGGAGTACTGCAGTAATGACTTCAAATGAATAAGAAAACAAACAACAAAACAAGCCCTGACTTCTAAGAAGAAACAGCCTTCAAGTGAATACACAGAACCAACTGGGAACTCATCACACTTCTCCAGTAAAAGAGCCTACAAGGCAATAAAATCCATGGAATACACAGATAAGAAATAAGAAACAAGAAAGAAACTAAAAATTAAGATATTTTGCTGAAAAGAAAACGATACAGAATATGATGGTTTTGGCTGGGACACAGTTAAATTCCTCCATAGTAACTGGTATGGGGCTATGTTTTGGATTTGTGATGAAAACAGCATTGGTAACAGAGATGTTTTTGTTATTGCTGAGCAGTGCATGCATAGAGTCAATGACTTTTTTTGCTTCTCCCATTACCCCACCAGTGAGTAGTCTGAGTGTGCACAAGAAGCTGTAAGAGGACACAGCTGGGACAGCTGACTACAACTGACCAAAGGGCTATTTCATATCATATGATGTAATGCTCAGCAATAAAAGCTGGAGGCAGCAGGGGACATTCAGGGTTATGACTTCCCAAGGAACCATTAGGTATAATGCTTTCTGGGAGATGACTGAACACCTGACTGCTGGTGGGAAATAGTGAATTAATTCCTTTTTATTTTTGTCTTGATTGTGCATGTGTCTTTTGATTTACCTGTAAAACTGTCTTTAATTCAACCTATGACTTTTCTCACTTTCACCCTTCTCATTCTTCCCTCCATCCTAGTGGGGCAGAGTGAGATAAAGAGCTGTTTGGTGCTTAGCTGTTTCCTGGGGTTAAACCACAATGCAGAAGCAGAGAAAAAATACCTGACATCAACGGAAATTCAATTTATTAACAAAAGAAAAATCAATGAAAATTTCTGAAGTTGAGTTGAAAAGATAAACTCAGGATATATATTTAGAATATTTCTATCTAAAATGATAAATCAATAATTATTTTAATTTTATGACAATATCTTTTCATTAAAATTCTCAATGGACCATAATATACTGATTTTTAACAAAAACTTTTTTGGTTGTAAAGATTCCATATGAGCGTGCAGAGATGGTAAAATCTAATTTGCTTCCAGTATACTAAACAGTCATCTGAAATTACTTTTGTTTATCATAATTTGGCTCTCTCTAGGTCTTTTTTAGCTAATACACAGTCACAGTAGACTTAGACATTTTAAAAAAAAGTCTTTCTTTATTAGCTCCAAATGTGTACCACTAGACTGAGAATTTTATTAAAAGCAAATTCTAAGTTATTTATTTAATTTCAATTTCACGGACATACACTTATTTATTTTGTGCTTCACTTTCCTGTAAAATGCAAATATTCTACTTGTATGTATCCACCTACTGGGCCATTCATAAATTAAAATGATTAGAATAAAACTGAAAACTGAGAAAACAGAAAACTGAGCCGACTAAAACAAAACTTAGTAGAAACTATAGAAATGCATTTCAGTGAGCTCTTAGTAAATGTAATATTCCACTGTGATGTTTCTATAGAGATATACTAATTAATCAGTAATGCCATACATAGTATCCCACAAATCTTATAAAAGAAACTTAACATGTATTAGTTTTCAATATATGTAGTTTTCAAAAATACAATGACCACAAATACTGTGCATTTGTTTCCTCATCTTAATTTTATATAAGATGAGCTTTCAAAAAGGAAGTTTTTCCTAACAACTATTCTTCTTTAGTATGATCCTCTACATGCAAATCTAAATTTGCAAATTAGAAAACTGGTTACACTAGTGAAATAAAATATGCAGGACTGATGCAGCTAATATCCTGTCTTTGTCTTATAATGCATTATTGGTATTTTCATTTTCATCATTAATTAAAATTAAGACAATAAACCAGTCAGTGAAGAAGCAACAAATCATAGTAGAATCTTGAATATCTAACAACGACCGTGGAAATGAACAGTATTGCTTTGATAGCTATGAGCATCCTTCAGAATGTCCTGTTATTTTTCTCATGTTTTCATACTGAGTTTTGCAGGAAAACAATTTATGAAGGATGAAGAAAGCTAGTCTTAAAGACATAATATCCGTCATTCTCATCTACCAAAATAATTTTTTATCAATATCTGATACTGCAAGATGCTGAGTATCTTTGGTGATAAGCAGAGCCCCTCAATTCCCAAAGAAATAAAAACTGAAGAATAACAACTTTTAGGGCTTATTCAGTGTTTCATAAGATCAGCTCCTAAATGAGCTTTTCAATTCATTGGTTCCACACCAGCACATTTTTCCATTCAACATTTATCAAGAACATGTATTCATACTGAAAATTGTTGTATCATATGATGCCATACAGCTATGGTAAATAGAAAATAGACTATTTGATTACTCTGTATAAGCAGAGACAACAAAGTATGGCAAATATTCTTTGTTGCCCATGCTTATTTGTTAAGACTTCACAGCATTCTAAATCTGTTAATGTTTCCCGTGGTTTCCTCTTGCTCCCATAAAGGTTGTGTTTCTGATTAATTGTTTGTGTGCAAGATAAGTGGATTATATTTGCAGATTTTTTTAATGTTACCTGTTTAATTTGGTGTCCGCCAGTCCTGTCATGCTAATAGATGCCTGGTAGCATAAATAAAGACAATTCCCACAAGTGAGTAGCAAATATCATTAATAATAAAGTGTATCACCTAAGATGCTCACAGCTCCTCGAGAACACACCTGATGAGGAGCTATGCATGGCAAATGCTATATAAGCTTTTCTGGAACACAATCATATTTTCTTTAAGGAAGAAAAATGTCAAGATTATTCCAAATGACTGGATATACATCTGTCTTTTTTCATTTCTACAGTCAAATGTTACAGTTATAACAAATGGTTAAATTATGTGAAACCTGGCAGTAATAAAACCTTCTTATTCTAGCATATCATTGTTTACATTACTAAAATATCTTACTTGGGCAGTAATAAACAGTAAGGAGACGTTTCTATTAGCCTGAAAAAGGAAGACAAACTTCTCTGACCATACTAGCATTCTTTCAAGACATTTTTAATAAAATAAAAAGCAAATAATTAAAAAGAACCCAAATAATAAAAAAGAAAATAAAAAGAAAAACCGTCATCTAATTTCTATGGAATGGCTTGATATCTCATATTTTATTAGTTAAGGCTTTCAGACTTACAGAGGTACTTGCTCTTAAATCCCTTTTGTGTGTTTTAACAAAGCATTTTACTAATTTGTCTGGGCAGCATAGACTGTAGTAGCCTCCACTGTAATTTCTGAAAACAAAAAGAATATAAGCTTCATGGAATGCCAACCAGTCATGTTTACATACAAGCCCACAGTAAATAAAAATTTCAAAATAAATATGCAAAATAGAGATATTTTTTTCCCTCCGGAACTTCTCCTTTTGATCAGGATTTTCTCCACCCAGATGCAGGACCTCGCAATTTGTCCTGTTGAACTTCATGAGGTTGTCATGAGCCCACCTCTCCAGCCAGTCAAGGTCCCTCTGGATGGCATCCCATCCCTCCAGTGTGTCAGCTGCACCACACAGCTTGATGTCATCAGAGAACTTTCTGCACTCGATGCACCATCCATGTCACCAACAAAGATTTTAAACAAGACCAGTGCCAACATGGATCCTTGCTACTGGCCTCCACTTGGACACAGACCTGTTGACAGCCACTTTTTGGGTGTAAGCCAGTTCTTAATCCACCAAGTGGTCCACCTGTCAAATCCATGTTTTACCATCTTGGAGACCAAGATGTCTTGCGGGAATGTGTGGAAGGCTTTGCTCTGGTCCAGGTAAATGATGTTGGTTGCTCTTCCCTTGTTTATTGATGCTGTGATTTTTTCATAGATGGCCACAAGGTCTCCCAGGCATGATTTTTGGTGAGGCTGTGTTGATTATACCCAGTCACGTCTCCATAATTATTCTGCTCCAGCCAGGGTCTCCAAGAGGATCTGCTCCATGATCTTACAAGTCATAGAGGTGAGACTGACCAGCCTATAGTTCCATGGTTCTTCCTTCTTTCTCTTTTCAAAAATGGGGGTTATGTTTCCCCTTTTCCTGTCAGTGGGGACTTCCCTGACTTTTGGAATATAATATACAGCAGTGTAGCAACAACATCTGCCAGTTCCCTCAGTACCTGTGGGTGTATCCCATTGGATCCCATGGACTTATACACTGTCAGGTTCTTCTAATGGTTACAAAAAACCTGATCTTCACTTAAAATTGGCAGTTCTTCCTTCGAACCCTTGCCATTGTCTTCTGTGACTTCAGGAATGTGGCTGGAGCCCTTCCAATTGAAGACTGAGGTAAAGAAGTCATTAAGAACCACAGACTTCTCCATATCACTTGTCACTAGTTCACCTGTTTCCTTTCTGAGGGGGCACACACCTTCCCTAATCTTCCTCTTGCTATTAATACACCTACAGAAATTTTTGATATTCCCTTTGATCTTGAATTTAATTCAATATTTAATTCTAACTGAGCTTTGGATTTTGTAACCAGGTCTCTTGATGCTCGGACAGCTTCCTTACATTCCTGCCATTCTAGGTGTCCTTTCTTCCAGTCCTTGTAAAGTCTGGAACACATCCTTATCATAGGGACACAGTAAGTCAGTGATAGAGACTCTCAGAGACAGAGTGACCAAGAATTCATCAGAACTGGACAGATGGGCAGCTCATGGCAATTTTGGAAGAATGTATAATTTCATAATGAAATTTTGGAAGAAGATATAGAGCAGAAGATAAAGTAATGGTCTATTCAGTGATCACACTTCATTCAAATATACAAGCATGCACATTGTTATCTATATGGATGTTAAGATTAGCTCTTCTGCTATTTGTTCATATAAAGAAAAAACAAACCAAACCAAACCAAACCAAAAAACACCAGAGAGAGAACAAAAATATCTTCAGAATTTTCCTCACACATAAGTCCTCATCAGATAACAATTACTATTTTTTTTAAAATTATTTTTTCCTTCTTTCCCTAGTTACCATTTGTGTAGTCCCCAGTAAGGCCATATAGGACTGTGCTTGAAACTTCAGGAAAGGAGGTATCACTAAAATTCCCATCAGCCATTTGGAAACAAAGTAACCACAGCTAATTAAAAAAAGTTAATATATTTAATATTAGCAGGTATTTATGCAACTTATTGAGCAATAACTGTATTATTTATCCTGAAGAACGCTAAGATAATGTGAAGGGAAGGAGCAAAAGAGGAAAGGACGATTTGGGGAACAGGGCATAGAGAGAAAGGAAGAGAAATAAAGTGAAGTCTGAGTAGCAGTTTTCAGTTCAGCTACCCCTTTTTAGACTGTTTGCTAGCACAGGTACGCTTTGAAGTCAGTCCAGTCTCCTGTGTCTTTTCTGTGCTGGTGGACAGATGATAGATTTGTCACTGTGCCCTCACACCAAATACATCCAGCTGGTTCTCTTTCCAAATGACCTCCTAGCTGTGCCTATTTGCTGTGTATTCCTAGTCTATTGATGTTCCATTTATTTACCCTTGTCATCTTCTCCTAATGTAAAGCTTGTGCTCTCCTGGCACAGGACAGCAGCCAAAAATCTCTTACTCTAAAGCATGACCAGTTAAATTTGTACTACCAGTGCCCTTGCAGATGCAATAAATTCATCCATTTTCTCTTCCCATTTTTATAATCATTTGTGATTTGAATATCATGATTAAGCATGAAATTTTTAAAATTATATTTATTACCAAAGTAGTCAATAGCTCTGTGAAATGAAATGTTCTACTGGCTCTCAGGTGAACTACAATAATTCTGAGCAAAAATAAAGAAACACATGTACATAAATGGGATTATTTCTGCTGCTAGCATCCCACCAGGAAAAATTAAAGCGTCCTATCAACAAAGCAGAACAAAACAGATTCTGCTTGACTTCAGTGGTTTTTGAGGAAAAAAATATGACAATATCCTAGATGTTAAAATTGTCTTGCCACTGAAAGGACTAAGAATGCATTGATACAGGTGGTGGGGTGCTGGTACATATGTGTGTGTCTAGTGAAATAAAAAACAACAACATTGGAATAGGCCTATTTATTTTGTTCACCATTTTTGAATTATTTTTTTTTTACCAGTCAAAGGTATTAAGTTATGAAATTATTAAGGATATACTATTTTTTTCCTATATTTTTCCTTCACCTTTAGATAAAAATTGTTTCAGAGCTAATTTGGCCCCAAAATTCAGATAATTTTTGAATTAGCATAAATACCATGGAGACAGAATATGCCTTTAAGGTTCTGTCTACACTCCTAAAAAGATTGTCAGGAATTCTCTCTGGTCTTAAGGCCAAGAGGCAGAGAATGGATAGATTCATATAGAGTATTACGTCCATTCTCCTTAAGGGAGTTCTGTGGTTTGGTGGAGTGAGCATAACCTTATGTGTTTTGTTTGTTTCCAATGATCTGAAGTAAGTACTATGCCTCATTTCACCAAAATGATGCTTTCATGGCGTGATACTGAAAGCACTTGTTATATGTTCTGGAACACAGAAAAAGACATATGGAGGAGTTTGAGGGACCAAAGATCGATTGCAAAATTGACATTTTTTTTCTTTATAATATGTTTACTCTGTCATAATATTTAATTTGTCTCTAATTTCTTGAAGAAATCAAAATAAAACATATTTAATTACTTCTTTTACACTTCTATTTTTTTTTTTCACTCAAGTTTCTGTGTAGAAATTATCTGAATAGGTTTTACATCAATGTTGCAGTGGAAATTTCCATTTGGTTTGTTGCAAAAAGGATGCCATATATATGAACATGGAAGTGTAAAAAAAATGAAAACAAGTAACTTATAAAATCTTGAAATCTCACTACATTAGTACTTGAATCATTAGTTATCTGTATCCCTTTAATGTTCATTAGGGGTTAAATATTTAGGTACACCTAAAAATATCAGTGAGATTCTGATTGTATTTTAGAATCTAATTATTTGTAAAATATAGTCCTAAATGAAGTAAGAAAAGCTAAATAATAATAATTTTTAAAATTACATTAGAATTGTGCAAAATTTCCTAGATGAAGAATATCTATGTAAATGCTTTTGGCATTTTTTCCCCAAAAATGTAATTTTAAAAATGCCTAATTTTCACAGTAAAATAAGATACAGCCAAACCACTATATTAACTCATATTTTATGATGTAGTACCAGGGCCATGCTGTACCTGCCCTTTATATCATCTGAGTATCTCACTAAGAGCTCTAAGACAGGTGGAAAAGACAAAGACTCTTGGAAAGATGAAATTATGGGTGAAAACATATTTGTACTTTGTGGTTTAGCAGATTTTGGTAAAGTCTAGAAGCCATCAGATGTAGTGAATGGATGATATTGTTCATTGTTTGAAGTTCCACTGATAAGTGACAGTTCATCTGAAAAATTGAAAGCAAGAATAGAATTTTCTAAAGTACATGAATATGGGAACTAAAATAGAAAAGTGTTCTCTTTTGCTGCCTCTTCTTTTTTTGTGTGTGAGACTGCAACTTCTTCTTGCCCTGAAGAAATAATGTACTTTTCTCTAGGCTTCTTTTGTACAAGTATCAAAAAACGGGGGAAAGGTCTTGGGCACAAGTCTTATGAGCAGTGTCTGGGGGAGAAGAAAAGGAGGCTGTGGGGAGACCTTGTCGCTCTCTACCTGAAAGAAGGTTATAGTGAGGTGGGGGTCAGCCTCTTCTCCCATGTAATAAGAAATAGAACTAGAGGAAATGGTCTTGCACAAGGGAATGTTTAGATAGGATATTAGGAAAAATGTCATCACTAAAACACTTCTCAGGCATTTGAATTGGGTGCCCAGGGACATTGTTGAGTCCGTCGTTCCTGGAGGAATTTAAAAGACAGGTGGATGTGGTGCTTAGGGATATGACTTAGAGGTGGACGTGGCAGTGATAGGTTAATGGTTGAATTTTATGACCTTAAAGTCTTTTCCAAGCAAAACCAATCTATGATTCCATAATATTACAGCCTTCAACCTTTGGGGATGTGTTCTGGTGAGAAGCCTTCCTGTGGCTTTATATTGAAACTGCCAACTACTTTCTCCAGTGACATAGCATGTATATGAGAAACTTACAGGGGTCCAAGTATGCTTGTTACGTCAAACTGTAAGAGGTTACAACATCACTGTGTCTGCCATTAGTGTTCACATAGCTGCTATCACACAGCAACACTTTTACTTTGTGATAACGCTTTAAAAAATGATCGCATTTTAAAATTGCTCTTCTGATGTCCTAATGCTGCAAAAGCAAATATAGTGGATTTAAAGTGCTTCACAATTTTTACATGCTAATACCTCATATCTCCATCCTTTGTGGTAGTCATACCACTTATCACAACTCCAATTATTTTGAAGACTAATTTCAAGTCATCCCAAATGAAGAAGTTTCTAATACCATGTTCTTGAATTTAAAAACCCCCATAACAACAAAACCAAAACCTTTTTATGGTTTCAATACACTTTTAATAAGGTCATTTTATATGACTGCAATGTATTACATTGGTAGGCATTCTATTAATTAAAAACTGTTTTGATGTGCCTCCAAACTAAGATTCAGATTTCAGTATTACAAAAGTGTTTCCCAGTACCTTCATCATTCTCCCATTGGCAGGGCCACCTTCCCCTAGACCAGGTTGCTACAATATTAATAACTACTTTGTTTTCAGGATTCCAGAGGTTATTGATGAGAAGTTAATATATGTGTGTTGTATATTTAACGCTATCTCTTTTGTAGATGAGTAATTTTCTGAAGATCATTCCTGTTACTGGAGAACTTCATGCCAATCTCATAATGAGGTTTTTACATTAATCACAAATCTTGCTGGGAGCCATAATTCTTCATCTTTTTTTCTAAGGAGCTGGTCATCACAGCAGTTCATCACCCCAAATTAATATTAAATACAGGAAAAATATTTCTGTGGCTTATGATTTTTTTAAATAAAATTAATGCTGCAAGAATTATGAAAAGATTCATGTAAAAAGTTCATGTTTCTAAAGAGGTTATCTTTGAACTACAAGGATAGGAACTAAGTGATCTTTTGAGTTTCTTTCACTGCCTATAATCTGTAATTCTGTGATTTCAAACTGGAATAGAAAACAGCCTGAAGTAATCTGGTCAAACCATCCTCCCCCCAACAAAAGCCCAGTTTTTGTAACTCCTGAAGGGCATTTATAAAATATTTACTAAAAAGGATTACTATATTAAAAAAAAAGACTTTGAATACTTTCTCAAATTATTCTGAGTTCTTTCTCTAAGAAGCTCACATGGAAATTTAAAATATAAAATTTACATCCATAGTGACATTGAAAGAAGTGTTAGGAGTTTTTTTTATCTAATGGAGTGCTTTTTTAGCATACAGATAATTACATCAAAAACTGATATGGAATGGGACTAAAAATCAGGATGACAGATCCAAATGAAAGTAATACAAGGAATGAATAGAGGAAAGAGGTAAAAGAACAGAGGAGCTGGATCAATTTATCATATTTTGAAGTGTGAACGTTATAGGATATAATGAAGTTTTAGTGGTTTCTTCTGGGATTTCAGATAGTTTTATGCTTTATACTAGAGATGGTAAGAGAGAAAAGCATTTGCAAAAATTAGTGATAATACTACTGATAAGGTCAACTACTAAATTAAAAGTTCAGAAATCTCTGTAGTATCATTCCAATTAATTGAGAAATGACTGAAAAACTCAGTTCCAGTGCAGTTACCCACTAGTGAGAGGGTAAGAAGTGACAAGTGGTCTGAAGGATTTGAATCAGGTAATATATCTTTACAGCAAAACTGTCAAGAGCAAATTTTCATGACATAAATTTTTTTCTGATCAAGAGTCTAGTTTCAACTTGACTTGGAGAAAACTAGTGATGCCTAGCAGGCTCAGGAAATTCAGTTCAACAATATATTCAAATATATTCATATTTGTCCAGTGAATATCTTATTATAACACTTTAGACAGACTTAGTAGTTCTGGTTCTTCAGTAAAGAAAGGTTACATTAACTTATGTGTAGTCTCTACACTTGCCAGTGTTACAGAAAAAAAGGGAGTGAAATGTGTGACTTGTTAATGACACCATAGCACTCTGTGTTTATGTTTAAAATCAATATTTTCTTTTACATCATACTGTAGGAGACATATTCTTGGCAGTTAAACCTGTCAGTATGGTAGATGTCCTTGTAAATTAATAATGTGAACAAAACTTTATTTTTTCAAACTTTTGGTTTTCTAAAAATGCTTTTGTAGTCCTTATTAATGTATAAAATGGACATCTCATAAAGGTTGCCTCCTTTTAGCCCCATTTCCTGTATTACAAGGAAATGGTATAGAGGCCAAGGCAAAACAAAGCAAACCAATTTACTTCTATGATTTTTATTCTCAAAACTAAAATAAACCAACCAAAAAGACCCACCCATTCATCTCAACAAACAAAAAGCCCCCACAAAACTGTTGATATCCTAGAGAAGGCTGGGTTGTAAACAACATTGAATATAGCAATACTTATGTATATAGAATCTATGTAAATCCCTGAGTGCTCAAAGTGTTCTTTCTGAGGCTATATTCTGCACCATCACAAGTGATAAAAAAAATCTACTTGGACTTGTGATGCAGCCCTGATAGTTTCTTAGAAAAATCATGTTTCTACACAGTTTTAGCAATTTCTTTAACATTTTAAAACCTTTTCTTCTTTGATTTAAAAAACTGACCTCATCCATCAAAGAGAGATGATGTCTTAAATAATATACTATCTCAGTTAGTGGCAGCCTTGGCTGCAGTGTTCACAATATTGTGGATGCTGCTGAGCAAACTGAAAGTCAGTTCTAAGACTAAGGTTTTAGGGTTTAGAAGAGCAAATGTCAGATGGGTCAGGGCTCAGTTGGAAGGAATCCTGTGGGAAGCTTCCCACAGGATAAGAGGAGATAGTGAGTGCTGTGAGTTTTTCAAGAGACCTTTCTTATATACACAAAACAAATTCATCCCCTCTAGTGACAAGGGAAATAGGAGGAGCAATAGACCCCCTTGGCTTAATTGCAAGCATCTGGGTTCAATATGAACCAAAAGGGAAATGTACCAGAGATGGAAAAGTGGAATATTACAAGGGCATTACCAGGGAACGAAGAGATGCAGTTAGGAAAGCAATAAGGGAGAATCATGCCTGAAAAATTTGGTCTCCTTTTATGATGGAGTCACAGAGTCAGTAGACAAGGCAAAAGCAATTTATGTAATCTACTTGCTCTTGTGCAAAGAGTTTGACACTGTCCCACATACTATCCTGGTCTCCAAATTGAAAGGTGGATTTGATAAATGTTTTGAGAAAGCACCTCTACACTTTCACTTTTTTTTTTTTTTTTTTTTTTTTTTCCCCTCATACAATTGGTGCACTAATAACCACTGCTCAAGATAGCATGCTGGATGCAAAAAGACCTTTGTCTTAATCCTTACATATTGTCTTTTTGTCACTTAGTGTTCCACATGGTGCTGGTAGTTTGAAGACATTTCTCATTGTTTTGAAGCAGTAGTTTAAGGAAATATAATGGAAATTTACTAGTTAACTAACATAGGTAGAGATAACAAAGTACGTGCATATTATAGAATAGAATGTGGTTACTGTAGCAAAGCTATCTCTGAGAACAGAAAAGAGAATTCCTCAAGGATGCTAAAGTAGGCAGAAGCATCAAAAATGGGTAGAACTAGTTCTGTGGTTTCAGAAGGCTGGATAATAAAAAGAAGTGTTGCAACTCATCCAAAAGGCGTGGTGATGAAGAGGAGGATGATGAAGAAATGACCACCTGAAGGCTTGGAGACCACTGGGAGGCTGTAACACGTGCAGAAGTGGGTGGCCATGTACGTTAATGAGTTATCAAGTTATGAATATGTTAATACTTTCTTGGAAGGTCATGCATATGCATATGACATCTGCATGAAAGCCAGGTAACAGGATACCACTGGTGCATGCACTAGCCCAGTGCTGCAACAAAGGACACCAGCTCAAGAGGCTGCCTGGACTGGATGATTCATGGCATTACCTTGCATTCATCTTCAAAAGAGGGGCTCTAGTAGGACTGGCATTTTCAAGACCTTTTAGAAGAAAAGCCTTCAATGAAAAAGATTTTTTCATTACTTTCAGAATTCTCAAAGCTTTTTTCCTTAAGAAATAAGGCAGGTGCAAAGCCGTTATTCTAAGGCATGCAATTGAACATACTATTCAGAATATTCATTAGAATCTTCATGATACAAGGTGAGACATTAAAGAAAAATCATAAAATCTTTAAAAATTAGGAAAAAATGTTCAAGTTATTTAGGAATTTACTATTAGTTAAAAACAAACAAAGCAACAGACAAAATAATGAACTATTTTTAAGGGCTAAGCTTCTGTACTAGCTGGTATACCAGCTCTTCCTTCACTGCTGGCTTCTTTACCTCAAGACAGAGACGAAAATTGTGTTGAAGTCCTCTGCCTTCTCAGCATTATTAGTGACTATTTCACCTCTCCTGTTTAATAATGTACAAATATTTCCCTTCTGTTTCTGCATTTTAATGTATCTGAAGAATCATTTCTACAGGTATGTCAGTGATAAGAGGCATGCTAGGGCTTTAGCTTTCCCTACCTGATACCTGGCTTCTCAGTCAGTTTCTTTGTATTTCTCCCAGGCTACCTGTCCTTGCTTTGACTCTCTGAAGAAATATTTTTACATCACAGAGTGTCCAGAACCTCCTTGTTCATCCATGCAGGTGTCCTAGAATTCTTGCCTGCCTTCTTTTTTTCCTGGGATGCATTGCTCTTGGGCTTGGAAGAGGTGATCTTTGAATACTGATCATCTTTCTTGGCCTGCTCTACCCTACAGAGCTTTATCCCATGGTACCAAAGCATACCCCTGAACAGTTCAAAGTCTGCCCTCCTGAAGTCCAAGATAGTGAGATGGCCATGCACCCTCCTTGTTGCCCTAAGAATCCTGAATTCCATCATTTTGTAGTTGCTGCAGCCAAGGCTGCCTCTAAGCTTCACGTTGTCCACCAGTCCATCCTTGATGATGACACCAAGGCCCAGCATTACACCTTTCCTAGTTGGCTTCTTTCCCACTTGTAGAAAGAAGTTGTCATCAATGCACTCTGTGAACTTCCTGGATGGCTGCTGCCTTGCTGAGGTGTCCCTCTAGCAGGTATCATGGTGGTTGAAATCCCTCATGAGGACCATGACCTGTGAACAGGAAGCTGCTCCTATCTGCCTGTAGAGGGCCTCATTCATTCATGCATCCATCCATCCATCCATCCATCCATCCATCCATCCATCCTGGTCAAGTAGCCTGTAGCAGTCTTTACCATAATATCACCTGCCTCTCTCTTCCTTTTAACTCTGACCCATAATCTCTTCTTCAGCTCCTCATCCATCCTCAGGCAGAGCTCCACTGGCTCCAGCTGGTCATTAGTGTAGAGGGTGACACCCCTTCCTCTTCTCATCTCCCTGTGCTTCCCAAAGACCTTATACCCATCCATTCCCACACCAGTCATAGGAGTCATCCCACCACATCTCAGTGATGTCAATGAGATCATATCCTTTCAGGAATCCACATCTGTAACTCCTGCTTGTTCCACATGCTGTGTGCTGTTGCATAGAGGTATTTAAGTTGGACCTGCATTGAAGCTGTCTCACTGCCTGGGATTCCATTCTCCTTCATTTCGGGTGTTCTGCTGGCCTGGCATCCTTCTCCAGGCCCAGGGCATCTTTTACTGTCATTGGATTCAAAGTGGTGGCAGTGGAATGAATTGAGGATTCTCTGCCCCCACAATTCTTGTTTTAATTCCTCTTTATTAGACTGGCAAGACTATTGCCAAAGATGCTCTTATATTTTCAAACAAGCAGGAAGAAAACTTTGCAGACCTTTGAGAAAAAGCTAGAGGATACAAAAATGAAAGATCTTCTTCACTTACAAGAGAGAGAAAGGAAAGGAAGAGGAAAAAAAGAAAATGCAAGAAGAGGAATCCTAAAGCTTGTGTTTTGGCTCCTGAGATGTGGAAACAAGAAGTTCTGATATCTTCCCTGATATATTTCTTCCATTATCCTAGAACTGTTTATTTTAAAATCAAGGAGCTACACATCACAGAAATGGAAATTCATGTTTTTAGAAATATTTTCAGTAGGGAAATGTCATTTTAAAAATAAAATACTACTAATAATATTAGTACTTTATATCAGTGAGAAAAAAAATCACTTTTGTTTGAAAATGTAACTCTGTAGATTATATTTATTAAAAATCTGACAAAAGAAAAGATGATACTCAGTAAATCAAATGCTAAATGACTTTAGTTATTAAATACACTGTAATTCACCTGGTGATGTAGATAGGTTTTTTTTTTCTTTTTCATTATTTTCTCCACCTTCAGCCCTTACAAGGATTCCAGTGAAGTGTTTCACTCTTTTGCAATCTTCAAATTTCCCTATATAACATGTATTTGTGAAACTTTTCTGAAAGGTGTCTGTCACCTCTCAGTTGAATCAAAACAACTTTAAAGCACTTCAGAGGTTCCAGTTAAATAATTTCCATCTAACTTACAGAATTACTGGCAAGTAATTCTCACTTTTAAGTGCTATATACAATATATTTTCTTTGGGATAATAAAACCATGTTCAAATATACTGAAATTTTTAACATTACAGATGGACAAGGTTTTCCTTAAATGTAAACATCTGTGAAGCAGAGAGAACAAGTCATGTGTGCTCAGGAGGAACAAAAGGCCATGGAGAAGAGAAAGGTTGGAGCAAATGACAAAAGTAAATGGCCACAAACAGTCATCAGTGGATTCCTCTGTTCTGCCAGAGTTTGTTAGGAATGTATTGCTGAAATTGTTGAAATTTACTCCTGTAGGACAGAGAAATGAATCTGCATTGTGCTCAGAGGAATCAGCTAAATGCACTGCTTCTGATAGAGTAGTAAGAGCAGTCCTGTCTTTTTCAGTAAAAATAGCCATTGCTGTGGAAAGACAATTACATATTAAGTTTCTTATAAAGTACTGTAAATCCTTCAGTATCCTGACTGCTCTAGGTAAGATTTTCTACATTTTTCCCTCTCATTTTTTCACTTACACCTTCATAAATGGCTCCAGTGCAGCTACATCTCTGTCTAATTACATATTTGTAAATGGTCCACTGATTTCAAAACAATGAAAAAACCAACCAAACAAAAAAAAAACCACCAAAAAATCTGTGTCTTTTTTTTTTAATTAAAAAAAAAAAAAACAATTAAAAATATATATATATATACACCTGGGAAAAAACAATTTGACTCTGACAATATATTATTTTCTCTTCAATTTTATCGAGGTTTGAAGGAACAGAAAACATTGATTCTGCTATGAGATAGAAAATGCAGAATTTCAAAACTATTCCTGCTCTTGAAAAAAACCCAACTATTTCAAGGATTGCCACTGATAATAGCTTCATTTCCATTTACAAATGAATGAAGTAACTTCTCTAACCCTTAGTGCTGTGCAACCATGTCACACTAGAAAAATTACAAAGAGGGCAAACCATGGGTTTTTTACCTAATCAAAAATCTTAAGATTTTTCTTTCTTCATATTTGTAATTTTTCTTCTATGGTTTCATAATTATAAGAAAAGAAACAATCTGTGTAAGAAGGTAAATGAAGCCTTTTAATAATAGTAATATAAACAAATTACATGTCTATTCTTTATTGTAATATAGATAGGATTAAATGTATGAGAGTAATTATTCTTATGTATATTTCACTAATTAATCATATAATTACCCTGAATTTTAAATAGTATTTAAATTAATTTGAATTTATCCTAATAAAAAATTTTTGAAAACCACAGGAAAGTTGCTAAAATGCTTCTTTAAAGAGCGTTATAACATAATAATTTCTTTTGACCTAATGCTTTTTTTTTATCCTTAGTGTATTGTAACTAGTCTTCAGATCTTCAAACCATTACACAAATCATTACAATCATCATTTCTTGACTAAAGAAAAGTACTGTCCTTACAAAGAAATATATATGGGATAGGTAATCTTCCTATACGTATAAAAGACCACAATCAAGAGATTTTAAAGATCCTTTTTAAAATTAATATTGATTTGATATTTTATCTGGTTCAAAAGCTAATTAGTCTTTTTAATAAATGAATTTATCCTTAATGAACTGAGGTAATAAAGTAACTATAAAATTCTAAAAAGAATTAATTTTACATATGTATTTAAATATCCATTCTATTGTATTTCTAGCAAGGTATATTTTAAGTACAGCAAGTAGTTTTATTATTGTATACTAGGAGCTGACATTGTACAGAATGTAAATATGAGCTAGTTACTCTTGGCTGTGTATTTTGGCAGATTGTTTGTCAGAAGTGGCATCACAAAGACACACTAATGAGGCATTTTGTATATCATTTTCTTTTGTTTTCTCCCCATTTTTTTCACTGATTTCCAAAGAATATTATTTCCTTTTTTTTTTTAATTATCAGATGCAGTACAATTTTTATGAATATACATGAAAAAAAAATCATCTTGTGAGTTTGGAGTGAGCTATTTTTGTGAAGCTCCAAAGATGACTCATGGAAAGGTCTGTATGCCCAACAGATTATTAAAATCGCAAACTTAGTTTTCCATTAACATTTTCTATTCTGGCATTTTAAAAAGAGTGGAAGTTGATTTCAGCAGAACATTCTGTAGGGAAATTAGTTCATTTTGCTAAAGTATCTTAATAATTACAGTGACATCAAGGTTAATTGCTTAATCTGTATTGCCATAGTGCAGTCCTGTAGAAATCCCAACACAATCTGTTCTATAATTAGTGCCAGAATATCCATACATAGAACAAGCTGCAGCCTAAACAAATAAAAAAAGAAGTAATAAGATTAACAAACAAGATTTACTAAAGTGTGTGTTTTTTGTTTATTTGTATACATATCTATGAAGGGATGGGGTAGATTTCACAATACAGAACTCTTAGAAGCACGGTGTATTAAACCCTTGATAAAACACCAACAGCTGAGGTAGAAAATAACTTCAAGCAAGATATGTTTCTCCTTTCTTTTTTTTTCCAGCTCAAGAATGTGATTGGTAGCCAACAGGAGCACCAGGTCCCATTTTCACAATGGATAATTTCTTAATCAAAATATGCTTAGCTCCTTAATAACGTGAACAGTATTTTATTTGTAAAATGTATCAATTATGTTATAGAAAAGATTATTCTTTCATTTGTGTGTATTGAAGTAAAATACATATGTGCACTTTGTTTTTACTCTTCAGGGCAATTACTGCTCTAAAATTACTGTTCAGATCCTTCATGCTTCTTCAGAATGTCAACAACTTGATTAACTCAGCTTAAAATGCAAAATTTAGCAAAACATCTAAGTTGTTCATGAACAATCTAATGCTGTTTAAGTATTTGCTATTTAAATCTAGTGCTCAAGACCAAAAATTATTTTCGATTGCCACAGAAGAAGTAATTAGTTTGCATATGGTAGTTGCATATGACACTTCTGTAAAAATACTGTACTGTAAATTTTTCACAATATCTGCACAATAAACACATTTTATTGTACCATATGCACGTTCACCACATCATATTAAGTATCTGAAGTTCCTAATGATGCTGAACCTTAAGATGCATGTTGAACCAGAACTTGAAATTTCTGTTCTCAATATCCCTCACATGCACAATGTGGGTATTATTTGATAGAAATAGCAATGTTCCACCAAGTCAATGAAAGTGCACTAATTCATAACAAGTCATAGCCTACAATTCTGAACAAGTTCACCAAGATCAGCAACATAATTCAGAGACTCCTTCAGAAGTGGTATCTGGAAAAGGAACACATCACATCAAATCTCTCACCTCTTCAGCAATATTATATATGTATAAAAAAACCAAACCAAAACAAACATTTTTTTTTTTTTTTTTTTTTTTTTTTTTTTAATGGATGTTTCACTAGTTTTCTTTATATTGATTCACAGAACTGTGAACTTATCCAGAGTTCTGGTTGGGAGATTCTTCTTTCTTTTTCTTCTTACTGAGTTCCTCCTATCTGGGACTCCTGGCCTATTTCTTTCCATCCATTTCACTGACTCTCCTCTCTCTGCACTTTATCTGCACTTTGTATATTTTTGGCACATATCAAAAACTAGGTGGACAGATTTTAATTGTCAAGACTCTTCTACTTCATCTTAGGGGTAAATAAGTAAGTAAATCTCAACTGGCATTAATATAAAACATGTACTCCTGCAAAATATGGAAACAAAAAACATTCTGTCATCCTTTATTGAGTTGTATACAGCAGAACTTAAACATGGAACCTGTGTCCTTGAAAATACACACTTGTTACACATCTTAGGATATACATTCAATTATCAATGTTAAGCCCATCACCCAAACTTTGGTGTCACTGTGGTACAGCCTGATGATGCTTTGATTGATTTACATACTAAAACTTTTACTTTGAGGAAACAAAGGTGGCAAATTAATCCTAATTTTACAAAGCAGAAAAATCTGTACTTCCTGCTCTCAAGTGGATGCTTTCTGAAGTCTGATTATTAGATAAGGAAATGTCTCCAACATACTTGACATGCTTAAATTTCCAAGCATCATTTTCATCTGTCTTACCAGCCTCTATCAATGTATGTATCTACTTCAGTAATTTTGAATGCATAAACTTTGATGGCATATAGATGCCAGAGATAGAGGCAGCTAGATATAGAAATACTTCATGCTTTCAATTTTCAACTTGGCAACTTTTAAAATAGTTATTTTTAAAATTAGGAACTAAGACTACTGAGCACTTAAAATAAAAAGGGCAAACCTCTAATTTTCCTATATTTTACTTAGTTATTGTCTGTTATTTGGTGTTTAATCACCTCCACAGAAACAGGAATAAAGTCTCCCATATCTTGCAGCAGTTTTAAATTAAGTGGTTTCTCAGCTAAACACCCTTTTGATTTTGAATGTTCATACTACACGGTGAGAATTTATGCAATTTACAAAGCATTAAGCAGTTGTTGAAGGGCTGTTGTTGAGAAATTTCATATGGATTTTTCCCACCTCAACAAAAATTCTGTTCTTACAATTCCCTTCATAGAGGCAGTTGCTAACCTGATAAGTTTATTTTGGCAGTCAAACTGCAATCAGTAACCTGCAGTATTATCAAAGAGGAAAGCTGAACTTCAGCACAACGGTGAGTCTATACTTGCATGTAATTGAAGCGTTATTTTTCTTTTCCACATAAGCCAAAACAGTAATAACTTGCAAAGACTGAGAGTCTTAGTAATGCCCTAAGCCTTTTAAAAAGCATATTTCAACATTCTTGCAGCTGAATATTATTTAGTTCTCTTTTTTTTCATCTCCTTGTTACCATAGATATTGCTTAGAAAAGTTTTATAGCTTGTAAGATATCATTATTGTTGAAATCAGGTAGCCACTTACAGGAAAATTACTTCTTAACTTTTTTATTTATAAAGCTACAATATACTAAGCTTTATCTTTTATTTTAAAAGTGCAGGGATCCATTTGGTTTGTGCTCTCTTACAAACCCCTATGGTTTTCTTTCAAAAACATATAAAGCAGAAGCTTAGGAGATATTTGGTAAATGAGAAATAGGTGATTTTAAAACATGCTAACAAGCTGACTTTTCAGTATTTCTACCTTTGCTAAGAAGTGCCTGTCATAGTCAAATAATTTCCTTCATACTGTGCAGTGTTGTGTCATTCCAGATTGCGTAAAGAAAATGAGAAGATAGTACATTTTTACTTACTTATTTGAGAAAAATATCAGATATTAGATATTTATTGATTGATTACTCTGTGTTTATATGTAATACAAGTTAACATTTGTAATTTAAACTAGTTTTAACTAGTATTAAGCAAATTGTTTTTTCCCAGGACTTTAATGTACAACATTAAAGAATGCATTTACAATGTACCTCTTGTAATTTTCATGGTGGAAGATATCTGCTGTTCAGCCTCAAAAGGTCATGTAGTCTTGGCTTCCCTGACTTAATCAATATGGACTACATGTCTCTGCATAAGAATAAACAGCCACTGCTGCCTCTTCTTCTTTTTCCAGATGAAGTACTGTGTTATTCTTGATCTCTTCTTCCATCTGGGTCAGGTCTTTTCACACATTCATAGTCAGCTCATTGAGTGACCAGAATGACTGTAATGACAAGGAGAACACTGGAGCAATGTTAATGCAGTTGTATATGACTGATTGGACAACCTCAGCAAAAATTGATTTTACTGTCACCCCTTTGAGTCCACTAATGTCATGTTGTTTTTTCAGAGAGACTTAAGCCTACTTGATAAACTTGTTCTCAGGTATTCAGTTCCAGTCTCTGGGGGAGTAAAGGGTAGGGTGATAAGCAAGGTTACTGGCTACTGAAGTGAAATTAATTAAATGATGAATGGCCTTTCAAGATAATAATTATCATATAGTTATTTCGGTACATTCCTGAAGGGCTTCTCCTCAGTGCAGGACCATGATCAGCAGGGTTTTGAATATCTCCATAGATGTGGACATTACTGCCTCTTTGCACACCCTGTTCCAGTGTTTGACCACTATCACAGTAAAAATGTTTTACCTAATGCTGACTTTAATTTTCTGGTATTTCTAGCCATTAACTCTTGTCCTGTCACTGTGTGTAACTAAGAGTCTGTCTCTCTCTTATCAGAAATTCATAGATATTTTCCTATCTCTCTCTTTCAGTCAGTCTTGCATGGATTTTTGTGGTATTTGGAGTGGGTTGTGTTTTTTTAATTGTTTGCTTCATTATTTAGATATTTTTATTATTTTTTTGTTATTTTCTTATTCTTGTGTAGATTGCTCATGTTTTAGAATGAATATTTCTTAAGGTCAGAGGATAAAATCTGAGATGACTCTATAATTATTCCATTATATAAAAATGAAAGAGAAAACAGTTGAAGACACATTTCAGGTTCATTAATCACTCTGTATTCATTTTAGTTCATTGCATTACAGCTTTAAAAGCTTAAGACACTTTGGTCTGTATTCCTGATGGATTTGGGAGTATATTTAAAAGAGACCAGCATTATTAGTGTTCTGATAATTTTAAAAATTACCTTGACTTAATAGGGACCAACTTTCTTTAAAAGCACGATGAAAAGTGAAAATTATAATTTAGGCCCTTTCAGGCAGATCTCTAGATCTCTTGAGTAATGCACAATGTCTTTTGGAGTAATTGTTGGTAGTGCATAAAATGGAGAAAACTTTGTTTCTATAGGCTTCTAGTAGTAAGAAATTTAATGAGATTTAAAAATATATTTTGTTTGATCATTATTTAGTGTCCTCTAAGTCTATATTAAGCTTCTAAATTTATATCAGAACATTAACAAAATGTTTCCTTTTTACAGAACTATTGTTCACAGGTCTGTTTATCTTGATCTGCTTTGTTAGATATATAAAACAGTAGTAGTCACTCAGACATGTGTTTCACAGGGAGGAACAAAGAGCTGCAGCATATGAAGTGAGGAATGCCTCAAGTCAGAACTGTTGTCAAAAGAAAAGGAATGTGTGTATCCTGAGCATCTTTTGGTGACCAAAGCACAACCACTTTGACTTGATTTGGATGTTTCTGTATGCTTTAAAACAGGAGTTGTAGATGCTGTTAGATACAGATAGATCTGCTCAAATAAATGATTGTGATTTGTTGTTGCTGGGGTATTTCTCTTTTGTTGTTCTTGTGGTTTTTTTAACTGAATTTTATTTCTTTTGAGTTAAATGACATTTATTTTAAGTTTATTTCATCTGAGTTAAATATTTGCTGTCTTGTCAAGCTCAGAATCTATTATTGAAAAATAGAAGAATTTTAGAAGTGCATTTTTCTGAAAAAAAAAAATCTTTGTTTATAATAATGACACAGACTGTTATTTTTTTAAGTAAATGATACAGGTCTAATATCCTGAGTTACACTGGTCAGACTAGATGATTTACTTCTGTTAGTATAACTAGAAATCCATTATTGCACCTGAGAAGCCAAAAATATAAAAATGAAGAAAAAAAAAGGGATAAATGGGAGAGTTTAAAATTTTAGCTGGAAGTCTCTGTAGTAGAAGTAGCGTCATAAAGTCTGTAATCTTCCCTGTGTTAGGTTTGTAGTCTCATGTGATTTCTTATTTTCCAGGTTCTAGCAGAGAAATAGGCATTTCCTAAGCTGATAAAGGAGTTGTTTTGAATCAGTGGGATGATTCACAAAAGGAAATGTCAAAGAGCTTTGCCCCAAGCTTCTCTTTTGGCTGTCTCAAGTTAAATGAAAAAACCCCAACTGCCTGATTAGGACCTCTTTGCATTTTTTCTCAAATTGCTTTCAAACGTTGATTATTTTTTCTTTTTTCTCCTTAGAAGTAATACTGTACAATTAGGCCCAGAATTTAGACCTGCAGGTTAGGGAAGCTGCAACCTATTTTTGGAAGTCTAGTCCTCAGAACTTTGTATCATGCCGTCTCAAATCACTGTAAAAATAATAAAGGGAGAGAGCAAGGGTATATATAGCTGAGCAATTCAGGATTAAAAAAAGGAAAAGCCAATATAATTTTTAGTGAAAAGAGCATGCTGTTTATAAAATTACAAAGGTTCATTTAAAGAGAAAGTAAAAATGTAACTACAGAAAGTAAATGACCAAATTACAAGTTCAGGATATATTATGGTGTTTCTTACCAAGCATAATTGTAGTTGTGTCATTTTTTCCAGTTATATTCAAGGTTGTAGCAGCACTTATAAACTCTATATTTCATAAGTTTATAAACTGGCAGTAAAAAATTTACTTAACACGCTATTAACACCACAACATGTTATTTTACTGTCTGTCTCCTTTCTTTATTCATGGGAAGGTAAGACTAAAAAGGAGGAAGACAATAATTGGGACATAGAAGTATTATTTTGGCACAATACCTAACAAGAAGAGTTGATCCCTTACTTCTTTCTCCCTAAAATTAGCACTTCTAAAATTAGTATTCACTGACAGATATGCTAAAATGTTACTCTGTGGTAGTATTTAAAGTTCCTGTTTGTTCATTAATGGAAACTAACAAAAGTAAATGACCTCCATCTTTTCACCAACTTTCATAAAAAAAGATTCTTTTTTTCACCCTCCTGATTATTTTTAGTGGTTGTTTTGTTTTGTTTGAGTTTTAACATATTCTTGATTCCATAATTGATTCTTAATTTTATTTTTTATTTACATCTACTGTCATTTTTTTCACTTGCTCAAAAATTTGCATCAATTTTAGTTCCAGCCAAAAATTTTTCTTTAGTTTGCTATGTGGCTTTTTCTTTTGGTTTTATTATTTTCTAAACTCATAGAAATACAGATGAGCTGTATAGGTATGTATAAGTATGTCTAAAAATATATATATAAACAAAAAAGTTCCATTCTTCAGGTAACACATTAGATTTGCCCTCTGTATAAAGAAACTCTAAAATTTGCACAGAAGTAGTCAGAATAATGATTTGCTTTCAGGTTTTTCAAAAGTTGAAGCCTACAAATCAAAGAATTTTTAAGTTAGCCCTGGTTTGTAATAATTTCATTTTATTAAAAAAAAATTGATGGAAACATAGTACTCTACATCTTTAGTCAATGACACTTCTTTATCAACAGTTTTCAGGTATTCAACTTATTTCTTTAGGTGGCTACAAATATATTCAAACTAATTGGAATACACAGTTACATAAGTGAAAGATTTTAATTGTTTTATAGACTGATGTTTCTCTTTTTCATTGTGTTTTTCAACTTTTCTTCTCCTTTCTGTATTTATTTTTCTTCTGAGACTGGATATTTGCTGGGGTTTAATGTTTTGGGGCTAATTTTTTATTATTTATGTTTTCAACTGGCTGATTTTTAGTAACTGTGAGAAATAACAAATCCCGTATTTTTTAACTTGATAACTTCTGATCTTCTTCGCTATAGGAATTTGCCTTAGTTTTTGATTCTGTATCATAATTTAATTTCATGTTTTCACCTCTTCATATATAGATTGCAATTGTGAAAATTCCTCAGAGGCAAACGTTTGCATACATAGTCAGCAAAATTCAAAACTGAATTTTTCTGTTTGATACTAAAAATTCACTGTGCAGCACAAGTAGACATGCAGACAAACGTTGTTGTTTTTTTTAATCTGTTTATTATACTGATAGCATAAAGATGGATTTTACTATGATATCTTTCCTAGGAGCCTCCATCTGTCTCTGTTTTATTTTTAGGGCACATTTCAGCTGTTGCTTTTATACTCAAATGTTTTTTTTCTTCCCTACTCCCCTCACTTGCCAATACAGTCACATATCTTAGAATGCCAGGTGTCTCACATAATGTCAGTAATATTCATAAGAACCACAACAAAATCACAGATCTACTTGTATATTTATATATTGCTTATATATTTGTTGCTCTACAAATAGTTAAAGCAATGCTGAATAAAGAGAAGATAAATAAATCTCCACAGACCACAATATATTGCGGAGGCTAGGAAGACTGTTTGGGAAGTTTTCCTTGCACAAGTGGTGAAATTTGGAATTTAGCTTTTATGCGTGTGAGCTTTGAGACTGCTCTTCACTTTTCCTCCTGACATTTTTTCAAAACTAAAATGTATACTATGTGAGCAGTTTTTCTTTGTAGGCCTACATTGAACGTAGTAAGGCTTCACCATCAGGGAAGAGGTTGTTCCCTGTGAAATAGGTTTCTGAATAGCTCCCAGGAGTACATTTTGTAAAGGAAATAACCAAGAAAGTTTTAATCTTCATCTTTTTTTATTAATGAGGTGGAGTTGTATGGCTTTGCAGTCTTCTTAGACTTAGTAGTAATTTTGTCATGATAGTTCTTATAAGTAGTCTGGGCATAATTTTGAAGTTACCATCTTGGGGAATTTTTTTGTTAAAAACACTCAAATGATATATGTAAATTAAAAAAAAAAAAAAGGAAAAATCTTTCTAAATTTGTTGTCTTTGATGTGGTAATCTTTGATTACCACACATTTTATTTAGATCATAACAACATAACATACACTTTTGAGTTGTCTACACCACTGAAAGACTGATGAGGCTGTCCTGCTAGACTGCAAAGATATGGTGAGTCTGTACTTCCATTTTTAGTACTTAGGTCAAGGTATCAAAAAACTACATAGTGTCAAGTCTTAAGAAAAAAAAGTCCCAAGGCATCCTAGTATGTACTGAGTCTAGAATGTCTTGTATCAGAATAAATGTTTAAAATTACATGTTCCTGTATCAGATGCTGAAAAAACATAGCATAATACTTCTGTGCATAAAACTAATGAAATTCTAACTGTGACAGTTTGCTAATTAACACAGAACTGAGTCAATAGAAAACAACTTGCTCTCTAGAAAAAAATTATTGCATACCAGTGAGAAGCATGACAATTAAGATTATTTGAAAAAAACTCATATGAAACTATTTAGGTCGGTTTTTTCCTAAGAACACATACCTGAATTTACATAAATTTGCGTGACCTTGCACAAGGTTATGCCCATGACTATTTAAATGAGATGGATTATATTTGTCCTCAGATTATCTGTAAATTAGTTGCCTAATCTATGGTTTCTTATACGTAAGTGATTCATTCTGTTTGAGATACCTAGATATCCACAGGCAGAACACAGTTATTATGCAACATGTTCTCATCCAGAGACTGAATTGGAGAAGAGGTAGGAACACTCTAGGATACTTAATGTGGCACTAGATGCCTGTGTTTAAACAAGTTAACTGACCTCTTAGACTCCCTGCCAGGCAGAATTCATCCCATCCTATCTATTCTAGACACATCTCATTTCTGAGTGGCTTGTCCTCTAAACATGTCATCTCCCATTGTATTTTATAGTAGTAGGGGTTAGCTCCTGAAACATTGGTATCTATTACCTGCTGAGACTCCCTGCTGGTTTCCACCAGGTCTTCAGCTACTTCACAGAACACCTTAGGCTTCTGGAGATGGTTCTGTGGTATATATGAAGATCTAAATCACAACTGGTGAAATCTGTAATATCACTAGGTGCTTATGCTATAGGTACCCAAAGTGCTTACTGGAAGTGCAGAATCTTAGAAACATTTAAGTTGAAAAAGACCCTTAAGGTCATCAAGTCCAATCATAAACTTTACCCTACCAAGGCCACCACTAAATAATGTCCCTAAATACCACGGCTTTTAAATGTTTCTAGAATAGTGACTTGACCAGTTCTTTGGATAGACTGTGCCAATGCCCTATAGCCCTTTCAGTGAAGAAATTTTTCCTAATATCCAATCTAACCTTTCCCTGGCCTAACGTGAGGCAGTTTTCTCTGTTACTATTGCTTGTTACCTGAGAGAAAAGGCCAAAACCCACCTCCCTACAATCTCCTTTCAGGTGGCTGTAGAGAGCAATAAGGTCTCCCCCAAGCCTTCTTTTCTCCAGGCTAAACTGCTCCAGTTCCCTCATGCTCTTCCTAAGTCTTGTTGTCCAGACCTTTCACCAGCCTTTTTGCCCTCCTTTGGATGTGCACCTCAGCGTTTTTCTTTTAGTTACGGGCCCAAAACTGAACACAGTATTCCAGTTGTGGCCTCACCAGTGATGAATACAGGAGAATGAAACATTCCCTAGTTCTTCTTGCCAAACTGTTGCTGATACAGGCCAGTATGCTGTTGTCCTTCTTGGCCCCCTGTGCAAACTGATGTCTCACACTCAGCTGTCTGTTGACCAACATGCCCAAGTCCTTTTCTACTGGGCATCTTTCTAGCTACTCCAAGCCTGTAGTGTTGCATGGGTTGTTGTGACACAAGTGCGATACCTAAGACTTAACTTTGTTGAACCCTGTACAACTGGCCTCAGCCCCTCAATCCAGACTGTTCAGTTACTCTGTAGAGCCTTTCTGCCCTCAGGATGATCAACACTCCCAACAAACTTGGTGTCATCTGCAAACTTACTGAAGGTGGCTCCAGTACTGAGCCCTGCAGAACCCTACCTGTGACTGTCCACTGTTGGATTTAATTCTACCTACCACAAGTCTTTGGGCCCAGCTATCCTGCCAGGTTTTTTACTCAGTGAAAAGTGCACCTGTCCTGCCAGATTCTCTAGAAGAATTTTTCTGAAATTTGTGCTGGAAGCAATGTTTCTAAGACATGATAAAGCAAAAACTGTTCAAATATCTCACTTAAAGATACATTCTATAAAGAACATCCTATGAAAACAAACCAAAACAACAGCAACAAAACAAACAAAAAATCAACAACAAAAATAAAAGCAAACAAACAGAAAAGCAATAAAAAACTCACCACCCCCAAACATCATAATAAAGAAAAAAAAAAAGGACAGAAGAGGGAAAAAAAAAGTAAAAAGGCTGCTCCAATAATAAATGTTATATTATATTATATATAATCATATTTATTATATAATATATGCTATATATTATATAATTGTATTTTATATATGTATATAATATATGATATATAATAGTTTTCAAGTAAATATGGCATGTTTCCTATTGAACATCTGTTGGATTGTATATTGTGCACAGTGAAATCCATGTCCTAAACAAAAATTAATTTGGTGCTATTTTGGTGCAAATAGCAAAAAATTTCAAAGCCAACAAACAGTATTCTACCACAGACTTGAATTCTGCTTCTAAAAGTCACAGTGTCAAAGGGAAAATGTCTGTTTGAGAAAAAGGTTTGCTCACAAGATTAAAAGTCAATCTAATATCAGTTATATGTTGTATAAATTATAATACTGTTTTAAGCGAAGGGTATTGTATTCCAAAGGCTTGAAATTTAGTTCTAAGGCAGTAATGAAGAAATTGAGTGTTCCCAGTGAGGTTAAAGGATTGTATCAGCTTTCAGGGACTGCTATGATTGCAGCCATCCATTTCCACTGAGAAATAATTTGCAAAACTTTGTCAAGTAGAATTGGGTTTGGTTTTTTGTTTTGGTTTGGGTTTTTCCTTACTTTAAGGGCACTTGGCAGCAAAGAATGCTGCTAAGTAAAACACAGATCTCAGAACCCATTCATGTTGGTCTTATTCAAAGAATGAAGCTTGCAATCCTCAACATGACTGGACCACAACATCGATTTAATCATATTGTATATGAGACTTCCCAAGTTCATGAAAAAATGCTTTCCATATATTTATCAACATGGAAGGGGTGAAACTGAACATGGCCAAATGTCACTTGAAATAATCTTTTCTTCAATGCATAATTTTCCATGTAGATCTAAGATATGAGTCATTCTGTTCCGCCGCAGTTATAAAAAACCTGTCTTCTCTTATCTTGACACATATTACATTATGTGACCAATATTTAATCAGGAATGTGGTACCATTGTAGAACTAATGAATACGGTATTTTATATAGATTGAACTTTGCTCTTGATAGCTGCTGCTGTATGATGAAACCAAAACTACCCCATAATTCAGTTCAGAATTGACATTATCTCTTCTTGCGTTACCTATCATTATTATTATTTATATCTTAGATTTACAGTACTACTTTTGTTCTAAAACTTTTATAAAATGTTGCTGATGGATTCTAGAGAAACGAATAAAATTTCAACCTTTAATCTGGGAAATAAAATTACACATAGATCATAATCTTTTGACAACAAAAGCTGTAAACAACAAAAAAGAATTTTGTATATGGAAAACAACAAACTAGCGTGGTTCTTACTTTATATTTGCTTTTCAGCAATGAAAAAGATCATCTCTTCATAATAGCATGTTTTACCTACTTCTCATTAGCTTTCCCAGAGTAGCTACTCAAGGGCAGATCTGGCCTGACAAACATCCTACCAGAAATAAACAGCCTTCTGCATGTGTTAGAGACTACATTGTAGAAGCTGCAAAATGGCATTATAGTTATTTAGCACAGTTAACATAAATTTTTGTTTCCTACATGTCTCCTGCCCTTTCTAAACTCCACCTCTCTGAATCTTGTGATTTTGTAAACGTCTCAGAAAATAACCAAAAATACAAATGTAGAATTACCAGTTACCTTGTGTAATTGGGGGGACAGTATCCATTTCCATACTTCGATTAATCTAGTCTAAGCAGAACACCTTACATGGCTAAGTCCATTACCCATTACAGTGTCTTTATAACTCCTGAACTGGATGCTCTAGGGTCTTATCTTTGTAGGAGAAGATGTCGAGAAAAATTGCACTGTAGATGAGATTATTGTAAATATCTGAGGTTTTACCCTACATGTTTATTGCAAGCAGGGAATGTACCAGATTATACTTTTACTTTACCTCCTTTCCAGTGCAAACACACATGCAAAATGTAAATAAGAGCATTTGATACTTGGTGTGGAGGTAGACTTCTCTGAAAAACTCTTTTAAGAGCAGGTCCTGAGATTTGTTAGAATTTCTTTAAGAACTGCCCTTAGGAAGTCAGCGTCAAGTCAGTGTCACCTTTCTACTCTGCTGTATTATTATTTTAATAATCTGCAACTCCAGTGAGACTGATCTTACATTTGTAACTTAAAAGCAGCCTGAAATAGTCGAGGTATCTCAACAGGTAGTTTAGTGTGCAACAAAGGTATCCTTCTCAGGAAATAGCTATTGGGTATTTCCTATTATATTAGCAAAATTGTTGTTTGGCAAAAGAAATAACAGGTTGTAGCTTTCTGAATATTACTATAGCTACAGAAGAGATTTCACAAGGAATCCCATCTCAAAGACAGCAACCCATTATGCTCAGGTTCTACAGGTTGGCATACAGTGTAATATGAGAGGGTAAAAAATACTTAGATGTATGATTCTTCTACATGCTTCTAATAGGGTTGATAAAATAAGTTTCTTAGTATATAAAATTACATAGAAACATAAAGGTTGGAAAACACCTTTAAGATCATGAAGTCCATCTGTAATTTAGAACTTGCAAGTTTAAACAGGTGTTCTCTGGCCTTGAAGTCCTTGTTAACATATTTTAATGGCCCATAGGTGGATCAAATACTACAACTACTGTATTCAGTTGGAAAACTACTTCTTTCTTCACTGATGATCTTGCTTTCTGAGCAGTGACATTTTAGCAAAACCACAGTGAACTGAAGATGTTTGTTTGCAGAAAAATTATGTAAAAGACTTTCATCCTGGCTTTGGAGATTTCAGACATTCTTATATCTACACAGTCTGAATATTTCTTCAAGGAGAAATAAAGCTTTCTCCACAGTAATTGCCTCACATTAAGTTAAAATTTTAATAAGTTTTACAAAGAAGATAATTTAGAGATTTACTAATATTAAGATTTGCTACTCCATCCTTCTTCTGCTGAAGGATAAAAAGCTATGCCTCTATTAATATTTGCCAAACAGCCTGAGGTTTACTGGAACAAGTGACTTTATGATCCCTTCCATTTCTCATTTGTACTACTTGTTAATCTAGTGAGCCTCATGCTTATAGCATCCACACTGTTGGAAGATTCATGTTAGGTCATGTATGTCCATGACCTCTTTTATTAAAATGCCAATATTCTTGATTCTGGATTTCAAAATCTCATGTTCCATAGGATGTCAACTGCAGAAAAGATATGCCTTATAATTTATGGAGTTAGTCTGGGCTAGTTTACTTCAGCTTCCTTATCTTTGGATTCTTACAGTCTCGACATGAACTTTCTGGCTGGCAAGCACATTTATATTGGACAACAAATACTTGTCAGCTTTGTACAAATTCACTAGGCACGCCACAAACTGTCATGTAATTATGCAGTCCAGATAAAATGCGTAATGGCAAAGTTATAAGCCTTAGGAATGGTTGTTTTCACTAGGTAAGCTGTAAATGAAAATTCGATGAACACTTTAACAGTGCTTTGACCATCTTCTGAGCACTTTGTCTTTTCACCCAAAGTACCACTCCTTGGCTTTTTTGCTATTAGAGGTGTTTTTTTTTGTTGTTGTTGTTGTTGTTAGGGATTTTTGTGTTTTTTGTTTGTTTGTTACAATGAGGATAATTGTATTTACTTACCTCACATAGGGCAGTGAGGCTTTGTTCAAGTTTGTAAAGAGCTTTAATATGCTCAGGTGGAAGGAATTAGGGAAGCAAGCACATGTTCTCTACCAATCTATACATACAAAGAAACAGTTCAAGGCTTCTAATTAGTATAATTTTTTAGAAACAAGATCTTATCATAAGTTGCTGCAAGTTGCCATTTTGCAGTAAGTTTAGATCATTAACTTACATTTTTAGACAGTTATAACGTATTTCAAATAATCTATTTTCAGCAAACACTTTAATAAGTAAGGAAGCTTGACATTATGGGAAGTGGAATAAGCTGCCTTTGCTACAAGGCATGGGCAGTTATTGAGATATAGCTACGTACTACAAATTCTCAACCTACTCTGCCTTGTGCTTAGCTATAGATTTGCCTGTTTCTTTGGCAATGGTATGAGGAGAGAAGAGAAGAGAAGAGAAGAGAAGAGAAGAGAAGAGAAGAGAAGAGAAGAGAAGAGAAGAGAAGAGAGAAGGCTGAGTGGGGTGATCTTATAAATGATTAGAAGTATTTAGAAGGTGGGTGTTAGGAGTGATTTTGCAGTGGTGCCCAGTGACAGAAAAAGAGGTAACAGGCACAAATTTGGACACAGGGAATTACATCTAAACATGAGGAGAATATTTAATATGGGGATGGTAGATCACTGGAAGAGGCTGCCCAGAGAGGTGGTGGAGTCTCCATTTCTGGAAATGTTCTAAACCCACTAAACGTCAAAGGAACAGTGGCTGTTTCTTCAGGAGACTAATGCAGTGCAAGGCAGTGACAATAACAACAACAACAATGTATAAATAACATTAGTATATCAGAAGTAGTTTCTACTAGATAAAAATTTCTTAGTGTCTTAATTTAGTCATAAATGTCTAAGCAGTAGTCAGTACAGAATCCTAGAATCATTTATGTTTGAAAAGACCCTTAAGATCATCAAGTCCAACTGTTAACCTAGCACTACCTATTATCAACTATCATGTCTTCTGTCACTTGCTACATATGAATTTTACACAGCACTTAAAAGACCAAAAATTTTATTAGAAAATGTGGCTATAAGTTGAAAAGAAGGTATCAGCTAGTATAAAAGACTTAGTTTCCTTCAGATTTCCAAGAAAAAAAGGAAATGAAATGTATCCAGAGAATTAACATTAACACTGCAAGCTTTAATGATAAACACAAACACTTCCTCTTTAGCAGGAAGAAAATAGTCAGAATGTAATTTTTTTCATGGTTTCATAGTAAATGGAAACTGGTGAGTAGTAGCAGTTCAGTAACCAATGACAAAAATCACAATAGAAATTTGTTGAAAGTTTCTTCAAGTGTCTGCAAAATTGACAATGGGAGGAATGTTCCTTGCTCTTTTCAGCAGTTATACCCATTGAAAAGCACTCAGGAGAACAGCTACCTGGTGTTCCATCAGTTTGAAGTTTTTTAAGAAAAAACAGAAACAAATTTGCATCTCAAAATGCAGAAATTTTATGTCAAACCATTATGGTGGCTTGTGCTTAGGCATGTACGAGAGAAATACAGAAAGACATAGATCTGTGGAATTAAAGAAAAGGACTGCAAGATATCAGCAGAAAGAAAAGGGGACAAAGCAAAAGCACTTAAAAATATTTTTATGTCATGTTAGAAGATGGAAAACAGGAAGGAAATCAAAAGCAGCAGAAAATTGTATTGAGATGGATGGTATAGAAAAACATACTGAGTCAGGTGATAATGAAAGAGAAGTATGTAGGAGAGCAAAGACAACAAACTACAAATCCACTTTGAACTGGTGCTAAAAAATACATTTTATTATTACATACTTCTTTGTCTTCCCCATCCACGCCCTCTCATCTTCTGCAGTTCCATAATGCCATCTTTACCTCCATTTACCTTTTTTAAAATAAAACTTTCCTCTAAGAGAAAGAATTCTGTGCAGAGAAGTTGAAAAGGAGGCTTCAAATTCATCAAAAAAATCAAAATCAGATGACAAATGTGAGAAAAAATTATTTTAAAAAGAATAAAATTTCTCTTTTTAGAGTCATTGTTTTCTGAGATTTGGTACAATATTGTTGAATATCTGAAGTTGTAAATAGATTTGTCTGAAATTAATGTCTGTTGATTTGATAACCAAAATTAATTTTAAAATGGCCTCATTTAACTCCACACAATTTCAGTAAAATCATATGATGATCCTCTGTGCAAATTAAGAATGAGAAGGCAAGGTGTGCACAGTGACAGACAAGAGACAAAGTGAAAGTCAGCAAGGAGATTTTTCCAATCTTGTTCAACTCCTTTCTTCTTTTCAAGTGTACTGAGTATATTTCTGACATTTTCTCAGTCCAAATTTTGTACATAACAGTAAATAACTCCTATAAGGTCCAACAGCTCTAACTGCTACACTTTTTTTTTGGGGGGGGGAACTATAACAAAGCACAGGACTGAAAAAAAAACATTTTCTCTCCAATGGGATTATTGCTCTCCAGTGGTACTATTGGGGTATTTATACAACACATCAGTCTTCATGTGCACTGTATTGCCAGAAATGTAAGGGAATATATTACATTAATTGTGGGTAGAACATAGGAAGAATTAGTAGGAATGAAAATGCCAATCAATCAGCAAGGGGGGAGAATATGAAAATTATCCCGATTATTTCTGAATCTTTTTTAAAACTCACAGTAGCAACATTTGGTTTTCCCTCCCTAGATTTTATACTCAAATCTGTCACAACTTCAGGTTTGTTCTCATGTTCCACTGTGAAAGCTCATGTCTGCAGTGGATTTTACAGCACAGACTGAGAAAGAAAAATTACTTCTGAGAATCACAAAAGCCAATGAAGTAGCTTCACCCCGCAGGGTTCTAGAAGTTCTTAATTTAAACTATGAATCACTTTGCCATGGCTGAAAGAGAGAGACTCCTAAAGTGGCAGCCTTTGGGAGTAATTCTGCCTTTAGTTCTGCACTATATAATTCAGACATTTGGAACAAGTTAAGCATGTGAATCGCTGATGGTGGCCACTGCACTGAAAACAATTGTTGATTATTCCTCCAGACTAAAGGAAGCATGTTTTTCTACCTTAAACTTCATTCTAATAGTAGATCCCCTGTAAAAGTGACAAAAACTGATGAATCAAATTAGCATAGTCTGGATTTTGACTGGGTTTGTTTTTTCCTCTTCATTTTGCCCACTGTTTGAAAAGGCATCTATGGAGTCAATGTTGTGAATACAAATTTTAAGTGACTTCAGAAAGAATAAATTCTTGAACCTCCTTAGAAAACTATCTAATAGTGACTTCTTTAATGAAAGTTTTTACCATTTTCATACACACTTCCAATATAAAAAAAGAAAACTGTAGTACCTGGGAATGTGTTATTGATAACACTAGGTGGATGATTGCTAAAAATGAGTTAAATAAGGACAGTTCAGAAGGTGATGAGAGCATTACCTCATGTCAAGTCATCCTCCAGTAAGAGCCTGGTGCTTCTTGGAATATAAAGGGGCAGCATCATCAATACTTAAGAAGTAAAGGAATACAGGCTCTCTCAGGCTACTGAATTTAATCTTAAATTCAAAATCTAATCTCAAATTTGAACTTTAATCTCAAATCTAAGTCAGATCTGGAGCCCATTTTTCAACTGAATCTGGGATGAAGATAGCATTAAGGCTTAATATCCAGAGATATAGGCTTCTAGCCTTCCTTAAATAGTGAAATCAATAATAAAGAAATATTTTTTTGAATTTTCCATTTTAATTTTTATAAATACCTAACCAAATATTGTTGATTTTAAAATGAAATTGTTTGGAAATTTGTATCCATCAATTTTTCCAAGCCTTCCTATACCCCTGAAGGTCACAATCTCACTATTTCTTCTGCAGGTTATGACTGAAAAGCTATAGGTAAAATAGAAAATTTAGATACATGGGCAGATTCTATATGAGAATAAAATCAGTTGGAAAGAAATATGCTCAATTTAACTACCTTTCTCTATAAGCCCAGTGAACATTTTCTCCACTTTTTGTTTTTTTTTTCTTTTTTTAACTCTACATCTCATTTTAATTTCCTAAAAAAAAAAAAAGGAATAATATCAGGAAACAAAATCAAATCCCTGTAGAAATCAAAGCTTAATGATTAATATATGTAAGTCAAAATTTCTGACAGTACTTCAATGTCATTGACTTAGGAAGTTTAAGGTAAAGAGAAAAGTGTTTTCCCCACTGGTTCTCATTCTCATAAAAATATTTTAGTTAATGTACAATTTGCCTGTAAAGGTAGCAAATTCAACCTGCACATTTCACAAACAACTTTTACATTTTCAGAATAAAACAAGATTCTTTTTAATCTATTTTTCCCCAAAAATCATTGCAGTTGTATGGTATGTATTTTTGGTTTTGTTTTTTTGAAATCTAGTTACAGTAATTGCCAAAAAGAACACATAATCTGTCAAATCTTTAGTAACCATTGACTTATATTATTTATTTAGAAAGAATAAATAGACCTATCAAGAGAAAGTATTAACATTAAATTACTGAAATATATGTAACAGATTTATGAAAAGTTCTTTAACGTGAATTTTTATATCTTAAAGTTACTGCATTTCATGACAGATGTTTTTTAATTTTCTTTTTTTCTAATGAAAAATAGTGAAATAAATTTCATTTGACAAAAAAAATATAGCTTTTCATGACTAAACTATTTGATGATTTCATTTAAATAGAACTTTTTAAAGAAAGATGATGTTCAACACTTATGTTCAAAAATAAGATGTATTTTTCATTGTACATCACTATATACCGTAGTTTACATTTAAGTAAGTATCCTGAAATTCCAGATAAAATTAGATAAACTGTTAGCAAAGATAGATGTCATTAAACTAGTCATGTATGACTACTACAATGTAAGGCATGAAAAAGCATTCGGTTTTACAAGACTGAATATTGTCGTTCAGTATCTTTATCTAGAGTCCTTCTTAAGAACAATTTAGTAGTTCAAAAATAATCTATTTCCTTTCACCTGAACATAATTATGCAAAATATTAAAATTTGTGATAATGAAACTGTCTCCCTTGTGGAATCTACTGTCTTACAAATTGAAATAAGACTCTCATAATGGCTGAGGTTGGAAAGGGTCTCTGAAGACTATTTAGTCCAGCTTTCCTGAAAGTCTCTTCTTGCTCAAGACCTCTTCATGGGTCTCAGGCCTGGAACTCCTGAAGGCAAATCTTACCAGTAAAGACCAAGGTGAAGGAACCACCCAGGATACTCAGTTACTTAAATTGCTCTGTCACCAGCTCCTTTGTCCCATTCAGCAGGAAACCCACATTTTCCAAAGTTCCTTTTACTGCTGTAGAAGATCTCCCCATTGCCCCTCATAACTCCTGACAGATCTCAATATCAGGTAGGTTTTAGCCTCCTAAACCTCATATCATACACTGTCTCTATATTTTTCCTGCTTCCATATCTTGTTTTTTTTATTTATATTTGAATTTAGGAATATGTAATTTTTTGTGCATACAGGACTCTTGCCACCTTTGGTTGACAAATGATCCTATGATGGACTATTCTTGATCTCAAAGAAGGTGAAACTCTCATGCTGTCCAGCCCCAAAATCCCCCAGAAACCTCAAACAAAACAACTCAACAGCACCCCAGGACACCTTTTCTCTCTGGGACTGTCTTCTGCTGAGAAGCGTGCAAGAGCAAGCAGGTCCCTGTTCAAGCTAGTGTTTTTTCTTGAAGTCCAGGGCTGAGATACTTTTTCTTTCCTCTTGGGTTTCTGAACTCAGACTCTAGAAGCTGCAGTGTTGTAGAGAAGATCAAGGCAATCCCTGTAGCACCAGAGATGAGACAGTATGTTGGTGTCTGCCAGCTCCTTTATTTGGCAGTACAGGTAGTCCACCAGTAAGCCAACCTCTTTGCAGACAAAAGAATATTCCACAGCAAGAGTCCACAGATATTCCCTTCAGCTCTTGTATTGCTTAGCTCTACCCTCCCCCAAGAATCTGGTATGGGTCAAAGTTTCTGATGTTACCTGGAGATCTGTGCAGTACTTCATCACTGAGTATGGATACACTCCCCTTAGCATTTCTTCTGACTCTCTGCACAGACGGCTACATCTAGTATCTACCTCCATGAGCTGTACCCAAGACCAGCCCTTATGTGGCTCTCCCTTGTACTTGCTGCACATGTTCCTGACAATCCCCACCAGGGCTCTGCTGGGACAAAACGTGACATTTTTTGTCAACAACGGCTTATGGAGCTTGTTAGAGGCTGCTAGAGCTCGGCAGTCACAGCCGCCCATGGTAATCCTTACCTGTCAGCAGGAGATGCCCTGATGTTCCTCAGAGACCTCCCACAGGTCCTCCAGTGATCTTAGAGTTCCCAGGAGATCTAGAAGATTATGACAAAGAGCCCAGGAACTATTAGACAAATTTTTATGTCTGCTGGCTTAACTGCATTAATTGTCTTACATTTAGGATGAGGATATACCATGATCAAAGGTATAAGATATGATTCCTGGAATGGGCTGTGAAGAAGTGTGGTCATTTTTAGAAAATATTGCTGTAAATTTAGCTGATGATTTACAAGCATTATTAGATATTTTTGGTTTTAGAAATTATTGTCATGGTTTAGTGCTGGGCTGGCAAATAACCAAATGACAGATGCTCTCTATTAATCCTCCTTCTCTCCCTGATAGAGAAAGGAGAGAGAACAAGGGAGAGAGACTTACCATTTCAAAACTAAACTACACAGCTTTAATGAAACAATAATGATGAAAAATGTGATTAAATATATGCAAGTATACAGAAAAATTATACCATGTTCCTACTCCTTTTCCCCCAATTAACACTCATGCCACACCACTAGGCTGCAGGACAGCCCTGGAAATGTCCCAGGCTCAGCTGCTGGAGTCAGTGGCAGATGGGAGCTGGAGGCATTCAGGAGGGCATGGATGGGGATCAAAGGCAGACAAATGGATGGAATATTCCCAAGATGCCAGCTGTGGGAAGAAGAAGAAGTTGACCCTCATGATCCCTCAAATTTATACAGAGTATGGTGTGTATGGGATGCAATACCCTTTTTGGTAATTTCTGGTCACATTTGTGCTCTGCCTCTCCTGAAATGAGCATTGCAGGTGTGACCCCTTTCCTTCCTTTCTCTTTCCAGGGCATAAGATATTTCTCATAGCTGAGCAATGACCTTGGTTCTCGATCCCTTTCTCTATCTGTAACTATAAACATTGAGCAGACACCGACTGAGAAACATGCTGTTAATTTCAGCAACTGTAGCTACATACAAGAGACTTAGCTAAAAGTAAAATTATAAGAAAGAAAATTACTTCTATCCAGGCCCTGGTGGACCAAAACAAAGATCGTTATTCACGTACCTGCTGCAAAAGAAGTAAATTTCTTGTGTGAGCAGTTGATGATTGTTTTGGGAAATTCTAGTGGCATTGTTGAAATAAAGATCAGATTTCCTATCCCTTTACTTCAGATAGATGAGCAATGTCAGATGAAAAAAATTAGCTGTTTATATAGTATAGAGCTCAGGTCATAATTTCTAAATGATGTTTGGAGACAACAGTTAATACTATTAACCTCTACTGAGATGACACTTTAAATCTCATACCACATTTTACAGGGAAATACAGTCAGGGAAATACAACCACATGCACATACACGAGTGATGCTGTACAAACAGTCAGGAGACAACTGTTCTAGAAACTTCTAAGAGACATAGATACATCACTTAACATCACCATTTAATGATCGAGAGTCACCCTCGGTATAACTGGATACATGTTCTTTTTTTCTTTTCTTTTTTTTTTTTTTTTCTTTTTTTAATTTGGGAATTACTAGTGCAAAGGCAGTAACAGAAATTAGGCAGGATGTAGTTACTGGTGGAAAAATAAATATGTTAACTGTAAGTTTAACATACTAAATGAGATCTGCAAGATTGAATCAATTATTCATAAGAGACAGGCTAAACATTATGTTGCTATTGAAAAAAAAGGATACAGAACATCATATATTTAAAATAAAATAACTAATTACTATTGTTCAAATAATCACAAAATGCACTTGGAACCACTACCACATTATCTCCTGACATCGTTTCATTGAATTCAAATGGAGTTAGGTCAGCAGAGAATTTGCTTCTTACAGTTCTTATAGTGTAAGGTGAGAATTGATTCCTGCAATGCTGGTTAGCAGAGAGATCAATTTTCTACTTGTATATTCCATAAGAAAACAGGTCCCTGAAGACCAGAAGCACAGCTACATAAAAATAATATGCAAAATTTAATTTTGAATTTCTAGATGTAATGCAATTGAAAGCTGAAGTACAGTTAATGGCTTTAAGAATATTGTATCAAACTAAAAGATAAATAATTTTATCTCTGTTTAGGATACTTTACTTTTTTAAGGTGTTTCTCAATGGACTGAATATAGTATTTAAAACATTTGATGAATGTGTGTTGGGTTTTTTTTACTTTGGTTGGTTAGTTTTTACATATGGCAGTAATCTTCCTTTTTTTCTTTTCTAGTAAAAACACAGAATTTTTAGGACAGAACTCCAAACAGTCCTATTGTGGGAGGTGGCAAAGATAACATGGGCAATAAAAAAGTACCTTGTTTACCAAAAGGGATGGTGGAAAACTACTGGAAAAGACTGGAAAAACACCAAAACCTTGGTGGGAGCAACCTGGGAAGACCCTGGGGGAAGGGGCTAGAGCATACATGGACCCTCAGATTAATGAAGTTTGTCTCAGCAAGGGGACCTTGTGAGTCTGTGAATAATATGCCACATCCTATGGCTCATCAACAAAAATAACTAAAGAGCCTATAGAGTAATATTCTTAGCACAAGACTACAAGGTCCAGAAAGGCAAATGACTCTTTATGGAAAGCATTGGCCTAAAAGCTATCAAAATCATAAATGAAAAAATAATAATTCCTGCCATAGATATCTAAAGTCAATAGGCTCTCCCTGATCAGCCAGGTAAGACTGGGTAGTTACACCTGGAATGTTCCCCTACCTGCTTCCAGCTAAAGATTTTTCTCACTCACACAGGCCAAGACATCCTGCTAAATCTTCAGGAGTCTGAAGATTCTGTTTACAATCTGACAAATTTATCAGAAAATTGATTCCACTGAAATAGTGCTGACACATTGGTCTTAAATGAGTTATTGAATTAGTTATATAAATACAGTAACTAGAGTGGCATGTGACATTGCCTGGTTGTCCTATCTGACCTCTAGCTGGCATTCCACAAAGATGGAACATCATGAGATGTCTCTGATGATCACAGAATCTCAAATGATGCCAGGTATCTATTTCTAAACAACTAAATCTTGTTGACATCATAAACCATCATGACATCATAGTTCATATATCTGTATATGTAATTTAATCTTTGGCTTTAGGTGTGCCTGCCTTATTCTAATAGACCTTGCTACCCTCTCCTAAAAACATGCTAGCAGACAATGAGGCCTCATAAATGTGCTCTTCATTTCTTGCTGCTGAATGAAAAATGGATCAAAGAAACCCTCTCAGCCCTAATATTAACCTCTGATAAGAAATTATAGTTGGAACACCAAAGTGTTCATTCGTTGTCACCTACAACTGACCTGACACCCTGCACTGGACATTTTCCCCATCTGGAACTGGATTACCATCCCAAAGACAAAAGATCGCTGGCTGCTGCTGGATCTGTGGGTGGTTATATCCCTCTCTCTTTCTCTCTTTCTCTTTCTCTTTCTCTTTCTCTTTCTCTTTCTCTTTCTCTTTCTCTTTCTCTTTCTCTTTCTCTTTCTCTTTCTCTTTCTCTTTCTCTTTCTCTTTCTCTTTCTCCTCTTTCTCTTTCTCCTCTTTCTCTTTCTCCTCTTTCTCTTTCTCTTCCTTCTCCTCCTCCTCCTTTTCCTCTTTCTTCCTCTTCCTCCTCCTCTTCCTCTCTCTTGCTTTCCTTTTGCCTTGCAACACATTTGTTGATCTTCACAGGCTTATACTTTTCTTGTGTTGTTTGTCAAATAAAACTTTATGCTTGCACCCAAACCTTGGTAGTTTGTTCTCACAGATCCAAAATTATAAGTTACATCGAGCCCTAAGAGATGTTATCTCCTTTGTTCTTTTTTAGGGGGCTCAGCTCATCCTCTAGTCATGCTACATAATCTCATCCCCCTCTGCCTTCTGTGTTTCTTATTTACAGAATTTATACTATTGTGTTTTCTCCAGTGTATACAGACATCTAGTTTTCATTTTCATGCAAGGACCTGTTTGCAGACAGATGTGTGGCAACCCTCCTATTGGCTGCTTCTATTGTAGAGGCCTTTTCTATCATCTTCAGTTGTGATTCTGTGATTCCATCTCAATTTCTTTACCTGCTTCCCCACTAGTTGTGCAGGGAAATGTAGAATGAGGATTGCAGTCACAGACTGCCTCTGCCACTTGTTTCTCTTCACAACTCTTCACCTGCTCCAGAACTGAGTCCCTCCCACTGGATACAGTCCTTCATTAATTTCTCCAGTGTGGGTCCTTTCCATGGACTGCAGTTCATCATTAATTGTTTCACCCAGGGTCCTTTCCACAGGGCCACAGATCCTGACGAGAGCCTGATTCAGTGTGTTTCCCATGGGATCACAGCCTCCTTCTGGCATATCTATCTAATATGTGGAGGATAAGTGGGCAACACTAACTGTTAATTCCATTCTCATAGAGTTTATGTTGGTTTGGTTTGGTTTGTGTTCCCGCTGTACTCCCAATTTATTTCTTTTGCCAGTTATGTTAGAGACACCTGGATTTTTAATTACTGAATATTCCTTGGCTGAAGTGAAATAATTACATCCTTGAGCTTTGCTGGTTGGTAGTAGAATTGTGCATTGAATTATTTTGTCTGATAAAGATATTTTTGTTCACACTTACTTGGTCTCATTTTCAGGTCCTTTTACTATTATCAATGTTTTACTGTCATCAAATAGTTTAATATTTTCTTTTCTTAAGAAAACATTTGCCACATTGCTGTTTTAACAATACCAAAACTCAGATTCCAGATATATTATTTTTTTAAAATTATTTTATATGAATCTCCACTTTTCTCTACCTAGCTATTTTACTTGTGTGTTTTTCACTAACCTAATTCTTTAACCCCCAAAACAAAACAAGACAAGCCAAAAACAAATGAAGCCCCCAGTGTTTTAAAGTGAAAATCTAAATTAGAGAAAAACAATACTTGCTTCCCTGCAGCATGTTTATTTTCCAACAGGTGTAATAATGTGCAATCTGTTTCCTCGACCACAAGTTCACCAATATTCATGCTGCCATGTGTTAACAGTGTAAAGAGAAAAGCTAATTACTTATATTTATTTTATGACTCATATCACAATAATAATAACAAAAACCAACAAAAACCCCCCACCTTTTCTTTTCCTTAAGAATTTTAGATGTGTTTATTTTGTTTAAAGGAAAATTACTGGGGTATTTTCTTATGCATCTCCCCACACCATTTTCATTATCAAGTTACGTTATTGATTGCATACAAAAAGGATTCCTGCTGTTGGTAAAAGATTGTTACGAAGATTAGGTAATGTGGAGAGGGACTTAAATTGATAGAATTTCATGAGGAATTTTCAATATGTTTCTGTTTGAAGAATTTCACAGTTACTATTACCTGTGAGTAAGAGAACCTGAACCACTTCCATAATAAGTATTCAAAACAGTTTGTCATGCCAAGTTTAAGCATAAAAATAGCTACATGAAGATATGAATTGCTGCCAGATATGGACATAGGAATATCTTTCTATATTATCTAGATCATATTTTTCTCTCTTTGTCCATATCTCTACCTTTCTCTCTCTATCCATATCCTCTGTATCTATGTTATGTGTATAATATATACCAATATATAGGTCAATGAAAATCCTACCTTGTAAGCCAAGTATTAGTTATGATAGTAGGATTTTTAAAACAAGATCTAGCAGTATTCAACTATTAATTAGAAGGAAATAACACAATTTATTTCTGACCTAAATTAAGGTTTCTATAACTCTTTGCTTCCCTGGAATCAGTGAAATGATACTCAGTCATAAGCAGATGATGGATAAATAGACAGATATTGTGGATTATTCTTCTATACCTTAACCAGAGCTCCCAAAACAAGAAAACTGATTATTTTAAAGTGTATTAATAACTAGGTTGTTGTTCATTTGGCAGCAGGCTACAGGCTGAAACATATATGATTAATCATAAATAAAGAGACTAAATTAGAGGCTGGATGGTGTCTAGATCTTGGTATATAAAATACAGTTTTCTGTCGAGTTAAGGCACCTGATTCCAAAAACTAAAAAATTAAAATCCTTCACTCATTCAGTCTGCTCTTGATATTGTCTTTCTTGAGATCCGTAATCTGAGAGACCATGGATGCTCCTTAAGATGATCGTACCCCTAAAAAATAGAGTTTAGATCACGGTTGTTAATAAAAGTCTATACAATAACGTACCTTATCATTAGTTGGCTGGAATAAGGATGTGTATTGCAGAAGTATTTCTGGAAAACTTGGTAGTGTTCAGAGAAAGGTGCAAGGTTCTTAGAAACAAAAAACGCAATTCTGTCATGGAACCACATGAATTAGTGTCTAAATGAGGTCTGGGCTCTTTTCTAGAAATCAGCATGCCTTAAGGTTGAGATAAGGCAATCTAAATTTCTATTTAGTATATAAATTGTACAATCTGATAGTTTAAATCTTCATGTGGATATCAACATAGATATATCTGTTGACAAAGTGACAGAATATTTTAAAAAATGTTTTCTATTTTATTGATCAAATTAAATTATATTTAATTGACTGTGTATGTTAGACCTTCAGAGCAATTTCATGAGACAGGTGAAGCAGATTGCTAGAGTAAAATGAACACATTACTTCTGTGTGTTTGTTCACTCAAGGAATTACTTACATCAAAATATTCCACAACTCTTCTTTTTCTTTTGAAGAAATAACACCCATTAAAGACCTTAGACTTTAACATCTAGTGGTAAATCTCCTCTCATTTGTCAGGTAAACTTTTTCCTTGAAATCTCTATCAAAGACTAATACTAACACAGCTGAAAAAGGGGAGTTCACAACTAATTCACAGAATGTTGCTCTGATGTGATTTTGAGAGGGTTTATGCTACATTTAAGTCACAGAAAATCAAAGCAGTATATCTGTCATGTTTGAGTGCACCCATAAACAGAATTCTGTTCTAGCAGAACTAATTGGTACAAATGTTGGCTTGTTGGCTTGTTAGAAAACCTTGTGCAACATATTCTTAATCACCAAGTGTTATGGAAGTCAAGCATAAGAACTCATATGAAGCATCAAAAAAAAAAAAAAAAGAAAAGGAAAAAGAAAAAGAAAAGGAAAAAGAAAAAGAAAAGGAGAAAGAAAAAGAAAAAGAAAAGAAAAAGAAAAAGAAAAAGAAAAAGAAAAAGAAAAAGAAAAAGAGAAAAGAAAAAGAAAAAGAAAAGGAAAAAGAAAAAGAGAAAGAGAAAGAGAAAGAAAAAGAAAAAGAGAAAGAAAAAGAAAAAGAAAAAGAAAAAGAAAAAGAAAAAGAAAAAGAGAAAGAGAAAGAAAAAGAAAAAGAAAAGGATAAGGAAAAAGAAAAAGAAAAAGAAAAAGAAAAAGAAAAAAAGAAAAAGAAAAAGAAAAAAAGAAGAAGAAAAAAAAAAAAAAAAAAAAGAAAAAGAAAAAGAAAAAGAAAAAGAAAAAGAAAAAGAAAAAGAAAAAGAAAAAGAAAAAGAAAAAGAAAAAGAAAAAGAAAAAGAAAAAGAGATATCACCTACATGGTCTTAACCACTTTTTTACAATTTTTCTCATCTATCTATGTGCTTCCATGAGGGTGATGGTGAAGCCACAATCTGTAGTCCAAGGCAAAGCAAAAGAGACTTCAGGGGGTTGGGTGGTAAGAAAATCTGGTCAGAGGGACAGGGTGCTAGTGAGGGCCCTCAATCTGTTGCTTTGAAACATGCTTGGTACACTGCAGCACAATTGCAGTATTACAGAGATGAACCAGAGGCTGTTGTGGTAATAGAAGCATAGAAGGAAACACCAGTGTAATACCTCAAAGTGACTGAAGTATGTTCCTCTAAGAAGCTGACAGAGCCAACAGCCCAGCTGTAGTGCCTCTACAACAGTGCATTCGGCATAAGTAACAAACAGGAGCAGCTGGAAGTCACTGTGCTGCCAGAAAGCCGTTGCCATTACGGAAACTCGGTGCAATGAATCCCGTGACTGGATTCTATGTCTAAAGGCTGTTTAGAAAGGACAGGAAAGGAAGGACTGGAAGAGTTGCCCTCTACATCAAGAAACAGTGTGTGAAGAACTGCCTCTGAATAGAATTATGCAGGTTGAATGCTTATGAACAGGAATTAGCAATTGAGGAAATGGAAGGAACCTTATGGATGATGTCAACTACAGTCTGTCTGATGAAGGGGAGCCTGCTCAAAAAGACTTCTTACTTCAGTTGGAGGAGACAGCATGCACAGGTTCTCATCCTGCTGGAGCAAGCCCTCATCTGCTAGAAAAGTAGCCCAACAAGATGTAGGCAATCCAGGAAACTTCTGAAGTGCACTGAAGATAATTTATTAAGACAAGTACTAGGCAGTTCTACCTGGGGGGTGGGGTATGATGACAGACCTGGTGGTCACTAATGGCAGTGAGCTAACAGCTGAAGTCAAGATTGAAGGCAGCTAAGGCTGCAATGATTACACAGAAGAGTCCAGTCCTGTGTAGGAAATGAGCCAGGCAAAGATTACAGTCAGGAGTCTGAATTTTAGGAAAGTAAACTTTCTTAGATTCTGTAGAAAAAAAAATAAATCATAACCAATTGTCCATAAAAAATGACAAAGATATTTCCAGGATAAATTTGCAAAGTATGAATCCTAATCCTACATTCATGCCTAACTTAAGGCTATAGAAAATATACAAATTCTCGAGATAATTTGGGAAAATATTTTTCATAATTTTTAAAACATTATCTTATGGTTTAGTCCTCCTTTTGGCTACTAAAAATTACATTTGTATTTATTTATGTCATGACCCACAAGGTGGGTTCAGCACTGTCACATCTCACAAAGTAAGCACAGATCCCCAGGTGGGAGGACCAAACCAAATATCACATCCCACAGAGAGGGCATGGGTATAGTTCCCCAGAGTGGAGGTCGACCCAGGGAGATTTGGACTGGACCCCCTTGCTTTCTAAACTCCTTCGGAGAGGAGTATAGCTGTGGCTGGACTGAATCCAGCTCCTCATACTAATCTCTTCTAACAACCAATTTCGTGAGATTAAGCTTGGGAATTCTCTGCATGGTAGTCTAGGAGTAAGATTATTATCCAGGAGGTTTGTAAAAAAAAAAATTTACTTAAAAGTGAGTAATATTATAAAGCATGTCAGATTACAACTACCAGAATTAGAAGTGATGTTACTTTCAAAGAAATGGATTACAAATAGCAGAATTTAGCAAAATGGTACTTTCAAAGCAATGGATTATAATTTAACAAAATTTAAGGAAATTGTCAAAACAACAGGTTACAACTAACAAAACTTGGCAAAGCAACGGGTAGTAAAGCTTAACAAAGTTAGGAACTATGTTACCCTCATGTGCTGAGATAAGGTTATAAACAGAGAAACAAGGAGAGAGAGAGAGGGATAAAGATAAAGAAGAGAGAGGAAAGATATCACCACCCTTGGATCCAGAGATGCTCTTGGTAGGAAGTCGAGGTCCTTGGATGGCGGGCACTCATCCAGCATTTTGAGTGTGCTTTTATTATGCCACCTGACCCCACCTTTTCAGGGGGGACTTTGTCATATCTTCTGCAACCAGGTGTTCACTTGGGCCCCTCAGGTTGGGCTGAGTGGTCAATAACTCTCATTTCTGTACATGTGCACTCTTCAGTGGCTTTACATGGGGCACACACAAGATAGCACTCTGCCTCATCAGGGTACAGTTTGATAACTCTCAGCAGGTAGAACTCTTAGTCATCATTGCTAACCTATAAATGTAGTACCAACTCATATTTTCCTTTCCAATTGATCTCTAAAAGCATTTAAGCTAGTAACTAGACAAGGAACTTATTTTAAAATAGAATTTTTTTAACTTGTGAGTTCTGGAGGGCATTTATCTACTATCTAAATATTAAAGCAAAAATATAAAAAATTAGTTATTATTTTGTAAAGTAAGATCAACATGCTTAGTTATGTTTCTCTTCCCTTCTCTAGTAACTCTTTACAGACTATGAGTTCAAGTAGTATATGCACACAATCTGAGGTCAGATCTGCCAGTTCATTATCTTCATTGATATCAGCCCATTATATCTAAATTTATCATTTTTAATAGCTTTAAAAATATAATTATATGGCTATTGCTAGATATGAAACCTATTAATGATTTCATTAGTGATAAATGAGTGAATTATCTCTCTCTGCTTTGAATTAAAAGAAGGTATAATTTAGGCCAGTAATAAAATATTAATACATTTATATTATTGAGATATCCACATAAATTTTTAAGTTTCAGAACAAAGTCAACTCTTGTAACAAAGAAAGGGAAATGCATGACATGGTAATAAATAAATTTCAGTAAATTGCAAGCATTTTTTGATTGAACATAAGCAGCATGTTTAACACTTCACTTTCTTTGGTCTACTTGAAAAACTCTGCAACATATTTTGTTGTCTTCTGTATTTAGGAAGGAAGAGCAATGTAGTTATTGATAATATGGTGACACAACACAGCAGTTTATATCATTTATTTACACAATCAAAAGTAGTTTCTAGGAAAAAATTGGGGGGGGGAAATTTGGGATGGCTTAATCATCTATCATTTTTCATGATAGAAAGAAAATAGATTTGTTCATGGAACATATATAGTATGAATTTCAAGTGAATCTGCTATGATTCATTAGCTAAATTATCTTTTGAATATGAACAGAAAAGAGAGCTTGGGACATTGCTGCTACAAAGATTGTTATGAGAATAAATGACCACAGAAATAATTAAGATCATTTCAGTACTGAGATATAAGCCTTCCTCAGTCCATTAACTGAGGTGATTCAAATCCAAAATGTACTCACCCTTGAAATGTATCTCAGACTCCATTTTATACCATGCTAAAAAACTGAGAAAAATGTGGTGTCTTGAATGCTGAAAGAGAAATAATGAACAGCCATTACTCTTTCAAGTATATATAGAGGCCTCTGACAAGTATATGTTTAAAGTCACTCTTGTTGTTTCAATGTATGAATTATATAAAAAGGTGATCCTCAGTGTGGCTTCCTTATCTCCCCTTCAATGTACATTCAAATGTCTTTCTGACATACCAGAATAGATAAATGAGCACATATGAAATATACATGGATACCAATGATATTTGTTCACTGTGGTCCCCAGTAAAAAAAAAATCACAAAACCCCCAAACAACACACAAAGAAAGATCTGGATGTTAAACTTCTTCATAAACTCCCCTAATCTTTTTAAAAGTAAAAGGCTCACCTCTGTTGGTAAAACATACTCTAAGTAAGTTTTTCTGTCTTCTCTCTCAAAGTCTGAGCTGCTTCTGGGATAACTATAGGCAAAGAATTCTCAAGTGTGAAACTTTTAAAAGGAGTCTTTGAAGCAAATGTATATTACATTGTTTTGCTTGAATTTTAGGAAGAGTAATCATTTGCCAGGGAACACCTCATCCTGTTTAGTGTCAAGAAAATAAACAAACAAACAAGAAATAAAAAAAAACAGAGAAAAATCACAAACCAAACAGAAAAAAAGAAATGTCAAAAAAATCCTGGGCTCTGATTTGAATAATCTGTCCAAAAATAGACTGGAAGAAAAGCAGTTTTACATATAAGGAACTGAGGGTCCTGATAGACAGAAAATTGAAAAACATGTTTTCAGTAAATAAAAGTTGTTGCTCTTCCCAAGTACTGTGAGTGTTCTGGAGTAATACTAATTTCTTGAATGGTCTTTGAAACAATAAGTGAAATACTTCTCAACATAACAGATACCTTCACAGGGTGTTTTCACCAAATCATCAAGTCAGAATATGTCTTAGTCTACTGTATCTCAGGGACTTTTCACTTGTCTAGTCATCCAACACATTTAACCCACCGAGTCTCATATCTTCTCTGTGTTTCTTGCCTAAGGTTTTTGGGCTTTTGCTTGTTTTCCAGTAAGCACCTGTTTGTTCATTTTGTTTTGGTTTGGTTTGGTTTTTTGTGAAAAGTTGTATTTTTCTGGGAATAGCTTCTGAAAAGATTGTGAAGAAAAAAGTATTTCTCCACTGATGAAGACTTCTTTTTTTGTTTTGTTTGGTTTGTTTTGGTTTGTTTTTTTTTAATTCTTTATATATCATATTTAGTCAGGACCTAATAAACTGTCTCTAGAATCCAAATCTGGATCATGAGTACATACATCAGGTCCCTCTTTTTAATACAGCAAATTATGCATCAGAAACACAGAAAAGGTCATGATTTAAGATGGTAGAATTTCCATGATAAAGACTTTTCTAGCTCGATAGTAGTAATGACCAATGTATGACCATTAAAAAAAATTCTCTTGTAGGGCAGAAAGATCACACAGTTTTAAGCAAATAACCTGTCACTTGGGTTGGACTCGAATTGTGCTGCTACTACTACTACTGCTACTACTACTAAATCTATGTAAATAAAAATATTGTATTTCCAGATTAAAAATACTCAATTAGAAATGAATCATTAAAAATACCCTTGTATTGAATTATCTATATGTTTTGCATACTAAATTGATAATTATCAATTATTATCCCGAGATTATCAAATTCAGGAACATTTTGGAAGGCAAAAATCTTGTAAATAAAATTTTGGAGAGCCCTGTTAGTTATAAGCCTGATTTACTTCAACAGCTTCTGTCTTGTGATTTGCTGATAGGTCTTTTTACCAGAATTTAGGAAAGTCTTTAGCTGTTCATTTGTGTACTGAAACACACACACGCATATTATAAATACACAGACATAGGGATATAATTCTATCACCATCATTTGTTGACAGAATCTACAAATTAACACAATATGAATAGCATGCAATCCAAATGACTCTGAAACAGCTCTCCTCTTCATTGTGTAGATATATATCTTCCTCTATAGGCTACTGATGGTTATAAGGAGGGAAAAAAAATCTGCATCTGACTCTCATACCTAATTAATAATTCCAAAGTAACAGAGAGTAAGGGTGGAATAAAAGAATTTTAGGCACAGGAACATCACTATACAAATCTATCTGTTCTTCATTGGGATGTTTGTTATGGTACTAAACAGGAAACAAAGATGACTGAGTTGTGTATATTAGCTAAAAATCAGGACATCAGCTTTTGCAGCTGTTGTAACAAGTTAAATTTTGTGTGAGAAAAGAGGTACTTACAAGATTGTGGTCTTAGGACTGAACTTTTGATGCTATTAATTGACAGGTTAAAAAAAAAACAAACAGGAAAATAACAGGAAATAACAATCAAGAAACAACAACAAAAAAGGAAAGCATCAAAGGTAATTACTGAAATTACTACAAAGAAAACTGGATCAGTCCTGGCCCAAACTAGGACAAAAAATTAAAAAAAAAAATTAAAATATTGTAAATAGTTTAAATATAATATTGTATTGTAAATACAATGTAATAATGTAATATTGTAAATACAGTATTGTAGATATGTGTGTATATGTATCAAACATATAAAATGCTAGTTTAAAAGATAAGGTCATATATTCAGCATAAGACATATTAGGGACAAAGAAAAATGAGAAAAAATGATGTTTTTCTTTGTCATCTTTGTAAAACACCAACATGACGAGACCATGAAGGAATCAAATAAAAACATGCAGATGCAGCTCAATATGCAAGGAAGATTCAGTTCACAAAGGGGTCTACCTTTATCTGCTGACACACAGAAACTTCCCTCATAGTGTAACGTGTAAGCTTATGTTGTAGACAATGGACATTGAGCCAAAAGACACAATAAAGTCTAAAGAGCAATTCAGGTCAAGATTCAAATATGTTTACTGCTATTTGAGGTACTCTAGAGAAGTTGAGACTTACACTGAAGACTGACAAATATGAACATGAGCTGCTGGAAGATCTAGTTCTTCCCAAAGCTGCTGAACTCAGTGCCTTATGATCTAGCATGTTGCAGATGACACTAGTGGTTAAATTTTTGGTGAATGATTTGTTCTTTAACAGTTTACTTTATGTTGAGTTTATTGTTAAGATCCAGTGATTGACTCAACTATATTTTCATTGACTACAAAGGGAGATAGAGAGTTCGCCTTCATATTGATACTTGTGTTTACATGTTTTACTCTGAAGCTGGTTAGCACACAGTTTGCTTTTGGTAACTGAGATAAGAACTAATTCACTCCACAACATCATAAGAATGAAGAGCTTCTGTCATGTAAGAAAAATTGGAAAAAAATTGCTCTGGAAAGACACTATAATGACTTTCAGATGGTACATGAAAAAAAGGAAATTCCTCATCTAGGATGAAAAACAGCTATGCACTAAACAAAGAGGTATATTTTGGTCATGAAAAAATTGTGAGATTCCTATCAATGGAAAGTTTGGAGTATTGCAAATAGACAAATGATAAAAATTTTAAATTGAATTTGATTACATACGAAAATGTGTCTAGATACTGCAGACTGATGATCAAAAAGTAATTTCCAGTCCCCTCTGCAGTGTGAGTCAACTGCAAATTTTTTTCCCACCGAAATGATTAATCATAAGTGTTTGTCTAACCTTTGTGGAAACTGGCATCAGCAAACCTGCTGAGAATTTTATTGTTAAAATCACTGGAGTCACTTCAACACTTGCATTTAGGAGGGCTTTTACAGCTTACCAGGAGAAAAATACTTGAAATGCTTGGAGAAAATCCTTCTATTAGTCAAATTTGTGGGTAATTCTGTTAATAAGTAAATTAGTTTTAAATTAAATGTTTTAAGAATTGACCTATCACCAACTGTGATCAGATGGTAAACTTTAATATGAAGTTAGTGCAGCTTAGACATCTATTACTGAGATAATTGCAACTGGTGTCCAATTCAGTGACACTTATTTACAGGTTAATGTTAACTCAGAATTAATCACTGAAGTAACACAAGGTCATGTGTTGAATGAGTTAGTTAAAATGAACAAATAGGATGCTACTCCTAAACATTCAGCAAGTCTTTGGATGTCCCTTCTCTAGGTTAATGTTGCCATCTATTATACACTGCATTCTACACTGTTTTATCTTTTATGGCATGCTTTATTATGGAATTCATTTTCCGTCTAGGATTTGTATATTAACCTTAACTCTCTCTGTGCAGCTATCAGCATTCAAAACAATTACCTAGTTATTCTGTACTGAAGATAAGTTAGCAATGGTAATTGGTTGGTATTTTGACCAGTTTACCCCAATGAGATTTATCAAACAACAAATAGTGTCATGCAAAATGGAATTTTATCAGTAATAGTGTAGTGACTGTTATGATGAATTACTCCTTGGATTCTCATCATGTCAACATTGTCTTTAATGAAGCAGTTCAGTGTGGAAAAACAAAGAAGAATAATTGTCTACTTTGTAAAATAAAAGAATGCCTTATCAGTTATATTTTAAGGATAATGATTCCTCAGGAAGAGGTGTATATATAGTTATTTAAAACATAAGCCAGGACTCAGCATGGTCTTTTTATTCTGTGTTTTGTCATTGTAACAGGGTGCAGCTCCATGAAGATGGTTTCTGGGTGTCAGTTCAGCGCAAACAATGAGCAAAAATAATTATTATACAACAAAATAACTGTCTATCCTTTACCAAAAAGAACAGTTCAATTTTTAAAACTTTATTTAATAGTAGATCTGAGTTTACCTGACTCTATATTATGATTTTTAGACATCAGCTGAAAACTCTATCCATACTAGTTAGGCTATTAATGTACTGAAGTAAATATTAAATCATGCTCTGTCTGTATGATTTATTTGGTACTTAAAAATTATTTTTAGCATGCTTATGAGGACTGTGCTTCAACAGTTAGTTCTTTTAGGAAATTTAAGGTATTCACTATCTTATGGTGAACAGACAAAACACTGAAATGTAAAAATGAAAAGGTTCATATTCTGAGATCCAAAACCGAGAAGTATAATGAAAGACCAGAACCATAAGGATAGAAAAAGCAATAATGATAGAAAAACAGTATTCTCAAAATTGCATTCCCACTGTGTAAGTGTTGTCCCTTAATATTCTTTATTTTTCTAGGCTTTTTTATGGCTGCATATTGGTCAGTCTTCTTTAGCTTTTCAGTGATAGAGATTTCAGCCTTTCCAGTTTTTCTGTTTTTTTCATTCTAGGTTTGCATCTTCTTTTTAAGTAAAAAAATTAAACAATTTAAAAGTGAAATATTTGCATTTGAGTTATCTTCTTAGAGAGAAATAAACAAAATAAAAGAAAGAAACAAAAACATTTTAAGAAAGCAGAAAATATATATTATTATAATATTATATATTATAGCTCTTTGGGTACCCACATCTTGCTTATTTTTTTTATTTAAATTTGGAGTCTTGCACTAACTGGACTCCTTCAACAGTTAGCTGGGTCCTGCTATTAATTTCAAAATTATTTTTACTATTTAAACAATGACATTAATGCCTTTTTCTGTTACTTAAAATCAGCTTTCCACTATATAAGACTCTGGGAAAAAAATATTTTTATTTAAAAGCATGGATTTGCAGTAATGAGAAAACATAAAATACCAACATTTTTTACTAAGGTTATACTTAACTAAAGATATTCACAACTTCTGTGCCTGCATGAGCATTTCTTTCTATTCTCCTAGGCTAAAGAAAATTTCCATCTGGTAGCTGAAGAATGTATTTCTAACTCTCACTGCTATTTGTTTAATAATGTTGTCACTGTCTTCTAGGAAAAGAAGAAAGCAAGGAAGGAAGGAAGCTATGCTGTTTTTTTGTTTCTGTAATTTTGTGAATTTTGATTAAAAAGTAGACTATATAAGTGTTACATAAAGATTACAAATAATGCCAGAGGACATGGACTTAGAAGAGTTTTGGTTCCTTAAACTAGGCTACACTTTGCCCTCAGTCATTACAGTATTGAGCAATTTGCCAATTTCATAAGAAATAATTCTGGGGACTCTCTAATACATTTTGTATATTATTATTTATATATATTATTTTATACTCTTATATTATAATATTATATATGATTCTTTCTTCTACAGAAAGAAATGTGTCTGAATATTCTGTTCTTCTTCTTAGAGTCTAAGACACAAAAAAGTTTAATGGAATTTTATTATTAATGGATTCATGGAATTTTAGCTATTTTGAAACTGAATAGTTTTTTTTCCCCATCTACAATATAGACTTTGTTTGACCTTCCTGGGTACTTATCCAGTCCCAGGCACTGTGAAGGACACCTTGTACCTCAGGAAACTGTATCAATTCTGGAATATAAGACACGAGAATATACCCATTAATTTAACAAGTTAAAGATTTTGTCAAAGGACATGGTATGAGTTCAACGAGGCAAAAATCTTTCTCGACGTCATATATTAGCTCTTACTTTCCTTTTTTACCACAGTGCTATGCTTAAAAATGTAGATGTAGAACTAAAAAAAAAAAAAAACAAAAAAAAATTAGTGGGATGTTTGTTATTTCTATATATATTCTTTATGTGTGTGAAGGAAAGAGAAACTTATAACCTTGTGATATCATTTTACTTTTGCATTTGTACTGCTAGCAGCTGCTGCTTTTTGCTGGAAAAACATGCCTTAGCAAAGAAGATAATAATGTATACTTCAATGGATTTTTTTGTATGAATATGTTTAGACAGATAGATATGAATATGCATACACATTTTAATTGAATCTCCAAGAAATAAGGTTTGATTTGAAAATCTTCATAAACTGAAACTCTAGGTCAAATATTCTTTTAATTATTGCAGATATTTTCAGATATTATTTAAAGTTTAACTACAAGTGCAGCCCGAAACAATGTCATTAACAAAATTACTGTCTGTGTTTTATGTATATTGACCCTAAGAAATAAGTAACCACCAGATTTAATATTATTAATTACTATTAATTAGTTTATACTACATAGTTGAAGGAAAAACAACAAACACCCAAAGAAAAAGTAATCTCACATTAGGAAAGTACTCTAGCAAAGTTCAGCCATAAACTAGAATGCTTTTGGCATTTATAAATTGCATGTTTCATTATAACAAGTGTAGTTTGACATTTAAAAATGCTACAAAATTCCCATGTTTTGATTGGACCAAGTACATAAGATTGGCAGGGTTTTATGTTCTTTCTATAACCATCTTTTAAATTTTCCTGTCTATCACCCTGGTCTAGTACAGAGTAAAGACAAATATTTTTCACCAAAGGATCACAGTGCTAGTCTTCTGTCAGCCACATTGCCATCGTGAATCACGCTCAAGTAACACAAGCTACGTTGCTTTGCAAGTGGCTGCTTTAACATGTGTGCACTTCAGGTTTTTTGGATTAGTGTACCACTACTACATTTGGAGTTGTGTTGATAATTATGCCAATTTTATTTGACAATACTATACATAATATTGTATGGCAACGTGAATTCTTTTTTTTTAAGATTTGGAAAATGTGTGTATTTCTCCTTATAAGATCATAGTGTCATAGAATCATAGAAAAATTTAGTTTGGAAAAGTCGCTTAAGATCATCAAGACCAACTGTAAACCTAACGCTAACACTGCTAAATCCATCACTAGACAAAGTCCCTTGGCACCCCATCTACATGTCTTTTAAATACCTCCAGGGATGACTCAACCCCTTCCCTGGGCAGTCTTTTCCTGGGCCTAACAACACTTTCAGTGAAGATTTTTTTTCCTAATACCCAACCAAACCCTTCCCTGGAACAACTTGAGGTTGCTTTCTCATGCCCTATCTCTTGTTCCTTGGGAGAAGAGACCAACACCCAGCTCGCTACAACCTCCTTTCAGTTCCATGTGGAGAGAAATAAGGTCCCCCCTCAGCCTCCCTTGCTCTACATTAAACAGCTCCAATTCTTTCAGCTGCTCAGTCTTGTGCTCTAGACTCTTCAACAGCTTTGCTGCTGTTCTGTGGATGAGGCAAAACAATTTTTTTTCCTATTTTTCCTCATAACTCCATGGCTATAACATCTCATATCACAGATTTAGTATCTTTAGTGAATTATAAATAATGTATTGCTGAAAGTAATATATTTTCCATATTTCCATACAAATATATATAAAAAAAACATTTAGTTGAATTTATTTATTGTAATCCTCAAACAGAATAAAAACTTTCATCAAAATTTGAAATATGTTATAATATATAAAGTTTAATAAGGACATTTTTACTGTTAAATATTACATGTCTCTATGACATGTAGCTTCTACCCCTAAATATTCTCTCTCATATATGTTCAAGTAAAACTTTAAAAATATCATAGTCTTAATCAAAAAATAGCTTCTAACATTGAAAATAATTTTATAAAATGTTGTAAAACAAGTTTCCATTGCAAAAATCCACATCAGAGCACGTGAAAAACTCTTAGCAACACAGGAGAAAAAAAATCAGTCAGAAAAAAACTTCTATAATGATAACAGTGATACTGAAAATATTTTCTAAAAAAAAAGCTCAGCTACAATTACAAATCTCATAACTTATTTTGATCTACAAGTTGGGGTTTTTTAGTTTGTTTTCTTTTGCTTTGCTCTCAGGTTGGTCCTCTTTGAACAACTGCCATCGTCTTTAGAGGATGGAAAAAAAGTATTTTCCCTGGATATTATCTTCAACAGATGTTCTAAGTAACAAACTGATTGCTAGCTTACAAAGATATACATATCCATTCAAGAGGTTAACACAGCAGGAATGCAACCACTAGTTTTGACAATCATGGGCTGTACATTCTAGCACAAGTTCTCATAGTAGTTCATCAATGCAATTACTTGGTAACATGGGAAATTACTGTGGATCACAAAACAACGAAACTTGTTATGCAGATGACTATTAGTAATAATTATTTTAAAAATATTTAATATAAAAATGTTGGAGTACACTTCTAATTTACTTAATTATTTTAAATATGCAGCACATTTTAAAAGTGCGGTTACCTCTATTTCATTAGTGTGTTCAGAACATAAAAGAGTCAAGATTTATTTTGTTATAAAGACAAATTACAAAACAAAATGCTTTCTTGGAGTGAGGGGAGTAATGGGGTTCTTTTGTCTTTTTGCTTGTTTGATAGTTTGTTTTGTGGTAGGGGTTTTGTTGCTTGGTTGCTCACTTGATTGTTGATTTTTCTTATTTCTTTGTGTGCACTTTACACAATAATTTATGATGCCTAATGTACCTTCACAGGTTACAAATATCTTTCTGGCCTGTCACAGCCAGATCAATATCTCTATATTAAAGAAATGCAATTTTTACATTAAAAACCCCAAACACTGCAAACATTTTTTAGACTGCTTTAGTTTAAATACTTCCTGCATAAAAGTTTTTTCATCATTAGTATGCAAGGCTATGTGGTCTGCTGAACCTTGTGCAACTACTTTCTTCTGTCACTGTAATTTTACAAGACAAATATCTGCTAAGATCTTGTCCTAGTTTGGTGCAGGATAGAAGTATTATTATTTCTTGTAATTTTACTTTCAACTAAGTCTCTTCTAAGTAGCTGCACTTGCTGAAGTTAATAGCATGTTTCTCAGTCAGTGTCTGCTCTTTGTTTATAGTTACAGCTAGAGAATGGTATGCAGAACAAAAGGCCACTGCTCAGTTCTGAGAAACATCTTACACTCCAGAAAGAGAAAGGGAGTAAAAGGGTCAGTCCTGCAATCCTCCTTTTGGAAGGAGCTGAACACACAGGTGACTAAAACTGACCAAACTGAGTATTCCATCCAGCATGCATCATAGTTTAAATCTGATGGATCATGAGGATCAGTTTCTTTGCCTGTTGCTGGAACCTTGGGAGGTTTCTCTCCATTTGTCTGCCTGTGATCCCCACACATGCCATCCTGAATCTGTGTGTTCCTACTTCCAGCTCCCGTCTGCCACTGACTCCAGCAGCCAAGCTTGGGACTTTTCCAGGTCTGCCCTGCAGTCTCGGTGGAGACATAAGAGTTATTATGGGTGTGGGGCAGAGGAAAGGGATATCGCTTTTGTGTATATATGTATATATTTAACTTTTTTTTTTAATCATTACTGTTTCATTAAAGCTGTGTAGTTTAGTTTCCAACCTGTCAATCTCTTTCCCTTGTTCTCTCTCTATATCAGGGAAAGGACAGGGATTAATAGAGAGCAGCTGTCATGTGGTTAATTGCCAGCCCAGCATTAAACCATGACAGACCTTTAGAGAAATCAACCAGGCTGGAAAAGCTCTAGTTTTCTGCAGTGGAATTTTATATTATGGAAAATAATTCTAGGTGTTTGGAAGCTTTGGACAGAGGAAACTAGTCACTGCTGTGTCTAACTTAAAGATGAAATAGGAATAATAAACAGTCTGACAACATACCTCCTTCTCCTATTGGCAAATTAAAACATTTAACAAAGTTTTCTTGACTTATAATGGATAAATGTGGGTTAAGTTAAGTTGGAGAAGTGATTGGAGTATTCAGATACATTTGTTATGTGTTTGCATTATCCAAAATAAAGTTATTTATGACTATGAAAATAGATATCCTTTTCTTTTAGAAAAAAAAATAACCAACCAACCAAAACAAGTTTGGTTTATAGTTTCTGGATACCTAAAAAATATAATCTTCTCTTAATTTTATAAGGCCTCGAGTTCCCTGTTTGCCCAGATTCCTAAACATAGACAGTCAGGCCTTAGGAAGGCTGCTGTCTCTGTGACATGTGAGGAGTCACTGGGGACAAATCTCTCTGATTTTCTGATTCTCTTTTCTTCTAAAGGAAACAAAAATGTGATAACTTTTTTTTTTTTCCCCCAATATCCTTTTTTGTTGTCTAATTGTCTAATATAACTGACCCTGAACCATAAAGATATATAGGTGTCTGCTCAGAAAACTGAACTTCAACAGGTAAGCACTGCTAGTGTATACGCAGTTTCCCATATGATCTGGTAAATGAAATTTATGCTACTGAAATGTCTCTTAGACCCAGCTGAAACATTAAAGCACAAGTTTCAAGCTGTGGTAGGATGCTGCTGCTGCTGCTACTTTGCTCGCTTTTATGATTAGAGGACATCAGAGTTGTAATTGAGAAAACACCTCGTCCTCTTCTTAATGGGGAAGCTCATCAGACTGCTAAACTGAGTGTGGATATCAGATGCGCACACACACGGAGAGTAGAAAATTATTTTGGTTAATTTACTGTTTACATATCTTTAATTAAAATGCTATCTTTGCAAGACAAATGCTGAGCATAATCCTTGGATTACGTGTCACTGATTCTTAGGCTTATTTCTTAATCCATTACCTTCATTTATTAAAGAGAAATATTGATCTATTACTTTGTGACTTAGTAGTCATTTATTTCAGTAAGATATTTTTTGCTTCTTAAGAATTATTAAAAAAAACCTTTTTTTTTTTTTTTGTCTGAAAGAAGCATAAGGGTTGGATGTAATATATTTTCCCAGATAATAAGCCTTATGATACTTTCTTATTTGACCTTTCCATATGAATGTAACTAAAATACAGTTTAGATGATACAATACAAGGAGACATGAAATTAACAGAGAAACTTCAAAGTGTGATCAGCAGTTATAGTATATATCAGATAATTTTCTATAAGGATCAGTTTTGGGGCCAGGTAAACTCAGTTTTTAAATTAGTAATGTGGAAGAAAGGATAATATTAAACTTGGAAAGTACTTCAAAAGATATGACTGGTGCTTATCATCATATTGAAAGTCTAAGTCTGAAATAGATAGGATGCAAATTAACAACTGCAAAATACCCAGATGAAAAGAATCTAGGTTTTAAAAAAAATTAAAATCTCATTTATCAGCATACAGATCCCAGCTGGGCTGTTGTTCTGGGCAATTTTACACTAAAAAATATTTGAAATTGAGCAGTTAAGTGTTCCAGGTATATAAAAAAATAATGATTTACAAGTTTGGAATATGCAACTGTCTTTGTGTATGTAACAAAGAGAAAAAAAAACCACACCAAACAAAAAAACCCACAAAAAAAACCAAAACCCAAAACCAACAACCAATAATCCAAACAACACAGATTGCTAAACCAGCTGGAAATAAAACAAGAAACAATGTACTTTAGTGCAGTAAAATGGTTCTATAATATGAATATTTTTTTTATGTTTTATACAATTTTGTCTGTGAATTTTTAATAATTTAAAGAAATGTTATTTATAAATGTTAGGTATTTCTTTTTCTGTAACTATTGGATATCTTCCAACTATTTACATCCTAACAAGCTGCAACAGTATTTCACATTTAAAAAAACAAAAGGTAGAGATTTTACATATAGCAATAAGATGCACAAAGGTATGACTACTGAGTTTTAAAATCTCCAAATGCAATACAATACAATATGAATTACGTTTTTATAGCAAAGGACTGACCTTTTCTATTAAAAAATGCAATTAGAACACATATTAATAAACATAGTATTTTTCTTCAAATTAGCAAATAATTATTTTGATTTCAGTAAACTTAACAGTCACATAACAAATATTTCAAAAGACAAAGTTTAGTGTTAATGCATTTATCATCCATATACTGACTTTTTTAATGTTATCAGGTATTGGGTTTTTTTAATATTTATATAATGGCATCAGGTATTTTGTTACAATAATTAATACTTACATAACTAAAAACTACCATATTGCATCTTTATAAACAAACCCTATTTCATTAAGATGTCACTTCCTGAATTAGCACATATTTATTATAATATGTTATATTTGCATTAAATTCAACAGATGTTTCTGAGTTGATTCCATTTTTATATAGGATAATGACAATACAATGAAGAGTTTTTTCAAAACTGTAATTGTAAAACTGACCTTATTAAAATTCCTCTTCTTTCATAATTAAAAAAAAACAAACTAATTACTTGTAGTAATTGGACCAGAAATGACATTTTCAGTTCATTAATATTCAACAAATTGTTTATGAAGATTTTCTTGCATGGTTAGTAGTCAATCTTCAGCATTTCTGTTCATTTCTTATTTAAAAGTCATCTGAAATAATAGTGTGCATTTTAATGAGACAAGTCTTTATGAATTGAGTTTATTTATAAGGTTTTTAATTGCTAATTAATGTGTGAAAATATCTGTCTCCCATAATATTTGTAACACATTAAGTGAAAGGTGAATGTAGTAGAACAATTCTCACATGCTGCATCACTCTAAATAAGCATGAAAGATACAATATATCCTATCCGTGAACTTACATTATTCTTTCTAGGAGTGTCAAAACCAGTTTTAATATGTCACAGTACTGTGCACCTGAATAAAGAAGTCAATTTATCTAACATCTGAGAATAAAAGAAAATCAAAATACCGATGTATGAATGATTTTATTAACCATTAAAATGAAACTGAGGTAATTCCACGGTATATACTCTTTATATTATTTTATGTAATCACATTTGAACTGATATCTTATACACACTAATTCTCTTTATAAATCTTTTAATATATGTGTCTATGTTTATAACCTTGAATTGTAACTCCTCTGATGTCCCTGGAACAGCTAGAGTTTAGATCAGCTCCGTCAGAGCTATGGGGAGATTTCTCTTCTGATAAACCTGAGCCATGAACTGGAGTGATCACTTGCAAGGGTAAGTGTCAAATTGCCAATAAAAACTGTCAGATGATGTCAAATGTGAAATCATTTTGAGTGGCATGTCTGCATTAGAAGTTGAGCTGAAATGATTGCTTACTTTCCTATTGTCAAGAAAAGAATTTTCATGTGATTTCTGAGCTGATATTTCCATAAGTAGCTACAAATTTTGGATAACTTTGCTTCTGTTTCTTAAACCTGAATATCTTCAGATATTTAGCCTTCATGTCTCAGGAGTGGAAATTCAGCTGCCTGGGAAGTTAACTACCTCTTTCAGAAATTTTGGGAGCAAAGTTTGATTGTATTGCGAGATTTTTGAAGGTGACAATACTGCACTGAAGACCATTTTTTAAACGTATCTTTCAGAATCACCTATGAAGTTTTGTTTTCATGTGCTCTTTTTTTTCATGGAACCTTTACTATTAGAATGTTTCTGTATTAGAAAGCTCCTGTACTTTCTAGAAGAAACGGAGCAATTCCTATGCACACTCCCACTTAAGTATTTTGAGGCTGCAGATGGTTCGGTTCCTGGATTACCAAGGTATTCTGTCTGCTAATTTATAGCCACATGAAAAGGATAGTATTTTTTTAAACAACCTTTTTCAAGAATCTTCTATTTCATTGCAGTTTCTGACAATAGGCCTGCTTGATATCTCTGGCTACAAATCAAGACCAGTAGCTTCCAGTAAGATATCAAAGAATGAGATAAAAACAACAGCCTTCCTCCTTTGCAATAATGTCCTGTGAAACATGCAAGTCTCTATGCAACCAGCGGCCCCACATTCAGGTAGGAATTAATATTCTTCTACTAAAACTGAAGGTCTCTGAAATGTCAGTTTGTGACTTGTACTGATATGACTAAAACTGGAACACCTTGATGCTGATCAGACCCATTTTGAAATTCGGGACATGATACATTTCCCTGTTGCATACACTGTCCTGATTATCTATTTAACATTTGTGATAATTAAAAAAGAAAATCATAGGTAAACAGACATCATCAAGACAACCAATTTGAAGGATTTATTTTACTTATAGAGAAATGGAAATTCTATGCTTTTCTAACATTAATATAGCCAGCTCAGTCTCTGTGTTAGTGAGTGAGTCCTGGGGGTATTTATTTGAGTTTTCAAAGTGATTCATACGCAGGTATAGTAATCCTGTGCAAACTATGTGCTAAGGAAGAATCTAGTTGTCCTTCATGACCAAAAATGTGCAGCTTGTTGTAGCAAATCTCAGATTGGTGTTTTGTTACCTTCTTCTCACCCTAATTAATTCTTCTTTTTGTGCTACACAGTTCTTCAAATCCCTTCTAAAGAACATGGTAAGTAGGTTTAATCCATTAGCTCAGATTTACTCTTCTCTTTATTACCTCATTTTTTCATGTTTAAAATGATGTAACTAACATTTTATTCTGGTGGGTGATTCTTTTTAAAATTTTGCACTATTATAGATTAGTTGCATCTCTACATTCTTACCCATTTCTACTTTGTCCTGAGTTATTCTTTTCCCATAACATTTCCATCCTACAGTGCCTGACCTCAGTTATATGTAGTTATTTTCAGTAATGTCAGATAATCCATTTGCTGTTTCTTAGGGATGTTTCCATTAACCAATGGACTGCTGACTGGAAACTGGTACCTGACACCACCATGTTAACCTGTATGGTGGTGGTCTACTCTCCACACAGCTTTGGAAACAGAGAATAAACTCCTCTGTGCTTGTATCTACTGCTCTACCAGTGTGAGTGTATATTTTATAAATCTATCCTTTTCTGCTGCAAGCTGATCTTCAGACACAGCAGGAGGTCCAGTAAGGTTTTCTGAAATAAAATCACTGCTCACTGCAGCAAATATTTCCTGTTACTTTGAGGAAACTGACCTCCTTTTCAAAGTCAGGGAAGCTGAGTACAGCATACAACTGATCAAGCAATTACATATCTAGCATTTTTCTTCACTACAGGATAATTACTGATTAAATTTATCTTGTTTAGGTCTCGAATTATCCATTTTTTTTTCCTATTTCTATCTCATTTTCCCACAAACTTCACTCTAACTGCTCACTGGATAGTACTGCAAACTGCACAAGCATACCTACTTTAATAGCTTTCTCCAATAAGGAGGTCAATCGAAACAGCACATACTGACCCATAATTGAATGCAAGAGATTTACTGAAACTGATTAAGCTTTCAGAGTCATGCACAGCCAGCTAATCATACATCTCAACCATGCTGTAAGTGAACATCTTCCTAATACTGACTTGCAGATTTAACAGTCATGTCCTAGGTCAAAGAATACACTTATGATAGAGCAATCTGAAAATGCCTGACTGAATAATAATAACTACAATTAATAATATAGTTTGCAAAAGGGGTGGTTGATGGCATTGTCAGTCTTTCAAAATATGTTGTGGTTGATAATGATTACTTAGGTTTGCAAGTCTTCTCTTCTTCATCTTTTAAATTAATACTTTAACTTAGTTTAAAAATGCAAAGTCAAAGCATGATCCCAGGCTGTTGTGAGGTATTATCCATTGATTGACTTTACCACTTAGTATGAAGCACTATTACTACATAAGGCTTTCAGCTTTCATATACAGTAAATATGACAATGGACAAGAAAATGATTTATTTTTTTTTTAAATACTTTAAATAACTGTAAATCATGAATTTTAAAAAATCCAGTTTTAACTGAGGAAAAAGAAAAAGCTATGCTGTTTTCTATCTTGAAGAGTCACATTTGAAATAGTAGGAAACTATGACTACCTTTACCCTGATTCAGGCAGTGAGGATTTAGACAGGGTGGAAAGGGGTTTGTACTGTCAAACAACAGTTGCTAAATTGTTTCAGATACTGAGGTCCTATATTTGTCTGTGATTAAAATTTTTACTTTCTGTTCCTTTTTTTTTTCAAAGTATTTGTGATACTTTCATCTTCACGTATATAAAGTTCTGATGTCAGCATAGGAAGTAGCTTTTTTGTAGTTGCTTTACTTGTTAGTGGCAGAAAATGGACATTATCCAATACAGTATTTATGTGCTCTTTCTTCAATGTCCACTTCAGGGTAAGATGAGTCCTTCCTAAAATTTAAATTACCTAATCTTTACTGACTGTAGTGGGACTCTGAGGCAAGAATTTTAGATGCAGATATCCAAATTTAAACTAGCATAATCCATGCATAATCTCCCACAACCTGTCACACTGGTCATCTATGTGGTCCTTTCCATATATCTGTAGGAGGCTGAACTCAGAAAGCAGCTGCACTCCAAGTCTCCTTCCCTTTTTTGTCCATATACCTGGACAGTGATAAACTTTTCTTCAGTTCATTTTTACCTTTATTCCCCTCTGTAGTATTCAATGGGAAAGCCTTGAAAACGTACACAACTTTTAAATTTAAAATGTAAAAAATTATTCACAATATGCTACACTTCCCTTAGACTATATCTTGATCAATAGAAGGCCAAAGATTTATAAATAATCCAAATCTTTTTTTTTTTTTTTTGCATTCATACAACATACTATAAATGTTCTATTAGTGAAAGTATTAAGAACATTTCGTCTGTTGCTATACTTCAAGCAAATATTCCAGAGGAATAACCCTTCTTTCTGCGACATCTCTAAGTTGTGTCTTATTTCAAAACAGGTTTCATAAGAAAGGAATTATGCCAAGAGATTATATGTCCAAGCTATTTTTGTATGTGTTTATATAAATTTTGTCTATGCTTTAGAATTTTCTATGGACTTGCAGTTTCTCTTTGTATTTATATCTGATCAAATGGGCACAGTAAATCAAATTCTTCTAAAAGTGTGTGAATTAATGTAATTTCCTTTGTTGACAGCGTAAAGAAAATGATTTGGGTCTGAACAATCTGAGAGATTAATAGTTTATTAAACATTCTTTATTTCTAACACATAAAACTAGGCTTCTGAGTCATGGTTTATCTTCTAATTACATACAAGTGTTATCACAAAGAGAAAGCTTGCATCAATAGGTAAGTATTAATGTTAATGAAATGAAACTAAGCATCAGAAGGAATAGAAACTGATATATCAACAGGTTGTTTTTAAATTGGCTTTTGCACCTGCTAGCAAAGATATTAAAAACAAACAACACTGCATCCAAAAGCTCTGCCTGAAGTTTCTTTGTATCTATGTGGATGCACATAGATGTAAATATATTTGTGGGTATGATGTGTATATATGCATATACATGCTATGTTCTATAGCATAGCATAACACATTTTATTACATTAATTTTGTCAACTGTACATTATGTAAATATTGCTCTTTAATAGGTACACATATTTGATTTCTACTCTTATAGAACTTTACAATAAAAGTCCTTTTAGCATTGTGCATGTAATACGGGAAATTCTTTTACTTATGAACACAATGATGCCAAGTGTCTGCTTTTTGCTTCATTTACTACTTAAAGAAACAGACCTTATAGTAGAAAACTGAAAAACCTTCTAACCCTTCTTTCATTGAGATCTTAAAGTACCAACATATTTTGCTAAGTTTACTCACATTCTATCCTAATAAAGTTGTTTAGTCTGGTTTTGCCCTAGCTGTGGAGTGGGAAGAGGAGGTTTTGATACCAAGACCTTGTTTACTGAATGTGTCAGAACATGTTGTCAGTCTATATGTTCTGAGATCTTTCAGTACCTTCACGCCCAGTGTCACAAACAATGAAATGGTAATTTAACATATAAATTTTCATTGCTGGATTCCAAATTAAAAGACATGTATGGCATTTTAAATTGCTCAGAATAGTAGTTACAGATCTAGGAAGGTTCAAGTACCAGAAACAGCATTATTACTGACTACTGATACCTTCAGAATTTTAAACAGCATTTAGAAGGGAGTCATATAAGATTCTGAAGATTAGGCCTCATGGTCTCAGTTTCAAAGAGGTTCTTTTTTGTATCAGTTGTGCCAGAGCACTGAATGAAAGGAACATTATTATTACCCAGAATGATAGATTTTTTTCCTAGTAAGTGACATATAGCCATTTAATTGATAACTTTTTTATTATTATTCTGACCTGTACCTACCAGCTAAAAGCATTTTCCCATGACCCAGAGCTTGAAATACACATAGGTACTTTTGCCTAAACAGATATAATGTAAAAATCTTTGATTCAAATAAACTTTGATTATTACAGAAACAAGGAGCAGGATTTTGAGGATCTAGCTTGACATTATTTGGTAATTTAATCCTTTCACTCATGCAACAATAGACGACAAAACAATACTGGAAAAGAGGAAATTAAGTATTTGATGCTTAAAAAAACTTACTGCTCTAAATTCCAGTTTATAGAGAGAGCCTCATAATGCTTCTCTTTAGTATAATCTCTTAATCTTCTTGCATAGACATTCCTTCTAGGTAATGATTCAGAGGAATTTAGATTTCAGTTCTGAATCACCTCCTACATGATTTCTCAATGACAGGAATCTGTCTCACTAGAAATAGGCTAATGATTACTACAAGACATTGATTTTGAGTCATTGGAGACCAAAGGTACAGTCATGAATATTTTCCAGTTGTTCATATCTTTCCAGAATTTGAAAATAGACAGTGGTCTAGGACAATAAAAAAACCAAACCAAACCAAACCAAACCAAAAAAAAACCCCAACCCAACCAACCAAAAAAAAACAAACAAAAAACCAAGCAAAAAACCAAAAACAAAAAAAACCCAAAAAAACTTTAAAAAAGCGAAAAACAATATTCTTTTTTCTGTGATAGATTTTACTACTTGTGATGGATAGATTCACATGTATTAAGTAGCCTCACTAAAATGAAGGAAGAGTACTATAGTAGTAGAATCTATTCTTGGCCAAAAAACAATTTCTAAAACTTGAGGAGCTGAATGGCTTTTCACAGAAAACTTGGGGTAAGGGAACACATTCTAATTAGAATCAGTTGTGATTTCATAATAAAATTAATCCATTACCTTTTCCCTCCCAGCAGTCAAACCACTTACCAAAATCAAGCTTTCTTTGCTCCTTAGGACTCTATCTATGCCTTATTCTTCTGATTGTTCTGATGTTTAAATCCTCTTTTTGAAGAATGTCATAATAATGTCCCTGATAGTTAATAATGATGTCACAAGTACTGAATGATGACTTTTAAATCTGAGATAAATAGGAAGAGCAGATCAGCTCAAAGGAGCAAAGATCTTGTATTCCTGTAGCTGTTCTTAGAAACCAAGTAAAACTGCAACAAGTGAAATTTCAAAACTATATAGTTAGCAGGTTTGTCAAAGCATTTAATGAAACATCACCATATGTTACTAAATAAAGTAGCAGAGATATTGCAAGAACTGGAAACTATTCTTTGGGACCTTGTATTCCTACAGAATGAATTACAAAGAATTTTCTTTTGCTAGAATTATATTTTACAAAAGAATTATCTTTTGCAAAAGAAAATAAAAGAATTTCTTAGAGATGGGAATCACTTTCTTTTTCATGCCCTTTGAAGTACAAACATCTCCCTTTAATGGAATTATTTTACAGACCAATGTGAGAGTGTTCTTGTATATATTTATATATTCACTATGTAGTGAATAGGGAGAGAATAGGGACTATTTTGTTAAGCCATAAACAAATATAGGACTTCTCAGGACTCCTTCATACCTGTATTGTGAATAGAGAAACGAGGAAAGGAGATCAATTTCTGAACTGGCAGTTGAATGGATTGAAGTTTGATACACTTGCTCTGAGCAAACTATTACCAAATCCATATATATTTGCAGGACTGTAGCTCTATCAACACAATTGCACCTGTTTAATCATACAGTGTTGTCTTTCTGTGCACTATAGTTTCACTAGCTCAGACAACTATTTTCGTAGGTCAGTCTTCACCATAGCTCATTTTTAAATGTAAATATAATTTCAGAGATAACTTCAGAGATCTAAAGAGACAACCCTGGCAAAGGAAGAGTAGGAGAACTTCACACGTGTCAGAAAGCTATTTCTTGTGCCAGGGTGAAAGAACTGATTATTTTCTTCCTCCTGTCACACATCACATTTGTTCATAGTTACCTATTTTCAAGTGGATGGGAGGTGACAGAAATTCTTTTTTTCCAGATTTTGAGTATTTTTAATAGCAAAGCTTTTTTCAAGTTTATTTAGAAGAAACACTGCAGTGTTGCTGATATCTTCACTGAAAAGCTATGAGATATTGATACATAGCTTTCCTAAAAAGGAAGAATGTTATTTCCTTGAATGTTTTTTCTGTCTAATAAGCTGCATTATATCATATCATAGCACTACTTTCAGCTATTAATTCTTACTAAACATAGTGAATTATTCCTGTTCCAGCTTCCTTGCAGATGGAGACATAACAAGATCACGAAAGGATTAAAGGACGGAAAAAGAATTGAAAGAAGATTAATTTTTTTTCAGAACCATATATATATGCAGGTCCCCAAAATAATTTGATACCTCACTGATTGACTGTGCAGTGTAATTTTTACTAGATAATTGAATTATTGCTTGAAAAATATTAAATATTGCATCATGAATCACCTGTGAAGAAATCTTTTCCTTAGGATATGTCTACTCAAATTAAAATTTCCAAAAATATGAGTGTGACACAGCATTCTTACAGATGAACATGTGAATGATAGTGTCCAAGAAAACTTTAGTGTGAATAAAAAGCAGACTTCATACATTTTCTTCATAATTTCTAATTGACTTTATTGCAGTAGAGATTGTTCCTCAAAGGTAAGTAATTTATAGTGGGATTAGTTACAGTCAGATGTCAAGTTGCATTCATTAAATCCTGTCTCCAATAAGTTATTGAATGGGAGGTACAGGTATTGTTGCCTCAAAATTCTATTCTGGACAGAACATTATATGTTATTAAGGTGTTAATTTCTAGACATGTTTCATTTGTCCATGGCTTCTGGATTTCTACAACCCAAGGTAGTTAAGTCCTTTTTTTTGTGTACCTCTGTACAGAAGATTAATAGTACTTTATCTCTACATGACTGCTGAAGAAAGAATTTCATATTGTAAGTCTGGATATTTTTTTCAGTAAATATTTAAAAGAAAGTAATCATACTAGATTACATATCACTTTATTTTTTTCTTAGAACAATTTTAATGGTGATTTCCTATTTCTTTGCAAAAGTCTTAAGCTTAAAACGTATATCAATAAAAAATGGAGAAATTCACCACAGCAGTTTCACTTCTTTTGTATCAATGTTTGCAATAAATGTAAGTCTAAGCACATTGAGACAAATAAAAACAAAACTATATTTAATAAAAAAAAAAAAAAAATCAATGTGTGACCTTGATTCAATAAATAGAAGTTCAATTTCTGGTTGGTTTTTTATTTCTAATTTTTTATTTAACATAGTTGCCTATAGATATGTGAGCAGACTTTCAGCACTTGACAAATCTGTCAGATATCTATCTAGATAATTAGGTCATCCTAAGCCATCCATTTAATGATCTTTCAGATATTCCTACAGTTAGGGATATTTTAACAATGTGGAAGTTTAATTTTCCTTTATAGGGAAAAGTCCACTACTTTTTTTCCCCATCTAAGTACATACAGAAAGTTTGACTCATTTGCTGATACACAGATGACTTCTGCCCTTTGGGATGTCCTCTGTTATCCAACTAGACCTGGGAGGTGTTGAAGGACATGAGACACTCATACCAACCATATTCTTTCCCAAGGAAATCACAAACAGTACTAAATATTCACCTATGGGTATCTGAACTGAGCCTGGACGACAGCTTACTCTCATCCTGTAGTAAAGGATAAGTGCTGCTTATAGGTGAGAGGCAGCTGCTAGTTCAAACATCTAAATGTTGGTGCCTATATATGAGTGTCTATGTGTGAGCTCTCTCTATGCTTACTCAGAGGCCAGCCAGTGTGTGCACCAAATATGATTTTATGTCCTCTGAAACAGAGTAAATGGCTAAACAGAATAAAATGTTACACCAACAGTGTGTTGAATTGGTTCATATAGATAGTCAGATTTTTAAATCACAAAGGCAAACTGGTGTGATGCAAAGACTAATAGGACACCGGTGCTTCTGGTGCAGTACCTAGAGGCTAGTTGGGCTACTCCATGGAGTTTCAGATGACACTGGATGCCTGAACTCTTAAAACTAAATCTTTTTCTACTATATGATAAACTGAATGTCTTTCCAAACTCTGGTGACTGTAGTGAGTAGCTCTCCCTTGACAATAACAGTAATGTAAGCCTGGAGAACCACCCTGCCAAATAGATACTTTCATTTGGTTAGGTAAAACCCCTCCATTGGCTCTGATTATGTTTCTTCAACTTTCTATAAGCTAAATAAGTAGTTGCCAATATCTCCATTAAAAAAAAAAGTTAAATCTAGAATTAGAAATTTGGAACTTCCATGTGTTTAAAATTGTCTGGATCATCAAGATGGCAAATTCCCCAGTTCAGCCAGAATCACTCTAGTGAAGTTAACTGACATTTTTCTCTGCTTCTGCCAGCAGGATTTGTTACCAACAGTGTTCAAACAGCATACAACCTGGAAAAAACCCCCCAGAAAGAGAGTCAAGTATATGAAATGAATTACAGCAATTGAAAGAGAACTAAAACTATTAATAGTTCATGCATTTTTTGTGGGTTTTACATGATAGATATCTGCACCATGAATTTCATATAGAAAGGATCTACTACTGAGTTTTTATCATAGGTCCACCAATGAAGTTTCAGCATTTATTGAGTTTTCCAAGGTAACCCATGATTTAATCACCATTTGGTTAAATATGTTTGCACAGTTATATTACAAGTATTATTAGAGCATTTGAAGAAGAACTTGACAAGTATAATTGTTCTGAAAAAATCAAAGTTCATTGTTCACTTTCTCTCGCAGACCAGTAAAGACAATACTAAAGTGATATCTAGTAAACTGAACGAATAAAGTCATTCTATATATTAAAGCAAAATAATACCACAGTTTGCTGAGGTTGTTTTTTTTAGTTGTCGTTGGCTGTGTTTTTTTATTTATGATATTTTTTAGGCAGATTATCACTTAGTCAGCTTTTCATACTTGTCTGGTTTAAGGAATTTCAGCCTCACAAGAATGTCATAATTATTTTTTAATATCAAATACAACTTTCAAGGGAAAAAAGCTTCATCATAATAGGTGGACTTTGTAGCTTGTTAAAAACCAATCATTCAAGATTCAAGGTTAAAAAATTTAAATGCTTGGTGTACATTTCCACTCCCTTCCCCACTTATAGTTTACTGAAGATAAAATAATGGTAATGAGGAGGCTATTGATTGTCCTCGTCACAGGTTCTTTTCTCACATGGTAGGTGTGTGTTATGGCTTCCACACAGTCTCCTTTTATAACAAGGTGACCAGCTTTTTGGATGAGGGAGAGGCTGTGGGTGTTGTTTATCTTGATTTTAGTAAGACATTTGAGACCATTTCCCACAGCATTCTCCAGAGGAAACTGGCTCCTCCTGGCTTGAGTAGGCATAGGCTTTGCTGAGTTAAAAACTGGTTGGATGGCCAGGCCCAGAGAGCTGTGGTCAATGGAGTGAAAACCAGTTGGCAACCACTCACAAGTGGTGTTCCCTAGGGGTCAGTACTGGGTCAACTCATGTTTAATATCTTTATCAATGATCTAGAAGACATGGAATATGTTCCTCTTTATCCCTGCCTCATGCCAGAGTCTTTATCATGTCTTTCCCAAAGTCGTTTTAACACACACACACACACACACACACACACACACACACATATTACCAATTTTTCGTGACAAATCATCTCACCACAGGTTTTGAATTCCAAAGTAGAAGAGAGGAAGATGCAATTTATTTTTCCCTTTTCCTCTTCTTCCTCATTTTCTTTTGTCCTAAAACAGGACTATGAGACTGATAAATCCTAGTATGCAAGAATGGTTGTTCAGATTTCTAACAGCCGTATTTCTAATAGCCATTTCTAATAGCCTTTATATTGACCCTTTTAATTTGATATTGACAAAAAGGAATGAGAGTGCTATTTCTGTGATTATAAATATCATAAAAAAGAGAGCAGTCCTCAAGGATCATCTAAAATGTGAAGTTTTATCAGAAAACCAAACCAGCTGTTCTATCTTATTTGTTATTTGTCATTCACCATTTTTCTGAAGCCTTGGGTCAATTATTCAAAGAACAAAAACGCCATGTCACAAAAAATGCTATGACAAGTCTCAGTGCCTTGCAAGACTGAGCCTTTAGTGAGCCAAAAGTTAGATTTTGCTTTGCTAAACTGATCAAGCAATGATGCATGCCAAATACATTTATAAAAATCAAAGCTTATTTATGAACAGAAATAAATAATTCAGTAACTGCAATAAATAATTCAACATGCCCCTGTTTAAAGACTACACTATTCCCTCACCTTTAGAAGCAGTCCCACCACACCAGTAGTCAGGCACAATTCTAGTTTCAATTGGACAGCTTTCCCTGATGTTGCTACTGAGCTATCTGATCTGCAACAGGAAGCAGCTTTGAAGTCTTTAAAGTATCTTTAATGAGAATTACAATACACTTTATCTAAAATGTTCCTATTATTAATAATAGTTGCACAGCTATGGAGGCCAAGTTCTACTCTGTTTAACTGATGCAATCCTCTAACTTTAATCAGGCTTTACATGTAGGAATAAGGACAGAATTTGCTCTCTTTTGACTAGAGCTATGTATGTGGAAATCCCTATCCACGTACAGAACCTTGCTACTCACTAAGAATAAAAAGTTTAATTAGATAAATTTTGCTTAAATGAGGCTCCTTTTTTTGGAAAGTTGTTACTAAGTTGAATCTTCCTTGAAACGAGTTTTCTTAATATATGTATATACATATAGATGTATATATGCATATATGTTATATATCCCTCAAAAGCTACATGTTATGCATTCTTACACTGAAAATATTGTTATGGATGTAGGGAGTATACCATGTGTAGACTTTATTTTTGGTGTAATCAATGTTCTAATTTTTTAGTAGTCCAAAGTATTTAATTAATACAAGAAAGAATCAACAATACTTTTAAAACTGCCAAAAAAAAAATCAACCTTCCTAGTGCCTATTGCTGTTTCCTGGTGCTGTGCTCACCCATCCATGTCCCTCTTGGTCTTAAATCAATAACACTTAAGAAAAATGAAGTTGTGAAGGTATTTGGTAAGATATATGACAACCTGAGGTCTCTTCTCGGGAAGTATGTTCATGTTGGAGGTTTCTTATTTGTTTAGTGGTCTGTTCTGATGTACCTTTGAATGTTTTCTCACCTCTGACTGTTTCTTTCTGTCTGCTACCAGCTGATCTGTGAGTGTCAAATCTTTTATTTTAAAAGATATCCTAATTTACTCTGCTTCTGAGGCTGTCTTTAGTGAGGTGGCTCCTACAGCTGTATATTTCAGTTATCCATTGCATGCTTTCCCATGAAGAATATGAGATTTGAAATGGGACTCAATTAGGAAAAAAATATTGATGTAAGACTTGATCCCACACTATCAAAATATTAAAAAGCATGTGCATAAGGGTTAAAAATATGCACATTTCTAGAAGACAAATGCTATATTCTAAGTTGATGATCTCAGAGGTCCCTTCCAACCCCGCCGATTCTATGATTCTGTGAACATCTGGAATAATAACAAAGATCCATATCACATCCTAATAGTTGTTTGAGGCCTGACCAAAATGTATACTTGGAAATTTACTTGTCTGAGACACCTAAGACAGGGCAACACCCTGCACACACAATTTTCCAAAGAAATCTTTGCCAGAAGATATAATCTGAAGACATCCTTCTTATAGGTTGTGTTTACTGCACAATACATCTTCTTGACACAGTGGTTAAAATCTAATTTATTCTTTTTAATTCTGATTAATCTACAGGTGAAGACAGAGCTGATTGAATTCCTTTTCCCCTGATGCTGAATGATGTTAACAATCTGCTCACCTTGGCTTAAGCAAATATTCCTACCATTTAGATTAGTAGAATCTTTATGGATCATCTTTGTTGTACTGCAGAACCATAGGTACAATATGAATGCATTTAAAAGTTTTGAATTATTTTCTAATCTTCAGTATAATATACAGAGAGGTATTTTCCTGTGAATTCTGACTGAATTCTGAGTTCCAATGCTCTGTCACTCTCACAGTGAAAAATTTTTCCTTATATTTATATGGAACCATCTATGCTCCAGTCTATAACCGTTGCCCCTTGTCCTTTTCTTAGTCACCCCTGAGAAAAGCTTTACTCTGTCTTCCTGGTACTCACCCCTTACATATTTATAAATAATGATGAGGTCTCCTCTCATTCTTCTCTTCTCCAAGATGAAGAGACCCAACTCATTCAGCCTTTCCTCATAAGGGAGATGTTCCATTCTCTTAATCTTGGTTGCTCTGCTCTAGACTCATTGAAGCAGTTTCCTGTCCTTCTGGAACTGAGGAGCCCAGAACTGGACACAATATTCCAGATGTGGCCTCATCAGGGCAGATTAGAGAGGGAGGAGAACCTCAACCTACTACCCACACCCCTTCTAATGCACCCCTGGATGCCATTGGGCTTCTTGGCCACAAGAGCACATTGTTGGCTCATGGTCATCCTTCCATCTACCAGCACCCTCAGGTCCCTTCCACCTATGCTGCTCTCCACCAGCTCAGTCCCCAGCCTATGATGGTACCTGGGGCTCTTTCCCAGATGCAAGACTTTACACTTGCCCTTGTTGTAATACATTAGATTTCTCCCTGCCCAACTCTCCAGTCTGTCTCGGTTCCTCTGAATGGCAGCACAGCCTTCTGGGGTGTCAGCCACTCCACCCAGCTTTGTGTCATCAGCAGACTTGATGATAGTACACTCTATTCCCTCATCCAGGTCATCAATAAATATATTGAACAGTACTGGTTCCAGTAATGACCCTTGAGGGACTCCACTAGCAATAGGCTTCCAACTAGACTCCATCCCATTGACTACAACTCTCTGACTTCTATTCTTCATCCATCTCCCAATCCACCTCACTACCCAAACATCCAGGCCACACTTCTTCAGTTTACCTTCAAGGATTCTATGGGAGATGGTGTCAAATGCCTTACTGAAATCAAGATAAACTATGTCTACTGCTCTGCCATCATCCATCCACCTAATTACATCCTTATAGAAGGCTATCCAGATGGTCAGAAATTACTTCCCTTTAGTAAATCCATGTTGACTGCTCCTGATAAGCCTCTTGTCCTTGTTGTGCCTGGAGAGAGCATCAAGAATGAGTTGTTCCATTAACCTTGTCAGGGATGGAAGTGAGGCTGACCGGTCTGTAGTTATCCAGGTCCTCTTTCTTGCCTTTCCTGAAGACTGGAGTGACGTTTGCTTTCCTCCAGTCCTCAGGCACCTCTTCTGTTCCCAATAACTTACCAAAGATGATGACAAGCAGTCTAGCAAAGACATCTGCCAGTAAATGATTCCTACTCCTATAGGTTTAAATATCTAATGAATCTAAACTTTGTTACAGAAATATCTTGTAATCAGGAGGAATATGTAAGCACTGAAACGTTTTGCTGAGTTGCAGTATACTCATCAGCCACTCCTGCCAGTTTTATATCCTCTGCAAACCTAGTGTAGGTGCACCTTGTCCCAGTGTCCAGGTCATCACAGAGTTTAAACAGAACTGGCCCCAGTATCAGCCCCTGGGACACACCATGGTTACCTACTGATGAACATTGTGTTGCTGATCACAATCCCTTGCACATACATTTCATACAAAAGAATGATGTTATATATTGCATATCTTCAAGACAACAGAATTGCTATGAGAGTTATTTATGTGAAATGAGATTTCAGTTATTAATGGTGTAGGCTATTACCTGAAGAAAATAAAGCCTAGAAAGAAATAAAATAATAAGGGTAGAAACTACCAAGATATCAAAATGGCTAATTAAATTAATAATATGTTTCACAGCAGTACACAATCACAATTGTATTTGGGTTTTGCAGACTCAGTTTGAATTCACTGTACAAGATTATGTTTCTTTTAGAGTCAATAGTAAAATCAATGAATTGAAAACTTGACTATGGTGATGAGGAAGCATGATATGAAGTGAAACTATTAAAAATTATTGTGGTATAATCTCAGTATCTCCCTTGTCAAAGCAATTAATACTAATCAGTAGAATCAGGTGGTGAGTGGGATAACTTCATCTGTTATTCTACCTCTGTCCAGAGAAGACAAGAAAAAGCAAGTCATCACCTTTCTGGCCACGTGAGAAGATGTATGAGTACTACAGACACATGCAGACACATTTGTTCATCTCAGATGGGATCAGATACTTCTCCTTGATTGTGGAGTGGACAGAAAGTACCCGAAGGGTGGGTTATAATCTCCATGACTGCTGAGATTGTGCCAGCTCAGCAGATAATAAAAATGAATTCTCTTGATACAGATCGAGTATTGAAAAGGAAAAATATTTATAAATATATAAGAACCAGGTTTGTATTCATACAGAAATCCATAGACTTTGCCATGAATTCCAACCAGCATTGCCGAAAACACAAAATATTATTAAAAGTATATTGAATTAATGAGAATATATTTCTAAGACTTGGGTCTGTACTGAAGTGAAGCAGAATCTGGATCTATTTTACTGAATAAATTTTACTGAACAGTATGTGAGTGGAAAACATCTTGAGAAAATAACCTTGTATCAAGAAATTTTAAAGAAAATCAAATAATTACAAATGCAAATAATTTTTCCACTTGAATTCACTGTCATGGCAAAGAGACTAATTTGGTCTAGGCTGGTCTTTAGTCATATCCATTATAAAATAAAGAATAGTGATTATTTCCTTTCTTCTGAATTTTATTTTTAGTAGTATGATACAGACAAGTAAACTATTTATAAATCTGATTAAACAGCTTTCATTATTTACCTAAATATTAGGTAAAAAAAAAAAAAAGCATTTTTGTTTTATTTTAAACTTTTGTAAAGTTTAGGAATTAATAGTTATTCATATACTCAGTATCTCATTTTAAATCTGTTGTTTACTGCTTCTTTTTCATCCCTATGACCTATGAGAAACATGTTCTGTTGAAGCTGATTGTAATCTGTTCCAAATACATAAAGGCAATAATTTAGGAACACAAACTTCATCTTCATTCAGAAAGACAGGGGGTTTCAACCCAACTGACCTACTCAGGACATGTATAAGCAGAAATACATATATAACCTGAAGATCTGTGTGCCAGTCATATATAAAAAAAGACATTTCTTCTGTTCTATAAACAAGTTGATTCACTTTCTGTGAGAGTGGTTTTCAATGGTACTCTGTGGAGACCACTAATGTGTTTGTTGGGTGAAAATTGATATGTATGTCAATTCCTTTTCATTTTCTTTTCAGAGTTAATTAGGAAGTATTAAGAACAGAGGAGAGCAGGGGGTAAAAAAATTTATGAGACATATGCCAAACTGTTCTATAGCTGTTTTAATTAGATTTAACTTCCAAAGGCATATAAAAAGGAGCCATCAGAGGGAGGTTATTAGAAGAACTGCACTAAACAATTTAACAGTCATTTGGAAGCTGAAGAATTAAAGTGTGTATTCCAGTGTGCTGTTTGTTTCGTTTTTTTTAAATGAAAGGACTCTGTTTAGACTCACTTTTTTCTACAGAAAAGTTGACCAAATAATTGTTAAGAGTGGGTACAGATTTATTTTATTGTTAACAGATAACATCCTGGAGACTGAAAAATGCTTACTATCCAATAATAGGTGTACTTTCCTAGATATAAGTTGTCTTGGGCCACTCAGGAAATTAACACTTAGGTGGTACTGCAAAAGAATAAGCAGAAAAGGATAAGCTAAACCGAAACTCTCTTCATTGGCTTGAAGAGTGCAAAGGCTCAGCTAAACTACACCATTAATGGGGTATGGTCCGGATTTTTTTTGCAGGAGTACTGAACGAGGCACTCACTGGTTCATTCCCTAGTTACTGCAACATTATGAATGGCAGGGGCTTGATAAAGACTGACAGAAGTATTAGATTTTTGCCAAATGTAACCAAGCAGATGTAATTTTATTATGTGTTTATTAACAAACAAGATAATTTTGAGAGACCACCTGTCCTGGCAGCAGGGAGAGAGGGAAGCAAACAGCTGCCTTGAGCTATCTCCAGCTGTCTTCCATTTTAATACTCAGATCCTGAATCTAATGACTGTGCAGATCTCTAATGGATTTACAGAGCAACCTGCATAAAACAGACTACTCCCAAGGTAACTCTTGTCTCACCTCAAGAATTTCCCTGAGGAATAATTTCATATGCCATGATGGTCAAAAGAATTGAAGCCTTGTTAAATCCTGACTGTCCTATGGTGCTAAGATGGCAGACAGAGCTATCCATGAAGCTGTAAGGTCATACAGAGACAGTAAGACAGAAGGCCTGCATCAGTTTGGCAAAGCCAACGAGGGTAAAACCGGGTGACACAGGGCAATGGAAGAGCATATCCTAATGTGTGAAAAAAAATAGGGTGGAAGATAAGGCCTCAATATCTTAATTTCTCCAATGGTATGGACAAATGTACATAGCCACACTGATTCAAGATTTAGTATATGCAGGTGTCATGTTATTCTACAAGCAGCTTTGCAGAGCATATCGTTCTTTTTATCTAAACCCAGTCTGTGATTTCCAAGATACCAAAGTCTACTAAAAAATCTAAACAAAACCAACCAACCAACCAACCAACCAAAAAAAAACCAACCCACAACAAAACAAAGTCCAGTATATTATCCTATCAGTCCTCAGACCCTTTTTTTACCATCTATCATAAGGAACAGGACAGAAGAATGACTAAGTTAAGACTATCTGAATAGATGAAGGGCCTGTCTAGCCTTCTATCTAACCTGAGACTTGTTAGCTAGAAGAGAACTTTAACCTCTCAGTTTCCAAAAGCATTTTTTAACATGATTATTTTAAATTTTTTAGCTTCTACATTTTCAGTGAGCTCCACAGATTTTTAGATCTTGTACGAAAATATACTAAGCCTGCTTCCTAATGCTTTTTTTGTCTGCCTAAGTTCTGTAGCAAAATCCAGTAATAAACATGTATAATTCATCTTTTTAATGTCATCTATGATTTTATAAACCTCTATATTAGTCTTTCAGTTTTCTCTTACCCAGGAAGAAGAGTGATAGTATTTTAATCTCTCCTTGTATGACACTCTTTTCATATCTTATTATTTTCTTTCCTTTCTTTCTTTTTTTATTTTTATTACATTGTTTTTTTAGATGGAAGAGCAAGACTTGCATACGGTGCTAAAGTTAGTGAAAAAAACAATGTGATTCCACAGTGATATAATGGAAATTTTAGTTTTGTTCTTTACATGTTTCTTAATGATTCCTGATATTTGGTTTGACTTTTTGAGCACAGATGTTCACTTAGTTAATATTTTTCTAAAACAATCTGCAGTGACTCCAAGACTCATCACAGTCTTCAGATAACAAGGATTATTTTCCCTATGTGAAAAACAGATGTATTTTTTTTGACATTTTATTGCCCTTTCCCTTTCCTCTGGATCCCTCCCCAAACTCATAGTTCAAATGAAAATATAAACAAACAACTTCAGTCTGCACAGTACCTGTGCTTTTGTATCCATCTAAAATTCTTCACTGGTCTCCCTTCTTCAGTAAAAGGCCAAACTAAAGGCAACCTGTACTCTTCCAATGGTATTTCTACTGATCTTTTTTTTTTTGTTGGGTGTTTTTGTTGGGTTTTGGTTTTGGTTTAGTTTTTTTCCTAATCTGTGTGTAATTTCCTATCTGGGTGTCTTCTCTCATCTGTATTCAATTTTCTCATACTAACAAACATGTTGTCTCTGTGTTCAACACAGAGCAGTCTCAGTGCATATACTGAGCCTTTGCCCTTCAAAAAATCAGAAGGTTCAGATCAGCCGTGCACTGCCTGATCAACAGCTTACATTTTAGGCACTGAGCACTGGCTATGTGGTCCATTCTGAAATGGGATTTTTGGTGGCAGGACTATGGTTTATATTCATGCTTCTAACTCAGGTTTCCTATGACCTGATGCATCATTTAAGCATTACATGGCAGAAAAAAAGAACTTTCTGCTCTAAGTTATCTTATTGAGTGCAGCAGGGTTTACACAGTATTCTTTCTGGAATTTTGCAAAGAATAACATATCAAAAATACAAACATTATATTATCATGGTCTGACTTGCTGACTTGAGATGTAAGAGAATCATCATGGTTTGCTAAAACTCTCAGGCTGTCACTCTTCATAAGCGTCTCTGAGATGCAGTTCAGGTGACATACATTCCAAGCACAGTTTGAAGAGTTATTTTTTTGTGTACAATCAGTTACTTAGGGCTGCAGAACTCCTGCAGAAATTTGTCTAAGACAGAATAAGGAAAACACAACTGTGCTCACCTTTAGTCGTCATGAAATAGCATTATGTGGAAATGAAGAAGACTGTTTTACTTATGTTTCTCATAGGTTTGGCCATTGCAATAACCAAACACCAGAAAGTGGAACATTATTTTCTGTCTGCAGCATCTGTCTCCTTGGCAAATTCCTCAGACAATTATGTTGGCAGCTTTGCAGTAGCTTCTAGGTCTGTCATGTAGCTACCTTTGTCCTTGCAGTGCTGTTTTTTAGTGATTCAATTTGTTTCTGAATAATGTCTGCAATTTTTATGAGATTAAGCTCCAACACAAATCACTTATGAGATCTCTAAGCCAATCTTTTTATAGCAATATGCAGTGCTTATTAACTATTGACATTCCCCCTACCAAGCATTTATTATAACAAAAGAATTGCAACACAAATGACATCTTTGTCACCCTGGGAATATTCTAGACTTTACATTGGAACAGTAATTTCAGTATATTCCTAGTTTCTACTTAGAATTACACAGACAATTTTCAGACTGTTGCATTGAAGTTTAAACCATGACAGTCTCATTTCCTAACAGTTAATCTATGCAGTTAAAATCTCATGTAATATGCTTAATGTTATGTCAAACCAAACAACTCTGTATAACTGATTACATAATATTTTGCTTTTATATCCAGCATCAACATATTGGAGCTTAACCACCGAAGAGATACTTGTAAAAGCTTTTCAGCCCATATTAAAAATTGAATCCTTGCTGGTGATAAATATCTAGAGCTCAATTTTATATTAATCTGAGAAACTGCCATTTAAATATTAAATCAAATTATAGGATATTTCCTTGTGTTCACTTATAGAAATAAATTTTATAAGTAAAATAGATTTGTGAAACATCTAGGATCTTATACAATGACAATCAGGATTAGAGTTTTAAAAGAGTACAGGCCTAAAATAACTTTAAAAATTGCTTTCTACTGCTCTCTATATCTGTATTTGAAAATTTTTGTTCTTTCAGTTAATAAATTCCCAATAAAAAATTATACCTCCCATTGTATGCTGCCAGATATGTTTATCCAGACTATGTGTAACGTTTACGAACACTTAGATGAAGTAGAGGTTCTCTGGGGATGGAGACATGTAGAGTTCCATGAGCTAGGATGGGTTCACTCTGGAGACGTACCTCTGACCTTTTTCTGTTCCACATCCTTGTCTTCTTTTCTCGCAGTGCATCCTAGGTGCTGAGTAAGAGAGCATCTTGCAACTCATGGGGTTTCTGTCTTTCAAAAAAAATACTGAAAAAAATCACTGAAAACGTTCGTGGCCTTGAAAACATTTTAGACAGTAACATTTGTTTACCTACCATATCTTCTGTAGTATTCAGATCTTGCAACAAAATCCAGAGTGACTTAATTCAAGCTATAAACGGTTGTAAGACATTCACACATGCTTGCTGTTCATTATTTGCTTAGGCTGCCTTTTAGATCCTTGAATCAGAATGCTTTAGGTTGGAAGGAACCTTTGAATATCATCTAGTCCAACTCCCATGCAGTGAGCAGGGACACCTCCCTCTATACCAGGTTGCTCAGAGTCCCATCCAACCTGACTTTTAATATTCCCAGGAATGGGGCTTCTACCACCTCTCTGGGCAACCTGTTCCAGCATTTCAGAACACTCATTGTGAAATATTTGTTTCCTAATGTCTAAACTAAATATACCCTCTTCTAGATTAAAATGATTACCCATTGTCTTGTCACTACAGTGACAAAAAAGGTTGTCCCCATCCTTCTTATCGCCATCCCCTTTAAGTACTGGAAGGCTGCTAGAAGGTCTCCCCACAGCCTTTTCTTCTCCAGGCTGAACAACTCCAAGTCTCTCAGCCTTTCCTCATAGGAGAGGTGCTCCTTCCTTCTGATAATTTTTGTGGCCTCCAACAGGTCCATGTCTTTCTTGTGAAGATATCAGGGACTGCCCCACCCTAGGTGAAGGACATTCTACTTAGCCTTGTTAAACCTCATGAGAATCTCATGGTCCCACTTGTAAAGTTGTTGAGGTCTCTCTGGATTGCATACCATCCCTCAGATGTTTCAACCACATCATTCAGCTTGGTGTCATCTGCAAACTTGCTAAAAGTGCACTTGATCCCATTATGTCATTGATCAAGATGTTAAACAGTGTTTTTCTCTGTAAGGACCCCTGACAGACACTACTTGTGTCACCAGTCTCCATTTGGACATGAAGGCATTGACCACATCATCCACCAGAGAGTGCACACATCAAATCTGTCTGTCTCCCATTTACAGAAAAGGATGCTGTGGGGAACCATGTGCAAAGCCTTACAAAAGACCAGATAAACTACATCTGTAGTTCTTCCCTTGTCCATTGATGGACTCTTCCCATCACAGAAGGCTGATCAGTCAGGACTTGCCTTTGGTAAAACCACGGTGGATATCTCAGAACACCTCCCTGCCCTCCATGTGCCTTAGTACACCTTCTAGAAGAGTCTGTGCCATGATCTTCCTGGGCACAGAGTTGAGGCTGACAGGTTGGTACTTCCCAGTATCCCTCTTTCCACTCTTCTGAAAAATTAGTGCAATATTTTTCCTTTTCCAGTCATCACGGATGTCAACTGATTGCCATGACTTCAAATACCATAGAGAGTAGCTTGATAACTACATCAGCCAGTTCCCTCAGAGCTCTGGGATGCATCTTGTCAGTACTTACAAACATTGTGAAAAATGGAAAAACTAATGCTTAGTTTTCAAAATGTACACAACAAAAAGAAAAAGAAAAAAAAACCACATAACTGTGAGTGTCTGTTTAGATGGTTAGAAAGAAATTATATGCTCTTATATTTTTCCCCTCAAAGTGACTGATGTCTGTGAGGTAACTATAACCATAGCCATATTAATCTCTTAACTTTTGTCTGGATACAGAACTTCTCTGCCACAAACCAGAACCATTTTCCGTAGTGAGAGATCTGGTTATTATTATTTTCGAGATTACATTTATGTTGCGTATAGTTTGCTGTGATTAATAAAACTGTTAAAATAGAAGTATAATTAAAAAAAATATTTGGACTACATATCAAGAAGTGAAAACAGAATGAAGTAAATGCCTAGAAATGTGTTTGAGCAAGTGGAGAGCAAAACAAGCTGCATATAGTATGGGGAGAAGGAAGAAGGTAAGGCATGTGAAAGAAAAAAACAGAAAAATCTAACTCAAACATTCCATAGTTTCACAAATATATATCAGTATCAAAGCAACCAATATTCAAGTAACTTGTCTGTCAAATGACTGGGAATGTATCCCTTCCAATTCGTCTTTGTCAATGTGAAGAAAAAAGATTCCTCCACAAGCTTTTACTGTGAAAATGTCTTCTTTCTGTTGATAGAGTACTTTTTATTTCAGAAAAAAGAAAAAAAAAAGTTTTTTTGTTTACAGGTTGATCATTTGTGTTTTTAACTTCAGTTCAGAATTGCCAAAGATCAGTGTATGTTGCATATGATTTTGGTAGGCTTGCCCATATGTTTGATATAAGAAGTGAAACACTACACAGATACTTACCAGCATGTAAATGAAAGAGAGGAAAGAGGGGACAGAATTTAAAAGTGGGGCTGAGAAACCAGCCCTTGTATGCTCATACTGCCAGTAATCGCATTAGTAACAGTTTGAATTTAAAGTCCTCTATGTAAGAAGGTAGAAAGGACTACCTTTTTAATGTACTCACTATGAAAAAAAATAAAAGGACTGTAGAGAATTGTCATGGCATGTATGAGGTCAGACTGTTTTCTCAAACAGATTTAATACTTCTTTTTCCTTGTTCGCCCAGAAGCAACAAACACAATTCATTGTTCAGTCAGACATCCCTTAACTTACTTTAGTTTAGGGTTTTTTGGTTGTTTTGTTGTTTTTTTTTTTGTATTTCATAGATTTTCACAATTGCTATTTCTGGTCTGTGAGCCAGATATTGGGTAAACAGTCTTTTTTTTCAGCATTTCTGTAATCTGTGTACTTCCCTGAAGAAAGTAATTATCCTAAGTATTTAAATGCTATATTTTTGAAAGTGAATGTCTAAAGAAAAACAAAAAAAAAACCCAAAACAAACAAAAACACCAAAACCACCTGTAAAATTCCTAACTATGATCATTCCCATTTCTGTTCCCACAGCTGAAATACTAATACAGAATAATAGGCCCATAGTTTCCCAGATACTCCTTCAGCCCTTTATGTAGATGTGGGGTTAAATTGTCCAGTGTCTGGTCAATTAGGACCTCTCAGGTGAGCCAGGACTGCTGATAAACGATGGAAGGTGGCTTGATGAGCACTTCTGACAGCTCCTTCAGTACCCATGGGTATCCTATTCTGCCCTACACACTTGTGTACATTTAAGTAGTGTAATAGGTCATTAAAAAATTCCCCTTGGATTATGGGGGTTCAATTTACATCCACTAAAATGGTCAGTGCTGGAGCATCTCTCCTGTGAATATAGGATGAAGAAGTTGAGGCTGTTCATCCTGGAGAAAAGGAGGCTCTGAGGTGACCTTGTAGCAACCTTCCAATATCTAAAGATGGCCTACAAGAAATCTGGGGTAGGGCTTTGTGCAGGGGTGTGTAGTGAGACGACAAGGGGAAATGGTTTCAAACTTGAAGAGGGGAGATTTAGGTAAGACATTGGGAATTAATTCTTTTTTGTGAGGGTGGTGAGACACTAGAACAGGTTGCCCAAGGAAGTTGTAGCTGCCCCCTCCTTGGAAATCATAGAATCATAGAATTAGCTGGGTTGGAAGGGACCTCAGAGATCATCAAGTCCAACCCTTGACCCACAGCTCTGGTTACCAGACCATGGCACTGAGTGCCACATCCAGTCTCTTTTTAAATGTCTCCAGGGACGGAGAATCCACTACTTCCCTGGGCAGCCCATTCCAATGCCTGATCACCCTCTCCGTGAAGAAATTCTTTCTAATATCTAACCTAAATCTCCCCTGGCACAACTTAAGACTGTGTCCTCTTGTCTTGTTGAAAGTCGTCTGGGAAAAGAGACCAACTCCCACCTCGCTACAGCCTCCTTTCAGGGAGTTGTATAGAGCGATGAGGTCTCCCTTGAGCCTCCTCTTCTTCAGGCTGAACAGCCCCAGCTCTCTCAGCCTCTCTTCATAGGGTCTGTGCTCGAGTCCCTTCACCAGCCTGGTTGCCCTCCTTTTGACCTGCTCCAGGACCTCAATATCCTTCCTAAACTGAGCGAAAATGTTCAAGACCCAATTGGATGGGGCCTTGAGCAACCTGGTCTAGTGGAAGGTCTTCCTGCCCATGCAGGGATTTGGAACTAGATATTTAAGGTCCCTTCCAACCAAATTACTTTAAACTGAAATAAGCTAGATTTATATTAGATATCAATAAGAAAATATTTACTATGAGTTTGTTGAGACAGTGGAAGATAATGCTAAGAGAAGTTGTGGATGCGCAGTCTCCAGAAATGTTCTAAACCAGGTTGTAAGGGGCTTTAAGAATCCTGGTCTAGTGGAATGTCTCCCTACCAGTACAGGACCTAGATGGTCTTTAAGGTCCCTTCAACCCAAATCATTCTATAATTCTGTAATAATTTGAAAAGGCAAATTTATAAAAATCAGGAAATACATGCAATTGACTTGACAAGATTTAATTTTATAAAATTAAAAAAGTGATTATAAGAAGGCAGAGCTTCATTATAATTATCTTCTTCCTTCCCCAGCCAAATCAAACTGAAGAAACAGTAAAATCTCAAACTAAGACAGTACTGTCTTTCATTTGGATTTATAGGCATAACTGAAATCAATTTAACTTAACTGCTTAACAGAATATCTCAATGAAATAAAAAAGTAATCAGTGAAAGACATCCATCACTGCAATATCAGAATCAGATTTTTCAATAATGCTTGACAGGTACAAATTGTTTGATTGTTAATTTCATATTAGATTTTAATTTTTAAACTAAAAGTCCAAAGATGTGTCATGATTTCTTGTAATTTATTTTAATTTATTTTATTTTAAACTATGTTCAAGTTTTTTGAAACATAAAGAACAAAACGGTATCTTTCAGATTATCTCTTTGTGGAGTACCATACACAATTATGCTGTAATCTCTATTGACTAAGCCACACAAAGACCTCTTCCATGAAATGTATAGGCTACCTTTGCAAGATGCTTAATAGGTTCAGCTGTAAACAACTGTTTCACTCTTTCTCCAAACTACATTTCTAAAGCCAGTCACTCGGTTGATCTATCTCACAGTTTTGCCTATGCTTATTGGCTAGAATTTCTTCCTTACAATATTTTACCTTCTGCATTTGAACCTTTACTATAAAACTTAGATAGTCAATACACTGCTGCTAGGCTTTTTTTGGGTCTTTGTTGCTCATTTTAAATAAATAAGCATTTAACATATTATATATATTTTTTTTAAGTTCATTTTGTGTTGTAAAGAAAAGAAACATTTTCTCTTTAATTTATGTACCTAAGTTAAGATAGGGCCTTAGAGACTGAATTTGAGGTCCTCAAACAATTCTAGTATTAGATGAAGATCTGACCTATTTTACATGTACAGAAACCTAATCTTAAAAAAAAAAAAAAAAATCAGAAAATTGAAAGAATAAGATATACCCATATTTTGAAGTGAAGGTGTTAACTTTTTGATGCATTTTATAAAACAGAATATTCCATCAGCTGAGGATTAGAGAAAAATTAGAATAATTTTTGTGTGTGTTCCAACAAACGGTTTCTTCACAATAAAAGATTGTAGTGTAAAAAAATGTCAACTATGAAACTGATATAAAGGACATGAGAACAATGTTTCAGTTTCCCTACATTTCTCCACCAAAGTACATATTAATGGAAGGGTAATTCAAGTATGTAAAGAAATTCTATTTATTTAAATAATATTTGTTGTGAAAAATGCCTCTGATTTTTATACCAGTTTGAACAAGAAAGTTGATTTAACCAGCCTCGTTTAAAAAATCTCTGAAGCTACAAAAAATGAGGAAATTCTCACAAATCAGCAACTCATCTTGCCAACAGCATCATCATGAAGAAACGTTTATTTTTTCTTACATCTCATAAATACATTGATCACACACTTCTTAATATGGTAAAGATTTATTTTTTATTCATACTGACTGTATGAAAATAACCCAAACTGTATCAATTAGACACAGGCAGGGATACTCAAATTATAAACGAGAGATTTCAAACATCGAGGAATATTTTGAAGAAAATTTGAATGTACAAATTAAGTGAAAAAAATAATAATTTAGAATTTTTTTTGAACTATGAAGATATTCTATTGACTTCAAAATGAATGCATATTTTATATAAAACAAGACAAATCCATGTGAATATGGAATGACATTCAAATCTAGAAAATACCAATGATGTGTAGAAGAGCTATGCTTGTGAAAGACTGGTCCACTAGTTTTAAGCAAAAGGATTTTTTCTTTTTAAAAAACAGTCATTATAATTACTATTTATTTTTCATTCATAGAATATGATATATGGATATAGAATATGATTGGTCACATCATTCAATTTTTATGATTGATTCTAGGACTAAAGCAAACAATGTCCTTGTAGTATAAATCCATCACATTTCCTGTTAATAACCTTTTTTGTTTTTGTTTTAAAGATCTGTGTATAAATCATAGAGGTTAATAAATAGAATAGTTTATAATATTGAGCATCAGTCAATCGGTTTTAATTTGAGTCCTCAATAAAATGTTATTATGTTTGTGATTAATTCTATTTCGCTAGGTCTAAATAATGTGATAAAAACAAAAGCAGTCATGATTCAAGCAGTTTAATAAAGTAAGAAATTTTTAATTGTAAAAGAGAAATCCCTTCTCAGTTTTAGCTGTAATTGTAGACAGCAAAAAGCCAGTCCATTTGTATTTCTACTGAAGCAAGAAGAAACCACATTAATTAAGTTCGTGGTGATTCTGTAGTCAAATAAATCAAGGAAGATGCAAGGAAAGAAGTGAATGTTACATCTGATCCAACTACAGTTCATATATACAGATGTGAACCTAAGGTGTTTTATTGATTTTGTATTTGAAACCGCAATCTGAGTTAGAAAAGCAAATTTTCTTTTAGAAGTAACAATCTCAATTCCTCTACGTTCATGTAAGATTCCTTCAGATGTTTAGATAAATTAAAAGAGATTTATGTCATCCAAGTAACTAATATACCTTAGAATTACACATTCTAAGCATTTTTGGAGCATGAGAGAATGCTCCAAAAAGATTCTTATTGGAGGGAAGAACAGAAAGTGGGAAGCATGAAAGAGACTGAAGGAACTGGTGAAGGAACTCACATGCCTGTAGCTAGCACTTGTGAAATCAATGTGGCTGGGTTTTTCTTGTTTTTCCCTCTTTATAATCTTATAGGCACAAAAAATACATTGAAGCTTTCAGACCCAGTAATAAAGATGGACTTACCTAACTGTTTTGGCATGAGATGAGAAACTGCCCATCAGTATTTACACACAACTTTCACGGTCTTTGACCCACTTTAAGAAAATCAAATGCAATTGATCTCGAAATACTTGAAATGCTTGAAATATTTTTCAGACTGAAAGCAGTTTGCAGATGCACTGATTGATATTCCTTGAGAGAAAATGTCTTAAAAGACCATCAGTGCTGCCTGCAAACTTAGTCATAACTCCTTAGTATATTTATCAGATATTCTTTTTAAAAGCATCTAATTTTCATCTCAGATTCAGCTACACACTAATTTAATTTCTTCTTTCTTTACAAGAAGTCTGATATAAAGTCTTTTCATAGAAAGGGTGCTCATCAATCAGCTCAAAACAAAATAGGGTAATCAGCTCACATGGAATTAGTTTCCCTAATAGGACTAGAATTCAGAAAAATTACATTCATTAATTAAAAAAATTTTAAAATTAAAAACATTACATACAGAAAAAAAAAAGCTGTACTGTTACTTTTGTATAGAAGATGAACACATAAGCATGAGAACTCTTTACTAGATGTAGGAGAAAGAAGGAAAGAATAATGAACATAAGAGTCATGAAAAGTGATCTACAAGAAATCTATAGACACAAAGAGCAGTTTCTCCTCTGTAGGATCAATAAACATGAAGTTAAGGGAGTAATGAGAAAGTAAATTAACCATGGAAATTTTTTTTTCTCATCCCATACCCTACCATTTAGTGTAAATAAAGAGTATGGAACCATGTGAAAATACAGTGAGATGAGAATTTACCACTCTATGTGGGCAACATGCAGAACAAGAAGTGAAGAATATTGCCCAATCAAGAAATGTTAAAGAAATGGTGGAGTTCAAATTCTTAGTGCAGCAAGAAGGGTGCATGGCAAGCTTGGACCTTAGGAGAGAAGGCTATGGCCTCTTCAGGGACCTGACTGGTAGAGTGATATGTGATAAAGCCTTGGAGGGAAGAGGACCCAAAGAAAGCTGGTCAAAATTCAAGGGCCATCTCCTCCAGGCTCAGGAGTGATGCATCCTAACAAAGACAAAGTCTGGCAAAAACACCAGGAGGCCTGATAAAAAGAAGAAATATGCCTTAATAATACAACTATATATATGCACATAAAAACTGCTGAAACTCAGAATCAAGGTGGAAGACAGTTTTGGAGAGATAATTGTTGCTACTTATGGGAAGGGTTCTCATTAAAAATAAAGTTAAATGAGGATGTGAGTACCTTCCTAGGAAAGAAATTTACATTTCTTTGTAAAGTGACAGCTTTCAGCAGCAACAAAATCTAAATTTAACTTTGCCATGTATAGACCTCCTTTCTTAGTAAACATTTCTTTTTTTTACTTAATAGAACATTTTCTTAAAGTTTATTTCTGTTCACACCTGTCACCCTTCCTAAAGCAAGTATTTTTGCAACATTAAAGGAAAATCTAAATCCCTTCAGCTGTTTCATAGGTACAATATTATTAAATACATATTGCTAAACAAGTGCTAAATTATGACTACCAGTTTCTCAGTGAAATAAAATCGAGGCCACACCTCAAGTACTGTGTCCAGTTCTGGGCCCCTCAGTTCAGGAAGGAGATTGAGGTGCTGGAGCAGGTCCAAAGGAGGGCAACCACGCTGGTGAAGGGACTCGAGCACAGATCCTACAAGGAGAGGCTGAGGGAGCTGGGGCTGTTCAGCCTGAAGAAAAGGAGGCTCAGGGGAGACCTCATCACTCTCTACAACTCCCTGAAGGGATGGTGTAGCCAGGTGGGGGTTGGTCTCTTTTCCCAGGCAACTATCAGCAAGACAAGAGGACACAGTCTTAAGTTGTGCCAGGGAAGGTTTAGTTTAGATATTAGAAAGAATTTCTTTACGGAGAGGGTGATCAGACATTGGAATGGGCTGCCCAGGGAAGTAGTGGATTCGCTGTCCCTGGAGACATTTAAAAAGAGACTGGATGTGGCACTCAGTGCCATGGTCTGGTAACCGCAGTGGTAGTGTACCAAGGATTGGACTTGATGATCTCTGAGGTTTCTTCCAACCCAGCCAGTTCTATGATTCTATGATTCTATAAAGTAGAAGTTGCAAAGAGGCCAGATAAAGATGCATCATAGTGTGACAGAAACAATGCTGAGCAAAGCCACAGTAACCTGCGACTGGATGGCACCCATGAACAATATCAGGCTAGATATTAAATACATGAAAATTAAAAATTCTCAAATATATGCAAGTTACTTCCTTAAGGGAAGTATTAACTTTGTAGGCAAAGTTTATAACCACTAATATTGCTTACTTTAAGTTGGAATAATCTTGATAGAAACAATATGATGAATTCTTGGTTAGAGAAATGCAGAAGAAAACAATTTTTCTGACTTATCTCTTGGCAAATGGACAAAAAGAAAGATAACCAAACAAGGATATTCAGTTTTAAATCTGATTTTCAACTGATGGCGCTTTTGAAATGGATGATAATTTCAAGTTGTGTGTTTTGAATTGAACTGAGGGATAACTTTGCAGAGACAGTAGCTGAGTGCAGTTCTCCATGCCTTTCCAAACACCAACTTTTACTTTGACTATTCTTGTTACAGGGTAGTCCTCAAACAGAACATTTAATTTAGAGGGAATGTAAATCAAATCAAAGGGATAGAGTAGCTGTGTAAAGAACTGTAATTTGGCAAGAAAAAATAATTAATTAAAAATTCTTCTAGTAAAAGACATGGTTTCGCTGAAGCATTTGTCCTAGAAATGCCAGTAGAACTACAAATAGAAGCAGTGCATTAAAAGGTCTTGAAGAAAGTTAATTATTGAGTTTTTCTTTTTCTTTTCTTTAGGTATTGAGAGCTGTTTTGTCATTCTGTGATACTAACAGATTTTACCGTTCTGTAGCTGTTTAGCTCTGGGTAGAACATGCTGTTTGGATGTTTCTAGGATTTTTTTCTCCCTTTTTTCAGGAAGAAAAATGAAAACAGCTTACAAACTGGTGATAGCAGGTTGCTTAACATAATGGATCAAAACTGACTGAGGTAAGAAAGAATAAAGCTCTCCAGACTACAGCAGAGCCAGCAATCCCTGCATGAGATCTGCCTAGAGGGAAAATCTTCTAAACCTAGCAATTCATTCTCTTCTGTCTTTCTCAGTGCATGTGTTACTTTGAAAACAATTCTGCCCAAGAGAGATACAATTGCTGTTTTAATTACAACTCACAAAAGAAAAAGCAACAGATGTATAAACATATTTTAGGTATTTATTAAATATCTGCTGAATTGTTAGAGACCTGTTGGCTCATTAATGAAATCTCCATGGATTAACCACTGATTCCCAACACCTTCATCCATAAAGATGCAAGAAAGATTTGCATTTTCACCTTATGTACACTCATTATAATTTCCTTTATATGTTACTAATTATAAGCCTTTATTTTTTTTTCTCTTTTCTTCTTGGTAAGAGCTGACAGAATTGCTGACTCTATTGAAAAACAAAAGGATATATAAAGGAATCCACCTGAAAAAATACACCTTACTATAAGGTTCTTTTTCAAACTGGTCAAGGTTAAGAAGTGTCAACTAAGAAATAAAGTATAAACACAAGAAAAAAAGAAAGGGAAAAAAAACACCCTCAGTTCTTAGAAAATGAAAAGACTGAACATTTTACTCATAACACCAACCTTAATTTTGGTTAATTTTGACCCCACAACATGTAGGTTTAACATTTCCTGGAAGAGTTTTCTTCTTTTCATATTGTTGAATAAAACTTCATATTGACAAACACTTAGAGATCATGTTCAGGAATATATGATGTACATTTTGCATTAATATTTGCAATTTTTTCAGAGGTAGCATTTTACATAATGCTTTCTGAACTCATGACAGTTTGTGCTTGAAGTGTAGGATTCTCAGAAGGGGAAGACAAATTTTTTCACAGCCTCTTTCCTCAGCATTCCCCACAGCATTCCACAGAATGGCACAAAGTGCCAAAAATGTGAAAAAAAAAATCATCCCGTCAATAGTTTATTTTTGTGCCCTTTATGAAGAGAATTAGTAGCTCTATTCCTTAACTTTCAGCTTACTATTTGCTTATATTATTTTAGACTTACACTTCCATGGGTTAGTATGTAAATCATCAATGCAGAAATATGTCTGCCCTGAAGAAGATCTTAAGCAGGAGTGACAGAGATAAATTGAGAAAAAAAAAGGATATTCCTTGTCTCAATCAGCAACTACACCAGGATCCATTTGCACTTGGGTTTTTTTATTTATGAAGTAACATGAAATTTCATATTAAGTAAACTTATTGGGCATGACTCAGTTTCCTAAATGTATGACTTCAATATCATTTTAGGTGCTGGAAAAGAATTCTGTCTGGCTTTCAGTTGCTTTTGAAGAAGCCTAAAAATATCTCTTGGTCCTCTCAGCACCTTGAAGAAACCTGTGATATACAAGAGTATATCAAATAGTACTAGTTACCTTTATCAGGGTAAAAGAAACTAGTCTCTAGGGTGGGTTTACTTTTGAGATTAAGATTACTATATTTAAGGATTTATATATGGCTATTTACATGTGTTTGGGAGATCTAATCTGTACAGGGGATATAGAGTAAGGAGAAATGCAGATGGCCAGCCACCAGTATTCTACTTTAGGGCAGGTAGACATGGTCTCTAGGCTAAAACAATTCTGCCAATCATATTTTTTTTTTCCTTTACTGATGGATTTAGCCATTTCTCTTATAAATAGATTCACAGATAGCTATGGTATTTTAAGAAGAATTAAAATATCTGTGGTGACATTGTTAAAGTCTATGAGGAAAAAAAAAAAAAAAAGAAGGTAGTTATACTTCTATAATACTCAGAAATTTTCAGAAGACAACATGTGGAGGAAGTTGCAATGGACCATAAAACTAGAGGTTTTTGAATCCAGGATTTTCAGAAAAAAGTAGAGCTATGAATTACAGTTCACAGGCTGATCAGTTGAAGCTGTTATGTTGGTCTCCCTTGACAACTGAGAGACGTAGGATGGAGTACTTGTTTTGTGAAAAACATTCTTTTAATGATAACTAGATATTTTTGTCCCTCACTGGTTGTCTGATTTCCTTCTTGAAGACTTTTCTTAGGGCTCTGTAAGACTTCCAGTAGTGGATTAAAAGCAGCTGTTATATCTAGCATTCTAAAGTATGCTTACACTGAGCTTACAAGGTGCTGAAATCTGCTGCAGTTTTTTGAGCTGATTATGGGGTGGATCAGGTGAGTTTTTTTATAAGGTTTAGTAACAGTGTCTAGCAAAGATGGGTGGGACAAGTGAAAATTTCATAGTATCAGACTTCATCCAATTTCATGCTCCATGTCACCAATAAAGACATTAAACAACACCAGTCCCAGTAACAACCCTTAAGGAACACCACTCGTCACGGGACTCTGTTTAAACATCAAGCTGTTGAACACAACTCTGAGTTGTGACCATCCAGACAATTCTTTATCCACTTTGTTATCCATCTACTGAGTCTTTCCAATGTAGAGACCTGATCGTCATGAAGTACAGTGTCAAATATTTTGCACAAATTCAGATAGAGGACACCAGTTACTCTGCCCTTGTCTACTGATGATTTGTCCACATCATAAAAAGTTACCAAATTTTTCAGGCACAATTTGCCCTTAGTGAAGACATTCTGGTTGCCACCATCCATCTCTAGATTTTCCATATGCCTTAGTAGAGCCTTCAAAAGAATCTGCTCCATGATCTTGCTAGGCATACAATTAAGACGGACTGGCCTGTAGTTTCCTGGGTTTTCTTTCCCCTTTTTGAAAATGTGGGTTACATCTCCGCTTTTCCAGTAAGTGGGAATTTTACCAGACTGCCATGACTATTCAAATAGGTTGAAAAGCAGCTTTGCAACATCATCCACCAGGTGCCTTGGGAGCTATGGTTCAATCTGGTCACGTCTTACAGATTTCCTCACTTTCAGGTTCTTTAAATGGTCTCAGACCTGCTCTTGTCCCACACTGAGCAGATCTTTATTTACCCAGTCTCTGTCTTTGCCTTCTGGATGGAGTGGCCAGATGCCTTAATGGTGAAGACTGGGGCAAAAAAGTCACGGAGTACCATATCTCACATGACCATGTGTCCTTTTTCTTTCTGGAGAGGCCCACATTTTCTCTAGTTTTCCTTTTATTACTGGTTTATCTACAGAAGCTTTTCTTGTTACCCTCAATGTTCCTGTCTGGATTTCTATCAGGTCATTAGCTTTCCTATTCTGATCCCTGGCTTCTCAGTCAACTTCTTTGTACTCCTTCCAGGCCATCCATCTTTGCTTTCACCCTCTGTAGATTTTATTTGTACATCTAAGTGTGTCCAGGAGCTCTTTATTCATTCATGCAGGCCTCCTGATCTTTTGTCTTGTCAAAATCAAAATTTGGGGGTATTTGTATGTAAAAAATCTACTTTATACAGAGACACTGAAAGAACTGACTATATCATTTATGAAAGGGAAGACTGAGTCTTGATCACATCCAAGACACACAAAAAGAAAGATTCATGATTGCAGAGGACTGTTTAATTTGCCCCTAAAAACATAACAATTTTCTATGTTTTTCTGGTAAAGGAAGCTCAATCAGATGATGAAACAGTACATGCAATTTTGAAACATAGAATCGTAGGATATCTTGATTTGGAAGAGACCCAAGAATGGAATTCACCTCACTGCTCCTCCCAGATCTAATAATAAATCACAGGAGTTGCTCCTTGACTTCTAATGTAATAAATGTAACTTCTCCATTTAATAAAAAAACTCCAAACCCTGAATGCCTTCTAAAAAGAAGTTATCTCAGCCCACTCAGTACAAGTTAGTTTAATGGGGAAATTACTTGGCAATTCAGATATTTTCCCATTGAGAAGGACATATTACCAAAGCACTGCTCATCCCAGTCATCTCTGTCTGGTAAAACAGACCATCATAATTCACAGCATTCATGTGGGTGATCTGATGGACACTGAAGCACGCACTGGCCCTCGGCTACTATGAGTAGTGAAATGCTCAGCTGCACTAGGTATCAAGGCCTAAGTAATTTAAATGGCCAACTTCCTTTGCCCTGGTGACTTAAATTAATTTGGGAAAATGCGAAGAAGTTCAGAGCTGCAAACATGTCTTTATCACAGGACTAATTTTTGCTGTCCACCACATGGGATATCTCACTGCTTCATCAACAGCTGGCAGAAGACTGCCATTTCATTGCCAGAAATACTGATTCATTTTCTGCAAAGCAGCATTCCCACATGTATCATTTACTACAGGAATTGCTTCGGGGAATAATTTAAATAATGGCATGACATGTGGGTAGGGGAATAATAAAACTATACAGGCAGAAAAATTTTATACTCAACAATCAAAACCAATTCAGACTAAATGAATGGTAAAAGTAAGTAAAAACATGCCTGATCCTCTGTTACTTGGTAATTATAGGTGACAAAATAAACACAAAAGTGTTTTCCAGCTTGGCAGGCTTTAGATTTGCAGAGGCTAGAAACTACACAGCAGGAGGTTATGAAATATTGCTTTTTGCATGAAGAACAGGTGAATACACACTGCTCTAAATGGTTATCACAGTCCTACCAGAGAATATTGAAAGATGAGAAAATCTATTGGTTATGCAAGTTTCTTAAAAGACTATTTTTTCAAAACTCCTGACGATAAACTTAATCAGGGTTCCAATACATTGGTACAAACTACATCACTGCACTAAATTTTTGTGTCTTCATTTTCCCTGTTCAGAATGGAAGTTAAAATCAGTGATACCAAAGGTTTTCTAAGACATGGGAATCCTGAATGTGCCTTCCTCTTGGATGCTAACAAAAAGTACCCTAAAATGTTACTAGATGAAAGCTGAGCTAATATGAACAAGAACTTTTATGTCCAATCCCTTATGAATGTCCTAACCTTCTGGAAGTGCTATTCTCTTGGTTCTGGAGAAGACAGGAATAACTCCAGCTGTCAGAGTCTGAAGGTGTTAATGACAGAACTATCACTGATTGACTTCTGTCAAGCAGTGAAGGAAAGGGGGAAAAAGCTAATTATAAACACACTTATGCCCACATTTAAATAAACACCGTTTCTGAAGCTTGGTGGTTTCCCCCTTCACCTAGGGGAAAGTTCGTACAGCTGAGGAATTGGTATCATCTATCCCCTGTGGTTAAACAAATTAAATACAAGTTCTATCTAGATGGCCCAACTAACTGTTCTGTTTCACTAACTAATTATATTTTTTTACAACAAAACACACAAAAATTAATGAGATTGATAGGGAATAAAAATTTATTCAAGCTTTATAATTTCAGAAGACATATTATTATAGAAACCAAAGTAATAAATTCATTCTTCTATAGTGTTTTAGATGTGAAAAAAACCCCACTGTGTTATTAAATTATTGCATCAAGAAGACTCTTTTAAGGATGCATCATCTTTTAATGTTATCTCAACTTTTCTGTTTCTCTTCCCTTTTCCTTTTTTAGTTTGTGTCAGAAGACACTAAATGGAAATGGAATGTATAACACAGAATATATATTGCTAGAAAATATGTCACTTCCTTAGGTATTATTAAAAAGTTCTGTTCCTAACTTTCGATGTATTTGAAAATCATCACCTTTAAATCAGAAAGTCTGGGGAATAGAATAGAATAGAATAGAATAGAATAGAATAGAATAGAATAGAATAGAATAGAATAGAATAGAATAGAATAGATGGATAGGATAGGATGATAGGATAGGATAGGATAGGATAGGATAGGATAGGATAGGATAGGATAGGATAGGATAGGATAGGATAAGATAGGATAGGATAGGATAGGATAGGATAGGATAGGATAGGATAGGATAGGATAGGATAGGATAGTTCTGTTGGAATAGATCTACCATGATCATATAGTCCAACGGCCTGAACAATTCAGGGCTGACCAGAAGTTAGTTTTTTCTTAAGGGCACTGTCCAAACGTCTTTTAAACTCTGACAATGTCGAGGCATCAACTACCATTCTAGGAAGCATATCCAATGCCTGATCACCCTCTTGGTAAAGAAATTCTCCCTAATGCCCAGTCTTAGCCTTCCCTGGCACAACTTAGAAGCATTCCCACACATCCTATCACTGGATAGCAGGGACAAGAATTCAGCACCTCCCTCTCCGCTTCCCCTCCTTGGAAATATTTAGAGAGCCGTGAATTTGCCCCTCAGACTCCTTTGCCCCTTTTCTAAACTAGAAAAGATCCAAATCCTCAGCAACTTAATGGTCTTAAATTCAGAAAATCATGGAATGGTTTGGGTTGTAAAGTATCTTAAAGATCATCTAGTGCCAATCCCCCTGCATGGGAAGGGACACTTCTCACAGGATCAGGTTGCTCAAAGTCCTGTCCTTGAATACTTCCAGGGAGGGGGCATTCACAACTGTTCTGGGCAGTTTCAGTGTCTCACTATCTTCGCAGAAAATAATTTCTTCCTAATGTCTAGTCTAAATCTACCCTCATTTAGCTTGAAACCTTTATCCCTTGTCCTATTACTACATGCTGTTACAAAAAGTCACTTCCCAGCTTTCCTGTAGGCCCCCTCCAGGTACTGGAAATAATGCTGTAAGAGTCCTCTCTTCTCTAGGCTGAACAACCCCAGCTCTCTCAGCCTGTCTTTGTAGAAGTGATATGTGTCCTTCTTATGCTGAGAGCTCCTGAATTGGTCACAATACTCCAGATGGGATCTCACAAGAGTTGAGTACAGGGTCAGAATCACCTCCCCTTATCTTCTTGTCACAGTTCTTTTGATGCAGTCCAGGATCCAGTCGGCTTTCTGGGCTGCAAGTGCACCTTGCTGGTTCACATTGAGCGTCTCATCAACTAAATAATTTTCCTCAGAGCTGCTCTCAATCCATTCTGTGCTCACCCTGTTTTTAGGCTTGACCCATGTGCAGGACCTTGCACTACTGTTATATGCAAAACTATGAGACATAGAAATTTAAATTTCTTCTCTCTTTTTCAGAACACATTAAAAATAATTACCAATTATTGTGAGGAAATATAGCTAAAGTACATTGGAAAAGTTGTAGGTTTTTCTCTCTATTTCTTCTTAAGTATGAAGAACAAAATTTAAAAGATCTAATTCCATTAGCAATAACAACCTGATAAGGTATCAGAACAGACACAGTGCAAGAAAGAAAGTTCTAAACTAAAAGATAAATAAAATAACTGTAAATGAGTTCACTAAATTCTGATATGCCTGGAAAGCTATTGATGTTATTTTTCTAAAGAACTACTTCAAAGCTCCTTACAGACCTCTTTCTTACAGCTTCTTGATAGAAGCTCATCTGTGAAAGTTTAAGTTGTAGTAACTGTTTAATTCTTTTGTGTCACAGTCTTATTAAGTTGGATAATAATTTCAAAGTCAGACTTTGATCATCTCAAAGGTGTCTGGATGATTGTCAGGTAGCAATATGTGCTTCTTAACATTCCAGACTTCCTGATGTCAAATGAGTGCACATAATAAACTTATTTTTCATGTCAGGAACAAGAATTAACTTTAATTAATTGTTAAGGAACATTTAAAGAAAAAATTACCAAAGGGACTCAAACCAAAGAAGTCTTCATTTTGTCTTTGGAGACAAAAAAACCAAACATATTTTTTTTATAAGTATATAAAAGAAATTTGCAATTCCTCTTTGGCCTTCTTCTTCAGAAAATAACAAAGGAACATTACTGACACGTAGTGAGAGACCAACCTAAATATTTTAAAATAAAGACTGATCTCATATATATATATATATACATATATTAAAATTATGTTAGAAAACTTTTTATGTCTTGTATAATTTTAATTGAGGCAATATGACACAGCCTCATTTTAATTTAACACAGTAAATACCTTCCAATATTTTATCTTTCCCTGTCATGTTCATAGTCAATTAAATTAGATGCTTCATATTTTTGAACTGTAAACATAGTTAAAAGATGCTCTATGTATTTGAAAGGAAACAATCCTTCAATATCTTCCTAGTGGTTTGGTTAAGTTGTTTGGGAAACTACACTGTGATGCAGAAATTTGTGGTATCATCTTTTTTTCGTACCGAACAAGAAGGCTCGTCAAGGACAACAGACATCAGAAGTTCAGAGCAGAGATAAGAGCCATAAAGATTATACTTCCCAAGGACCTTTTCTATTTGCTTAGCTATGGAATAATTTTGGCTTTTCCTAGCCACCACCCACACAAAAAATCAAGATCTCTTTCAGCATCAAGTAGTAACCTGTACAACCCAGGTTAGCAAAATACTCTATAAAATAATAGATAATATTATTTAATTAATAAAAAATAGTCACCTGCTGAAAGTGAACAGGTAAAACTAAAGTTATGGTTTAAAATTGTTGACAGTACAGAAAAATATTTCTCTGATGAAATGCAAACATCATATGTCATTCCAATCTGAAGAGCATTTTTCTTAGATTATGTTTCGGAGTTTTTCAGGATACTCTTGGTGGAATAGAAGGTGTACCTGCAAAAACTATAGCAAGATTCAATATTATTTCTTTTCTTAAAGTAACAAAAAATCTTTATAAATATACATTTATATATATATTTAGTAGCACCAAATCTAGTCTGCCATGTTTCTGATCCACAAGAGCACCTGGGCCTGCCTACTTTTCAGTTTACATACAGACATCAGAATTTTCTTAGAAAAAAGTCTCTATTTCAGAAGAGAATTTTCTATCCAAGATTAGCTAGATAGATGTCACTGACCAGCTGTATCCCCTTGCTTTGTCACCTAAAAGTGAGAGAACTCTTCCAACAAATAGATAATGCAATAACAAAAAGATTTAAATCCTTATATATGATATTTGGTTTATGGAAATACAATACACTAGAAGCACAGGGACAATGTATGTTGCTTATCAAACATTAAGAGTTATTACTTTAAAGTAATAAAAAGAAGACAGATGGGAAACCAGGAGTTCAAATTAGCTTTTCTATTTTTTCTATTTTGTTGGAATATGTTCAAATTAAAAAATAGAAAGGTTTTTAAAGCCTATCAGATTTTTTTAAATGCAAAATAACAACAACAAAAGATAACGATAAATTAATAAATTAATAAAAGATAAAATTAATTAATAAAAGATAAATTAATAAAAGATAAACGATAATAGATCCAAAAAACTTCTACTGATAGTTGAGGAAAATAATAGCAAAAAATTAAAAATTGATACCAAATCTTTTTTTCAAACAGATGAGGTATAAGAAGTTTGTCAGGGAATCTTTAAATTCAGATGAAAACATTCAACTGTACTGCAAAGTTGTGCCATATCCCTTGGAATAAGACCAGTGTTAGTAAGCAACATTGAGGTGGAAAGAAAATTGAGTGGGTTTAAACTAATATGTATTGGTTTTGTCTAATGCTGCCTGTAGCATATAAATTAAGATCATCTCATCCCTGTGCAAGGGAAATGTTTTGCTTCAGATTCTTTGAAAACTGGTCAGAGTGAAAAGATTTCACTGGAAAGGACTTTGGCTACAAAGTAAAAATGTAAATATTTCAAGAGCCAATCTCCATTTTTGTTATATTTATTCAAAGGTGTAATCATAAATCTCTGATACGAGGGGAAAAAAAGTTCCTGGGTTAGTACAGAGTGTTTAGTTAGTACCTAAACTATTCTGTCTGCTTATTATCATAATATAAATTCTATGTTACAAAAGTTTCCAGTGCTGTAAATTCTTATATATGCACACTTTATACCTTTTCTTTAAGTTTATTGCATCTTCAAAGTCTGTCTACTGTATTTCTTAATCCTAGCAGGAATACTTGAAAGTGTGCCATGTTTCAGGGAGACATCCTAGTGTAGTGAAAAGATAAACAATCTCTCAAATTACAGATTTGCAACTCACTTGTGTTTTGGACCACGGAGCCTATTATTTTCCACCTTAATTCTGCATTGATTATTGATTATAGGATGCCAAATGGCTCTCAGACCACAGTAGTTCAGCTTTAACTTCTTTAACAATCTATTGATATGCCTGTAGCGTTTTGCTCAAGGCAGCCCTCAGGCAACATTCAGGGTAAATTTTCAATGCTACATGTGTAGCTTAAGGTGGAGTCAGCAATTCACTGGACCATGTCCAACTGTCCATAGCTTGTATCATAATTTTAGCATGAATCACAGGTAAATATTGTAATGGAAATATATTGTGTGTACCAAAAGCCAGGTAGCAAGACATCAATAGAACAGTTTTCCCAGAATTCTTTCAGAATCCAGCTGGAAATATCACTCATTCTGTTTAAGAACCATTGGACTGTAATTCAGCCCAAAATATATCAGCAAAAGACAATACATTACATGGGATTTAAGTAGTGAGTAGGCCTTGTGCTAAATTTCACTGAATGAGATCTGAAAAGACTTATTTGTAAGAGAAAATGAGCAGATATACTGATCTTTTTTGGTTGGTAAATTATTTGATGATCAATCCAAATTTCCTTTTAGCATATCTGCTATTTTTCCACTATAGACTTAACGATTAGCAGTTTGTTTGGCCCGTTCAATGCTTATGTTGAGAAACTGACAATTCTTGACACAGGGTATAATTTCCTCTGCATGGTTGGGTGAATGAAATATGCTTAATTATAGAATAACACAAAACTAATAATAAGCAAATAGCAAACACTGCTGATTTTCCATGAAATACGTATTTCTGGAAGAATTACTGAAAAATTCAGAAGCAGAAAACACCTATTGAATTTTTTTGCCAAGTTTCACTAATTAGTCATAATCAATAATATAGCCACAAAAAATACAGTGCCCTTAGTTTTTGATGAGAGAAGAAATCTATAATATTTTTACCATTTTTATATATAATATTGGAACAGCTTTTATTATGAAAAAATTCTTAAACTCATCAGAAAGCTACAAGCATCAGTGATAATCTTTATCTGAATGAAGTGCTGAACAATAATCAAAGTAACCTGAATATCTAAAGTCTAACCCTAACCCTAATTTTTCACAATAGAACAAAAAAATGACAGCATAAGTTCTTGTATGCATCCCCATTGCTCACAGAGTAAAACCTTTTTGCTTCATTCACGGAAGTTGAATTTCCTCTGTTGTTCAGAAAGGAAAATAAGCTTACTACCATACCCATGTCAGCGTGAATGAATGTGCACAGAAAGCACAACTCAGAGATTTTATAATACTGCACATTATCCTGAGTTAAAGAAATTAGGTATTTTCCTGTGTCTTTACATTTTTCCAAAGCCATATCTTTGCCTTAAAAGAACATCTTGTGTTTTATTGATGCATACATAGAATGTATTCACATAATATTTTTCATATATTTGTAACAGTGAATACAGCAGTTCAATAACAGGAGCATATTCTTTCAAAAAACGTCACGGTTTACACATGTAGTTATAGTGGTACATGTTGACAAATTATATTCACATATTTAATTCAGTAATTATTATCAAAAGCCTTGATTTTATAGAAATGTAGTCATTTATCAAAAAGTACTAACAAAAGCTGTAGTGTATATAGAAACTATCACTATTTTTTGTATAATAAAATACGATATTTAATACAAAAAGTTGGACCAGCTGACCAATAGAACAGATTTTTTTTTTGCATTTCCCGCCTAGTTGGGGCCAGAGAGGACCACAGAGATTTAGGGCCATAATTCCATATGTATTAAATCTACTTTTTACTACCTTGAAGTCTGTCACCTACAGTATACCACAAGAGGTAAAGTTTACATGGAAAATTACTTTCATGGCCTCTTATGACATGGTAATAAGACACCAACAGATATTCCCTAAAAACAGGAGGACTTGGAGAGTATCCACATCTGTATGAAGAAGGGTTCAAAATTCTTAGTCAGATGAGGATTGAAACTAAAGACATCACAGAGATAGAGAGAAAGGACAGAGAGTGCTGTGGGCTGGCTGTGCATTTAGGATAGAAAAAGACCAGTGATATTCTGACTTGTGACTACGGTTGGATTGCCGAGAAACTTGATTACTTTTTTTCCTAAATATTATTCATTACAAAAAATAGACGGAAGTTGTGGATAATTATTATAAATGTTAACTGTCACTTGTGGAGTAATCCCAAATACAGCTGAACCACTGTGTGAGTACATGTTCATAGCCAAATACTCGCTAAATGTGATAGGTCTAATCTTTGGGACCCACTTGGAACATTCCAATCCACTGGACAACATATTAATACTTATTACTGTACTATGAAAAGCTCTGAGGAGAGAATTCCAGTGCTATTTAAGTTTTTTGACAGTGTGACTTGTGTCTTTGAAAAGCAAAGGTTCCTTTGGCCAGGAGGATAAGCAATAAAATGTTTAACATGAAAGTAAGTGAACTTTGCAAAGTATGTGATTCGTATATTCCCTCTTAGGTATTGAAGATATTTCAACATACTGTACAACAGGTTTCAGTCACCATGAAGAGTACCATGACCCCAGATTTCACTTTTCGTATGCTTTATTATTATCATCTAGTACATTCTTGCTAAATACCACATTATTCCCTTCAACATTATCTTTGGAAATACTACTCTTTCATGCATGTATAGGTGTCTTTACTGCACTTATAGAGGCTTATACTGTATCAGAGGCTTCACATTTTTATGTTCAGCTTTCCTTCTTGCTTGTTAATAATCTCACACAAAGTACAACTCTATCAGCTGCAACTCTTTTGGCAGGTCTTTAGACCCTGTTCAATGCTGCCAAAATAGTTAAGATGTTAAATACATTGAATTCACCTACAGAAAAATCTAGTAACAGAACACGCATCAGAAATATTCTAGCAAATAGCAAAGTTATTTTCCAGGATAAAAAAAACACACAAAATTCTTTGCACTACTAAACACACACTTTAGAGTAACAAGAATGTGCATTGAGACCAAGCTTTGCAGTTCTGTTATTCACAACAGTACCCATACAACTCTCAGGCAAATAACTACAAGTTTGAGACTGAAAATGCAGGAATCTTTGCTACTGGAAGTATGTGGCTGAAGTGATGTTCGCAGAAATACTATGATTAGTACTTTGCTATTAAGGCAATAAGTAGTATGCCTGTGATTCCTCAAGACACACCTATAGTAGTGTATGATGAGGTTATGTAGATTAGGAAACATTCAAATATGGACTCAAAATCCAAGCCATTGGATTTTGGAAATCTCAACAAAAAAAATTAAATAATAATTTTTTTGTGAGTGTGTCATAAAGATATTTAGATGAGTTCCTGTTTGATGGAAGAATGAATTAATTGAGAAGTCAATCTGAACATTGGCTGGTATGCAAGCTGGAACCTTGAAATTCCAAACAGGGAAAAAAAAATCAAGAGCCAATAAGAAAAAATGAGCCAATTTACCTATTCTTACAAGAATAAAAGAATTTAAATTGTAGGTAATAATGGACAGAAGGATCTTGTATTGCATAAGTAAATGGATGGTTTGGAATAACAGCTCAGCTGTGAGGAAGGGATATACTGCTAAAGTGTGAACACAGAGAAGTAGAAATACTCTGAAACACTGTGATTGCTCTATTCCAAATTTTTATTTCAGATTCAAAATCATTATTTGAATAGTGTAGCATTTCATACCTTTTAATTTCATCAGCATTCATGAGACCATAGATGTGCTTAAAAGGTGTAAAATTTATAAATCAAGAAGTATTATTTCTTATTCAAAATATAATTAAGCTAATTAAACCTCAGTAGCTCCTGAAACCAAAGATTTAGCAGAAACTACAGAACAGTTTGGATATTAACTAGGATAAAAACATCCTGAGGTCTCTATAATTGGAAATGGTAGCGGTGGAATGAGGAACAGGGAGACAGTCGCACAAGGAGAAGAAAATTATTACCTTGCATAATAATTTAAGCTAAATTGCAAAAGAAAGTTGGCCAGGAAAGTTTCCTAGGCAATTAGTTATGGGAAGATAATGCTAATATCAGCACACAGAAAGTGAAAAATATATTCAAAGTCATAGTATTATCTATGATCAAACTATATTTTCATAAAAAATTAAATTGGCAGCATAAAACTGGAATGAGAATTAGAGGAATCAGAATTAAATATATGTCAGAAGCAGAATACTTCAGCGTGTGTTTTGTGGGCAAATGCGTATGTCCAGAATATAATCCTGAAATGGATGTCCATTACGGTAATGAAAACTGTCATCAGAAACACAGAAGGATCATGGGCTAGATGAGAATTGGATTCCAACAAGTCAGAAGGAAATCACTATTGGGGAAGAAATTGAGGCAGAGGGAGATTCTGTCAGATAAAGAGCAATGCTGATGAAGGACTTGGAGAACCTTGAACTGACATCTAATCAGGATCATATTTTTTTCTCCTTTCTATATTGTAACTTCAAGAAGTTCAGTCAGCTTGATCTGGCTTCAAAAAGCTACCTTGAGTGTAAGCACAATTTTCTTGCCTTTAAATCCAATTTGTTGTGAACTACTTCTGTTCTTAGCATACATATACTGCTGTAATCACATTTTAGGTGTAAGCATGTACTTAAGCCAGTGTGTTTTGGCTTTAATACAACAACAAAATTATCAAATACTTTAACTGAGGAAATAACCTGAAATAAATCTAAGCAGCTTTCAGATGTTTAAAGATAGGCATCCAGTATCCTTTTAGGCTCTGTTGAGCATCTTGCCAGGTCTAGCTGCAGCTTCAGAAGGGCATAGGTCTCCTGCAGCAGATGCAGCACAATAGCTATTGTCTACCTGAATAGACAACAGCTGTGAAAATCATAGTGCTTTTTTATGATTTATACAGAGCATGAGTATTTGTTGATGATAAGTCATTTTGTTGAGACCTCAGGAAATCACTAATATCAGCATGAAAAGTTGATGAGGTGGAGTCACTTGTCTCATTCTTGTTTTTTTTATAATTCTGAACATGGAGGAGTTAACCCTTTAACTTCAAAAGTCTACTTTCTCACATTCGTTATAAAAAAAAAAAAATAAAAAAAAATTATTCAGTGTTCAGCAAAGACTTATTGAGACACTAACCCCAAAGTCAAATAAACTGTGGAAAGAATTTATACATACATAATGGGGTTAAATTCCTCAGTGCTGTGGCCTTACAAATATATTTTATTGCTTGATGTTAAAACCAGTCCCTATAGGGCCCTTGTGCATGTTAGAGAAAAAGAGAAGTTGAGAAACTGCTTAAGTGACAAGGAAATAAAAAAAGTGGAAAGTAAAGGCAAGGAGAAAAGGAAAGATGAGGTCACATAATATTACTCATTCTTTTCCTCAGAGGAAATTAGCTAGCCCTTGCACAGTAAGGGATGGATACTTGCTGAGGGCAATAAGGACATCTTGAAGGTGAGGAAGTGTTGAAATAAAAGCTAGGATTAAAACCATAAGAATTCAGTGTAGGAAATGAAGTGGGTCATGCATGTTCTAGTTCATATTCCCCAGAGGGATAGAGAAAACAGTATTAGTGGTGTGACCATGTGGATGAACTCTGAAGAGAGTGGGACAAAGGACCATGAGTACAGAAGAAAAAAAGGAAGAAGAGTCAGCCATCCTCTGTGATAAATGATAGAATTGTTTGATTTGCTTGTCTATGGTTTACTTTATGGCACTTCTCCACCCTGGTAGGATCATGAGGTCACTTCTTTACCAGAAGTAAAGACAATTACTCTGAATGGTAATTGTTGGAGAAACTTTGGAAGAAATGAGGAAGGGGGGCAGCAAGGAGAGATGCTGAAGCATAGATTCAGAGAATAAAGCATTTCAAGTCTATTGATTTTTTTTTAAAAAAAAAAAAAGGTAGGTTAAAGTTTTGTTTTACTGTAAAAAGTTACAGTTTTACTGTAAGGTCCTGGAAAAATTGAGGTCCTATCATAACACATCATAAGAGGAAAGGGAAAAGAGGTCAAGAACAATAATGAAAAGGCTAAGCAGAAACATAATTAATGCAGATGGATTAGAACACTCCTGAGAATGCTGACAGACCAGCATTTGATTTTGAAGGCAGATGAAGGAAAAATCAGTGCCAGCTTGGTACAGCGGTTCTGCACTGATTAAGTACTTAGTGAAGGGTTAAGCACTTAAAGATCCCTGAGAACTTCACTCTGGGTTAAGTGCACTCAGCATGTGGTTCACTGAGACTCATGCAGCAAAAGCCCCACAGTTATTTAGGCTGTGGTCATTCACTGTCAGGTTGTCCTCCAAAAGCTTAATATATTACACAAAATATGAATTCTGTGAATGAATTCTAAAAATAAGTGTATTTTATTTATTAACATTTTTTCTTTGTATCGTTCTGTGTTCATAATCTGAAATTTGACATTCAAATGAATATGATTTATTCTCTAGGAACATAGGAATACTAATAATGAGAATTTGGAAACCAAGAATATTTCATTTTGTGTTCAAATCACTTTTCAGTACTCAAAAATACAGCTACAGAAAGCATTTTTACATCATCATTTTTGAATCCTTTCCAGATTAGGCTCAGGTTCTTTGTTAAAGAACTTTACTTTTTCTACTGTGTGAAGTACCATTTTTTCATAGTCATAAGTGAATTGAATATACATCTCTCATTGCAGTCACACTACCATACTAGAATGCACAAACTGTCTTTGTGGAAAAATTCCCATCTCTTTTTTAATATAAAAATTAAATAATGTCATATTCGTATCTTGTTTAGCAACACTTTTAAAATGCAATATCCTTGCAGCAATGCCCATTGTGTTTTGATTACCATTCACTGGCAGAAGAATTTAGTAATTAACCTAAGGGTCAAATCTCTCCATTTGACTTGTTAAATCAGATTTGTGAAGAAAAAAAAATTCCTTTACTTTAATGCAATTATAGATACTTTAATACAGTTACAGATACTTTTATGCTTTGGTACGTGTGTATAGCTGCATTGGCTTTACTTGGCAAAGTGAGCTGCAGGGGCAACCTCTGTGAGAAGAGGTCAGGATCTGCCTCCATGACAGACACAGTTCCAGCCAGCTCCAAAATGGACCCACGACTATACAAACCTGACCCCACCAGCCACAGCTTCTGGTGCCTCTGTGAAAACATACTTAAGAAACTGTAAAAAACACCGCAAAATATCATCTTTGAGAGAGGATTGAGTGACAAAAATTGACCTGCAGACACCAAAGTCAGAAAAAGAGGAGGGGGAGGAGGTGCTACCAGGGAAGAGATTGCCCTGCAGGCTGTGGGGAAGACAATGGGTAGCAGTCTGCCCTCCCCTCTCCCCCAGCCTCCACTCTGCCCAGCCTATGAAGGACCACAGTAGAACAAATATTCACACTGCTGTCTGTGGGGGACCCCACACTGGAGCAGGGGAAGATGTCCTGAAGGAAGGTGTAGCCCATGGGGACCCCATACAGGAGCAAGTTTCCTGGAAGAAAATGTGGCCTGTGGAGAGGAGCCTGGTGGGAAATGCAACCTGTGGAGGACTGTGCTGGAGGAGGAGGTGCTAGAGAGGAAGTGCTATGAATCAACTCCGATTCCTATTCCCCATCCCACTGTACCACACTGGGGCAGGAGATAGAAGGGTCAGGAGTGAAGCCAAGCCCAGGTAGAGGGAAGAGATTTTTAGCTTTTTCCTTATTTCTCACTGTCCTACTCTATTTTGAATAGGCAATAAATTATATTAACATTCCCAACTCAAGTTTGTTTGGCCTATGATGGTAACTGGAAAACAACTCCCTTGTCTTTATTTCAACCCACAAGCTTTTTAATCTTACTTTGTCCTCCTGGGTTTTGAGTTTGGTTTTTTTTTTGAAGAGATGAGAAAGAGAGAGGCTTGGTGGGCATCTGGCAGCCAGTCAAGGATAACGCACCACACTAGCTCTTTATTCTGTAATGAAAAAAAGCACTTTAAGAGTAAACTGATTATTAACAACATAATCAAGGTGATTTCTTGGTGGCAAATATATCAGAAAAATGCTAATTACATACAGTCTGGTAGGCTTGTATTTATTCATTAGTAATAAAAATGAAATACAAATCAAACTTCAATCTTTGTAGGAACCAAAGGCTATAACTGCCTTTTTGTTGACTGACAAGACAATGCCATTTAGCTCACGGCATTGTTTATGGTTCCAAGAGCTCTAAAGCACTCTAGAAACAGAATTTAATGAAAATATGTAATGCTATTTTATTTTAGAAATACTTATGGTGAATTTTGTTTTATTCTTAATGTCTTAGATATAAATTGAATGATGCAGAAAGAGATTTTTTATGATTGTCTATTATGTTCAATGTGCAAGAGTACGTTTAGCAGATACAGTAAGGCTGAGGTAGTCGTCCTTGGCATACTGAAAAATTATCATGAAAGAATTAATTTTACACACAATGTTGGAGAGTAAATTCATATGTAGAGTCGTATCAGTGTTAATACATATTTGTCTAGATTCTTGAACAAGTAAATCAATGCCTGTAAAGAAGTTCATCCTGAATTCTTTTTCTTGGATGAGCCCAAGCACCTCAATATAAAGGAAATATATGTATGTGCGGTCTGGTAATTAATATAGGTTAACACAGAGACAGTTTGATATTTGGGTTAGCAACAACTGGCTGACAAATGGCTTTCCCAAAACTTTATTTGCTAGGTTCCAGAAAAGTCTTTCAGCATACATACGTTGACTTCCCAAATACAATTAGGCAGAAGATTGAAACCTGAGGCTTCCAGCTAGTAAGGAAAAATTCTGTACAGTTGGTAGACAATTATATAGTATATAGGTATCTTTATACTTTGCAATATGAGCAAACCGGGTTTGATCCGAACATGACAAGCACATATAGCCTCAAGCTGAGGGAAAGCTGTTCATTGATTCCCATATACAGAATTACAAATTCCCTTGTGAAAGATGCAGCAACTTAGAGGAACAAATTCAGGGTTTTCAGTACAATTTCCTTTCACAACGAATGCATATAGCAAAACCTGCAGAAATTAACCCTTATTTAATACCTAATAGGATGTCAGTACAATGGGAGAGTCAGAATGAATTTCACATATAATATTTTTTTAACCACTAATAACACACACATTTTCTTGAGTTTAGTGGAATCTTATTGTGGAAGTCCCGTATATGTGGCTTCTGGTGTACTTAATTGTGAGAAAATTTCTCAGATAGACTTTGCTCTTCAAAAGTACTTTGTGATCTCAATAAGGTTTATTTATCTTGCCTTCATCATGACACTCTTTTTAAAGTCTTTTTTCTGGTGCTTTCATGTGAGTACCTTTTAGTCATTAATATTTATTATTTTAATTACCTTAACTTCTTTTTTTTCTCAGTCCATCCTTCTAGTTCCTCCATTGTACTAAATTCCCTGTTTTAGCTCACTTTGGTTTGTCATTATCTTTTTTAGAAGTTCAGCTATGTCTGCATTCAGAAAATTCCCTATTAACTTCTTATTCTTTATAAGCTCATCATAATGGTTCACCTTGCAGCCCCATTGGTATTCTGTCTTTAATTTTCTGTCACGTTAATCTCACGCTTGAATTAGCATTTCTGGCTCCCTTATTTCTATGCTCTTCTGACCACAGAATTTACAGATCACTATTCTGGAGATCTATAATTTTTTCCTTATTCCATTCATATAAAAAATTTTAGATTTTAACTATTTTTTTCATAATCCTAGCATCTATTTCTTCTTCCAGATCACTAATAAAGCCATGGTGTTTCTCTTTGATAAAATAACTGACTTTCTAGACAAAATAAATGCAGCTGATCCACTTTATCTGGGATTCAGTGAAGTCGTTAATGTGATTCACTCAGAAGACACAGTCCAACAGCAGGGAATAGAGTTTAATAAAAAGAATTGTTGATAAAGAACCAACAAAACTAAAACCAAGAAGTACTTTCTAAGAATAATCTGTTATTTTGCAGCAAGATAACTAACGTAATTCCCTGACTTGGGAGACTTCTCTTTTCTTGGGACCAATTTTATTTAATAAAAGTAGGCAGAAGACTGTAAGATTTGTAGATACCACACGTACAAACTCTCTCATAAGGACAGAGAACTGGATGATCATCAGAGCAAAAGTAATACAAAAAACTCCAAAACTGAAAGTGCAGACTGATGCATTTGGGGACTCTGTGAGGTATTTTTGATATTTTATAAAAAAAGGAGATTCAACAGATGGAAATAGTGGACAATGGCAAGGTGGTGAACATAGCTCTTCTGGACTTCAGTAAGACGTGATACTGTTTGCCATGGCATCCTCCTGGACAAGTTGTCCAGCTGTGAAATGAACAAGTACAAGTGCTGGATAAAGAAGAGGCTGAAGAGTAGGGCTCAAAGAGTTGTAGTGAATGGGGATGCATCTGCTGTTGAATCATCATCATTGTTGTTCCCCAAGATTCAGTTCTAGGGACAGTTCTAGTTAATACATTTATCGGCAGTCTGAATGCAGGAGTTGAATTCACCATTAGCAAGTTTGCTGATGATACCAAACCAGGTGCTGTTGACTCTCTTCACGATAAGATTCCTTGCAGAGATATACAGATAGATTGGAGAACTGGGAAATAATTAATGGGATGAAATTTAACTGATTCTGAATTTAGGATGGAGTTATATTGAGCACAAGAACAAACTGGGAGATGAGTGGCAGATCTGCAGGAAAGTAGCTGGTGTTGCTGGCTGACAACTGCATCCTGGAAGGCATCAAACGCTATATAACCAGCAAGTCAAAAGAGGTGATTTAACATTAACGTTAGTGTGACATCAGTTTGAATACAGTGTGCAGTACCAGGCCTGGCAATTTAAGAAGGATGTGAAGGTCCTTGAATGCTTCCAGAGGACAGCAACAAAGCTGATGAAAGGGATGGGAGGAACATCCTATGAGGAGCAGCTAAGGACTCTAGTTTTGTCTCATTTGGAGAAAAGGAGGCTGAGAGGCAATGTCCCTAGAATGGGAGGTGCTGAGCTCTTCTCCCTGATATACTGTGATAACGTGGAAATGGTTCAGGTTTTTTGGATATTCAGACTGGACATTACAAGGAATTTCTTCATTTCTTCAGTGAGAGAGTGGTCAGAAGATGAACAAGACTTGTGGGAGAGGAGGTTGATGCCCCAAGCCTGTCTGTTTTAGAAGCTGTTGGACAATTCCCTTAATAACATGCTTTAACTTTTGGTCAACCATGAATTGGTCAGATAGTAGGACTAGATATTTGCTGAATTATTCATTCTATTCTATTCTATTCTATTCTATTCTATTCTATTCTATTCTATTCTATTCTATTCTATGAGAGTGATGTGTCTGTGATCCCCCCCTGTGATGCTCTGGCTGGAGAACTAGTTTAGCTATGTATGTATAACATTATGGTAGAAATGGGAAGGTATTTTGCAAATGTATTTTTTAAGCTTTTGGAAGCATTCATATAAGCCACCTCTAAATAACAAGTCTTGACAGTTCTTATGCATGAGTCATAGAAAAATGTTCTACAGTTGATGGAAAATAATACACATTATCTGAAAATACTTTATCTCACCTAATGAGTGCCAATTGAATTTAATATTGAAAAAAATTAACTACGGGGGTTTCTTTACTGAGAAATAGTCAGCTAAAATACAATAAAACAAATCTTGACAAGCAAATTATTTAAAAAGAGATTTTTAAAAAGTTCTCTAGGAAGGAAGGAACCATATTTTATGTGTATAGAGGTAGACATATATGGGGCAGTTCATCAGAATAATAGTGTTTCTGTTTAATATTGGAATTGAAGATAATTTTTTACTTTATATGTAAAAATTATTAATATGGAAGGCTTCTAAGGAAGTAATAAACAACATACACCCATATTCTGGGTATATATTTACCTGAAGAATGAATGTAAAATGGAACCTAAATCTTTTCAGTGGTTTCTAGTGATAGGACAAAAGGCAATGAGCATGATCTAAAACACTGGAGGGTCTATCTGAACTTCAGAAAAAAACCTTCACCATGTTTTCTGGTGACAGAAAACTGGTCAGTGAAGTGGACATGTCAGATGAGTGAGTCATCTTACACAGAGACCTGGAAAGCTTGGAAGAGTGGACCAGCAAGAACTGTATAAAGTTTAACAAAGAGAAGACCTCCACCTGAGATGAAATGACCAAAGAGCCCAGAACAGGTTAGGATCTGTGTGGATGGATGTTGCTTTCTGAAAGCAACCTAAAGGTCCTGGTGAGCAACAAGCTGAACATGAGCCAGTAGGATGCCACTGCAGTAACAAAATTAAATCAAGTCCTGGGAATTAACTAACAGAAATAGAGACATGATCATCCCTCTCTACTCAGTGCTTGACAGGTTTCACCTTGAATAATCTTGTTCTGGTCTCCACAATTAAAAAAAAAATAAAAAAATAAAAAAAATTATGCTGGCAGACTGGAATAGGTCCAAAGGAGTTCCACGAAGATAAGCAATGAGAGAACCTGCCTATGAGGAACTGATGGAGTTAGGTCTTTTCTCCCTTGAGATCTCAAGATTAATCTAGCCTGTAAGAAGTCAGTGTTGCAAGGGCAACACCTCCAGTGTTTGATTCATCAGACTACCTGTAGGCAGTTTTCATATGGTGAGAAGAGGTGCCCTCTTTGAGGAGTCTCTATATTGTCTCTTTATTTTAACACTACAGTTAATATCTACAAGGAAATTTTTATGAAATTCTCATAAATTTTCCTCTGTCATATTTATAACTATTTACTTCAAGGAGGGTGCAATAATTTCACTGACAAAACATGTTATGAAAACAGGCACTTATTAGGGTTCTTTCTTTCTCTTCTGGAATACGATACAAGTCAGAATTTGAAGGCTCATGAGAAGTCTTTCCACATTCTTTATATCAACCATACATGAGCATGAATCTTAGCTGTGTGGTAAATTATCTTTCACTTCTCTATATTGGTCAAGATTCCTGATTTGAAGAATACCAGCTTTGTGAAGTATTTGTATCTTCTTCAAAGAAAACCCTCAGTTTTTTCTCCTAAGTCCAGAACTAATTACAGCCCACTTGGTAGGGAGAAACTACAACCTGCCAGACTGACTTTCTCCTTCTTTATATTGGCCCTCAGCCAATTTTCTCATTAGAAAAAAAAAAGATGTTACAGAATTTCAGTCTTGATAGATTTAAGATAAAATGTCTCATTTTACTATACACAAACAAGTGAAAATTCTGTAGCAGTTAGAAAATTCACCTTCCAATGATACCACAAATGTCTCTGAAATTATTTCTATCTTAAAAAGTAATTTTCTACCTATTTTTCAAGAAAGAATGATAAACATAAGAGTAAAAAAAGGTGAAAAATATTTTTATCCTGATATTTACTGTTAATATTCTATCAATCTGATAGTGTAGAAAAAATGGACAATTATTTATGATAATTCATAAAGTTTTTTATTATTTTTTATCAAAATGAAAAAAAGAATTAGGAGAGGGAAAGGAAGAGAAAGTCGGAAAAGTCAGGGAACGCTTGCATCATAGCATAGAATGACATTTTAAAAATTCATTTTAAGGATACTTATCCATAAAAATATTTGACAGACAAAAAGAAATACTGACTCAAAATAGAAAGTGAAAAACTCTAAGAGTTTTGGCCTTAAAACCAAAAAGTGTATGAGGACTTAAACTTTCTCCCTCTTTTTGTTTTCCCAGAACAAACATGATTTTGATCAGCACATTATCTGTATCTATTGTTTGCGATAATATGGATATCTTTGTTCTTTCTGAGTTTTTTTGGTGAATACATTTCTACACTAAAAATAAATCCCAGCTCTATATGTTAACGTTAAATACTACCAGTATTAAACAGAGGCCTACAGCTTTTGCAGTACTGACTCAGCCATATATATGTAGGCATACATTGCTGCTGGTCAAAATTACAAGTACTGTATTTTATTTTAGTTCATAATGTCTTGAAATTTTTCAGTGAAGAGCTGTATTTTTGTGCTCATTCACATGAACCTGTTTTCCCGAAAAAAAAAAATCCTAAGAAAAACAATTACATCTTCTACAGCCATAAGTGTTTGAGACTTGGAAAGTGTTTGTACTCCAGCTTATTTTTCTCAATAAAACTATGACCTTAAATGTTATCTCTTTGAGAGTTTTGTCTTAAAATCCATATCAGGTTTCTCAGAAGCTTAGGAGCTCAAGAGCTTGAACCAGCTTGTCTTGATCTGATGGAGTAATTCTTGTATCTTTTTCTGAGATAATGGTAGTGTTGATCTGTCCAGAGGTCTAGACGGAAGAAATCCTATTTTGTCAGGCATAACAGCTAAACAGAAACAGTTACAAACATAGATAGTATTGAACTTTTTCTTTTCAATCAGATTAGATTTAAATACATTGTTTGTTCCTCAAGCCAGTGATCTTGCACTAGCAAGCACAGTTCATGAGAATCAACAGCTACTGAACTACTCTCCTTTAGCTAATTCTCATTGCCATAGATGGAAGAATTTGTTAACCACTGATATGTTTATCACTAACATTTCATTTACTCTGCTTCAGAAGTTAAAGCTAGAAGTGAGGTGAAATTTCATTAATGAAGCTAGCAGAAACACAAAACCCCCATCATCTTAGAGCCAAGTAAAGGTATTTAAAATTCCAACCTAATAGAAATTATTGACTCATAAAAGCCAGATTCATGCCATCTAATAGCAGGTAAAGATGCTGTAGAATGGTAAGAAAAAAAGGACAAGATGAAAACCACCATTCTTCCTCCTCCTCCTCCTTCCCCTTCTTCCCACAATCAACTTCTTTCCTTCTGATTCTTCTACCTCCTTCCACTTTGAGCAGCACAGGAGGGATGAAGAATAAGTGCTGCAGTCAGTTAATAACAGTTCTTCAATTCTTCTTCCTCCTCACACTTCTTTTCTTTTGCTTCAATGCCCACGGGACACAGGCCTTCAGAAACTTCTGCAACATATGTCACTCCTATGGGCTGCAAATCTTCAAGAAGTGCTATATCATGGGTCCACTGGCTACATTCCATCGGGAACAGACTGCTCCAGACTGTTCTCTTGCAGGACCATTAGTCCTGCCAGGAATCTGTTCCTATATGGGGTGTCCATGGGCTGCAGCTTCCTTCAGGGAATTTCCACCTCATGTGGCTTGAAGTTTTTCACAGGCTACAGTGTAGAAATCTGCTCCAATGTTATAATCCATGGGCTGCAGGGGGACAGTATGCTTCACCATAGTCTTCTCCTTTGGCTGCAGAGGAATACCAGCGTCAGAACCTGGAGCACCTCCTTCATCATTCACCTTGGAGCCTGCAGGGTTTTTTGGCTCCCATTTGTCTCACTCCTGTGTCTCACAGCCACTGCATAGTGGGGCTTTTTTAATGTCCTTTCTTAAATATGTTTTCACACCCTAATCACCAGCTTGGCTGATGGGCTCAGCTGTGCCCTGCAGTAGGTCTATGTGAACTGGTTGGAACCATCTCTGTCTGGTACATCTAGACATGTCTGGGGAGACATTTATGCCATTCTAGGATAAGTCTCAGTCACATTTTAAAAAAGTGTCTCAGGGCTGAGTTTAAGAGGAGTAGACGAGCTGGAGCAGTTTACCTCAGTGTGATCAGCTGTTAAATGATGGCACCTTATTTCTGAAATAATCTTGGAAGAATTTGGCTCTTATAAAATTGATACATCCATGGATAATTGGAACAGCACACTCAAAAGTAATCGTGAAAAGATTAGATTTTGCCTAAACTTGATTAGGGGACTTACTTGCATTTTCTGAAAGTTTTCCAACAAATGGAGTTTTTTCACTGAGTTCTGCCTTACCTAATTTTTCCTAAATCAAAAATACAGTAAATTCAAGAAGCTTTGATCCCTACATGTATAGAATAATAATTTTTAAATGCTTTCAGAAGAGTCTATAAAGCAAACTCACAAACTTCATACTTCCATAAAGTTGTGGTTTAAAGAAAGTTTTACAATTTGTTTTGTCTTCAGAAACTCTGCAAAGTGACTGATGGTGTTACAGCACCTTAGTAAGCAGTATATTAGTCACAATGAAAGACTACTCTCACAAACAGTGCACTGTCAAATCAGGGATTTATAACTCTGGTGGAGTTATACAGAAACTTTCATACATACCTGACCAAAAAGAGACCTTTTCCTCACCTTCTTTTGAATTGCAAGTTTTAGTGCAATTTATAAGTGAGTCTTTATAAATGTTCTCCTGGACTTTGTTAAGTAGTTCAAACCAGTCTGGGTGCTAGGAAAGACACTTGGTGAAACCTTAAGACCTTGAAAATAAAAAGAATATTTTCTTAAGGTTTTATAAAAGATGGCAGGCTCTGTCAAGTATTACAACTATTGTAAGTTTTTAAAGATAAGCATGGAGGTTACATTATATTTTTCTTAGAAAAAGATCATACTGCTGGAAAAACTGAAGAAGCAAGCCATCACATTATATTATATCAAATTCAAAGTTTTTAGGGGAATGCTGCCATTTGTGGGAAATTCTTTTGAAACTCTTTCAAATGCTGAGAGAAAGAGAAACATTTATTTAACCATAAAAAAATGCTTTTTAAAAAATGACCTGGAGATTAGCTTTCAACCATTATTTACTGCCAAGTGCACTGTTAAACTCACTGAAGGATTTTAATAAGAAGCACTGAATTTCTGGTTTTATAGCATTTATATACTGCAAACTTTGAGATAAAGTCTTCAGTTTAGTTATGAAAAGTATTCCCTGAGTTAAACAGCACAAAGAAGTCAAGGAGTATCCTAAAAACCACTAGGCCATACATTTTTTATTACCTTGGTAATACTGACTTGTTATATTCCAATTATCTCAAAGCATGTAGAAAAGAGAACAACTATACTTCAATTCCTACCCCACTTCCATTTTCTTCCCATTTCAATCAAAGGAAAAAGTGGAAAATAAAAAATTGCTTAGAGAACAGTTTTGTGTTTGTGTAAAACCAAATCGCACAGTTATCTTGCTCTTGTATTTTTTGACTAATTCTACTGTTACAGTTTTATTATCCTTTCCTGTTAACTCAATAATATTTTCATTTGGGGAAAAAAATTAACAAAAAATTTCAGAACACATTCTGTTGTAGGCTACTTAGGCCATAAGGCATTTTATAACTTGCAAACCAGAATGTGGTGGAGACAGTATTATAAGTATTATCAATTATAATGTGTTTTTTTAAAAAAATCAACCAAAACCCAAAAGATCTGCTGAAGCCCTTTATGACAATTGTCCATGCTCATAAAATATTTTATAGTTTATTGCTCTTTGTGTAGCTGTCTTAGTATTTCTTCACACCTACTTTTAGAAGTCCATGTCAAAGAGACTTTGACAAGTAATTTTGCATAGAAAAACCCAGAGACTTCACAGGATTTCAAATGATTTATTGGAGGAAATGTTTCAAAATGTCTAACCTCCTTTTACTACCTTTTTTTTTTTCAATAAAACAATCTATTTAATCTTGACAGATTTTTGTAGTTCACCTTTTACCTAACTTAAGACACAAAGACCACACTGACAGCCCACATATGATTCAGCATCACATCGTCCAATGGCGTCCTTTTGAGCATCTCCTACAGACTGAATATTGCTTCATCATTTCTATTCTTTTTTTATTAGTTTATTGAAGTTTTACAGCAAAGGTAAGACTAATGATAGCTGAAACATCAGTCTTATTAATCTTGAGTGTAAAGTTCTCATGATTTCATTGTGGTAAAATTTCTCTCATAGCTGGCTTTCTTAGAAACATTTTAAGAGATACAGATTGAAGTTTTTCCTCCTTCCTTATATCTTCATAATTTTCCTGTATTTTTTTTAATCAAATAGTCCACTCACAGAGACTTGGATAAAATAGGAACTGATTAATTTATCATAAAAAATAAGAGTATTTTTTTTCACAACCTGTGAAAGACAAAGTATTTAAACCTTATAAGAAAGGGGTTTTAAAAGTAAAACCTCACTTTGTCTATCAAATTAATCAAGTTAAACTGAGAAAATACTACTATTTCTCATGCTCTAATTAAAAAAAAACAGCAAATGCAGTCATAGTGGGTTAAATTTATCTTGTGTAAACTGAACACTTATTTTCAACAAACTGAAAATATTGGTGGTATAAATATTCTTTTACACTTAGTATCACTACAGATGGAGAGAAGCTGGTTTAGATGATGACAACAAAGAAAAGAAAAAAATACAATTAAAAATATGATTTTTCTTCCAATGGAAATTTGTGTTCCATGAAAATAAATGAATTCATTACTTTATACCCTCCTGGTGGCTTATAAATTGATTATTTGGACAAAAACTAAGAATAAAATAGTATTAATAGAGAATTCATACACACTTGTTTTAGTTTGGATTCCTTTGCACTCCAGAATGGTAAAATCTCTGTATGTATTAGTTCAGGAAACATCAGTTCTTCAGGAAAGCCTTTTTAATTTCCTGAAAAAGAACATAATTAATAACAATATCATTACTACGTACAATGAAATATACCAAAACTAACATCAAATAATTCATCATGCTTGAGAAGTATTTGTAAGTCCTTATTTGTAAGTCACTAATGTAGAAAGGATAAGATTAAATAACAGAAATACACTTTGGCTAACAGATTGTAAACTTGCAGGTATGAGATTCTCCATAGTGAACTTTAATTCTTAATTTTTTAGTGGTTTTCAGAGTTATCTTTGGGTTTTTTTTGTATTTTTGGTATAATTTACTTTTTTTTCTGTGTTTCAGAATGGCTTGACGGTGCACTACTGTTTTTTTTTGCACTACATGTTTGTTTTTAATAATGCTTAATTTTTTGACATGTGAAACACATTATCAATTTGGTTTAGGTCTTTTTTTACTCACGGGCTTAATAATTTGCTTATATGTGGGCAGGGAAAGGGCATTATTTTTGTTTAAATTCTTCATGCTATCTACAGTGAGACATACAGATGCTAAACAAAGCCATACTGCTTTATCAGTCTCCTTTTGTTGCTGGTAAATATGTACCAGAACATAAAGTATGTTTTTTCATATTCTAACATGCTGAATGTGAACCACCCCTCCACACACTCTGTTAACATGAAACAGCTTGAATACTTCTCAGCCAACAGAATTTCTCAAAACGCTTAAAAAATAAAACATCAAACAGTATTTTGGGTTCCATTAGGAGAAAAAAAAAATTGAAAAAATAATTAATGTACCTTTCCTTTCACTGCTCAAACTGATACTCACAGGTTATTTCCAAAATTTAGTCTGTTTTCCTTCTTAAGGAATCCAACTCATTTTAAAAGCCAGCCACACAGTGATGGAAATAGAAGAAAATTGCAGCCATTAAGCACAGACAGGAAATGTGTACACCAGTTTTAGTTCAACATGAAAATTAAATCTAAACTGCTACAAACGAGGTCTGGTTTTTAATGTTAATTGTTCATATGACCTCAATACAAATTATTCATACTAATATACTGCATTAGCCAAGCCTGTCACTTCTACAGTTATTATTTTTGTTGTTGTTGTTGTAAATGTCATCTCATTTTGTGTCCATTGTGGGAATTTAGGTAAGCTGCTTTAGTTGTAAGAAAGTTCTGAACATAACATTTAAGGCTGCTGCAGCAGTTTCATGGATCATTAGCAATTTGCTAATATTGTTTTAGCTTGCAAATTAGTGCAGCTTAGTGACTAAGGAAAGGTTCCATAGCTGTCATCAATCAGACTAAAATTCTTCATGCATGAGATGAAAAACGATTTTTAGCCTTTGAGGCTCAGACAGCAATTACTGTAAAAAAAAAAAAGGATGGGAAGGAATAAAGGAAAGAAAGATACATAAAAAGCTGTAAGCCATTCTATTGCATTATTTCTTGCTGCACTAGAAAAGAACTAACACATGCTGTGTAACCATGCCTTAGCTTCCTCCTATATTAATGAAATTACAAATTTTAAAGGGAAAAAAGAGAACCTTTCCTAGGAAATTACATGAGATCAGTGAATAAATAAAGAACAAAACCAAACACTTGGGAGTTTATAAACCTATTTTCTTCATCCGTCCACATAATCCTTTTTTGTTTGCTGTTTTTGAACATTTGAGTGACAGAGTTATATTCGCATCAACGGTCACAAAAACTAAATCCTTGTATTCTGTGCTTTAGTACTTGCATTTAGGATATTGTAAACACCCTATACACACATCTTCATGTCAGGATTCTTAGATTCTCTTGGCAGAGACCTTCAGCTCTCTGTACGGCGTTAGGAAGCCAACAAACAGATCCTAGAGATCACTCAACAACTAAGTGCAAATTCTAAATTTCTTCAAAACAACTAGCATTTTCAGTCCACACAGTATGAGTGTACCATGGGTTTTCCTTGCCTTGCTCCAGCAAAGCAGAGTGCAAGGATAGATGCATTAGAGAAAGGCAGAAACTCTGGTGAGTTATGCTACTCTCTTGTAGTGTAAGGTAGTATGCATCATGTTCTCCAGCTTCACTTACACCAGTAGAAAACTGCATTTCTCATCAGGTTTGGGTTTTTTTTCATTTTGTTTTTAACCAGGCCTTCTCATTCCAAAGTATTTTATTCTCATCCATCACCTTTCTCATCTATTGACCTGATCTCTTTTCCCGTTGGCTTCTCTGCATACCTCCTTTCAGCCTTTTCCAGTTTCATACTTGCACAAAATTTCCCATCAAATCTTCTAATTTCCTATTGCTCTCTGTCACTTCTGGCATCTCTCTTGATCTCACAAACCTCAATGTAACTCTACTGTCCTCTCTTTAAAATACTTCCCTCCTTTAGGGACGTTCATGTACTCTATCCATCTATATATAAACTACATTAAAGAAAGGGAGGAAATACAATACAAAGTGACAATGACATTGTGGTAATAGCTATAATAATTTAGGCTTCTTCAAACTACTTTTTGTATCAGGGTTTGTACAGGTTGTCTTTCACTTTTCAATCTGAAATGTATGCAGAAAAATTTCAGTTCTCAAAGTCATTTAGGTTAAAACTCTGGTGTCTATGGCAGAGAAGTGGGCACTGATCTGAGAACAGACATCCTTGTCATGCCATCATATTTTGCAATGTTCTTTCAAGGACATTGGGAAGAAAGATGTAAATTTCCTAATTTACCAAAATGTTTCTGAGGATAAGTCTATGTTCTTTATGTTTAGGGAGTGATGGAACTTAAATATCAGATATATTCTATAAACAATCCATAACTTGGTATTAGTAATAACGATCAGGAATAATCACAGGAAACATTGAAACAGAACACCTTTTATCAGTGATTCACAAGCTAGAATGTTAAGATGATAAATATTTAAAAAAAAAAAAAAGGACTATTGTAACTAAAACTAAAAATACCTTTTCTAAAATCTTTCTTTTTGGACCTATGATTACAAGACTTTAGTTCATTCCACTTTGTCCTGATTTCTAAAATATTTTAGTTCTGAGTGTTTTCCAAGTGTCTCAGATGTAATTTATGTTATGAACCAAAACCCAGAACAGCTCCTTTTTATTGGACAATTGTGAAATTTTTGAACTCAAGCAATCCAGTAGGAAGCTAGAGGCAAATAAATGGACAAGAAATAAAAGGTTTGAAAAAATTATTTGCTTAGCTTTGTTTTAAGATACTCATTAATTTAATAAGGTAATGATAAGATTTATAAGAAAAAGTTGACTAATCAGTATAATATCAAGGTTTTCAGTCACTGTAAATTTTTTTAACAGACATATTTTTTAAAGGCTTAAATCCATCCTTCCATTGAGCAACACTTTTCCTAATTTCATAATTTAATGTTGGGCCTGCAATCAACCAAATGACAGATGCTCTCTATTAATACCCCTCCCTGATGAAGAAAGAATAAGGGAGAGACACTTATGGGCTGGAAACTAAACTACACAGTTTTAATGAAACAATAATGACAAAAAAGGAAAAGTTATTAAATATATACAAATTTACAGAAAAACAATACCACATTCCTCCCCCCCCGCCCCCAGTAACTCTCACGTCACCACCATGGCTGCAGGGCAGCCCTGGGAAAGTCCAGGCTGGACTCCTGGAGTCGGCAGCAGTCAGGAGGTGGAGGCAGGAACACACAGATTGAGGACAATATGGATCAGAACCATAGGCAGATGAATGGATGGAATCTTCCCAGGATGCCAAAGCAAACAGGAGTGGGCAAAGAAGACCAAAGGGTGAAGGTGAAGGGGTTCGACCCTTGTGATTCCTCAAATTTATACTGATTATAACTCATATGGGATTGAATACTCCAATCAATTTTGGTCATTTATTGTGTCCTCTCCTCCCTAAAGGAGGGTTTCAGGTGTGACTCCTTTACTCTCTTGCTCTTTCTGAAGCATTAGATGTTCCTCAGAACCAAGAAGTGGCCATGGTTCTGCATACCATTCTCTAGCCATAACTATACATGTGGAGCATTATCAGCCCTAGAAGCAATCAGAGAAATTTGATTGAGAAACTTGCTGTTAACTTCAGCAAGTGCAGCTACTTAGAAGAGACCTGCCTGAAAGCATAATTACAGGACAGAAAATTTGTTCTATCCTAGCCCCAACCAGGTGTTAAATCATGACACCAGGACACCTACAAGGAAAGACAGAGAGTTAGGGTTGTTGAGCCTGAAAAAGAAAAGGTTCCAGGGACACATCGCTGAAAGAACTCAAGATCATCGTGGAGGGATATCTGAGGAACCTGATGTTGTTGGAGATGTCCTTGCTCACTGCAGAGCAGTTGGAATATATGTCCTTTAAAGTCCCTTTCCAACTAAAACCATTCTGTGACTCTAAGTACTTTTTTAAAGTTTCTCTATGTGATGAATTTTGAATTTGGGAACAAAAAACACCAAACCTACACTTCCTGAGATAGCAGGGAACAATATATAAAATAATATTTCAATAAACATTCTGAATGTTTTTTAACCTTGTCATTTTGAAGATAGCTGCGTGGAAAAATGGCCTGTGAAATCAGGTGGTTGCATTTTAACATTCTGTGTTGATAGCAGTAAAGATATACAGTGTAAACAAGAATCTTAATATGCCAAAAAGTTTAATTAATCATAATCTACATTTCAGAAACTCTTGAACTGTACATTCATAACACATATTTTCTTGGTATGCAAAGTGTTAATCACATTTCTGGTATAAGAAAAGCCATATATTTATTTCTAATTATGACATTTACAATCAAATTATCCAGCAGAACAGTTATTACAGTTAGATTTATTTTACACCCCTACTATATATGAACAACATAATGCAATCCATCAATCAAAAAGTAATAATTTATTGCTGTTTCTTTCCATTTATAAAGACATTTTTTATCAGCTTCAAAAAATGAGTTATGAGTCCTATTTTTCAAACTTCACTTTCCTTTGAAAGTTAATTTAGGAACATCAGATACCTAAAATTAAAACTAAAATACAATAACTTTTTAAAAAAAGGATAGGGAGAAAGAAAGCAATTCACTTTAGATATGTCCAAAATAGTGCCTTTTACTTTTTGTATTCACTAATGTAATAAATCTGGTATTCTCTTTTACCTAACAAGAACATGGTTTATGTTCTAGTAAAATAATTTATTTTTCAGTCAACATATCTATTATGGTGTGTAAATCTTTGCTCTCAAAAAGCAAATAAACTGTATTCATCCATTTAGCACAAGAACAACAACAACAAAGTCTGTAAATATATTAAAAAATTTCCCAGTAAATACTTTGGAAACTGATTAGTCAAATATTTTGTTCAACAAGCATTGAATGCAATCTAAAATGGTAATCAGTAGAGGTATTTTGTCTATTTGTCCTCTGCTATTGCCAGGTACAAAGTATTTATTTATTTATTTGTTCCTTCTAAGTGTTTATTTATCTAAAAAGATTCCATGTACATATAAACTGTTATACTATGAGATTCCAGCATAGCAGCCATGGTAAGCACTGATGAATTAAAATAATAAAAAAAAAAATCTTCCACACAATAAGTTAACTTTTCTCCATTCCACGCAGAATGGAGAATGAATAAAAAACAATATTTCTAATACATTATCTTCTTATGGCAAAGATATTAAGGATTACTATCATGAAGCAATCTAAATACTCTGCCTTGTATTTATAAGGAAAAGATGCTTCATAAGCAATCTTTAAGTATTTGTCTTGGGTTAATGCTTTAGGGTTTTAGTGGTGGAAGGGCCACAGGGGTGGCTACAGACTGAAGCTGATAGAAGCACCCCTGGGTCCAATTCTGGCCACAGCCCAGAAGATGTGGGAAGCTGAATGTGCCTCTGCGAGTAATGTTTTCAAGAAAGGGTAAGAAACTGCAAAAAGACCTGCAGAGCAGAGGAGGAGGTGAGGACAATATCAGAGCAAGCGAGAAGTAGTCGATCATTTTCTCTGAAGGACTTGAAAAATCTCTGAAAGGCTGGCAAGAAGGTGAGACACTTATCACCTCTGTGCTTTGATGCTGGGATGGTTGGGCTGGCACAGTCTAACAGGTGATAAGCCAGACAGTTGGGAAGCCTGGCCAGAGATGGAGGCATCAACAAGGCAACTGTGAAGCAATTAAACACTCTCAACTTTTGGAGGGGGCTCCTGGCAGATTTGAAGGGCAATAGCCCTGTAAAGATGATAGTGACTGTAAGCCAAGCAAGTGGACCACCATGTAAAAAGGTATTCAATATCTGAGAAAGCTGGTTGTGAAAGAGGTGATTCATGGTGACTAGCAAGTGAACATCGACCCGGATGAAACACCCTGCCCCCAACCATTATTAAAGAGATTTGTGCAGAGTGCCCCATTAAGTTACTCCCACACATTTTCAGCAGTGGGCTGGAGAGACCCTTATGCCAACATATGAACATATGAACAATAAGTGAAGTATTAATAAAGATGGTGAATTACAAATACATTTAAATATGTATATATGGAACCTGTGCTCCTGAGTTAGTAATTATTTTCCAATAAGAAAATTCCCACGCTGAACTCAAGCAGAAGATGAGGGTGCCCAGGTCCAGGGACCCAGTAACAGTCCACAACAGCCTTGAAACCTTCAAACCAGTCCTACATGGGAAGAAAGGAGAAGGCAACCTTTTTCAATGAACAGCATTCTTCTCCAGTGAGGAAATAAGAAGGATCAACAACTAACAAAAAAACAGACCCCAACGCAGCCAGCACACCTGCCAAAGAAGCAGAGAGAGTGATCTCTTGGGAGCCATTTAATACTGAGCAGCATGGGAAGGAATACTGTGATGCTGATAAAGTCTGCAGATGACACCAAGTTGAGTGAGGAAGTAGACACTTCAGAAGGGAGAGTCACCCTCCAGGCATGCCTGGACAGGCTGGAAGAGTGGGCTGACAAGAACCTTATGAAATTCAATGGGGGTAAATGTGACATCTTGCAACTGGGCAAACACAACCCAGGAGTGCAGATCAGATACACCTAGCTGGACAGCAGCTCTGTGGATAGGAACCTAGGAGTACTTGGAAAACCGGTTCAATATGAGTGAACAGGGTGCTGTGGTGGCAAAGAAAGTGAACAGGATGGTGGGATGCATCAACAAGGGCATCAACAGCAATGATTAAGAAGGCATAACCCACTCTACTCAGCAGTTGCCAGGTCACACCTGTAGTATTGCATTCAGCTTTGTTGCCAAATATACAAAAAAGATGTGGACAGACTGGAGAGGATCCAGAGAAAGCCACAAAGATGATCAAAGGACTGGGAAGACTCTCATATGAGGAAAGACTGACAAAGAAGTGGATTTGTTCCCAAAAGATCATTCCAGAAAAAAGAAGGCTTACATGAGAGTTCATTACCATGTTCCAGTACTTAAAAGGTTGCTAGAAAGTAGGTGGAGATTTTCTTTCACAAGGAGTTGCATGGAAAAGATGAGGGGTAATGCATGCAAGTTACTCCTGGGGAGAGAGGACATCAGAAGAAAAGTTTTCATTATGAAAGCAGTCAGACATTGGAATAATGTCCCAGGGAAGTGGTGGATTCTCCAGTACTGGACACTTTTAAAACTTGGCTTGACAAGGTTCTGGGTCATCTCATCTAAACCATGTTCCTACTTAAAAAAGTAGGGCAAGATGATCCTTGAAGTCCTTTCCAACCTGGTATTCTACCATTCTATGCTTAATCATTGATAGTTACTTATTATAAACATTTTTATACAAGTAACTGACAAAATGTTGATTAGAAATGGAGACCAGATTATTTAACTGGACTAAAAATCTGTTCAGAACATGTTTTCAAAAATCAATAAACTATATACCTTCAAGTAGACTAAGAAATGAAGAAAAGTTTAATTCTGTTTTTCTTGAGCAGGAAAAGGGAGGATGGAAATTAGTGTAATTATAAATCTTTATATGGTGATTCTGAAGCTGGAAAGAAATGACTAGATTATTGCTCACTGTCTCCACCTTCAAAGAAATTTTGAATGATATGGAGGGATTCTGTGAAATGATATAAGCCTCAAAGAAATAAAAGATATAACGTAGTAAGAAATTCAGAGGTACTCAGGAGAACTGAACATGGATCATGGCTGCAAAAAAAAAGCCATAGGAAGACCATTAGTGACCCAGGAGAGAGATCAGTTACTGACAAATGTGCCATAAACGTATGTGTGGCATACACATGTTTGTGTGTATATGTATATATCTATACCAGTACGTGTAAAATATATATATGTATATCAGTTGCCAAGTTTGAGACTACTGTGAAGGGAGTGTTTAGAGGCTGTAAAATCAGGAAAATTAAACTGAAATTAAAATAATTAATACTTCATACTAATTTTTAATTAACATATAAAATATATTGCATGCGTGCACTTACAGTATAGAACTGATACTGCATAGCTAGCACTAATTGGTACAGACCTTGAGGGTATTTGGTCACTGAAGATGAACTGGGCAAGCTTCAGATCTCCGTGGTAAGAGAAGCTGTAACAGTAGCTTCTTTATTTTTTGTTTAGCTGCTCCATGCTTGCTGGGTTTTTGCTGGTTTTAGCCATTCCAAAAATGGGACCTTGTGTACTGCCAGCACTGCTTATATTTTGGTTATGACAGTCATCTTTCTCCTGTGTTCAGCTGCATACCCTGTCTACTTACAGCAGCTTGAATAATTTGTGTGTCTTTTTGACTTTGGAGCTCACATATGTGTATTTTGTGACCAGGAATGCCATTATGCTGTTAAAAAGTACACGAATACTGCTAAAATACTTTCTTACTGCTGTTGGTAACATAGCGTTCATACTGGTTTGGTATGTTCACATTTGCAAGTAAATAAATTTTTCTTTTGTAAGTAAAAGCAAATTATTTATACTCAGATTTATACAATTATAATGAATAGGCGTCACAAGCCTCTTCTTTGGCAAGAAAGGAGAGAATAAGGAACATGTATTTTACACAAATTGGGTTAGCCAGGTGTTTCATACCATACATGGGGAAAATGTTATTTAACTCTGGCATCAGTCTTACATTGACTAAGTACATGTTTAGTTGTACATACGCATAAATTGCAAACAGGATGAAAAACTGGGAAAACAGATTCCTGATGAAGTAAGGTACACAGCTGGAATGTAAACCAGAACATGTGAGGGAGGTACCCTGCTGTCATCAGGTGGATTTGCAGCCAGACTTTCTTGTGTAACTATTTCTTACACTTACGTTTCATCTTAACCTCTGCTCTAAATGGCTGAAATAATTTGTTAAAGAAAATCTAGTCTATAGTGTATTCTAAGGGCTTCTACTGCCTTTTTTTCTGATGGAGAAAAAATGGTTTGTTGACAACTTTCTGATGACCTATATATAACAGAAATAAATAGAATGTGCTTATAGAATAAGAACACTAGTTTAAACCTAACCCTGGCTCCCTAGTTTATTCTAGATTTGCTGTCTCAAAGGGAAATACCTGTAAATTCAAATGTGTATTCTTTAAACTGGGCAAGCATGACATATATGAAGCACTATTTATTGTGCTTCCAAATGAACACAACAGCAAAGGTGGAATATACCAAGACAAGATGTAGAAAAGGATTGGAAGTGTATTTGGCAAAATTTGCCAGCTCTTTTGACATATAGGACATTTCTGGATGCAGTGTAGTTAATTTCTGTGTCAGCCTAGGATCAGAAAAAAGAAAGAACATTATTTCATCCCTGCTTTAGGATTCAGTGTTCTACAAAGCCATTGATCCAGCAAATGAGCTTTCTACTGATGTGGAACAGCAAGCCTGTGCTGGTCTGCATGAAAAGGGGAGCAAGGAACTGGAAATCACAGCAGGAAGGCAGGGCAGCAACTCTAGCACCCAGGGACACCATTACAGACTGCACATGCAAGAAGAGCAGAGGGTTGGTGGCAGTGACTAGGTCAGTCAACAGTCTTCTGATTGCCAGCCACATCCTGAGCAACAATGTAGGTCTGAAAACTTGGCCAGGAATCCAAGGCAGTGAGGCCATGTCGGTGACAGCATAGTGCAGTGCTGGGCAGGGTTCAGCTGCCACAAAAGTTACACAAGGACTTAGGGCAAGGGCCTGAATTTAAAAAGAGTTTCCAAGCAAAAAGGAAGAGATCCCAGAAAAGTCTCCAACCACTCATTCTCACAGCTTATGTGTTTTCACAGAAGTTTCACCTCAGGTTACAAAGCTGAGAAAAATCTGAGCTGGTTTTGAATACAAACCCCTAAGAGTTAGAGGAAAAGACCTGTTAGTTCTCTCACTGGTTTTTTGTTTTTTTTTTTTTTTTCCCTAGTCAACAGGAGTTTAAATGCTGTGAGAATTTAAATCCCCAGTCTTTTGAGAGGACTTTCCCAAGTTGACTTTGCCATGAGGGACGGATATCAGCTTTTGTGTATTTGTTCCTTATCCCATGTGTTACTATCCCTTCCCTGTTCTATTCCAAGTTTCAGTTTGTAACTTCTATGCCTCAATTCCTTATTCTCTTCTTATCTTCCCTTGGGAGGGTGGAGGAAAGTAACTGAGAGTAATTCTGTTTTCTGAGGGTTTGATTCACCCTGACCACTAAACTCAAGGCAATAGGTAAAAGTATAATGAAAGTGGTTTGAAGTGTTAAATTTGTTCTGTTTTCCAGGACTAGTTCCATTTCAGGGCTATGAAAACTATTTAGGCAAATGTTCAGGTCTATCCTACATTTCTCTAGAATAAATCCAGAATCATATTGTTATACTAGTGGACAAAAAAAGACAACAAAACAACCTCTGATTTTCTACTCCTGTCATCACATCTTTGAACGCAGTTTAGCAACATTCTGCTTTAGCAAGTTAAATGCAAATGAGCGAGTTGCAGAAGGAACAACACATTGGAGAATCAGACCTATCATCCACAGAAGGGATTTTCAGCAACTGCCTAGCATTACAGAACCCCATTAAGGAAAGGAAAAGTGTTTTACAGACTACTAGGGAATTTTTCCTTCATTTAAAGCAATCTAAACCACATGATTTGTGATAAAACTTATTATATAAAGAACTAATCTTCATTCTTTGTCAGGTTGCTGATCGTTTAGGAGATCATTGAAGCAGTCATAGTAATTTGGCCATTTAAGTTGAATCTCTCCCTGCTAAGTCTTTCAATTAACATAATCAATTTAGAGAAACATGTTTGAATTTGAAAATTATGCTTAGTTTTATGTTCAATGGTGTAACTACAATTGTGAAGGCTACGTAAGAATTTCAGATACTGAATTTTTTAATTTATCATGTTCCTAGTTTCTGGGAACACAAAATGCTTTCCCAGAGTTACTCTGATACCTTTTCAAGAACAACCAAAGATGTCACAAAAGGAGCTAAGCTGCATCTGACATATTTACTTTTTTTTATCCTGACTGGTCTACAGTTTTCACTAATCTACTTGGTCTACTGTGAAAGGTTCACCATACTTGTAAATTTGGGATTAATGATGTGAATTGGTAGCTGACTGAGACTTGAATTTTCATCACCAGAGAAAATTACACTAGGCAGCCTCCTGTGCTGTGTGCTGCCCTTGATCCAGGACCTCTTTTCATCACCTTGGGGCTTTTAGTCCCTGCCCTGCAATGCCACAGCTGGACCACAGGCTCACTCCTGGATGGCCTTGTCTAGCTTCAGCCCTGTGGAGATTCCCAGGGCCTCCAGCTGATCCCTGGCCTGCCTTAGCTATGGGCATGTACAGCAGGGAGTTCCAGCCTCTGAGCCAGTGAGTGCCATTGCCTCTGGCTTTTGGTGGTGGAACCAGCCCTGGTTGCAAAGCCCTACCCTGGCATCGCACAGGGAGCCCTCCTGGCCACCAGAACCTGGCTGTGGAAACCCACAAGCCCTGATACAAGACAGCAAGCTTTAGCTTTTACCATATAATGTTCTGACCAAAGAGGATCGATATTTGAGTTCCTTATGCATATGCTGGTTGGTGACTAAATTTGTATCTCAGCATTCATGTTATGCTGTAAATAATCGCCATATATGCCTTTTTGAAGTAAACTATTTTGTCACTGCTTTCAACACCAAGTTAAACAAATCCATTTATATTTTCAGAATCTCACTGGAGTTTCTTCGGCTTGGCTCTGCCTAACACTTATAAGCCATAATACTTCCAGCAGGTCTTTCAAGGTATATAATCCTGGCACCAAAGAATGACATAATACTTGGTTATTTTATTTTATCACTTTTTAGACATGTGGCACCATTCATGAGCTAGCCATCTTGCATTTTCATTTAGACCAGAATTGGAATTAGTCAGATTATTGATAGTATTCCCATCATTCAAGGGTGCTAGTTTTCTTGACTTTCTTGTTTTTCAGAGCAAGTAATCTATTTTAAGTACCTACTTTAGAATCACTGGGTCAGTAACAGATGCATACACATACACATGAAAATGGGAGCAATAAATCCCACAAGGCATATCCCACTATAGGTAGTATCCTATCATCAGTTTTTACCTCAGACTTTTTTGATCAAAGATATGTCAGGGGGAAGTCTTGTGTTTTGGGTTAGGTTTCTTACAGTCACAGGTAGAATGCACATTCCTGCAGAATGCTTTTGATATGAGTGCTATACAAAGACAAAAAAGAAACCAATTTTATCTTTCAGATTCATGATTTCCTTAGGCAAATTGCCAAGCTGACATATTTTCCCTCTCTACACCCACTATCTACTTGTCTAGATAGTTCAAACCTAGCTCTGTGTCCCAGTTCTGGACAACACACCACAGGAATCTCTGAACCTGAACATAAACATAATTTAGGTCAGAGCTGAGAAAGTATGCAGTGTGAATTTCAGATTCTGAGTTAAGTTGAAAGTCCTGGTACCTAGTGGTAAAATCATAGGAATCTTTTTCTTCAGAGACAAGGGCTTTCCTACTGAGTCTACATTCTTAGCTCAGCATCCTGTGATGGGAAGTGTGCTTTAATTAACTTCAACAGAAGATAGTTTCTATTCCATTTAAGGACAAATAAAAACCAAAATAAATCTTGCTGAAAAAGATACAATATAAGCAAATGAGTTCTTACTTTATAGCAATGGTTAGCTTTAATCCCATCTTAATAAAAATATGCAAGTTCCTTATTTATAAAGCTAGAAGAAAATGTAACTGTAAAAGACATTCAAATTAATGAACTGAAACTTTAAAATCTGTTTAGTAGTTTCAGACCAACATCTATTAATTTCAAAGAAGAATGTTTCCAAATTGATTAGACTATTTTGAAATTGTTAGTCAACATGCCTAAACCCCTGTGGTGTTGTTATGACAGCCACTTTAAAACCAGGGAAAGATTTATTTGCTATCTGCTTGAAAAGGTCAGAGAGAAAAGTACTTACACAAGGACAATACACACAGTTTTATATAAACACAACAAGGTAGTAAGTTTAAATATTTGCTCAAATAGAAATAACTCTTGCCTGTCATTTTTCAAATGACCTTCTGTTTAAAAGAGCATACAAAAGTATTTGTGATGAATTTGAAAAAGCAGTAATTCAGTTTTTTACCTAGGCCAGTGAGAGGGGGCATGTTTCACTCAGATTAGTTTGTTAAATATTTTATAAATCAGTTTTCTGTTTCTATTGAACTGGAGTGTAATCATCACATAATATTTTCCTTACTGTGGAGGACCATGTCAAGGATCTTTTTATATTTGATTATTTATTCCTAGGGTAGATAATTTATTCATCAGCATTACTAGGTTACTGTACCTGTTTTCAAGAGCAATTTTAGTTGATGTTATCTGACAGAATTGTTATGATGAATCAACAAAACTGACAATATGAATAGAATAATACTTAATGTTGATACTTAATAGAACGTATCAGTTGTTTATTGCTTTTGGATAAAAATAACAACAACAAAACAAACAAAAAGAACAAAAAAAACAACCAAGCATCCAAACAATCAAAACCCAAGAAAACCCCATCCCAAAACAAACAAAAAAACCCAACATACACACAAAATCAAGAAAAAAACCCACACTAAATCAAACCCTAACCCAAACAAATTAAAACCAAAACCCCAAAACTCAACATGTCATCGATTTAGTGGTTGATTTAATTGCCAACAGTAATAAGGAAAAGGTATTTATTACAAAAGATATTTTCAGCATATTATGATTATTCTGGGTCTGGCTGGAATGGCATTTACTATCTTCATAGTTTTGGATTTGTGATTAAACCAGTGGTGATAACACAGCAATGTTTTGACTATTGCTAAGCAGTGCTGGAAATTGTCAAGGCTTCTCTTGTTTCCACTTGGCTTCTGCTGCCTCTTCAAGAAGTGGGATAGGGGTGGGAAAGATTTTGGGAAGGGATACTGGATGGATCCGTTTCCAGCTTCTTTAATCCTTTAGTTTCCATCCAACTGCTGTGAAAGCAGGACAAGTGAAAACTTGGCTATAGTTGCCCGAGTTTGACTCAGAGCTAATATTTAAGCTCAACATTACAACATGAAAGGAACACAATGACTGATACATGATTGCCAACACATGAAAAATATGTGTAACTGTACTTGTTTTACATACTAAGAGACATAGGTGAAATCATGTTTCCAGCAACAAAGATAATTTTTGCATTTTTGTTACTTTGTAATAGAGTTCTTTTTTTCACCCATCTTTCTAGAATTCAGTCCTCATACATGCACTTTAAAGGTACTCATTACCTCCATCTCTGACCAAATTAAAAATAAAAAAGAAGAAAAGAAAAAACTTGTACAAGGCCTATAGTTCCACAGTGCCCTATATTATATTTTATAATTGAAATGACAGAGGTCAGGACTGCTTCTGGCTGAGAAAATCAGCTTCTACATCTGACCTCTGGTCCCCCTTTTTTTCAGACAAAGGTTAAAGAGCAAGGGAGTTTCTCAGAGAAGTTATTAGTTTGTCCATCATTTGAAATAACATCTCTCTCCAAACACTTATAAGGTACCCTTATAAGAATCATTTTGTATTTCCCTGACAATTCACATAAAATTCATGCTTCTTTGGTGAAGGTGTCATTTTATTTTTGAGAAGTTAACACAAATTAAATCCATTCTCACCCTCTGTTGAGATGTATATGTATTTCTCATTGAGTTTGAAAACAGCAATCAGGGGACATCTGGGACAAAAGGAGGTAGATAGATAAATAAATAGATAAAGTTGTCAAATTTGTAAAATTCCATACATCTGTGATTAGAGTGTTCTGGTATCCAAGTGCCTTTAGTCTTCAAATTATCATTAGGTTTTAATCTGTGACAATGTGCCTAGATATTGCTCTCACAAAGTAATACGTTTTCCAATAAAACATCTGCTTTTCCGTTAGGAATGTGAAAATTTGCATAATTAAACCACTTGATCAATAATTTAATGAAATCACTTTATATGATGTTAAAAAAAAAAAGACTGGCTAACTGTCCCACTAAATACTTCACTAATGAAAATCTGTAAGTCTTTAGTTTTAAAGCAGTATTCAAATTCACATAAGAATCAAGACCTGGGTTAGAATGAAGGGGGAAAATTTTCAGACCGTAGGGACTAAACAATCCTTTAATTTGTCTTAGTGAAACAATTTTTTTATACAGTTGAGTGTAAATTTAATTTTTCATTGGTTGATTGATATTTGCCCTAAGGACAAAACACAACTTTTCCGCTATATAATTCTCTACTTTTGCACATATGTGTATATAAGACCCATCACTGATGACCCAACAGAGTAGATGTAAATAGCATCCAGTCATCTCAAATATGTTTGAGACAGATATAGAGAAGGTTAATATCAGTGTAACTCTTGAAGCCAGATGATTGATGGGATTCTGCGTTCTGCTATATGATTGGTGCATTCTCATTCATAGATACAGACTCTGGTTCAGAATAGCACACATTTCACACAAGCATATCATTACTGTAGTTGAAAGTGTTAGTTAATAAAACTGCATTGTCACTAAGGGCATCTTCCAGACAGATGAGCCATACTGGATAATTAATAACAGCAACAATAAGAGCAACAGTAACAACCACACAAACTCAATTGTACATCAGGATTTTTAATTTTCAAAGGATGCAAGTGGAAGGAATTAGAATTTTTTTAGTTCTAACTTCTGTTTTCTTATGTGAATCCCATTTTCTCCCTTCCATCTTTGTATGGAGAAAGAATCAATATATAAAAGATTTTTTTTCCTTTTCAATTTTCTTACTTTGCAGCCATTTAAAGACCCTTACAGTAGGTTCTTTGGTTTTAGTTAACCAGCTAAATATAATTAATGACATAGTTTTTATTCTCCCTCAACTGTATTAGGTAAAATGTAGGCAAGAAAGTCTAATTTTATATTTGTATACCTGAAGAAAAATTGTACTATGATATAAATTACGGCTATATTGGAAAAAAAGAATCTTATTACTCATGTTAATTCAGCATTATTTAACTATGTAATGATGAACAAAATCCCTGGAGGTTTTAAATCCTTCTTTAGGTTCTCTCAATAAAATTTTACCCATAAACAAAAGTTTCATGAAACTTTAAATAAGGGATGTTAGAAGTCAGAGTGAAAAAACAATGAGTTCATAAATATTTAAGAATTGCAGAGGTCAAGAAATGTGTTCTGAAGGAGAATGTGGAATTTTGGGGTTTTTTTTGTATTCTGCAATAACCAAATACACATGATTTTTTTTTATTTCTTTTTCTTCATGTTAAGTGGAAGAGACATTTAGCTAGGTAGAAACAGTCTTAATAACCAAAGCTATGCAATGGAAAGCATTAAAACTTTGTTTGGAATAATAAACCTTTTGTAGTAAAACAGAGTAATAATTTTTCTGGTTTTCTTAAGCTTACTTTTTAATAAGACACTTATCTGTAATGCATCACATTACAAACTGATATTTGTAGTGGATCACAGTTACAAAAATCAAGTAATGGCAACCCCTAGACTTACTACAAAAGGTCAAGGAGAATGAAAGGGAAAATGATGAAGTTAATGGTATGTATTTATCTACCAACAAATGAGGAAATGTCTGAAGTCATGAGTTTAAGAATGTGCCTTTTATAGTAAGTATAGTTCAAAATATTATGTGATTATGGACTGGATTCTGTGATAGCACATTCATCACACAATTGAACTGATTATTCACACACAATTAGATTTAGTTAGGGTAGGTATTAATTCTTATGGACACTTTAATAATTTGCTTCATGAATTGAAAAGGGGCTTGCATTTGATTTACCGTCATCTGGGTGGGTGATAAAGATCAGCTAGTTGATAAATGTTGCAAATGAATTTGCTGATCGAAGCTATCCTTTCATTTGTTTTGCACAATAATTAAAAATTAATTAAATCAGACATGCCCCTAATGAAAGACTCTTACCTGCACTTCCCTTCAACCATCTGAAAAATACAAAACCTTCAACCATCTGAAAAATACAAAAACAGACCAAGATGAAAACTTCTCAAAGAATGAGGTCTTGGGTAAACAGAAAACTGAGTGTATTTTTTTGTAATTATTGATGCAAGCAATGTATGCCATTTATACTCTGACTGTTTTGAACAATAATTACTGTTGGACCAAACATAGGTAACATAAAAAAATGAACACACAATCAATAACTTAAAAAAAAAAAAAAAATTAAAAAGTAGAAATTAATTATATGTTTGACAGATGTAAGCATAGACTTTAAACTGAACAACTGTTAAATCTACTAATGGTGCAGAATAAGAATTTTTCTGATTAGTGAATAGAAAGCAGTTACTTAATAGAAGCAGTTTTTTGAAATATTCTAGGTTTTTTTTCTGGCTTGAGTGCTCCACAGCAGTCAAGATGGTATGTTGTATTTGTCATATCAACGCCCTAAATTAATCCTCAAAAAAATTACACTCTTGTAATTACTAGCAAGGTTGTCTCAAAAAAACTAGTCTGTACAGAAGAATTTTCAGGTAATGTGAGATCTTTTCAGGTGTGTACGTGTGTTGGGCACAGCTGGTTGTAGCAGCATATACCTAATATGCTCAGGTGGATTTTTTGTATTGCTGTGCCATCTGCAATACATCTGCTAAAATAGCACCTGCTATACTCCATGGTATCTTCACTATCATAATAAATGGTGTCAGAGTTCAAGTCCTTAACAAACCAGAAAAAAATTATATGAAAGCCCACAGCTGTTTTTCTGAATGATTCTCTGGAAAAAAAATTGGCACACCAAGAATACTATTAGTTTTAAACCAGTTATTCTGGGGACTTTTGAGGAAAATACAGCAAAAAATACACCTGAAATTCAGTGATGTGGAATGTGGAAGAGATGTGTAAGCTAAAAACCAGAAAACTGAATATTTATCCTCCATGTATTTTATAGATATTGGTATTAAGTTAGGTGGTGGTCAGTGTGAGAAAAAAACATAGTTAATTTGAACCCTAACCTTAGATGGCTGAAACTGTCATATGGTATCATTCCTAGTTGTTTTGCTGAAAACAGAAAGAGATGAAAAAGATGAATAAATCTTTATAAAATTAGTATAAATAGAAGTCAAACTTTTATGTAGCACTGAAATGTACTCTCATATGAAGATAGAAGAGACTGTGTAAACTTTCCTTCTTATGTGTATTTAATTTTTAAAAACATCCGGTGATTAACAAGGTCCATAGCTATAGATTTTATTCACTAATTATGTTTTTCTCTTTAAGCAATAAGAAAGCTACTGAATTAAATTAATAGTTACACTGGTTACAGGAAGTACAAGCTATAAAGCAATTTATTTTAATACTTAGAACACTAATCTCATGATGATTCTGTTTATTCATGAATTATGATAACCATGAATATTCACAAAATTTCTAATTACATTTGAATTAAAAGTAATCACATTCTTTCCCAGGGTACTTCTCTAGTTTTATATTCCTTGGGCCATTTGTGTTTCCCCAAGCCACCAGAGAATTGACATCTTCTAACATAAGCAGTACAAATGGACAGAGTTGTCTTTGCAAAGATATTAGGGTATAGACTATATTGGCTGGGGAAACTGACAAATTTTTTAACAATATTTGACGTTCTTCCAGGACAGTCATACTGGCATATGTTAGGGATTGGGCCAAAGCTGCACTTCATGCTATAAATACTGTGGAGCAATGCAAGTTGCTGGTAGTTTTTCTTATCTTTATACCGAAAGCTTCAGTCATTCTATGGCTGCACATCATGCCACTATGCTGTCTGTATAAAGGCACCTACATCTGACCCTTTATTTGGTGTTTTTGACTAAAAATGTGACATTGAATTGAAAGGCAAAAGGAAGACAGAAAATGTAAAAGCTTTTAGGAGATTTTATAATTATTACTAAATGTAATCTCTCTGAACCACAAACAATAATTGTAATTTCATGCACCAAGTTTTGGGTAACATTATATGTCAGGATATAGATTTTTTTATCCATAAGTCAGAATACTTTCAGAAGTGCCAGTGGAACTATGGTAGTGATAAATTTCACAGGATGAGAATACACTTTAAAACAAAACCAGGACTGGAACTCAATGAATATTCATCTCAACATCTTTTTGTTCTTCCAGGTTTGCGATTTCTGATAGCTTGAGAAGTAAGTCTTCTAACATATTATCAACAAAGACTGATCTTGAAACTTTAATTGAAAATAACTTGTGTGGAGTGAGATAATTGCCCTCCATGCCCACCACAAAAGACTATAATGGGAATTTGCATTACTAGAAAATATACCTCATGGCTGCCATATTCTGTCAGTTGATTTGTGCTGCTCCTATATTTAGATACCCTTGGCACTGAAGTTCATGTTTCAAGTATTTGCCTTTGATGTCTCTGATGTCACTGAGAGCTGATTGACTCACTTGGTGACAGAAGTCCTTCCGTATACTTACTAAAACTTTGTCTGTAAACCATTGCTTTCATTTTTGTGTTGGGTAGCTGGGTTTGGGGATGTTTTTTTCCTGTTCCATAAGCCTGATTTTTTCTTTGACATGTCTGGTTAAAATTTCTGAAGTGAAATGTACCACAGACTAGAATGTGTGTAACATTTCCTTCAAATAATTTCACACCTGATAATATATTGGAATTGAGAACTCATTCCTATTTTAATATTTATACATAAAAAATGTCAGTTCTGGAAATCAAAGTAACATTTGTCCAGAGAAATTCAAAGTTAACAAACCATGAAAGAAAAAAAAAAAACTATTTGAAATTAGAGTTCTCTTGTAAAATTTGTTATGCAAATTTTTTTACATGCTTTGAAAATATCCTTCAGTTATTAATCCAAGGTGGGTTGTAAGAAAACAAGGATTCAACTCCTCATAAATTCTGACAGTTTTATTGACATCTCAAGGGATTATGGCTGTTTACCTTGCTCCAACAACTGTCACAATCTGTGTGTCATAGTCAAATGATAAAGACATCAGAAGTGTCTCAAAGTCCTTTATATTTTTGCAATGTGGTATTTTTATGTTTTCGGAATACGAAGGTCATTGTGTGGTGCTTCACCTATTAATTTTTAGTTTTAGGTTTAGTCAATCGGTTCTAATTATATTTAAAATCTGTTTCTTCTCCTAAAACTGAAGAATAATGCCTGTGTTACTTTACATGACAGTGAGACTACCCTGGTCTTACTTTCTGGTAGTTAAAGGTTACATTACATGATTATGGGGAAACAAAACATTGCAGTCACAGTGTTGAAATGAAATTAATGTATAGAATCTAATTTTTCCATCTTTAGCCAATCAATATTTAGTATACACAAGATTTTTTTTAAACTCACAATTTAAGTAATTTATTCTACAAGCTTCATATTTATAATATTTCTTTAATTTGAGTTAGAAAAGTCTGAAGACACATCTTGTTTATCAAAATTTACATTATTAGAACATCTCTCACACAAGTTGCCACGTATAGAATGGCTTAACACAAAGTCTTCTGCACAGGTTTATATTGCCCAATGAAATGAAGTCAAAAGGGGAAAAAAGTGAAATGTTTAAAATTATATTTAGCAAGTCAGATAATTTGAATTTGTCAAAATTTGACATTTAATTATTTATGTATGTGCCCTTGTCACATGAACCAATTATTGTTTTTATGATCCTTTCTCGCCTCTTTCAAGCTTTCTCAAGCACAAAAAATGATACTTCAACACATTAAAAACTTTAAACAATTACCCAGAGGCCAGTGATTATCCTAGCAGGAGGGAAACAAAAATATATTATTAAGTGAAGAAATAACAAGGATGGAAAGATCATAATTCCTCTTGTAATAATGTGACTTTCATAATATTGTGGTTACTTCATGGTTCAATATCAAAATTTTACATATGTTATCACATATTTATGCAGCATATTGAAGGAAGAAGAATGGATCAGTATAATATTTCTGAGATTATATCGGTAAAGCTGAATCTGTAAATAGAATTTCTGCTGTTCCTAGTAAACATTTTTAGATTCTGCTCTGACTTGAGAGTGCAGGTGTCAGGGCTGGCCTGGTCTCACCTTGCCAGTAGCTGGGACGATCTGGTTTCAGCATCCAGAGACAAGTGCCTGTTGCCCTCCCTGCCTGAACCTGAACCTGAGCTCTGCCAGTGCCTCTGTGGGAAGGGTCTGGGAAAACCAGGGAGTTGCTAATCTGTAATCAACAAGAAGCCCTGGGATGCTGATTCTCAGAAGGCTGAAGTCACTCAGCCAGGAGTACCCAGAAGGCAGCTGCCCAGGATGACACGCTAAAATAAACTCAAGGTGATTTCAGGACAGAGTGGTTCCAAATCTGGTGAAGAACTCAGGCTAATGGTGATTTATCACATAAAACCTTCCTCTTTTCTTGAGGAGGCTGGTAGCATCACCTTCAAACCTCAAGGGACAGTGGAAGGGTTTTTATGAGATAAAAAAACCTTTTTTCAATTGAAAAAGGTTTTCTGTATGAGATAATTTTAACTATTACACTATTAAAATTTTTATTGAATAAACACTAAATTTTAAGCTCCATCAATTGTTTTTCCTTTATCCTAGAACAAGTTCTTCAGTGTAGCATTGCTGGTGGTAGTTTCCGAATACCTGGCAGAACCTCACTCCTAGTAGAACAAAAGAATTATTATGATACAATAGGACTGACATGAAGCCTTCAGTAGTTAGAGATATTTTTAAACTCCTAAAGATGAGGCATTCTTGGCAGAGTTTCAGTATCAAGAATAAAGTATCACTAGATTTTTGTTAACCCCATCTCTCCAGTACATAACTACTCAAACAAGCAGGAAAAAATGAAGAAAAAACAGATACTCAATCTGACTGTTTTAATGTTTTGCAGTAGGTCCTGCCCACAAGGTAAAGTCTTTTCCATCCATGGGTCTAACAGGTGAGGTAACCTTAGATTTCTTGTCTTTGTCTTTGGCTAACCTAGTTATATGACCATAATAATTTTGCCACAAAAGCTGATCTACTGACATAAGTGTCTTCAGCTTTGTTATACATATCAAGTAAAAAAAATCAGCCGTTGCAAAAGAGCATGTTTCAGAAAGGACAACTGGAAATAAAGGCAGCATAAAATCTTATTGGAGAAAGAGGAAGAGAGATGAAAAAGATCGTTAAAAGTATTCACTTTTCTCACTGTACAATTAATTTTTTCCTGAAAAGTAAACAAGAAAAGCAAATTTTAACATAGTAAATATGATAGTATTATGACAGTAACACAACTGAAAGATTAATAGAGATATGATGATGCATAAAACATATTAATTTTTGGACACTCTAGGGTATTTCTTTGAATTTTCAGGGTTGTAAGGGACCAATTTTGTTCAATCTTTCAATTAAAAATTATTAAATTAATTAAAGGAATTTTAGAGTGAATAATTTACCCTACATTTTTGTCTGTTAAGGACTGTTTTCATGGTTAAATTTATCACATTCAGGACACTAATTTAGGAATTTCTCTCTTATATGAGTTAATATAATCAAAGACATTTATTTGTTTAGATACTTAGGAGCAGTTGAAAAATAATTTTTATTTCTCAATAATCCCAAGCTTATTCGTTTATTAGCTCTTCATTAGAAATTAACACTCTGTATTAATTACTCAAATAAAATGTGAATACACAAATATAAATAGGGAAAAAAGACAATTTATTTTGGCTTTAGGTGGCATTGGATCAAATCCAACAAAAATGGGGGGAAAGCCGTTACTTCAATCAACAGTAAAGGAGCAGACATAAGGAAAAATAATATCCAAAAGGAAAATATATTCAGAAATAAATGAAAGATTCACAGAAAAAATTTTAGACATGTGAGTGTCAAAGCTTATTAATAAACAAAAATGTTTACATTAATAACAATATAGTTAAGATTGTAGTTAGTCACATTTTCTGTAAGGAATATTTTTAAGTAGATATGAAAATCTATAATTGTTCACAGAATCATACACTCATAGAATCATAGAATCGTTTGATTTGGAAGAGACCTTAAGGTCATTTAGTTCCAACCCTGCTGTGGGCAGACAAACCTCCCACTAGAGGTATAGTACTTGGGACAACAGACATTAGAAGGCCACTGCTATACAAAAGTTCAGATATTGACTGAGTTTTAATGAAGTGAGGGGACATAGTGAGGTTTTTTCTACTAAATAGTAAAATCACACTGAAAAAAATATGTCCTTAACACCCTGAGAAAGAATCTTTTTTTTTCAAAGCAGGAAATTTCTGTTAGAAAAAAATGTGCTGAATGTCTTCCACCTTTTTTCTACTGCTAACACAGAGCTTTATTTAGCTTTACATCATAGATAACTATTTGAAAAATTATGAAAATTTAGATACGAAAAAGATCATAAAATGATAATTCAACCTTTCCTCATCAACTAATTTCAAATATCTGTTATCTTCTCTATGAATCTGGCAGAAAGATATTATTTTTAAAATTGCATATAGTCAGACTCAGTGTTAGGGAAGGCTGAAGAAGATAACTTGCAAAAATAAAGAGGATATCGTGCAAAATGAAGGATATTATTAGAGGAAAGTTAATTATGTCAAATACCGTCAGTTTCTGATCAAACCATTATCAATCACAAAGATTTTTGCAAAGCTTTGCAATCACACATACTGCAAACTTTCTGTGTAAAAACAGTTCTTGTGAGGACAACAGAGTGTAGCTGGTATGTTTTTAAAAGGATAGAGAAAAGCACTTTCATCTTGACACTGTAGGCTACCTTGAGAACAGGTTACAAGGCAAGCACTATCAATGGCATGAATCAATAGAAAGAAAAATCAATAGGGAACAAGAGACATTGCCCTTGCATTATAAGCCTCCATTCCTTGTGTCCTGAGTACTCATTAATTGATCCAACAGTACCTATTTATGAACACCGGTTACCCCCACCTATAGGAAAAAAGCATCAACCTTGCTTTCTGAGGGTTAAAAACCAGAATGGTAGTTCATAGCATAAGGAACTGCAATGTGTGCTGGCTCACAGTAGGAAGATTCAAGTCTTGAAAATATCAGTATTGCACTATTATAGCTTGCTTTTATTTTGGATTAGAAACCTCACTGTATGAAATAGGGATACACAGGTAACCCCGAAGAATAAGTAGTTAAATAACTTTTGCTTTAAGACTCTTACCCATGCTGTTGTCCCACAGGATCAAAAATTCATTTGAATCCTTTGCAATGTTATTTGCATTAAATGATCTTTAATAACATTAAACTACAAAATTGAAAAACATAACAAATAAATAATAAACAAAAATCCTTTATCTGGAATACATTGTGAAGCACGAAGAGCTGACGGTGCCATGAGCCTTGGAATTTTCATTGATATGGTAATACCAGGATCCTTGATCATCTACTGAGGTGTTCTTTCATGGTCCAAGGAAGCCATTGCCTTACTCTCATCCCTGTCCTCCTGACAGCCAGAGTTTTGACTGATATGGTATTGTTACAACAAACTATTTGATTCGTTGTCCTGCTCCACCTGTGATCATCAGTCACAGAGCTGCCCCACAGATACCCCCAGACAGCACTGCTCACACATTTATGTAATTTACTACTCTTTTTTCCCATTTCTTGGCCCTCCTTTTTGTCACCTTTGTAAATCCTTTTTTTTTTTTTTTTTAATTTTTTACATTTTTTCTTTTGTCCTCCCTGTCTTAACAATCATAGAATCACAGAATCACCAACCTATCTTAATCATTTTTTGCCCATTCATTCCCAGTTTGGCTAAATCCATTTTGAAATTCAATTTTTCTACTTTAATTAGATTGTTCAGATTCTATATAATACAACTTAATATGGTTAACTAAGTACTCTTGGCCTTGCAAGACTGTAGTCCCTAGAAGGTCCCCAATGCTCCCCACCAAATATCTCCTGATAGTTTTGCAGTCTTGCATGCAACTCTTACTTAGCCATCAGTGCAATCTAGATGTCTCTCATTGAACTACCTGCAGGTGTCAGCTTCTCATTCTGTTATTTAAGTTCAGAAATTTCTTGCATCTTATGTTCAGATGAATTGGAATTGACTTTTCCTGAAAAACGTATATTTTTTACTATATTAATGCTTTATACATGTAATCTTGGTTCTGAATACTCTGGCATTTTGTCAACATCTTGCCATTGTTTTAGACTAAGTCAAGCAAAAGTCACCAGTTAAGGTTATCTGATGGCATTTTAATCATCATCAGAGCAAAACAAAACCTCACTGTATTTCAAAGTTTTCCCAAAACTTAAGCATGTGGATGCTAGGGATATCATGAAGAAATTATCAGAAGTGTTCTTGGCAGGTAACAGACTAAATGATACATAAACAAAAACAAAAAGCAAAACTTGGGCACCACAAAGAGAATGACGTAATACATCTTGCTCAGACTCACGTCTCATTACATAGGAGTCTTTGTTACTGCCCTTATAGAAGTATATATCATTCTGTCTTAATGGCATGATTCACTTTCCACCCTTCAGTAGCTCTTAAGTAATACAGAACATGAATAAGAAGCACGTAACATGACCAGTCCAGTGCAACTGTGCAACTACAGATGTTCTTGTCTAATTTTACAGCATAATTTAGCCAGTTACTGATTAATGATGTTCTCAGATATTTTCCTATTGTGTTTAAGTAAGATCACTTCATGCCTGGAAGCTCAGATATTTTTCAAACAATCTCTTGCTTTTTGGCAAACTTTTAGCACAACTCTAGTGATAATTCTAAGGACAGAAAATTTTGTGCCCTCATAAAAGTACAAGTAACCTTAATTAAAGAAAGAAAAGAAAAAGCATAATGAAAAATATAAGACAAAATTGAAAAGAAAGCAACAAGCCCATTGTGGCCACTCAAAATACTAAACACAATTGAAGAAAATGTTGAAGACAAATGCAAATCCGAACAAAAATGTAACAGTTGGCATTGCACACTTTCTAAGGGATTATTCATAAACCAGCAAAATACACAAACACACACATAAAGTTAAGAAAAAAGCTAAGGATAATGTTTTTAATGTCATGTAATTTATAAAAAATTTCATCACTTGATTTTCAGGGAAAGTTGTCTTTGAAAATCAAGTTTCACAGAGTATCAACAAGATTTATTTACTTCTAGAAACACAATTCAAGTTCTTAAACATTTTACTACTGATCAGAATCATATTTCTAGAAATGACTGAGGAAACTCCATGCTTAAAACTCTGAAGTATATGGAATTTTTTTAAACAAACAATTCAAGAACCCCCTCTATTCTAACTGCTGCTTAACATGATTATCCACATCCATACAAACTGACATCCTAGCTACTAATAATAGAAATCTGTCTGAAAACTAGCTCATTGTTACCTTTAGACAGTGTTTTTTTCAAAGAGGATTTTGTTTTGTGTGGTTTCACCACTTTTATCGCTCTCTTAGCTCTATGACAGGGTAGCATAAGAGAACCATACATCCCATACAGGAGATATGTAGGTCTTCCCTTCACTGTAGGACTTGCATAGCTGTCATTAACTAAAACAGTCCTCTTGAAGCTCTTACTTACCCCTATAACCTTAACTTACACCTGTAGTCATATGTTTATGATTTTCTTTTCGTTTAGAGGAGAGGATTTAATATGGAAGCAGGGGCAACACCTGTACTTTGCTAGAATTGACTGATGTGACTGAGATAATTAACAGATGAGAGTGACAACTAATAGAAAAAAACACAGGAACTATTCTTGATTGCTAATTAAGGTATTAGCACTTTTTCCAGATAAAAGAAAATCTGATACCAAAACAGAATATGTCATGAGTCTATTGTTGAATATGCCTGATATAAAATGGGTTGAACAAACACATGATCTTGGTCAAATTACGTAAATATTTTTTCATATATGAAGGTTAAAAATGGTTAAATCATACTAATTTTATTCATAAATGTTAATTTTATGTAATGTTTCAATTTTACATACTGCTTTAGTGCATAATAATTGAAAATAACACTCATCAGATCTTAAAAGTGCTATGCGACTGTGACTCTAAATATTGGCATACTTTTAAAGTAAAGGAATCATAATTTAAATTAGTGTCATATTAAAATTCAGGTTGGAAGGGACCTCAGGATAACTAGACCACAGTTCTTTCTTTTCAGATCATGGTCAGCTCTGATGTCATACATCAGCTCAAGGCTCTATTCAGTTGGTTCTTGGATGCCACTAAGGATAGGGAAAGATTGGAGCCAGCTATTTCACTGCCACATATACAAAATTTTTACCTTTATGTCCAGTCTGTATCTCTCTTCTATCAGTGTAGCTTCATTTCCTCTTGTTCTACCATTATGCACCACTGCAAAGAAGTTCTCTCTGATTTCCCTCCATAGCCATTGGGGGCAGATGCTACAACTTAAACCTTCCCTGGCACAACCTTAGGCCATTTTTTCTTAGGAAAATGCTTGTTACCTGGAAGAAGAAACTGACCCCCACCTTGCTACAACTTCTTTTCAGGTAGTCATAGAGAGTAATAAGGTCTGCCCTCAGCCTCCTCTAATCCAGACTAAACAACCCCAGCTCCCTCAGTCACTCCTCATAAGACTTTTTTCTCAAGACTCTTCAGCTTCATGTGGAATATTCATTCATCAAGGATCATTGCAAGTGATTATTTCTACAATGATAAATTGTTTACATACAATAATATATGGTTATATACATAGTTCTGTAAATATATTACATTTAGCTATGTAAACTTATGAGCATTTTAATCAACACATGTAAGCCACAATTGCCTATTCAGTTTAACAAGAGAGAATATGACTGAAATGAAACTGACTCCACTAAGGAAAGTGTAAGTACATCATCTAGTGCTTCATGAGTCAGGTGTCATACAGATTTTTCAGTAGAGTGGTACAATGTAGAAATCAATTCTAAAAATCTCAGATATAAATAAATTATACAAATACTGATATTAATCAATGTCTGCAGTAAGCTGTATAAAACCTTTACAAATTTTCTATACTGTGCTATTGCTTCATTCTGTTTAACTGGAATATGAAAAACATCTGCCTACTTCCTCCTTCTGCTCCATCTGCTTCTCAAATGGGAATAAAATCACCTGATTGATGTTAGCTACCACTGTAGCCACTTGAAGATCTGCAGGTCTCTGTCAAGGATGGAGCCAGCTGGAACAGGAAGACTAGGTTACAGAAAAAGAAGAATGAAGAAAATAGAGGTCTAGTTATTAAACTATATGTGCTCTAACTCTGAAAGGTCTGAACACCTTACTACCAAACAGGAAACTGTTATTATTTCAGTGACATCACCCAAATAATTATATAGCATGACAGATATTGGAAAAAAAAAAAAAAAAAAAGTTTTTTCCAAGAAAACTGGTAAAGCAGGTAACTGCTACTGCACATTAAGTGTGGCCTTCAAAGTGACTTAACTGCAATGTAGTGACAGAATACACATAATAATTTATTTTGAAGTTATCATTAAATAAAATGTATTAAAATTCTTGTGCTAAAGAGATTTATTCAACTTGTAACTAATTTTTACCACTAATTCAGCTGAAATTTGTAACTATGGAATAACAAAGGACTATTTTAGCCATATTTGTGAACATGTTTATATGTAGGTTTACATATTGATACATATAAATTAAAGGAGGAAGAAACCAGATCTGATTCTGAGAATAGTTGATTATCCAGCTTGAAATTCAAAAGATAAATATGAAATCCTTTATTTTCATCAGGATTACTGTGTTTGAATTCCAAATAGAATTCCTATTCTTAGTTTTAACACGCTCTGTTATTTTCATGTTCATTGGTTTCCAAGTTTAAATGCCTGACAGAACTATTTTTCACTGATTTTTTTTTTATTGTGTCTAATTTTTCCATTATATGCTGCTCAACTGTTTGATTTCACTGCTCAGGTTTACTGCTTTGAATAATATTGTTAAGTAATGCAAAATATAGAAACTTAGGATGTACTCAATGGAAAAATTACAGTTTTCTTAATGTGTACAGAACTGGTTTTTCACTGTGGACATATAAGACAGTCATGGTTTTTCCTCATTAAAATTAACTGGGTTAAGGGGAACGGGGCCAGAAGACAATCATTCTGTATCATAAGAATATGTACAGAAATTACAGAAAAGCCTTTCTAAAGGTCCAAGAGAGGGAAAAGAACTTATTATTAACACTAGATTTTTTTTTTAATTTCATTTTTATGTATAAACAAGTCCTTAATGATAATGTACAGCAGAAAGGGAGATAAAACAACTCATCAAAGACAGAGTAAGAAAGAAAGAGTTCATTGTAAAATTACACCACATTTCCAGTTAATTTAATCTAACATAGTAGCAGTGACTTTGATGGGCCAGTACTGGTTGACTTATTCTCTCTGAGAAAGCAATCCAGAAAGAGAATTTCTATATAACCTATACAGTGTTATTGTTTATTTTTATTTAGAGGAAGGGGAAGGTAGTAATTTATTGCCAGCCAAAGAAGTAGAACATTCAGACTTCAAAATAAAACATTTTTTCCTCGTAGTGCTTTAAAGCAAAAAATTTCTCCATCTCTCTTAGCTAGAACACTATAAAACTATATTCTTATATGTGACCAGTAAAACAAGATAAGAATTAATTTTATGGGAAAAAAAACCTGTCTGCTTGATCAAGCCATGGCTTTATGTCAATAACCCATCAGCAGCAGTTGCAAATTATCAGGGTTCTGCCTCTTCTGTTCCCACACTTGCTTATTTCCCAGGAAAGATTAACATACCTGTCCAATTCCATTTCTGTATAATTGTACTATAACTTACATTTCCTGAAATGATCCACTGAAATAAAAAGATGTAGTGTGTTGTACTCTTAAAGTGCCTTGTCTCACTCGTCTGGTTTAAAGCAAGGCTGCACAGCTGAGTCAGCACACCTGAGGGTGTCATAAAATCTTGCAAAGGATGAGGAGCAAAATATCTTAAATTAGATCCTTCTCCAGTGGAACAGTAATGGAGAATGGCAGACACAAACAGAAAGAAATTGGACCATGTCACAAATTCCACATTTTTTACAGCTGTACGAAAGCAATCAAATTCCTCTGCACATATCACCTCCCCACCTGAGTCAGGCTGCATATCCTGGAGGTAGAAAGCAATATATGGAAGCACAATCTTCAATGCTTTTGATATGAATTGTTTCATAGGATCACCGATCTTGTGTATATCCTGGGGTCTCAGTTTTTAGAGTAACCAGACAGCTTCTGTTTAGGCTTTATTCCCAGATCATAGAAATCTCTTTCTGGTGCACTGTAGCAATAAAGATTTCCAATTTAGAAGAAGACATAGGTTTTCAAAATCATACCAAACCCACTGGGAATACTGTATGAAATTACACATACAGAATAGGTTTGTCAGTGTCCCTGCCATCTATGTAATGGCAGAAATCAGACTTTTTTTGACAGACTGAACTACTACTGCCCTAACACTAATGGAAAGAGAAATTCTGTAACCCAAGTATTTAATCAGTAATACAGCTGACAGCTATATCTCCATGTACATTATGTGCTTCAGGCAATACTTAAGCATCTTCTTCAGTCATATCCTACAATATAGTTATCACAGTGAAATCTGTGATTTCTGTAGCATATGAAAATCTTTGGACATTTTACTAACTCTTTCAAGATAAAGAAGAAGGATAGCCCTCAGCAGCTTAAAATAGTTTGCCAAAATATCACCTAAAGCAGTGGGATTCAAATCTAATCACACATTTGACAGGCTTTAGAAACAAATGGAAATTATCCAAAGCACGTTGTCAAGTACAAGATAAGAAAGGAGAGCTGTGCTTAGATGGATAGTATCCAGACTCCTGAACTGTTTTCAGAAGAAATCAGTTTGGAAAATGCTCATACCATATTTCTAAGCCATTTAGACAACCCTGAAAATGAGACTTTTGAAACTAGAAAAGACACAATGAAATAAAATGCATCACATGACCTTTTTCAAATTATTATGTGTTTAACATAAACCCTACAGCCACTCAGTTCTGTATCATCCCCTAAGCTTACATTTGAGAACTCTGGTAGCACTGTTGGAGACAACTAATATTCATCTGGTACACAAATAGCAAAATTGCAACTGGGGCTTTTCAAAGAAACGTTCTACTAGATGATTATTTAGCTAGCTTTCCATGCCATTCAGTGATTCTTAGGAGGCTTTACAGTTCATCTCTTGTAAAAAAAATCTGAGTCACTTAAAAAAAAAATCAGCTTTCATTAATCTGTTATCATAGAATCTCAAAATGGTTGAGGTTGAAAAGGACCTCTGGAGGTCATCTGGTCCAACCCTCCTGCTCAAGCAGGGCTACCTACAGGAAGTAGGACTATGTCTAGATGGTTTCTGTGTATCACTCAGGGTGCAAACTTTGCAACATCCCTGATAAAGCTGTGTCAGTGATTAGTCTATAAGAAAGAAAGAAAGAAATTAGAGCCTTCAAATAACTATAGAGTAGTGGTGAAGGCCATATGAAATTAACCAAACCCAAAACTAATATAGATTGAAAAACATTTTTTATTATTTTACCGACTACTCATTTATAAGGAACAAGCTTTCCTTTTCCATTTTCATCATTCCTACACACCCTGTTTGTGAGCATTATTTAAAAGCATGTAAAAATAACCAAATAAACAAAAGTTTTCCATGTTGTCCTGTTTTGAGCCAGGATAGAACAAATTTTCTTTCTAGTATATTTTTTTTTAATTTCACTTGTCTCTTCAAAGTAACTACACTTGCTGAAATTAATGGCAAGTTAAATGGTTTTCAGTCAGTGTCTGCTTCTAGGACTGACAATACTCAGTGTTTATAGTTATTGCTGGAGAATGGAATATAGAAAGGCTCTTGTTTATACTTATTCCAAGAGACAACTAAGGTCACTGCCTGGTTGTACTAAACATCTCATGCACCAGAAACGAAAGGGCAGAAAAGGGGTCACACCTGTAACTCTCCTGTGGGGAGCAGCACACCAGACAGATGACCAAAAAAAAGAACAAGCAAAGCATTCTGTCCCATACCTGTCATAATCTAAAGATGAAGGGTCACAAAAGTTAACGTCTCTTTGTCCATGGCTAGCATCCTATGAGGACTTCATCTGTTCATCTGCTTTTTATCCTGACCCATGTGTTTCTGAATCTGTGTGTTTCTCAATCTGCTGCTGAGACAAAAATTCCAGGATTTCCCAGGGCCTGCCCTGTGGTGATGTGAGCATTATTGGGGAAGAGCAAAATATTGGCTTTGCATACATTTTTACATATTTAATTATTTTCTTTTTCTTTATTATTTTTTTCATTAATGCTCTGTAGTTTATTTTCCAAACTGTATCTTTCTGTCTCTTATTTTCTTCCCTTTCCATTTCTGGAATGGGAGAGGGGTCAACAGAGTCATTCATTTAATTAGCATCCCAGCATTAAGAAAACTATTTTTCCTTATGAGATAATGCATTTTTATTTTGGTAACTTATACGATTTAAGAATCTGACTGTTTATATTCAAGTTTGAAGGGTCACGGCTTTCATATACGTACTGAAGATTCTCTTCAGGCCTTTGTTTCCCTTTCTACATCCTTATCTGATCTTTTCTCTTCACAAGACAAGGTCTTTCCAGCCTTGTCCTGAAGTCCCCTCAACTTCTCTGCCTGACTTAATTTGCTATAGTTGCTGTGGAGAAATATGTAGAATAAGTGTCATTTAACAGCCTGTAGCTTTACATGTACACCAACACAATAAGAAAGAGGAAAATAACATCTTTCTTTCACATTTCACGTCTCTAAGGCAGAACCTAGTTCTCTGACAACCTGAGAAAAAAAGTCAAGGAAAAAGATTTTTGAGAGATGCTCAATTAAATAACATGCTACATTCTTTTTTTTTTCTTTTTTTCTTTTTTTCCTATACACATTACAAGATTGCCAGAAAACTTATTGAGTTCAGTAGAGTTTGTTACTGTTTCAGTTTGTAAAGCTGATTCCACAAAGAGAAGAAATTATTAGCCTAGTATTCTCTTTAATCTTCTTTATTAACAACAACAACAACAACAACAAAAAAAGGGTAAAAAAAGTACACAGTTAATTTTTTTTTCCTTTTGAATGTAGTATAAACAAATAACAATAGGCAGTTTCTTTCCTCAGAAATTCTTAACTGCATTATTCTGGAAATCCACATTTCTGAAACGACTTTTCTGTTTCCTTTTAAGATAAGACAAACAGCTGCTGAATGCTTCAGCTTTATGTCAGTATTAATTTGTCTTTGACAGATGTTTACTGAACTGAGGACCATTCTGTTAACATTACAATTCAAACAGTCTCATCATTCTTTACATTTTCTCCAAAGAACAAATTATGTCAGTTCATTCTTCTCCTATAACCCTTGCTTTCATTCTCTGCAGATTTTATCTTTAGTCCAAAATGTTCTTATACATAAACTAAAGAATTTCTCAGGTAAATACAAAATGTAACTTCAAAATCATGACCCATAATTTTGTCTTCCTTGTTTTGCTTTTTTTTCCCCCCTTATTTTCGGTGGTGATGAAACCCAGAAAGTCTGATTTTTGTCATATAGCATTAATACCATAGGAGTTAATGAAAAACTGCTTCTTTATGCAGTACCCAGGATTTCCAGATTACTTTCCAATAATTACTGGTCACGATAAGGATTGGTGACAGGGGGTATTCAGCCCAGAATGCCAAACAAGAAGCCTCCCTTATTTTAGAAAACAAAGTGTGTTAGACATTCATATGTCTCTGCTTACAAATCTCTTACAAGATTTTAAAATTTTATCAAGGTTTATAAAATTATCACTTTAATTAAGACAGTGAGAATATTATCACTTCCTTGAGGAAACTTTGATCCAGAAGTAAAATCTCGAAATCTAAAGAAAACATTCAAGTGGCCACTGAGAGATAGACATGACAACTCAATACTGGGAAAATATGAAAAAATCTGCCATTCAAACTTGTCAGGTTCTGGTTCTAGGCAGATAGATTCTGAATGAGGTACAAAGAATCTTTGCATTTTTAGAAGTAATGTAATAGCTTTAAGAACCGTGTAATTCACTGTTCAATTTTCCTCGATGTAAGCAAGAAAATAAACTCTATATTTCAACTAATAATTCATGTATCATTTTGGAAATAGTATGTTCTGTAGTCTAGATAAAGCCCGGTATACTTGTATTATAGTCAGTCTGATTTATCAATTGTGGTTGCATTTAATATATTTGGAGATCAGTGTATACAGAAACTGAGAAAACTCAGAAAGCTTAAAAAGTGAGTCAGCATTCAGATCATGCATCTCTGATTGTTTATATTGTAGGCAGAGAAGAGTAATTAGGATTGAGCCTTATGTGAGTAATGTGTGTTGATTACTGTTAGCTGACCAGTGAGATGTGAAGGACAGCCTAAATGTTGGCAACTATAGTTAAAACCGATAAGTTTGATTCCTGCAAAGAACAAAAACTAGTTTCTGTCTTCAGACATATTTATACAAATGTTTGTATGAATGTTTTTATTAATAAATTATTGGAAACCATGGTGACCATAATTATGGTACAGTTGCTCCTTGATTGACTATGTATATATATCCTTTACACATACACATGTACTCATACTGAGTATTTTTTCTGCTTGTTTACAAAACTATGACAGAATTTCTGCATGCACCCTTCCTAATTGAAGGAAATTATAAATAGTCATGGTGGTTTTGTTCTTTTGGTTTTTTTGTTTTTTCCCTTACAAAAAATACTGTGTTTCAGAGATTATACATGTTTTTTGGGAGGTCTGAAAAAAACAGAAACATATTTCATCCACAAGAAAGATGCAGTCAATGAAAAAAAAAATTTCAGTTTATTTGTTGGCTTTAGGACTTGAGAAAATATAAGATTATTATTTAGGTAAAGAATGTCTGTATTTGTGTACTTTCATAGAACCAAAGAATTGTTTTGGCTGGAAAAGACCCTAAAGATTATCATGTTAACCTATCAAAATGCCAAGTCCACCAGTAAGCCAGCAACTTGTACTCTTGATCTCTAAAACAGATGTTCCAAGGCCCTAAAGCCTCTCCTGATTGCCTTCAGACTTCTTGTTACAATGTCATCACTGGCTACCTGAAAACAATAATGGATAATAATTTGAGGGCCATACCATAGTAGGAGGCTTTCTTTTTACTTCTTTAACTCAGACCTCATGGAGGCAGCACACTTCTCTTAGTGGGTCTGGTCTGCATATTGAGCTTTCTGTTCCCTCCAAAAGGGAGTCTCTTTAAGCAATGATCTTTCTTCTTTACAGAGGTAATTTCGATGGAGAGTGTAGGCTAACTTGACCTGTGTGACTCCCCTAGGCTGGATGAACCATCATCCTCCTTATTGTTTGGTGCCACTTGCAGAGCCTCATACCTGTTATGCTGGGCACCTGGAAGGTGGGGTAGGCACAGGGCAGATGTGTCTGCTGCACTGGGCAGGAACTTGTTGCCGTTGCCTCCTATCCCTTAAGGCACTCTGGTCAGCGAGGTGGCACCCTGCCTGCCTATTGGGCCTGTCTCAGGGAAGGTAGGACACAATTTCAGAAGTCTATCTCTCTTTTGCACACTACTGATACTCCTCAATCTATGCACCTCCTCCTGGAACTCCATCACTAAGTGGAGGGGTTCCTCTACCTGAGTGCTCTTCCCACGGGTATGCTCATTGCTGCCAGCAAGGACTGGCAGGAGAGCAGGGAACAGGGTGCAGCTAGACACTGAAGTGGTTTCATGTTCCCACTGGAGCTCTGTCTGGGAAGCTGTATCAGCAGCGATGGGTGCAGAGCTTAGAGAGGTCATAGCTCTGCTGGGTGGACACCATCCCTCCCTGCAGGAGTCAGCAGAGTTTCAGCAGCCTTCCTGTTATTTCTACATGAGCTGCCCACATCACCCTCTGTTTGCCCAACCTCACCACTGGTGAGGCTTTTTTTAAACATGGGGTGGAAGAAGGGGAGGGTTGTCTTGGTGGGGTCTGCTAACCCCACCCAGGTCTCGCCAGGCACTCTTGTGGGCTCCTAGCAGCTCTCTCAACTCCCCCTGAGTATCCCTTGGCTTGGGAACCCCTCTGTGCACTCTACTGAAGTGCTCCAATGCCGATCATGCTGGCACCAGATCTCCTCATCAAGGCAACATGCATGTATTAAGTAAAAGAAAAAAATATGAGGGAAATAAGCATAAGCAGATATTACTGTAGACTTTGTTGACAAATATGGAAAATTATGGAAAAATTGACTTTGGAAATTTACAGTATTTAGTGGTTATTGTTAAAGGAGATGGTCATATTGTGGGTTCAGAATTTTAAATAGCTTCCACGCTTTTTTAAATGTATGGATGGGATCTTAACAATTATAAAATTTAATTTATTAATAAATGATTTATTAAGAAACCCTAGATTTCACTATGGCCCACTGAAAAAAACAACCTAGAAGAATCTAATTTGTGGTAAAATAATAGTTCTAAATAATTCAGAACAGAAAATCAAAAGCAAACCAAAGATATATTTTCTATAATACTTTTAGTAGCCAATAGAACATACCTCAAATAATTTCTTTTGCTTGGCTAAGGAGATTGAAGTTACACTTGAAGAAAGGCAAGCAATGAATGTTTGTTTTCTACTTTTAAAAAGAGTTCCTGTGACTTGCATTTTAAAAAAGACGTGTCATTTTCCAGATACTAAGCTCTTAAATTTGAAATTTAATAGGCAAATCTCTCTGAGTTCAGAGAAAAAATAGAAAAGTACTATGAGATGTAAGTATTTATTACTGCCATGGTAAGATCTACCCCCACACTTAAAAATAATAATGTGCAGTTTGTAGATGAAAGCAGTATAACAAAGAAAAGGTAACTGGCAATTTTAGTCTGCTTTGAGGTGATGATTACATTCTATGATGACTCAACAAGAATCACATAAAGCAGCAACTGGAGACAGTGAAGCTTGAAAGGTATGTTCAGATTGTTAGTGCAATGACAAGTTCATAATAAATCATGCAAACAGCCAACTAGACAGCAGAAAAAAAAATACAAGTCTGAGCATTTCTGTGCTTCTTCTGGTAAGGAACCACTTTCGATGAAAAAGATAATTCACATTCTCACACTTTTATCTTTCTCTAGAGAAAATAAGAAGGCACTAGCTTAATAGAGTGAAAATTCTGGGATGCTTGAGGACTAATTATTTATTGTCTATCCTGGGATCAGATTATCAGTTTATACCAATATCCCTGTACAGATAATAGAAAGAATAAATCATATGATTTAAAGATTTATCTTCTAAAATGAATTGTGATTAACAAATCGTAGGATTTAAAACTGATTTATAAGTCCTTAATTTGCAAAAAGTAACTATGAATCATATTATGTACTCAAAGTAGATATCTATAGCTGTCTGCAATTAAAAAGTATGTCCCTTTCTATGCTTGGCCTGCTGGTGACGTTTATCACAGTGTGTCTGAATTTACCTACATCATTGTTTATCTTAGCCTTTTCTATGTTGCCTCCATAGAAAGTTTCTTCTCCAGGAAGAAAGTTGAAATAAGCTTGTGATCTGCTATTTCAAAAAAATCCTTGGACTCTGAATTTTACCTGTTACTACTAAGCAGCACGCAAAATTCCTCTGTTTGATCCTTAATACCGGATTTGAATGTAGGAAATACTCTTAAATGGATACTATTTCCCTTGTTGTAAACTGAGTGGGTTTTAACACATACATTTTTTGCCTCAAAATGAAAATAAGACTTTTCAAATATTTCTAATCGACTTTAAAATTAAGACTTCATTTTCTAAAAAACAAAACCAAAAAAAGTTTAAAAAACATATGCCTTCAATCTTTTCAAGCCACCAATGTCCTGTTTCTAGGTTTTTTCCTTTTTTTTTGGGGGGGG